>CM063514.1:11439818-12639818 GCA_032199755.1 Ambrosia artemisiifolia
TTTTTCTCAGAATAAGTTTTTGATAATGTACAAATATATCTTTAACTAAGAATTGTAACTTGTATATAAATATAAACATATTTGTTTACTAATACCTTAGTTAACTTTCAAACTTTTGAACACACAACAAATGATACGTGTGAGATGAAGCGATATATTTACTTGTTTAATAACAACTAATATCCAATTAGTTTTTTAATATTTGCACACATGAATATTACATATAGTCTAAGAGCACAACGTGTTTTTACATGTGCAAAAATCAAAATGGGAAATGATCGATTTGTTTAACATATTGAGGTGGAGGAGACAGGGGCGGTTTCTCAAGGCAAGAGTCCGTCCACTTGGAGTGTCAATGGAGGATTGAAAATTCTAACATGGAGGTCATTGGCCTCTAGGAAGATTGGAGATGCTCTAAAGATGAAAAACTTATTAAACAAGGTTAATAGCCTCGATTATAAATGCACCATTTGGCCATGTCCCTAGCTTGGATATGATTATCGGATCATGTTTGAACACGTTCTAGGGTTGTTTATATGTTTTTAATTTTATAGGCTTAGGGGTATTTTGGGAATTTATTATGTAACATACACCTCTTACTTATCTCATACATGTGCTCCCCACATGTATGAGGGCCATACATATACCCCCCCCCCCCCCCCCCCACATGTATGAAGGCCATAAGTGTGCATGACGTGGAGGTGCATTAACAAGTGCAACCCTTTCTGTGTGTTTTTGTGTGTGTGCTCTCATATTATTATTATTATTATCTTATTCATAAACACTCCCCTATAACAACTAACCGGATCGTTGATTCTTCTCTCGATCTGATACGTGTGCGATATTCATTTCTTGTTTCGATCCTACAAGTGGTATCAGAGCTAAGGCTCATATCACGCGTGTTGTTATAGGGGGTTTGCATCATATCTGAAAGTTTTAGGCAATTGTTGATAGAAAATTGATTTTGACCCATTTAGAGCTTAAAAGATGGTTTTCAATGATTTTGAGGTGTGTTTGATGATTGGATCTGAGATTTTATTGTCGTTTTATGTTTAGAAGCTGATTTTACAAATAACCAAATCAAATTTGAGCAAGAACGGATCAGATCTGAGACTTTTATGAAAATTTGTTCATGTTCATGAGTTTTATGAGTTTTTGATGAAAAATCATAATCATGGAATGATTTGTGAGATCTGATCATTCAATCACCATCCATAAGTGTTTTGGAAACTAATTGAATCAATTTTAGATGATAAACAACATTAGGATGAATTAGATCTGGATTTTTTTACGAAAACCCATGTTTGTGTTCTTCATGTTCTTGTGAATTTTGGATTATAATTCGTGTTTTTGGTGTGTTTTGGGTATTGCAAACTTGTTAGGAATCATTCCATCTACAAAACCTCACGTTCGAATCATCAAAATTCGAGCAACCACACATAACGTATTAAAATCAGCCTGTTCTGTGTGTTTTTCAAGTTCAATAGCATGACCACACCTATGAAGTCTTCTTGAGTCATACATGTGATTGTTGAACCCTCATACGTGTATGCTTTGACATCATACGCGTCCCTTTTCCAAAATTCTAATACGTCTGGGTCTGTTCTTATAAGTTTCCTTACTGATCAGATTTCCATTATTTTCTGCCTTCATACGTGTGCCCTGGTTCATACATCATCCCCAACTATACGTGTGTCTCTTTATTCATTTAAATTGTCATATATGTGTCTCTTTGATCCTTCATAAGTGTACCTAGTTCTGTTCGGTTCTTTCATTATTTGGCCAAACCTTATACGTCTAGTGTTCAGTTTCTATACATGTTAATTTGTTCATACATGTGCTAGTAAACAAATATCACCTCCATCATACGTGTTCTGCTTTCTTGGTTCATACATCTGTTCAGCTGGTTCATACGTGTCCTTATTGTTTATACAAATGCTGCAAACGTCGCTAGGCGCTCCCTAGTCGGAGTCAGGAGTACTTGGGGAGTTCTCGGCCTAGTTGGAGAGTACCTGGGGAGTACTCGGCCTAGGACTAGAGTACTCGGGCCTCGCAAACCTACCTTGTAGCGATTACTCGGGTAGTACTCGGCCTCCGAGACCTTGTTTTATAACATTGGTTCATACGTGACCCATCAACAGTTCATACGTGTCCTCAAGTCGGATAAGCAAAGATATGTGACCTTGATCCTTTCATAAGTGTCCCCCACTCCTTGAACATTTATAAGTGTTCCACATATTTTGATACGTGTATGTCCCATTCTCCATACGTGATTAAACTACCATAAGTTCATTCAAGTTCCATACGTGTACTGTTCATCACTTATGAACTTATACGTGTCTGATTTAGTTCCATACGTCCGTGTTTGACTATTCAAGTTTGACTTTTCACGTTGACTTTATCAGTTTCTCATTCCCGATCATAGGTCGATTATCCGTATCCATCAAAGAAGTCATGGGTTGGAATTATCTCCTGCAACCTGGACAACCTTAATTGACTCCGCAAAGTGCAACATCCGTATGTTGTCGCACATGCGATGAATCCTCCACAACAAGCAAACGACGTTGTGACTTATGGTTCGTATCAGGCTCTGCCTACGCAAGAAGGTCCATCGAACTCTTGGGCTATGGTTTCTACAAATCACCAAGTTCAAAGCGTGCATCAAATGTTAAAGAGTGACAATGAGACGGGCAGTAGCAATAAGGCTCCCAAGATAGAACACTTGAATGAATATCCATCTTGGATGGGAAGGATTCAAATGTACATTGAAGGGATTGATGTGGAAATATGGTATTGGATTGAACATCCGCTTCCAAGGGCTATGCAAGAGAATTCCAATATTCCACTCGATATTACTTAGATGAATGATGATAAGAAGAAGAACTACAAGTACGAGAGGAAGGCATTCTCCATCCTCACATAAGCACTTCCAAAAGACATCTTGCATCAATATGAATGTTGTGATAATGCATTTGATCTTTGGAATACGTTAAAACAAAGATGTGAAATAGGCGAGAAGAAATTCAATATCAGACACTAGCAACTCAGAAAGGAGTTCAAAGCATTCAATTATATTGAGACTGAAACACTCAGAGACATGCAGTCCTGATACTGCCATCTCATGAATGAGTTGAATAAGTTTGATATTAAACATACTCATTCTGAACTAATTGAACATTTTGCAAATGCACTTCCTCATAAATGGATGCACTACGTGGATGTCATGGAAGAAATGGGTCAGTTTGAGACGCTAAACATCGCTTCATTTTTGGTAAAGCTAGAAATCAGAGAAATAGAGGAGTCAAGAAAAGCTAAAAGAGAATCCTGAAGTCTATCATGTTGCAACGCCAGTAACTTCCTCTATTGCTGCTTCTTCACGACCTCAGACTGCATTTATGTCATCTATTGTAAATGATCCATTTGGATATCATGCTCCTCAACCAGCCCCAACAGTTGATCCCATGTTACAAAATACCTAACAGTTCACACCACCGTCTTTCTCATCCTCCACATACGGTCCTACACCCATGTATCCACCTAATACCTATGTTTAGCCAAATACTTCCACACCACAACAGTCAGCCTATGCTTCATCCAACACCTTAATATCACAACCCTCAATGAACAATTTTGGGAATGTGTCATTGAAGATTGCAAAGGAGCATGTGGCGTTATTATCGGCATTTATCACATCATATAATGACTTAGTGGCGGGGAATATTTGGAATATTAACTTGACAAAGAAAGATTATGCTCAGGTTGATAAAGATGAGATGGAATTGATGGATATTCAGTGGCACATGGCAAGTGTGGTTAGAATAGCAGAGGAGTTCATGGAGAGAACCGGTCGCACAGATTGGCAAACAAAGAAGGATACAAGATATCATTAGACATTAAGATGAAAATTTAGTACAATAGAATCACACCTTAACAGAAACATCATCTTTTAGTGTCCTTTTGGTAATATAACTTTGGAAATCCAAGACAAAACATGTAGTATTTTCATACAAGCATTCATTCATTTCAATGGTTGAAGTATGACATGCTCACATATAAATATTTGTTTGAATCAAGAACATGCATTTAATCCATTAAGCAAACAATTGCAACATGTACATGAAAAGTGATTTACAATGTGTTTTCTAAAGCTATGTTTCTATCAAGACTCAGATTCTTAACATCTAAGGGAAGCTTTACTCTAACTCAAACGGTGGTTCTGCAGGTGACTAATCGATGTTGGAATACTAAATTATTCAATTGGAATACAATTGTCACACCACGACAACGGCGGAAACACGTGGCGCGACGGTTCAAAAGCATAAAGTCAAGGTTATTGCTAAACATAAGTAATTTAAGAAAATGGGTCATTTATTAAGGCGTCATTACTTGTTTCCAAACATTACACAAAAGTAAATTGTTCTTAAAGTAACATCAAGGTTTCTCAAATATATCCCAAGCCTTGGGAAATAAAGGTGAAACCCTGCAAAATGTATAACGCCGCATTGGGAGATTCTCCGACCCAGCTTGCCCGATCCTTCTTCATCTAGTTACCTGAAAGATATGTTTAAAAGTTTCGTCAATATAAAATATATTGGTGAGTTCACAGGTTTTCAGTTTCTAACACTTGTATACTTGGGAATACCATGTTATGACAATATATAGGAGTTGCAAATTCCTATAACTCTACTTGAGACTATAATCAAACCAAGACGTATATAAATAAAATGCCCCGCTCCAAGTCGTTACTCGGTTTCCAACGACTTAAATTCAGAATATTTGCACCCCAGGCATAACCTAATGCATAATCGACGCTATCGATTAGGGGTGGGCCTTGTCAGGCACCAATAGTACTATTCGAATATTCCTCCGGTTTCAATCTCCGAATAAATGATTATAGAGGCGAGGACTCAACCCCGAGTGGCGGTCACACCTCAAGTAATGAACCCGTCAAACATTTCCCTAACATATCTTTCCCCCGAAAACGTAAAAATAGTTTAAAATGGGGCCGTGAAACTCACCTGAGACTGCGTCTGGCTCAAAAGGGTGAATAGCAAGTGGGTGGTCTCGCACCTACAAACGTCCTAATCGTATAAGTCACTATTCCTATAGTGCATGTGCCTTGGCAAGTTGTACACCTAACTCCCGATCACAAGTTGTTCCAAATCCCGTTTAATTAAGCGCGTATCCTAGGTTTTGTTGGCGTTACATTACCCTTTGCGTTACAAGTCATATATTACTTTTGTTAATATTTCCTTAACTTGTATTTTATTATCATCGACTCGACGTCACTTAACATATAATTATTTTCCCATTTAAATAATTATACTTAAGGTCGCATCGTTCGATAATATATATATTTCAACGCTCGACCCGACTCACTTTGCCGCACATTTGTCTTCCCATTTAAACAAATATACTAAGATCTTGTCGTTCGATTGTATATTCTTAACGTCCCATTTCAACTTCCCATACCGTATATTCATTTTCCCATTCAAATAAATATACTAGGATTTCGTTGGTACGGTATACACATATATATATATCTTTGTCTTCTCGTCGCGGCCTTCCTTCTCATATATCTACTTTCCCATTAAGTAGATATACTAGAACTCCGCCGAGACGAGCGTACATAGATATAAATGTGTAATTTTTCTTGTTAAGTATATACGTTTGTTTTAACGTCTTATTTGTTTGTGTCATGTGTTTCTCCCACGAATAATTCCTCCAACACTTAGGAAAGTGTTTATTAGTTTTCACCCAATGTATATATATATATTTTACTTCATAAAATATATATATTTTTCTTAACTTGCCGCAATGGCATTTTCCTCATGATTTGTCCGTGTATGGTTCGTTAACGCGTTTTAGTTCGATATCTTAACTCGATTAGTTATTTTTTTCCAAGTTTTTCCCAACATGTATTTTATAGGAATATTATCCATATTTCTTCCTATTTTCACATGTTACTTGGATGGTTTAAAATACTTGTGTATTTTTAACCCAACTTGTTAACTTAGCTACAAAAATGCTTCCAACACTTTTATATTCCCATTTATATAAAAGTATTCATTTTTGTATAAGTCTTCCAAGTTTGTTTAACATTTTTATAAAATCTCTATTTTATAAAAATCCTTATGTTAAAACCCTTTATATTTTTATAACTTTCAAAAATACACTTTTACACAAAATACCCAAGTATTTCTACTAGTATTTACAAAAATCATCCTTAGACTTTATTACTTACATTTTTGACACCAAACTTTCCATACTTGTATTTTTGGACTAATAGTTTCTAAAATATTCATTTTAGTCCTCTAACTTTCAAAGTTACAACTTTAGTCCCTTAACTTCCAAAAGTTGCATTTTTCTACTCTAACTTTCAAAGTTAACATTTTTCACTCAAACTAGCAAACTTTGAAGATTCAACTTTTTATTGGTAAGTTATTGTTGTGTCAAAACACTTATGTTAGTCTTGTATTCCATATGGAAGACTAATTATATGTGTGTTTTATGTATTTGTCCATTTTATCAAAATATCATTCATCCAAGTGAGTTAACTTTAATTTTCCATCTTAATCATTTATGAACTTCTAACATGTTTTACCACATATTATAACTTAAATGATCATAGTAAGATGAATTAAAGTTAGTTTTAACATATCCAAGTTCATTTCAAAATCTTAACCAAAACATCATCCTACTTAGTCTTACATGTAAACTTTATATATTTTCAAGACTAATACATCACCAACAACAAATCCATGGTTTATTTTCATATCTTTAATCTTCCATTTTACACATGAACACTTATTAAAGATTATGTTCAAAACCATTTTTAAACCCTTCATGTACAACTTGCTACTAGGAACACATACATGAATAATAACAATCAAAAACAAGATTAAGAAGCTTACTACTAGCACAAGGCTAGGGAAGACAATAACCTTGGATTTGAGAGGGGTTTAGTGTGTTCTTCCTAGTGGTTTAGCTCCAAGCTCTTGAAACACACAATGGGGTTTTGATGGGTGGATGTTTGGAAGTGATTTGTATGTATTAAACTTGAAAGAAAGATGGGTGTGGGGTGGTGTATTACCTACGGCCAAGAGAAGAACAAGGAAGGAGGTTGTTTTGCTTTCAAGTATGCATGCTATTATCTTTATACTATCCTTTTAATATCTCCCAAGATCATACTTAATCTATCAAGGATTTGCAAGGATTGTAAAGTACTATAAAAATCTTTGGAAAGTAGGTTGGATGGTTGGATGGCCGTGGGTTTTTGGATGGATGGGGAGGTTTATAATCTTGCAAAGATATCCCATAATCATACCTATAATCCTATTAAAACATGTGATATGTGGAAGCATGCACACATGTGTACTTGGGGATCTTTTGGTGGATTGTTTTCTTGGAGTGTTGGCCGAAATTTTGGACACAAAAGCAAGGTCTAGTTTGCTTTTTGTACCTCCTAATCTTACATGATCCATCCATGCATCCATACTAGATTAATTAATAATTCTTTTTCTTGGATATTAGTATGATGTTTAGAGAACAAAAAAGAAAAAAGGGAAGTGTGCAAGGAGTATAGGCCGGCTCCTTGGGGGTCTAGGTGGGGTCCACACCACCAATTATTTACCCATTGTTTGTTAAGTTAAATCCCCCGTCGTTCGGGTGTCGTTCGGGTATTTTTCGGGTTTTAATCACGCGTCATCCGGACATTAAAAATACCTTTAATAACCCTTAAATATAGTCTAATTTAAGCGTTGATTGGTTATTTAGGCTTTTACCGGGTGAAATTATGAGTTATGCGCGTATTGGGTGCGGTACGCGCACTTTATTCGTTACCGGGAGTTTTGTTTGAGACGTTTCCACTTATGGTTTTGGGGTTCCAAAACTCATCATATTTTATGAAACTACCCTTTATTTTATATCCCGGGTGTCCGGGATTCGTTTCGTTTATTTAATTATTACCGGGTAATTGCCAACGTCCATACCGGATAGCTTATTCGCACATGATCCAATCATGCTTTACCATTAAACGTATGCATTCCTATGCACTATTTGGAAATTGCTATCCCCTAAGGCCTTGCTAATTAAATCACACATAATTGCATTTAATTACGTTAATCATATATTAGCTAATCAGTACGGAATTACCTTATTTTTGCCGGTTGTTACATTCTCCCCCCGTTAAGAGAATTCCGTCCCGGAATTCACTTCGAGCTCTCCGGTATAGGTGTCTTCTCGAATAGGGCGGGATACTTTTGTTTCATTCGGTCCAGCCTTTCCCACGTGAACTCCGGTCCACGCTTGGCATTCCAGCGCACTTTGACCAATCTGATCTTGCTGCGCCTAAGTTTTTGGACCTTCCAATCAGTTACCTCGATTGGTTCTTCAACAAAATGTAACTTGTCGTCAATCTGGATGTCTTCAGCAGGGATGATGAGAGTCTCATCGGATAAACACTTCTTCAAGTTCGACACGTGGAATGTGTCGTGTACTCCACTGAGCTCTTGAGGCAACTTGAGTTTGTATGCCACCGGGCCTACCCTGGACAAGATTTCAAATGGTCCTACATATCGCGGGTTCAGTTTTCCGCGCTTCCCAAAGCGCGCGACACCTTTCCAAGGTGACACTTTTAGTAGGACCCTGTCTCCGACTTGAAACTCTAAAGGCTTTCGCCTCTTGTCAGCATAGCTTTTCTGGCGGTCACGGGCCGCTTTGAGGCGTTCCTTTATCAAAAAGATCTTGTCCGTTGTCTCTTGAACAATTTCGGGCCCGGTAAGTTGCTTTTCTCCAACTTCAGCCCAACATAGCGGAGATCGACACTTGCGCCCATACAGAGCTTCAAACGGTGCAGCTTGAATGCTCGTATGATAACTGTTGTTATAAGAAAACTCTGCCAATGGCAAGTGTGTATCCCAATTTCCGCCAAAATCAATCGCACATGCCCGCAACATATCTTCTAGAGTCTGGATGGTCCGTTCACTTTGACCATCGGTTTGGGGATGATATGCGGTACTCATGTCAAGGCGAGTACCCAAGGCATCATTCAAACTTTCCCAAAATCTTGAGGTGAATCGACCATCTCGATCGGAGATGATAGATATAGGCACACCATGCTTAGACACTATCTCCTTGATATACAAACGGGTCAAATTTTCCATTCCATCCGTTTCACGGATTGGAAGGAAGTGTGCGGATTTCGTCAACCGATCAACAATTACCCAAATCTTATTATGGCCGCTCGTCGTTCTGGGCAGCTCAGAAATGAAATCCATGGTAATTCGTTCCCATTTCCATTCAGGTATTTCCGGTTGCTGGAGCAAGCCGGATGGTCTTTGATGCTCTGCTTTGACCTTTGCACAAGTCAAGCATCGCGCAACATAAGCCGCTATATCTCTCTTGAAATTTGGCCACCAATAAAATCCTTTCAAATCGTGGAACATCTTGTCTGCACCAGGGTGAACCGAATATCTAGAACTGTGAGCTTCGGCCAATACTAGTTCACGCAATCCCCCGTATACTGGAACCCAAATTCTATTCATGAAATACAGGGTCTGGTCCGCCCTTGGTTCCAGTGAGTCAACCATCTTTCGTAATCTCTCACCCTTGACATTCTCGGGTTTAAGGGCGTTGACTTGAGCTTCACGAATTCGTTCAGTCAGATTCGTTTGGATAGTCAAACCCAAAGCTCGAACACGCAACGGCTTAACCCGTTCCTTGCGACTTAAGGCGTCAGCCACGACGTTCGCCTTACCGGGATGGTACTTTATCTCACAATCGTAATCGTTTAATAATTCAACCCATCGCCGTTGTCGCATATTCAAATCCTTCTGATCAAAGATGTGTTGCAAACTCTTATGATCAGTGAAAATCGTGCACTTGGTTCCATATAAATAGTGTCTCCATATCTTGAGAGCGAATACCACTGCACCTAATTCCAAATCATGTGTAGTGTAGTTCTTCTCATGGATTTTCAGTTGCCTGGAAGCATATGCTATCACTTTTTCCCGTTGCATTAATACGCACCCTAAGCCTTGATGCGAGGCGTCACAGTAAACTACAAAGTCTTCCGTACCATCGGGAAGTGATAGTATCGGAGCGCCACATAACTTGTCTTTTAGTAATTGGAACGCTGCCTCTTGCTTTTCCGTCCACTCGAACTTCTTATCCTTTTGGGTTAGCATGGTTAAAGCTTGTGCTATTTTAGAAAAGTCCTCGATGAACCTTCTGTAATAACCCGCAAGGCCAAGAAATTGTCGTACTTCGGTAGGAGTTCGAGGGGCTTCCCAATTTTTAATTGCCTCGATCTTGGCTGGATCGACATGTATGCCCTTCTTATTCACCACGTGGCCTAAAAAGTGAACTTCCCGAATCCAAAAGTCACATTTCGAGAATTTAGCGTAGAGCTTCTCTTTGCGTAATACCTCCAGAATTAACCGAAGGTGATTCTCGTGGTCTTCCTTAGTGCGTGAATAGATCAAAATATCGTCAATAAAGACAATGACGAATTTATCCAGATATGGCTTACACACGCGGTTCATTAGGTCCATGAAAACCGCTGGCGCGTTGGTTAAGCCGAATGGCATTACCAGAAATTCATAATGTCCATACCGGGTTCTGAAGGCCGTTTTTGGTACATCTTCTTCTTGTATACGCAACTGGTGATAGCCTGACCTCAAATCGATCTTGGAATAATAGCTGGAACCTTGGAGTTGATCAAATAAATCGTCGATCCTGGGGAGAGGATAGCGATTCTTGATGGTTAGCTTGTTCAGCTCTCGATAGTCGATGCACATGCGAAATGTGCCATCCTTCTTCTTCACAAATAAGACGGGAGCTCCCCAAGGTGAGAAACTCGGTCTTATAAAACCCTTGTCTAATAATTCTTGCAGCTGGCTGGATAGTTCTTGCATTTCCGATGGAGCTAAGCGGTATGGCGATCGCGCCACGGGAGCAGCTCCAGGAACGAGGTCGATGCGGAACTCGACTTGTCGAGGTGGTGGCAACCCCGGCAAATCTTCTGGAAATACATCCGGAAAATCTCTAGCTACTGGAATATCTTCCAACTTTCGCTCGTCGGCCTTCTTGTCCACTACGTGTGCCAAGAATGCGACAAGTCCTTTTCTTAGACACTTACGAGCCTTCATGCTTGAAATAATCCTTAGCGGCGTCCCGTGTCTTTCCCCTTGAATTGAGAGAGTTTCACCGCTTGCGAGAGGTACCTGAATGACTTTATCATTGCAAACCACGACGGCATGGTGCGCGGACAACCAGTCCATGCCAACAACTATGTCAAAACTTCCCAGTACGACTGGTAAAAGATCGATCCCAAACTCGTGCCCACGGAGTTCTAATTTACAATCCCTCGCTACTTCTCTCGTTTCAATAGTTTTACCATTAGCCAGTTCTATGGAGTAGGGCGTATCTAATTTACTAGTTTTCAATCCAAGTAGTCTTTTAAACTCAATGGATACGAAGCTAAAGTCTGCACCGGTATCAAATAATACAGAGGCATAATGACCATTAAGAGGAAACGTACCAGTGACCACATTGGGGTCCTGTCGTGCATCACCGGCTCCAATCACAAACGCCCGCCCGCGGGCTTGGTTGTTGACCTTGGGGCAGTCCTTCTTCCAATGGTCAAGTGACCCACAAGCGAAACATGGTCTAGCTCCTCCATTTTTCGGTGCTCCTGAACGGCACTCTTCCGTCTTGTGTCCCGATCGGTGACACTTCCCACATATCATCGCATTATTTCTCCCCCGGTTACCCTGTTTTCCACCGTTCCCACGCCCTGTGGCGACATACCCTTTCCCCTTCTTGTTGGAGCTACCCGATGCTCCATCCTTCTTTCCTTCCTCCCGTTTACGTTTCCCAAACCTGGGTTTGTTTCCCTGTTCATTCGTTACCACAGCTGAACTTGTTCCCTGGTTCTTACCTTCCACACTGCTTGCTTCAGAAATTTTCAGTCCCGAAACCTGTCGGATCAAGGTACCCATTCGAATAGCATCCTCGGTGAGGCTTAGTGCAAGATCAATTGCCTCACGCATGGTCGTGGGCTTGGAAGAGGTGACCATACTGCGTATCTGCGGTGCTAATCCGAACAAGTAGCGCTCTATCTTGTTAGTCTCTGGTGTAACCAAACGAGGTACCAATCGAGCGAGATCATGAAATCGAGACGTATACCCAGTAACATCTGCTCCTATCATAGTATGGTTCCAGAATTCAGTTTCCAGCTTCTGCACCTCACTTGCCGGGCGGTATTCGGCAATCATAAGTTCTTTTAGTGCCGCCCATGATAGTGAGTATGCAGTGTCATCTCCTAACGATTGTACTTGGTCATTCCACCAAGTCAGCGCCTGATCCAGAAACAGGTTGGTGGCGTACATGACGGACTCTCGAGGGGTGCACCCACTGATGCGGATAACTGCCTCGGTCTTTTCGAACCACTTGACCAGGCCTATGGATCCCTCAGTGCCGTTGAAGTTAATCGGCTTACAGTCCAGGAAAGCTTTGAAAGTGCAGCCGCGTGTTCCTGAGGCTGTTCCTGTAATAGTAATGTAGTGTGTTATTACGGGACAGGAGTTTCGAAATACTCTCCCATCACTTTTTCATTTATTCTTAAACCTCTTACCATTAGGGGAGGTTTCTCGTCGATCGCTCCCTGTCCTGTCATGCGAGTGCTCAGAGCGGGCGGCGTCATGCTCTGCGATGGCGCGGGCTATGCGCTCTGAGATCAGTGTCTCGAGTTCAGCGCGTGTAGTAGGCAGTCCGTCTGCACCGCTGTTGCTTCTCGTGGCTGGTGCCATTTTCTTCAATAATAATTATCAAAGGTTAATTTGGCAAACATTTATACAATATATAAATAACAACCAGAATCTGAACACAAATGACCAATCACCATGTCATCACACAACATACCAACACATCATACAGAATAAATAGTAATCAACACAACATCACCACGCAATCACACGAATCACAATATATGGAGTAAGCAATATTAATCGTAGACAACAACATATTTCACCATCATAATAATAAGATTTTTCATTAATTTCAATAGTACCAGTACAATGCTTGTTCATAATAACCAAAATGGGAAATACATCCCTCATTACAATACATTGTTTTTGAAATAGATAAAACATCATATCATATGCCGTCGTACCCGTACGGCTAGGCAAAATGCAAACGAGTGTCATAACCCGTGCTATACTACCATACTGCTGCTACTATGTACATGAGCTGGTGATTCTTCCGTGCGTCCCTGATGTATCCCTACTGTGGCGGTGGCGGAGGGAACTGATACTGTGGTGCGTGCACACTGATAGTCATGCTAATCTCCGTGATGCGCTCATACAAGAACTGTCGATGTGCCAAATGCGCATCCCCTGTGATACCGCACTGAGCGTCCAGGCTCAGCAACTCCTCCGCGTAATGCGCCAAAGCATCCCGCGCATCTATCATCCTCGTCCACATCAGACGTGTCTGATGCTCCATCTGTGTTACGGTGCGCTGCACCGTATTGGCGAGAGTCTGGAAGTCTCGCTCCAGTGTGATGGCAGAGGTCCATGCTGGTCCAGATAGGGGTGTCATCCTAGGTGGCTGGGATGGTCCGGGTATATCTGGGTGTGTGGATGGGAATGGCCCGAAGGGGGCAGGTATCGGTATGTGTGGCAGTAATGGGGTGAAACCTGGTGGCCTGATGGAAAAGTGGGGTGGCATCATATAAGGGTCCCCTGCACCCAGAGGGTATGGTGCAGGTGTCATGCTGGGAATGGTGGGGATGGGTAAAGTCATGGCTACTGGGGGTGGTGGCATAGGCTCGGCTAAAGGGGCCAAGAGAGGCTCAGAGATGGTGGCCCACTCTGGGGTGGATACCTCTACAGGGGGTGTGGGAGGGCTCGCAGTGGCGAATGCCTCCATGCCTGCCCTACGTAGCTCAGAGCTACGGGCGGGACTACCCTCAAGGATAAAGGCTGCTGGGGCTGGCTCCTCCTGGGGTATGGGCTCGAGTGGTGCTGGTGGGGCTACGGGGTCGGCTGGGGCGTCATCTAGCATTGGAGCCACTGGCTCCTCCTGATCAGCCGGAATCTCGGGCACCAACATGTGCTCCACCGAACCTACAGACTCGTCGTCGGAGTCATCGGATATCCACCCGTTCTGACCACGGGCGACTGGCAGGAGTCTCATGCCTGCAGGCACGTGGATGTGGGGTAAGGGTGCTGGCTCGTGCTCCACGTGAGCCTGTGGGTCGAATGGAGACTCTGCCGTATCCGACTGGGCTGGAACCGGTCGCGACGGACCGCCACAGCCGTCAGGGAAATCCCTGATGGCTCGAATGGGGTGTACGGCCAAAGGTGCGGCCGGTACAATGGGCAGTGGCCCGTCACTCACGGCCGGTGCCCAGTGGGGGTCCTCGCTGGGGTCTGACTCATCTGAGCTATCGTCGCCTGCTCCGTCGGCGGCGACGTCCATCTCTACGTCCTCATCTCCCGAGGAGAGCACTACCAACTCTACTGGCTCTGGTGGTGGTGCTGGGATGATCTGCAAGCTACTGTCGTAACTCGGCGCGATACTTCCTGCATTCGACATTCCTGGCAAAAGAACCGTACTAATATATATGAATTATTTAAATTAGACAGTCATGGCGTACTTCATAGTAACCTTCCTAACTTCTAACTTTCATGTTAAAGCATAACAATACCCATGGCTGGCTTGGTCGGAATCTCCTCATGCCCAATGCTTTCTTGAAAAATTACTTTAGTGTCTTTCTATATTTTTCTTTTGAAAACTTTATCTTTAGAACCAAATCCGGTTATAGTCTAGTTTTTAAAGAAAATACTCTAGTTCGCTATAACCTTGGCTCTGATACCACGTTCTGTCACACCACGACAACGGCGGAAACACGTGGCGCGACGGTTCAAAAGCATAAAGTCAAGGTTATTGCTAAACATAAGTAATTTAAGAAAATGGGTCATTTATTAAGGCGTCATTACTTGTTTCCAAACATTACACAAAAGTAAATTGTTCTTAAAGTAACATCAAGGTTTCTCAAATATATCCCAAGCCTTGGGAAATAAAGGTGAAACCCTGCAAAATGTATAACGCCGCATTGGGAGATTCTCCGACCCAGCTTGCCCGATCCTTCTTCATCTAGTTACCTGAAAGATATGTTTAAAAGTTTCGTCAATATAAAATATATTGGTGAGTTCACAGGTTTTCAGTTTCTAACACTTGTATACTTGGGAATACCATGTTATGACAATATATAGGAGTTGCAAATTCCTATAACTCTACTTGAGACTATAATCAAACCAAGACGTATATAAATAAAATGCCCCGCTCCAAGTCGTTACTCGGTTTCCAACGACTTAAATTCAGAATATTTGCACCCCAGGCATAACCTAATGCATAATCGACGCTATCGATTAGGGGTGGGCCTTGTCAGGCACCAATAGTACTATTCGAATATTCCTCCGGTTTCAATCTCCGAATAAATGATTATAGAGGCGAGGACTCAACCCCGAGTGGCGGTCACACCTCAAGTAATGAACCCGTCAAACATTTCCCTAACATATCTTTCCCCCGAAAACGTAAAAATAGTTTAAAATGGGGCCGTGAAACTCACCTGAGACTGCGTCTGGCTCAAAAGGGTGAATAGCAAGTGGGTGGTCTCGCACCTACAAACGTCCTAATCGTATAAGTCACTATTCCTATAGTGCATGTGCCTTGGCAAGTTGTACACCTAACTCCCGATCACAAGTTGTTCCAAATCCCGTTTAATTAAGCGCGTATCCTAGGTTTTGTTGGCGTTACATTACCCTTTGCGTTACAAGTCATATATTACTTTTGTTAATATTTCCTTAACTTGTATTTTATTATCATCGACTCGACGTCACTTAACATATAATTATTTTCCCATTTAAATAATTATACTTAAGGTCGCATCGTTCGATAATATATATATTTCAACGCTCGACCCGACTCACTTTGCCGCACATTTGTCTTCCCATTTAAACAAATATACTAAGATCTTGTCGTTCGATTGTATATTCTTAACGTCCCATTTCAACTTCCCATACCGTATATTCATTTTCCCATTCAAATAAATATACTAGGATTTCGTTGGTACGGTATACACATATATATATATCTTTGTCTTCTCGTCGCGGCCTTCCTTCTCATATATCTACTTTCCCATTAAGTAGATATACTAGAACTCCGCCGAGACGAGCGTACATAGATATAAATGTGTAATTTTTCTTGTTAAGTATATACGTTTGTTTTAACGTCTTATTTGTTTGTGTCATGTGTTTCTCCCACGAATAATTCCTCCAACACTTAGGAAAGTGTTTATTAGTTTTCACCCAATGTATATATATATATTTTACTTCATAAAATATATATATTTTTCTTAACTTGCCGCAATGGCATTTTCCTCATGATTTGTCCGTGTATGGTTCGTTAACGCGTTTTAGTTCGATATCTTAACTCGATTAGTTATTTTTTTCCAAGTTTTTCCCAACATGTATTTTATAGGAATATTATCCATATTTCTTCCTATTTTCACATGTTACTTGGATGGTTTAAAATACTTGTGTATTTTTAACCCAACTTGTTAACTTAGCTACAAAAATGCTTCCAACACTTTTATATTCCCATTTATATAAAAGTATTCATTTTTGTATAAGTCTTCCAAGTTTGTTTAACATTTTTATAAAATCTCTATTTTATAAAAATCCTTATGTTAAAACCCTTTATATTTTTATAACTTTCAAAAATACACTTTTACACAAAATACCCAAGTATTTCTACTAGTATTTACAAAAATCATCCTTAGACTTTATTACTTACATTTTTGACACCAAACTTTCCATACTTGTATTTTTGGACTAATAGTTTCTAAAATATTCATTTTAGTCCTCTAACTTTCAAAGTTACAACTTTAGTCCCTTAACTTCCAAAAGTTGCATTTTTCTACTCTAACTTTCAAAGTTAACATTTTTCACTCAAACTAGCAAACTTTGAAGATTCAACTTTTTATTGGTAAGTTATTGTTGTGTCAAAACACTTATGTTAGTCTTGTATTCCATATGGAAGACTAATTATATGTGTGTTTTATGTATTTGTCCATTTTATCAAAATATCATTCATCCAAGTGAGTTAACTTTAATTTTCCATCTTAATCATTTATGAACTTCTAACATGTTTTACCACATATTATAACTTAAATGATCATAGTAAGATGAATTAAAGTTAGTTTTAACATATCCAAGTTCATTTCAAAATCTTAACCAAAACATCATCCTACTTAGTCTTACATGTAAACTTTATATATTTTCAAGACTAATACATCACCAACAACAAATCCATGGTTTATTTTCATATCTTTAATCTTCCATTTTACACATGAACACTTATTAAAGATTATGTTCAAAACCATTTTTAAACCCTTCATGTACAACTTGCTACTAGGAACACATACATGAATAATAACAATCAAAAACAAGATTAAGAAGCTTACTACTAGCACAAGGCTAGGGAAGACAATAACCTTGGATTTGAGAGGGGTTTAGTGTGTTCTTCCTAGTGGTTTAGCTCCAAGCTCTTGAAACACACAATGGGGTTTTGATGGGTGGATGTTTGGAAGTGATTTGTATGTATTAAACTTGAAAGAAAGATGGGTGTGGGGTGGTGTATTACCTACGGCCAAGAGAAGAACAAGGAAGGAGGTTGTTTTGCTTTCAAGTATGCATGCTATTATCTTTATACTATCCTTTTAATATCTCCCAAGATCATACTTAATCTATCAAGGATTTGCAAGGATTGTAAAGTACTATAAAAATCTTTGGAAAGTAGGTTGGATGGTTGGATGGCCGTGGGTTTTTGGATGGATGGGGAGGTTTATAATCTTGCAAAGATATCCCATAATCATACCTATAATCCTATTAAAACATGTGATATGTGGAAGCATGCACACATGTGTACTTGGGGATCTTTTGGTGGATTGTTTTCTTGGAGTGTTGGCCGAAATTTTGGACACAAAAGCAAGGTCTAGTTTGCTTTTTGTACCTCCTAATCTTACATGATCCATCCATGCATCCATACTAGATTAATTAATAATTCTTTTTCTTGGATATTAGTATGATGTTTAGAGAACAAAAAAGAAAAAAGGGAAGTGTGCAAGGAGTATAGGCCGGCTCCTTGGGGGTCTAGGTGGGGTCCACACCACCAATTATTTACCCATTGTTTGTTAAGTTAAATCCCCCGTCGTTCGGGTGTCGTTCGGGTATTTTTCGGGTTTTAATCACGCGTCATCCGGACATTAAAAATACCTTTAATAACCCTTAAATATAGTCTAATTTAAGCGTTGATTGGTTATTTAGGCTTTTACCGGGTGAAATTATGAGTTATGCGCGTATTGGGTGCGGTACGCGCACTTTATTCGTTACCGGGAGTTTTGTTTGAGACGTTTCCACTTATGGTTTTGGGGTTCCAAAACTCATCATATTTTATGAAACTACCCTTTATTTTATATCCCGGGTGTCCGGGATTCGTTTCGTTTATTTAATTATTACCGGGTAATTGCCAACGTCCATACCGGATAGCTTATTCGCACATGATCCAATCATGCTTTACCATTAAACGTATGCATTCCTATGCACTATTTGGAAATTGCTATCCCCTAAGGCCTTGCTAATTAAATCACACATAATTGCATTTAATTACGTTAATCATATATTAGCTAATCAGTACGGAATTACCTTATTTTTGCCGGTTGTTACAACAATTGCAAAAAGATTTTAATTTTGATTTATTTTCGATTAATCAATGTTGGAATACTAAAATCTTCAATTGGAATCTCAAATCCAAAGCCGAAACATAATAAAATAAAGTTTTTCAAAATTCAAGGGTCAACATGCAACTTTCATAAGTTCAAGGGATTAAATTGACAAGTTTGAAAGTTCAGGGTGAAATTTGAAAGGAATCAAATGTTCAGGGGGAGAACGATTCATTTCTCCAAATGGTGGTCAAAATGGACAAATCTTGAAAGTTTATCAAATGATAAACTTCAAGAATCTGATTAAGTCCTGATTATTTGTCGTATCTAATACAAGTTGTAGTTTGTGTGCAGTTTTTATTAATTTTTTCTGTAGGATCAAACGCAACGAGTGTGCTCATCTTGATTCAAACGACAAAGCTTGAAGCTGAACAAGACCCGAACCTGAACACCAAGAACATCTTGAATAACAAGAATCCGGTTATTCTATCTTCAGAGACACCAGATCGTGGTAGAGCTCTAGCAACCGAAGCTCAAGAAGATGAGAATCGAGAAATGAAAGGGCAGATAATATTAGTCTTCATCTTCGTCACAGAATCGTCAAGCAAAATAGTAGAGATTTCTTGATTCCTTTAGAGTTATCGAAGCTAATCAAAAACCAAGAGGAGATCTCATGAAGCCACGATAAAAGTTCAAATCTTCAAGTATTCAAGTCTTCATAGGGAGATTGTTAGTGCACTGTGGTTTATGTTCCCAAGTTGAAGATTGCCAGATATGAAGACTTGAAGACTAAAGATCATTAGCCAGACCTTGGGGGAGTCAGTGAACGCCTTTCTCCCATTATGACATCCCTTCTCTCCCACTTCACACCTTGAAACACGCCGTTCTTATAGAGATAAATAGAAACATTCTTAGCTTAGTGACCGGTTAAGTCTGCATATCACTAGCTAGGTCCAAGGGGGATACTATTAGTGCACGTCGTGTGTGTCCGCAGATAGTGATAGCTCGATATTAGTCGTAGGCATGATTGTATAGTGTTTTGGGCTTTAACAGGGTGAAAACGGGGTCGCAGGGGCATGATGGTAAATTTGTAAGCCTTTCCAGGCGTATGGACCCTCACGCCTGGAATAGTCTAGGTGTGAGGGAAAGGCCTATAAATAGGATCTCTTGGCTTGTCATTTGTAAGTTTTGCTTTGATCCTATAACGAAGTGCTGCCCAGTTTTGTGTGTGTTTTTCATTTCCTAACTTTTCTTCTAACACATCTAATCTCCAACAACAATCGGTCAATTGATTCCACCTTTTGACTCGATCATACGCGCACGGTATTATCAAATCTTGTGTCAATCCTACAAATAAACATGATTATATAGTGTAGATTTTTAGCAAATACTGTTGTATAAAATGTTTTTTGTTACTTATATAAAATGTTTTTTTGGTCAATGTTTTTTAAACAAAATGTTGATTTTATACCGTTGTCGTCTCGATAAGCGTGTAAGCGTCAACACAAACGTTTATATGAACGGGGATATAATATATACGAGTCTATATATGTACAAATGTAAATAAATAAACATACCTTATCGGTTTAATATGATACATCCGGGTTAGGTTCTGCTTTGATGTCAACACCTTCATAAGCAGTTTTCCCGTCATCAACAACTTCCTCGAAGCCATTATCACCTTCCTGTGAGTCTTCAGCATCTTTCTCGCAAGAATGGTAAGTCCCGTATGCGTACCGCGGATAGCTTGGTGGCATGAAAAATGATCATGTTCCTATACGTATTCCTGGTTCAGATCGAGCAGCAGGTTCCCGCCATTAGAACGAATCACGGATTTAACCTCCTTTGCACCAACTTGAACCCCGGGTACAAAAAACTTTCAAAGACGTAAGACTCATTCAGAGACACATCACTGAGGGAATAGTTTTAGAAATACCACATCGATACCGGTTTATCGAGAGAGAATCGGTGGTAGTGGTGTTTGAATGTTTGTATGGAATGAGAAGAAATAGATCCCGTATGCATTAAACCAGAGACCTCCACGGGCTGTGTAGGGTTTTAAATGCTCTAACAACCTATTTTCCTCGGGCCGTGGAGATCTACTTTTTCAGTCTAAACTCCCTGCTTTACAGGGAGTTCAAACTGAACGTCGTACCTCTTACCCAGCAACGGCCCGTGGAGCTCTCCACGAGCCGTCTAGAGTTTAAATGCTCCCATCTGCCGCATTTATTATGGGCCGTGGAGACCCCCCACGGCCCGTTGATTTCTGCCTATAACCCTTTACGGATCGTGGGGGTGTCTACATACCGTGTAGAGCATGTGTGAATTTTTTTATGGTGATGTGCAGATAGTATCACCCTAGAATCTTATTAGGGTTGAGTTTTGAATTTGAGTGATAGAAATGTTTGATTTCAATATTAACAATTATTCCCATTTAAAAATTTAATAAAATGTAAGTTTTAAATTCTAAGCTTGATGGTACAAGTAGATTTCAAATGCCATTTACTTGAGGAATATATTTCATCAAATGCGTAATGTTTTTTTTTATAATTTTTCTTATAAAAAATTCTTTATAAAGTGTAAGGAAGGGTACCGCATCATTGACCTGTGTTAACATATAATTTTAAGCAAATTTGATGAATCAAACATTATTGAAAATAAAAGATGAGGGGAACAAACATGTTGATAGAAACAAAACAAGCACAAACTATTAAAGTTTTGAGTAAAGTTACTCACTCCCACAAAACCTTGGTACATAATCTATTAATATATTCTTTATCAACTTGTTGACTCATATTTGTTGAGATGGTAATCGAGCCTTCTCCTTGTCTTTGTTTCTACCTTTAGATTCTCTCTCTCTCTATCTCTCTCTCTCTCTCTCTCTATCTCTATCTCTCTCTCACCTCTCCCCCCTATCTCTCTAATGTTTAACTTATTTGAAGGATTAAAACGATCACACAAATCAGGGTTTTTAGTTATGTTAGCTATCCTAAAAACGATTTTTAATTTCATTTATGCTATTTATTAAGTTCTATGGTTAGGTTTCTTGTTACATTAATCAATCTATTTAATCTATTTTGTGTCATATTAATTTTAAACAATACTTAGAAACTTTATCATTGAAAAAAGTTTATGTAAAATAAGTATATGAATTTGTTATATATTTTTATACTATGTAATATATCAAAATTTTGTTGTATGCTTTCTTTAATAGCCTGAGCTATAAATAAATCTAAACATCTGTTAATAAAATATCAATCTGTTCAATAAATAAAGGTAAAATAGACTTCTTTTATTTAAGTAAATGATTAACATTATATATATATATATAACAAAAATAATATTTGTATATTTTTTTTTGAAAAGTGAACTTCATTCAAAAAACGACCCGAAGGACCTCAAAGCAAGGACCTACGAGCCAAAACAACGAAATACAAACTCAATCCAAAGGGTACAAACACCAATTTTTCCAATCGATAGACTTCCATCTAGATCTATTTCTAATCCAGAAGTAAGCCGTAGACTTGATAAGCTCCATCAACACGCTCGGGGTTCGTTGTTTGTTATTAAAAATACGATTGTTCCTTTCCATCCATAAGACCCAAAAGGCGGTGTAAATAATGCCACGGACCACGATCTTCTTGTCTTTTGAGAGGCTATGAGT
The DNA here is from genome assembly GCA_032199755.1 of Ambrosia artemisiifolia. Classification (NCBI taxonomy): domain Eukaryota; kingdom Viridiplantae; phylum Streptophyta; class Magnoliopsida; order Asterales; family Asteraceae; genus Ambrosia; species Ambrosia artemisiifolia. The sequence goes on from CM063514.1 coordinate 11,462,273, forward strand.
TTCTGGCATACAGATTAGATCCTTGACATCGAACGCGAAACTATGCGGCAAACGACACCAAGTTTCCAGTCTAGACCACACCTGTTGGGAGTATAAACAGCCGGTAAAAAGGTGCATTGTGGTCTCCGTGTCTTCGTTACAAAAGGAGCATCCAGCATGTTGAATGACGATCCCCCGATTAAGCAACTCCGCAACAGTCGGAAGGCGATTTAACACAGCTCTCCACACCAATATTTTGCACTTTAGAGGAACCCAACCCTTCCATTTGATCACAGAAGATGCATTTAAACTGTTATTCGCGATCACCTTCTTTGCCGATGAAACAGTAAACAAACCACTTGCTTCCGGAGTCCACTTCCAAGAATCTTCGCCTCCTGTCCACGTGAAGTCGTGATGTCATTCAGCAGCTGAAACAGTTCTGTTATCTCTGCATATGATTGAGGAGTGCTTCGCCAATTCTAAGACAATCTTTTAGTGCCATTACTATAGGAAATACGATCCGAGACCTTAACCCATTTCGAAGCTTCAATTCTGAACAGGTTTGGATAGACCACCCTTAGAGGAGAATCGAGTAACCATGAATCTCCCCAAAAATAAACCGAAGAGCCGTTACCAACATTAGCCGAAAACAAAGAGTTGAGGGTTTGACCACTGCTAGTCAACCGAGTACCATTTTTGCGATCCATTTCCAACAGGTACTCGAAGAATTGTTACAAGGGAGCAATGTCCATGGTTTACTATCCCCGTGACAACCTACGATGACCTTCTTCCAAAGACTATCTTTTTCGCTTTTAAATCGCCAAGACCATTTTAATAAAAGGGCTTCGTTCACCTCTTGGAGCCTAGAAACACCCAAACCACCCTTATTTTTCGGCAAAGTGACAATATCCCATGACACCCACGGAATCTTTTTTTCTTCACTAGAACCCGCCCAAAGGAATCGTCTCATAATCGCTTCCATGGAATGAATAACGGCTTTCGGAGCTTCCAAGAGGCTAGACGATTCCTAATAACTTCAATAATCGGTTCCCAATGACAAATACGGGACATCTTTGCTCCAACTTGAATACCAAGATAAGTGAAAGGGATAGCACCCCTTTTACAACCCAAGATGTCAATGATATTATCAACCTCACCGTCAACGGTCCCAATACCAAATATATTGGATTTATGAAGATTTATCCGAAGCCCTGAACATATATAAAATATGCGAAGCACTCTTGCTATACTCAAAAGATTATCTTGCGACCATTCTCCTAAAATCAAGGCATCGTCCGCATAAAAAAGATGTGTCAAAACATCTCCTTCATTAGAAAAACTAACCCCCTTGAAAACCCCAATGTCCTTGGCTTTGTGTAATAACCAAGAGAGGGCTTCCATAACTATAAGGAATAAGAATGGCGAAAGGGGATCTCCTTGACGAAGGCCTTTCTCGCAACCAAAATCAAAAGTAGGAGAACCGTTAACCAACACTGCCGCCCTAGAGGAGGTACAAATGCCTTTCACCCAATCACACCACCGCGTAGGGAACCCCATCTGAGACAAAATAGAGATCAAAAAGTTCCAATTAACATTATCATAAGCCTTTTCAAAATCTATTTTTAACATGAACGCCTTTCGATTTCTTTTTTTCACCCACTCTAAGATTTCATTCACCATAAGGGGACCATCAAGAATAAAACGATCTGAAAGAAAAGCCGATTGAGACTCCGAAATAACCTGACCCATAACCCTTTTAAGACGATTAGCAAGGACTTTAGAGACAACCTTATTAACCACCCCAATAAGAGTAATAGGCCTATAATCTTTAAGACCCAAAGGCGTTTTGACTTTAGGAATTAAAGTTATAAAAGAAGTCCCACACCCCGCGCTAAAAGAACAGGATTCATGAAATTCTGACAAGATGTTGTAAAAGTCATCCTCCAACATATTCCAAAAACGCTTAACAAACCGAAAGTTGAAACCATCCGGGCCCGGAGCTTTATTAGAACCACACTCGAACACCGCGTCTTTTATCTCTTGTCTAGAAAATGGAGCTATCAAGAATGATTTATCCGCCATATAAACCTGATTAATACCCGCGCACAACAAGGTGGGCCGATTATTATATTTTTCATGAAAATGGTTTCGAAAAAATTTTTGGACCTCTTTTTTGACCAGAGACGGCTTTGTAACCCACTCGTTGTTTATTTGAATACCCGGGATTGCATTCCTCGCCTTCCTACCATTAACGACAACATGAAAAAAAATTAGAATTCTCGTCACCCAAAGCAGCCCATTTAACACGGGATTTTTGACGAAGATCCCGCGCCTTGTGGGCTTCAATCTCCTCGACCGCTTTTTTGCACTCGGACCAAATCCACAAATTAGTCTCATCGAGATCACCTTCTTCCATTTGTTTCTCAAAATCTTTTTTTCTCTTTGCAATCGTGTCACATCTTCATTCTCGACAAGGTTGTATTCTTTATACCACATTCTCAATTTGTCCCTTAACAACTTTAGTTTGTTTAGCAAATTTGTATCAGCCGCCCCATCATTTGTCCAACCGCTAAAAGCCGTATTAATCACCTCGAGACATCCCGGACGATCCAACCAAGAATCAAACAATCTAAACGGCTTTGGGCCAAAATTTGAATCAATCACCGAAAAAATTACCGGCGAGTGATCCGAATAATTTCTAGGTAAAGCTCGGACGCAAGCGTTGGGCCACTTGTTGTATACGTTTTCACAAACTAAAAACCTGTCAAGGCGACTCCAAGTACACATACCTTTACGATTAGACATATACGTGTATTGTAAGCCTTTCAAATTGTACTCGAACAACCCAACTGTATCAATAAAATTATTAAAATATCGAGCACAAACCGGGTCAAAAGTCGAGTTCTTTCTCTCATCCCGATCCCTAACGGCATTAAAATCGCCGAAAAGGATCCACCAACCTTCACTCGAACTCATGAGATTATGAAGCTTATCCCACAACGTTCTCTTATCAACATTATTATGTGGCGCATAAATGTTAATAAGATTCAAACGAGTCGAGTTGGCCAAAACCGAGCCCGCCACATGCAAAAAATTAGAGTCTTGAACTCAACCTTTTTGATGAAATAGTTTATATTTAACTAAATAAATATTAGTTATGCCATGGCACTACAAGAAACTGGAGCTTTAGGGGCGACGCCTGTCGCCCCTAATAACTGATCTTTAGGGGCGACTCTGGCTTTAGGGGCGACAGTCGCCCCTAAAGGTTCTGTCACATCTGTTTTGTCCCTAAAACCCACCGTCGCCCCTAAAGATGTCGCCCCTAATTCTATTATTCCACGTGGCATTTCTTTTCCATTAAAATTTTTATTTTTTGCCACGTGGCCAAATTCTGTGCATCCTGGTCTGGATCTTTAGGGGCGACCCGACGCCCCTAAAAGTTTTTTTTTTTTTTTTTTTTTTTTGGTCCACACACGCTTAATGATACGAAATAATGACAAAACAAATTTACCAAACATACCAACATTACATATATATATAAACATACCAACATTCGTCTAAACATACCAACATTCGCCTAAACAAACATACAAATATTTATAGTCAAGTATGCCAACAAAACTAAATAAACATACCAAAAACGCCTAAACTCCTAAACGTCTTCGTCTTCGTCTTCGTCTTCGCCTTCGTCTTCGTCGGCGTGATCGTCACTATTACTGCTTCCGCCTTGATTTCAAAACTTTTGAGATTGGGATTGGTAATATTGATTAAAAAATTGGACCATTTGTTCTTGGAAATCAGGAAGCGACATCATTGTATTAAATTGCTCCTACAAATATATTTAAACCAAATGGCTCAACTATCAACAAATAACTACAAATATATACCAAATGGGTCAAATATCCTATTTACTACACATATTTATACCAAACGGGTCAACTATTAACATTTAGCAAACATACATACACCAAATGGGACAAATGTCCTATTTACTAAACATATTTATACCAAATGGGTTAACTATCAACAAATAACTACAAATATAAACCAAATGGGTCAAATATCCTATTTACTACACATATTTATACCAAACGGGTCAAATATTAACATTTAGCAAACATACATACATCAAATGGGTCAAATGTCCTATTTACTAAACATATTTATACCAAATGGGTCAACTATCAACAAATAACTACAAATATATACCAAATGGGTCAAATATCCTATTTACTACACATATTTATACCAAAAGGGTCAAATATTAACATTTAGCATACATACATACATCAAATGAGTCAAATGTCCTATTTACTAAACATATTTATACCAAATGGGTCAACTATCAACAAATAACTACAAATATCTACCAAATAGGTCAAATATACTATTTACTAAACATATTTATACCAAATGGGTCAACGACCAACAAATATATACCAAATGGGTCAAATATCCTATTTACTTAGCATTTAAACTACAAAGACATGCCTGTGAAAATTGCGGTTGTGTCAGCGTATGATGCGGAAGGCTTTCTCTCGGACAGGGCATAGGCCCAATCCCGCGAACATGTCCGCGGCGTTTGCCCAGAACTTCTTCAAAAATACCAATCTTCAAACACCCCAAATAATATTAGTTTTAACCTACTTTAAACCCAACAAACAATTGAAAAAACATGACAACTAAACACGCACATACACAAATATATACCTACCTCATTTAACCGTTGGGAGCTGCTTCCTCCTACTTCTCCTTCTTCTTCTTCGGCGAGCCGTTGACGTTCAGACTCAAAACGTGACCTTAACCTTTGCTGTATTTCACAAAAGTGATTTAATAGAATTACACACACACACACACACACATATATATATATAGTAGATTATAAATAAATGCTTACGTAATTCTCTTCATTCTGAGGGGAATCAAACGTCCCCTGCCTTCCTGTATGTCCAATACGGTATGCTTCATACCGTTCTATGTCCAATTTGTGACAGTGAGTGGCCATACATATACTTATACATACATACACGCATACACATACACACACACACTCATACACAAACATACATATACTCATACATACATACACTCATACATACATACACTTATACACACATACATACATACATACATACATACATATACTCATACATACACTCATACATACATATACTCACACATACATACATACACGCATACATACATACACATACACTTATACACACATACATACATACATTCATACATACATATACTTATACATACATACACGCATACACATACACATACACACACATACATTTATACATACATACACTCATACATACATACACTCATATATAAAAAATAGAAAAAAACAGAAAAAAATAAAAAAAAACTGAAAAAATAAAAAAAACTGAAAAAAAACAAAAAAAAACAGGAAAAACGAAAAAAAATTAGAAAAAAAGGAAAATAATAAAAAAAACAGAAAAAAATATAAAAACAGAAAAAAACGAAAAAAATAAATAAAAGAAACGAAAAAAATTAACACACATACAAACCTATATATAATTTAAGGCATAAATAATAAAAAAATAATAATTAGGGGCGAGTACTAACCGTATTAGAGGCGAATCTTCAGCGGGTTGGGTAGATCGGAGCTTCCTACAACTCATATTATTAAAAAAATTAAACATAGATACTTCAACAAAAAAAAAGAAAAAGAAAACTTACGGGTTACCAGAGGAGGGCAGAGGAGAGAGAAGAGCAAAGGGAGAGGAGGGTGGTCCGGTGGTGGGGGTGATCCGGTGGAGGGGGTGGGTTCGGTGGTGGTGGTGGGTTCGGTGGGGGTGGGTTCGGTGGTGGGGGTGGGTTCAGTGGTGGGGATGGTGCGGTGGTGTGGGGTGGCTTTGGTGGTGGTGTAGGTAGAGAGGTGGAGAGATGAGAGGAAAGCTTGAGAGGAGAGGTCGATGAGTGTGTGCAGAGAAGAAGAGAGAGTTAAGGGAAAAGAGGGAAAGAAAGTTGAGGGGCGGGAGTTTAATTATTTTCAACCTTTAGGGGCGACCGTCGCCCCTAAAGATGTCGCCCCTAATGATATGAGGTACGATAAAATCTTGGCCGTTGATATGCTCGTTGATCTGATGGCTGAGAAGCTGTTTGGTGGGGATTGACCTTTAGGGGCGACCAAAAAGCGGGGCGCCCCTAAAGGTGTCGCCCCTAATTCTTAAAATTCTTGTAGTGTGGTATCATGCATCCCATCCTGGAATTAACCAACAACCATTATTCCATATTCTGGTTCAAAAAAAATCCATGTTAGATAATGTTTGCATCAAAGGTGGTTTTAATTTTCTTACGTCTCAATGTATCATGTTTTTATATTATATAGGATGAATCATAAACATAACATATTTTAATAATTTGCATAACAACATAATACAAGTTTACCCTGAATGAAAAATAACAATATTAATATACGCAAACCCTAAATTATATTAGAACAATATATAAATAAAAATCCTAACAAAAATTTACAACATATGTGTAGTGTGCAAAAAAATTATCTATCATTCCTTTAAATGTCATGTGGATAGACAAGTTCACATGTTGACACCTTTCATCACGATGTGATTACTTAAATGGGTGCCTTTAAAGTGTTTTATAATTAAGGACCCAATGGAATACCAAGTTGAAGAAACCTTAGAATATGCAAGTCACATTAGACGTAATTAAGCATCCTTAACTAAAAAAGCTGGCTCGTGTTCAATTGGTACCCGATCTAATTTAACGTTGATTATCACTTAAAGTAGAATCATATGGGATTCATTATACACTCCAAAATCCGATAACATATTCAAAGTTCGGATATCCTCCAAAAGATACAAAATTAAGTCTCTTAATTGTATTATACTAACTAGATGACGACGCGTCTCTAAAATTTTAGTTTCCAAGATATATGTGCCACACTAATTAGTAGGTTACACGGCATGAGTGATGCACCATCCCGACATGACTTTCAGTCACCTCATCGTGCTAGAAGTTCAGCTTATATAAAGGAGTTAAGGATAAATCTTTGAGTGATGCAAAGTATACCCTCAGTGCTTAGAATTGTATCCTTCTGTGACTTATGCAAGTTATGAATAAAGTCCAAAGTGCGCGGATAAAAGTAGACATGACAATATTCCTTTTTAGTTTATAATGAAACACCTATACTTATACATCATGGTAATATATTATACATAGTTTATCACAATGTATGGTTTTATAGACATAGTTCTTTTAGCTAATCAATCAATTCACTCGTACTAACTCAGGCTAGTTTCATTTAATCATTTGTAAACATAAATAAGTTTTATATAGCTATACACTATATTCTAAAACAAGAACATATACCATGAAATATTTATTTTATTATCTACAATCTCTTTTCGGTGACTAAGAATTGAATATTTGTGTTATAAATGATCATGTTATCCATCTCACTTTACATTGACAGTAAGAGGGGGATGAGACAAAGAAAAGCTATATTTCATTATTTTGTGATATAATAGTATACACGAGTGGTTTAGTGTATGTATGTTACTTTATTCTTTTTAAATACTGTTTTAAAACTAGATTGTTTTACGCAACCATCCTCGCGATTCATTTTCTAGGCCAGTCTGGTTTAAAAACATGGTGACGTGAATAATTTAACCCATGCTGGTTCGTAACATGGGAACCAAATTTTGAGGTTGTCGGTTCTGATTCTGGTTCTGGTTTGGTTCGGTTCGGTTTGGTTCGTACACCTTGCTTTCCATAAGAAGATAAGTATTAAGAGTCTAGAACATACTAATACGACCATGCTTGATAGTTTATCATTGGTGCTTACTTATATTGACTTATTTGTACTACATATATTATACTTTTGTTTGTCAATCATAGGGAATGAAGATTGACTTTTAGTTCAATTATATATTTTAGAGTTAAAAAGTCATAGCCATGTCAAAGGGTTAAGTACATTAACTACCGTAAGCATAAAAATCAACTCCAGGCAGCAACTCCATTCGTTTTTTGTTTCGATTCTGTTTGTCCATATAATTAAACTTGTCTTTTGTTTCCTTTTAATAAAAGAAAATATATTTCATAAAAGTCAAAAGACGAGTGGTTGTCCTCCTAGCTAATTATTATTCATACCTTAATTTTATGACATATGTGAATTTTAATTTTGAAGGGCCTTGATGCAATGTGTGAATTTGTATTTGTATTAGTACTTAAAATATCATGCTTACCAAGTTAGTTTATTCTCACACGTATTTGATAGTGCCTGTTTTGGTGACCGGTATAGAAACATTCTTGTAGGTTTACTCTTGTTGACTATATTTTTCCATACCACACATAGAAATTAAGTGGGTAAGATATTAATTAATAATCTTTGGATTTGGAGAGAGATGATAAAATGCAAGAGATAAGCTAGAGAAACCTAAGATAAGTTTCATTCATTAATTCTATAAGTGAGATTTTACTAATTACGTTTTTATGTTTGTTATGTTGCACATAATTGTTGTGTGCTAGGCTAACAAACTTTACTCCATTGGAATGATAGTGTGGAACCAATCCAAACCAACTTCACCTCCCGGCATTATGGCTCTAGTTTACAAAATAACAATTGTTTAGCGGATGATTAAGTGCCTTTTCTAGGAAAATTAGACTTTATGTTTGACTTTAACTAAGAGTGTGTGTGTACAAGTTAATGGTATGAAAAGAACATATATAGGGGACATTTAATTGTTTCGTGTGTGTGTACAAGGCTGAATTGCCACAAGATGATGAAAGGATGCTTGTTGCCTTGGCCTTCGACACGTGAGGATAATCAGCATGTTTTCGTTCCCTTGGCCTTCGACACGTTCGGTTCCTTGGCACCGGAGGTGGTGCGGTTTTTGGAGCGGGTTCAACGAGTAGTGCACAGCAACTTTTCCACCCCCCAAGGGCGGGGTTTTGTTTTTAGCAGATTGTGATTTTCTATTCAAAAAGGGGTGGCGGCGCAGCTTGTTGCCCGCCTACCTACCATCCTTATGTAATTTACCCTCTTTTTTTTTGTGAATGAGCTTCAAGACAAAGTCAAGAAAATAAAGTTAAACTACAATACACAAATACGTGGATTCGTTGGACTTATGGGTGACACATAATGTTCAAGTATGAAGCTTTTAGTTTACAATGATATAGTAGTGACCATTTTTACCTAAAGAGAAGTTTACAATGATATAGTAGTGATATCCCTGCTTTCTTTTCTCTAAATGTGCTATTTTCAGGACAGTCGTATGGTATCATAATGTTCAAGTATGAAGCTTTTAGTTTAGTTTCTTTTGGGATCCAATAAGACTTCACCATTCGAAAAGAAATATTTCACCCACAATAATTGTTATGCATCATGCAAATAATGAGAAATAGAATTAATAAACTAGATCTAGATGTATCAAAATAATCCATCTTTTAAACACTTAGTTTCAAGTACGTAACTTGAGTAATAGAATATCATACCAACAAATTCATATTTTCTTCAACCAAGTGATTTATATCCAGGAGCGGATCTAGGGTCATTCGTTGGGTTCCTAGGAACCCACTCGATTGTGTAATTTTTAGTGTTAATGTGTATAGAAAATTAGATTAGAAAATAAGAAAATAATATAGAAACCTACTACTAAAGGTTGGAGGTGCTCTAGTGGTTGAAACCCGTCATCACATTCACAAGGTTCCAGGTTTGATCACTGTTTCACGCGTCTTATTTTTAGGTTTCCAACTTTTTATATATGCAAAACTAGGGTAAAACCCAAACCCATGTGTCACCCTTCCAAACAAAAACATACAGAAAGCGGTGAGTAGCCAACAGCAACCCCCGAAACCCTCCTCCCCCTAACCTTGCCAAAAGAATGGTGGAAACAAGAAAACATATTGATTATCAATTGGTGTATTGTTTAATAAAGTTGTCACTAGTTTTACTGGTTGCAACGCTAGTGTTGAAGATGTTTTTCTTCAATGAAGTATGTGAAAACGAAATTGTATAATAAGATGGGTGATGGATACATGAACGACACTTGCATTTGTTACATTGAAAGAGAGTTACTACAACAACTTTCCGTCGAGAATGTAATGCCACGCTTTCAAAATATGAAAACTCGTAGGGAACAACTATAAGTATATTTTTTATACTTAAAGACAATCGTATTTATATTATGTGCTTTAAAATTTTAATGCCAGTATTTTTTTCATTATTACATCGTATTTATATTATGTGCTTATCTAATTCGAATCGGCAAACCGACCCGAACCCTTGAACCGACCGAAAATTTTTATGTTTGGTCATATTAAATTGAAACACTTAAAAAAAGAAACCCAGTGAAAAAAATTCTTGAATCCACCCCTATTTATATCTATAATCCATCGATCCCTAGAGAAAACCATTAAAGGGTTTTTGATTTGTAGTGGAGGCTTTAAATTTAAAGCCCTATTTAATGATTGGGACACGTGGCACATGAGTCAGCATGGGGCCTTAGACTATTGGGTGTGAAGGGTGTGGATCATCATGATGGGCCTCCACGTAGGCGCCACGTAGGAGTGGGGGGAGAGACATCTTCATGATGGGCCTCTAAGGGGGGTGGTGTGCACTATGATGACGGGCCTCCTCATTGGCCAGAATTATTAAAAATAATAAAAATAGTCTCGGCATGCAAGGCGTGGCGTTGCCGGTGATGTCGTGCCAGCCCTGGGGGGCGGTGTTGCCCGGGGTGGCATCGGCTTGATTTCCCTTGCCGGCCCTCTTGCCGGTTCCACACCCATTAGTCTTAAAATGAAATAGGGTGTAATGGGTAGCTTTAAATTTAAGGCCCCATTACCTTATTATTATTTTATTTTTTTTAAATTAAAACAAATATCATTGAGGGAGATGATTTGTCAAGAGAGGACTAATTTGGTTTGGTTTGTATATGCTGCGGCATTAAAATTTTAGAGCCCTCCACTTTTTTTGATATTTAGCGTCTCTATGTAATAGTGTTGGGGTCGTTAAATTTGATTTATAATTAAAGCCCCTTTTAACGTCCTACTACACTTCTAACAATTTTGTAGACACATTAAACATTATTTTACAAGTAAATATGTATTTTACATATGCGTTACATACCTAAATACAGTAATACACACATGTGTGAGTGAAGTTTTATAGTATATTTTTTTCAGTTAAAACTGTTTTAGTATAGGTACATGTTGTATTTATGGCTTGATGAGCAAAGGAAAATGCCTTACGTACTAGGGTTGACATAAATTAATAATTAATATATCATACTTTCTTTAGAATAATATTAGACCCTAAAACTATTCAGCAACAATATTTGTATAAACTCCAAACAATAATTAATGATACTTTCTTTAAAATAATTACTTTTATTCATAAACAAATTTCCTTGAAGGCGACAACTAATAATCGACCAACTCCGTTGATTTAAATTAATATGTCGTTATGTTGTTATACTTTAAGAAATTTTAACTTTAACCCTAATTATTAGTTATTTAAATGATCAATCACCTTTTTATTTGTTAAAATAAAGAAAGGTCAACACATTCCCAACAAATCCACCATCTAAGAAATTGACTTTGCTCTTATCTTAGAAACCAAAAATATTATATTATCATTGTTGTTTATCTTGATAAAAAGCTGTAATTATAGTTATAGATAATATGAAAAATGATGATAGAGAAAACGGGTATAAAACAACAACTGTACCCAGTATACCACTTTATAAAACGGCTACAGGGAATGAGGCTTTTAGCGGCGACCTTTGTCGCCGCTAATGATGGACCTTTACGGGCGACATGAGCTTTATTGGCGACAGGTCATCGGTAATAGTAGCGCCGGTATTGATACGTTGGTAAAGCCCTCGCGTCGCTAGTATTAAGTCGCCGGTAATGCTAATTTTTACGTGGCATTAATTTTCCATTTTTTCCCACGTGTCATGCGATGTGGCACTTTCCTGTGCAACCTGGGCTTTAGCATGTCGCCGCTAAAACCCTTTTTTCCAGCTTTCCGAACTATGTTTTAACGCACTTTAAACACGACAATCAAATAAACAAGCAGAAAAAACAAGAAAATTAAACGTGCATAAAAAGATTTATATAGCAACTAGCATAAAAGCGCATAATAGTTACAAACATAACGTTATCATCATCGCACAAACATAGAGAGTTGTTATTGTGTTAACCATTCTTACACATACGCCTACACATCTTCATCATCATCGCCACCATTGTCGTTGCCGCCTTGATTTCCAAAGTTTGATAGATTTTGTGACTATAATTGATAAAACATTTGGAGCATTTGCGATTGAAGCTGAGGGTTGCTCATCATCGCCATAAATTTCTCCTACATGTATATATATATATATATATATATATAATAAGTGGGTCAAATATTAATATTTAGACTACAAATATATACTAAATGGGTCAAATATTAACATTTAAACTACAAATATATACCAAATGGGTGAAATATCTACATTTAGCAAACATATATACACCAAATGGGTCAAACTACAAATATATATCAAACATGTCAAATATTAACATTTAAACTACAAATATATACCAAATTGGTCAACTATCAACATTTAAACTACAAATATATACCAAATGAGTCAAATATCATATTTACTAAACATATATACCAAATGGGTCAAATATCAACATTTAGCAAACATATATACACCAAATGGGTTAAATATCAACATTTAACAAACATATATACACCAAATGGGTCAAACTGCAAATATATATTAAATGGGTCAAATATCAACATTTAAGACTACAAATATATACTAAATAGGTCAACTATCAACATTAATACTTATTAATAACTCAATTTACCTGTGTGAAATGCGGTTGCGTTGGTGGTGTAGAACGTGGAAGGCTCTCTCTCGGATAAGGCTGATGTGCCGAGAAATTGACATGTTTTCCACACATATTCTCACCTATCTTATGCTCAAAATCATGGATTTTATCTATGTTTTGTCATGATTTATCTCTTTTTGTTGATAATTGCAGGATCAGAGGTCATGAGGTGAAAAGAAGTGGAAAACCGCATAAAACGGCATTAACTGACAAAGATTTGAAGACTTTGAAGCTCTACCAGCTGCAGCACAGTCGTACTTACGGCCGTGCACAGTCGTGCAACTGTCCCGGGTCAACAAGTCAACATTTCCAAGTCAACAGAAGCCAAAAGTCGATTATCAGGCCGTGCACGGGCGTGCAACACCAGTGTGCACGGTCGTGCTTCTTGAAACGTGTTCTCCAAGGCTTGCAGCCGACCAAACTGACAAGACGGTTACAAGTACTGACGAACACGGGCGTGCCAACATCAGTGGCACGGGCGTGCACGCCCTGCAAGGGAATAATTCTGCACGAAAGGACTTTGAAACAATACTTGCTGTCAAGTATGGGCGTGCCACCACTACATGCACGGGCGTGCTTGGTCTGATTTGCCTATAAATAGAGGCCTTCACCCCACATTTTAAGCATCCTTTCCCACTTCGAAAACCAACACTTCTCCACGAAGTTTCTGCCCTCTTTGAGGATTGTAGGTGTCCTTTGGAGCCTGGGATCACTCCATAAACACCACATTCAAGAGAGAAACAACCTTAAATCACCAAACCTACTAGAAATCTTCATACAATCCTTCACCATGTTTTGTACACAAACCCAACTTTGTGAGCTTGTTATATTAACCATGCTAGGCTAGATTTATGTTGGTGTTGCTAGGGTGATGATGGAAACTTGGTATGAATTAAATAGTTTATCTTTTATTTAAAGTGGTGTTTTTGTGTTCTTAATAATTCTTGCTATTCTAAACTTTGTTTAATGAATTAATTAGTAAATCACCTAGTCTTTAGTCTTGTGGGTGTCTTGATAGGAACTGGGAGGACTCATGAGTGTACCCATGGTGTGTAACAACCCATGCACTTGTGAGCTAACATAATCCTGCGAGTAGTGATTGGCCCATTTGTGAGTAGAAATACACACACTTAGTGGCTTAATCCTCCTACTATCAAGATCTCATTTAGGGTCGGTACGGTCTTTATACTCGGTCCTGGTGATAAGCCAAGACTTGATTGTGCAACTTGGCTTCATTGTCTATGTGAAAGCTTTGGCACAAGTCAAGGATTGGTGAACCCGTGTTGAAAGAAAACGGTCTTTATTTTCTTTCATTACTATATTCTCACACAATTAGTAATAGACCACTCACTTTTTGATAAATTAATTAAATCGAGTAAAGGATGCACGTGTTTTGGTTAGTCACGACTCCTCTGTGATATTAAGTGGTAACTTGTTCGGTCATGCTTTGGCCACCGGCAAGTTATTCATAAAAGTGTAGAATAGTTAGATGTCTATATTGCAACATTGGGGAGTTGGTAATTCGGGGTTGGGTTAACACAGTCTCGAGTAACTTTCTTTTCATTGTTGAGAGGTGAGCTACCCGGTTTGGGAGACTCTCATAAAAACCTTAAGAACACAAGTCATTTATATAGTTATGCGAAAGCAGTCACATCTAGAGAATGTGTTAATACAACTCAAAGTTAAGCACAAGTGCGCAACTTAAACACACCAATTAAATAAAAGTCTACTATTAATTCATACCCGTTTCCATCTGATCCCGAAGCAACACCTTTGTTTTGTTATTGATTTCTCTCACGGTTTACATCTCTCTTCTACTTTTCTTCTCGTAATTTTAAAACTCTCTTTTAAAGTACATTTTAGGAAACTGAGTAGTAAAAATCGTGTCCTTGGGTTCGATACTCGGTACTTGCACATCTCTATACTATTCACGATAGGTACGCTTGCCTGTTGTGTGGGGTCTAGAACATTGAGCAATTATCGTTTTAGATTATAAATTTAAAACTTGAAATCGTACCACCGTTTTCCAACTTAATTTCCTTTTCACCAAAGATCTCGGCACTTCCTACGGGACTTAGCCACTTTCAAAGAAAAGAAGTTTAAGTTTTGCTAAAACCCCATGACATCAAGTTTTTAGCGCCGTTGCCGGGGACACGACTGTTTTAAGAAAGGTTTTCTTAAAAATTTACTTTTATTTTTCTTAGTGTTTTCTTTAAAAAATTTCTCAAAGGTTTTCAAGTAGTGTATGAACTTGCGTCCCTCACCCAATCTCATACCTCCTCTTGAAGAACCCGAAAAATATTTTAGAGCTAGAAGAAAAGAACAAAAATTAAAAATGGCACAAGTTGATAGAACCATCTCTGACTTTGCTAGACCTTCCATCAATGCTTTGGGCCCTAGCATTTCTAGACCAGCCGTTGATGCCGACCATTTCGAAATTAAGTCCCATGTCATCCACATGATACAACAAAACTGCACATTTCATGGTCTATCCGATGAAGATCCCCATGCTCACATCGCAAAACGTCACTCATGACGCTATCCGACTTCGCATGTTTCCTTTTTCACTAAAGGACCGTGCCAAAGCATGGCTAAGCTCGCAACCCGCGGGCTCTATTACCCCCTGGGCCGACTTTACCCAAAAGTTTCTCTCAAAATACTTCCAGCAAGTAACAAGATCCCCTTTCGTATTGATGAAGATAGAAAGTTCTTTAGAATTCCACCCAGAGTTGTATGCTCTTTCATTGGGTGTGCAAATATTAATTCATTTATTCCTTACCTTCATATTCATAAGCTTTGATGTAAAGTCAAGGGATAAAAAATTAGTACACCCAGGATATAATTCTGATTCGACTTCATCTATCAGGGCTACAAACTCAACACGAACATCACTACTCTCTGTATCTGAGTTCCCTTCGTTAAGGTCCGTATCCTCTTCCATACACTCCCCTATAAGGTCTTTGATAATGCCATTCATATTGCTTCTTCCCCTAAACTCATCTACAACTACAGGAGACAAGCTAATTGAATATACAGATTTACCTTGATATTTAACGATAAAAAATTTGGGTTCATTCACATTAATCACATAGGTTTTACAAAACATCATGACCATGATCATTTTTGAAAATTTGATTGACTACATCTAAGTAGACTAATGATGTTTGAACCCGGATACAAAATACGTGTGCGGAAGCTTGATTATCGTATGCATTTGATTCTTCAAAATATGAGCTTGATCATCCTTCTTTAATCATTCCCTAGCGATCCTAAGGTTTCACCATGAATAAAAATTGACTAGGATTCAATAACGTACGTTAGAACATGGAAAAACATATGTTTAAACAATGTGCATCACAAACCAATGGGCCAAGAAGAGGCCGCCGTAGCCTACAGCCAGCCAGCCATGGGCTACGGCTAGCAAGTTTTGATGGCCAAGAAGCTTGTCCATAACCTACGGCCAGATTTCCGTAGGTTACGGCGGGTGAGTTTTGCCCACCTACGGCCAGACTGCCGTAGGTTACGGGCTTACGGCGGGTGAGTTCTGCCCGATTTCGTTTCCTTTGTCATAGCCTACGGCCTGATGATGTAGGCTACTGCTGAATCTTGACATCGTTTGTGCATGTGGCACATCATGAAGAAACTACCAACCAAGGTATTTTTTACCCTTTTTGGTCTGTGTGGGTTCTGGTGCAGGAGTTGGTGTTGATAATTCGGAGGTTCAAGCGGCACTACATAAGCTAGCATGGAACATCTACATCAAACCTACAACTTTTGAAAGTCGGTGGGCGAAGTTGCTGGACAAATATGGGCTCACGGACAATGAGTGGCTTAAGGACAGGTTTAGCATCAAAGATCTTTAGGTACCTGCGTGTTTTTGTGACATTCAGATGTGTTGTTTGATGAAAACAACCTCCCGGTGCGAGAGTTCAAATGCAGCGTTTAAAATAAACTCAAGCTGGGCCAACACTCTTATTTAGTTTCTGTTGTGCTTTGACGCAACCATCGATGCGCAGAGGTACAACGCGCGGTTGGCGGAGTTCCAAACAGAAGACAGGTCCATCGAGTTGAAAACCTGGATGCCATTCGAAAAGCAATGTGCCATGGTGTACTCTCAAGCTATATTCAAGGAAGTTCGCAAAGAAATGTTGAAAGGCTTATTGTACTGTTTTATCTCTAAACAAGATGAAAGCGACGGATTGCAAGTGTACACTATCACAAACCTTGACAAGAACACTGACGTGGTGAACGATTTTACGATACATGCCACACACCTTGAGTTTTCTTTTCATGGATAACATTTTTTTCTTAACGTTTGGATAACTGTTTTTTTTTTAAATTGGTTTTTCTGTGTCGCAAGGTGAAGGTTGATGTTGCGGAGGAAACTACCACATGCTCGTGCAATGGATGGACCCATATTGGATATTTGTGTCGCCATATTTTTTGCGTTTTCAGGTACACCAAGGTGCAAGCAATCCCGGAGAAGTACATACCTGACCGCTGGAGGCACGAAGCGATCCCAAAAACCGTCTTTAGTATAAACGCACGTTAAGGGGTTGACAAGAGTGAAGGGGTTGTCATGCGTAATGAGCTTTTTGAGATGTTTTCCCAGTGTGTTGATCGAGCAAGTTTGTCGCCTGACCGTATGGCGTTGTTCACAGAGCAGGTAAAGGCCATGAAGGAAGAAGTTGTGGGAACAAGAGATGATGCAGGTGGGAAAGGCAAAGGAAGGCTGAAGTGATTAGCCATCTTTTAGAGGTCCGAGAAAATTTGGAGGTGTCATGCAGCAATCCCCAAAGAATTAGGAACAAGGGATGTGGGACAAAGCGTCGGCTAATTGGCCCTGGCGAAAAGGCTGGGAACAGAAAGAATACGTAACCGACCATGACTCAAGGAACTGCCCGCTGAAGAACCAAGACGAAGAGGAGTAGGTGCTTGTGGAAAATTACCCCTATCTCCCGTAGCTACTTTATTTTGGCGTCGTTTTTTTTTGTGCTATATGGTCAAAACGTTTTGGGTCCGCACATATACATCATGCGTGGAACTAGCATTTGACAAAAGGTTTTTGTATATTTTTTTGGATGGTTGATGTTAGTGCATGGTAGTATATTTTCTAGACAAGTATGTATGGGGATATAACGGGGGAGGGGGCGAGGTGCTTTTTTATGCAAATACATAAGTGTTTTTAAAGTTTTTTGTGTGCATCATTTGTATGGTTGACCAAAAATAGTGCAGTATAGTAATGCAAAATAGGAGGTGTCTTTTACATCTGTGTAAAAGCACAGGGTCGGTTAATTATTTTTTAAATGGGTGGTGACACCATTCACTAGTGTAATTGTAAAATACAACGTAATTATACCAGTGAAAGACACAAAAAAAACAAAAACAACATTTTTTAAGTAGAAAAAACACGAAATAGACCAGGGGGTGACAAAAACCCCAGTGTAAAAAAATAACAGCGAAGGACTTTTAAGTTTATGGCAACAAAATTTAAAAAAGTTGGTGTTTCTTTTTTTTTTAGGTAAACAAAATTAAAAATAGAAAAAATTACACCGTTAGTCCTTATGGTTTCCTTCCAGTTTCAATGTAAGGTATTAAGGTTTTATTGTTTCACTTTAAGGTATTAAAGTTCTAATTTGTTTCAATGTATGGTATTAGGCACTAACCACATTTAAAGTTAACTGAGTTGGCCCTCACGTGATCTGCACGTGAGGGTATTATGGTCTTTTTATCTCCTAAACCTTTATACCCATAATATTATTAAAAAATCAAAACGAATTCAAACACATAAAACCTGGAGAACCATTGCATCCTTCCACGAATACGATCATCAGTTAGGTCAAAAATGTTAACTTCATGGATTATCAGAAAGCCTGGAGACGAGTATCATAAAGACGTTTATGGTAATATTCGTTTTAGTAATATTCGTTTGATGGTAAGTTATGAAAAAAATACGATTTTTATAAAAATCTTTACTTTCCAGGTCTTTATGAAGAATTGTTTTGCTTGAAGATTTATTATGGTGGAGGGTTTACTGCATTTGCTGATACTGATTATGAGAATGGTAAGTGTGATTATGTTGATTTGCTTAACAGGGAGCATTTTAATATAACTGAGATGAATGAAATTGCACAAACACTTGGGTTTAAAGATGTGGGTCTTCTACACTATCATTATGTAGTTCCTTATCATGATTTAGATTTTGGGTTAAGACCATTACGTACCTATAGTGATGTACAAAGTTTGTTGAGGCATGTGGTCAGTCATAGAGAAATAAATGTTTATATTGAAGAAGGGATAAAGCCTAGAACACCAGTCAAAAAAACTACTGATAACATAAATGTAGGAGAATCACAAGTTATAGATGCTGTGTTTGAAAGCATTTTTAGTGAAGTTATGAATCCTGAACCTAAGTTGATAACTAATGGAGAAAATGAAATTGATGTGCATGAAATAGTTGATGAAGTAGATAGGAAAGGAAAAGCAAAAGTTGATGAAACAGTAGTACCTAAGTTCATAAGTCCTGAAGTTGAAATTGAGGAAAATGAAATAGTTGATGTTGATAATCAGATGCTTAAGGTTGAAGTTGTCAAACTTTGATGGTAAGAACATACTTGGTGACACACATGAAGCAAATGTTATTCATGCACATCATAATGATGATGAAGATGAGTGTTTAAGTAATGATTCCTTTGGGACCTCTGAATCAGAAGATGGTGGTGGGTTTGAAGACATTAGGAATAAGGCAATAAGAAGGCTAAGGAAAAATGCAGAAAAAGGGAGTCAAAAGTGTTTGTTCTATGTTGGGCAAAAGTTTGGGGATAATAGTGAAGTAAGAAGTTAATAAGGAAGCATGCAATAGAAACTAGGAGGGAAATTGGGCTTCAAAGGAATGATCAAGTTAGGGTCAGGGCTATTTGCAAAGGGCTAGTTCCATCTTTTGATGATACTGCTGGGTCAAGTAATCAGATTGTAAAAGCAGAATGTGTAAAACAGGTTAAAGAGCAAAAGAGCCAAAAAGATGGTGGTAGGAAAACAAAAGAAGACCCTAGTAAATGTCCCTGGTGTGTATATGTTTCAAAACTTGAGAATCAACCAACTTGGCAGGTTATCACATATAACCCACAACACAGATGCCTTCAAAGCAGGTCTGTGAAGCCTTTTACTGCTAACTGGCTCTCTAAGGAGGTTATCCAACAACTGGAATCAAATCCTAACATACATGTCAAGGCTATACAAGACCAAATGCAGAAGAAGTATCAGATGGGAGTATCTAAAATGAAGGCTTTCAGGGGGTCACCAGATTATTCTACTATGGGGTAACAGTTGAATGCACATTGTTGTCAAATTGGTCAAATGTTTACTGTTGTCAAATGCTATTGTAACAGTTTACCTTCATTCAAATGGATCAAATGTAACAACACAATACAAACAATATACTTGTTTCCATAATATTTTCATTATCATAAAAAGGTCACAACATTACAATACCAAAACTAACTCTCTAAACATCATTACAGTTACCAAAAGACGAGAGTTGTTTACATTATAACCTACCACAAAAAACTAGCAAAAGATTAGAGTTTTTTTACACATAAACCACCACAAAAGACTACCTAAGTTAACTGATGATCAACCACCACAAAAGACTACCAAACCAAACCTTCTACATAAACACATAAAGACTAGCAAACACCACCACAAAGAACATCCAACTGAGGATCAACCACAAATCCCTCTTCTTAACATCCCTGGAATGACTTTCTTTGAGTTCCTTAACTGATTCATTCATTTCTTTCAGTGACTCTTCATACACTGCCACATCCTCTCTCATAGCCTTCACTTTCATCTCAAGAACAGACCTTGAGTTCACTAGCCCTTTAATGATGTTGGAGGTTTGATTGCACAATGGAGGCTCAACCCATGCAAAAAAAGAACATCTTGAACGCTGAAACATATAATGTACTACCATTAATACTCATTCGATCATCAAATGGATAAAATGTTACATTAAAATCGCCTAAATTTTAGGGTTTAAAAAAAATACCAGAGCAGAGCATGTGTAGAACTGACGACCTGGATTCTGTTCAGTCCACGAGGTTTTGATTGCAGCTTGCCTTCCACATCTGCAAAACACCATTTTTTTTGGATGATCGTGATTGTGATGATCGTGCTTGTTTTTAAACCAAAAAGCACAAACACAAGTACATGGGGGCTACGTCGGTGTAAAATACATAAGATATACGGAGATAGACAATACATGTTTTTTTATACCAAAAAGCACAACCACAAAGTTGTTTCTTAAACCAAAAGCTACCTAGACATACTATCCATGAACTACAAATTTGTTTTCTTCCATAATCACAAAGTTAACGCCCCCTCGCAAATGCGATTTTTGTAAATGTTGGTGGACGATAGCATAATATTTGTCGCATACCGCTTCTTTAAAGCGTCCACCTAAGCCTGTTTCCGCTTACCATTAATATTGAACCCACACCTGAAGGCGATCTGTACACCCATGTACATCTCCATATGTCGCATCAAGTAGACACTGCAGTCAGTACTGTTGTTTGTGCGTACCCCATGGTAAATCCAGACGTTTAATCACGCACCCAGTCATCGCGCTCGCCTTCGGGTGTTTCACCAAATTTAGACGTTTGTGCGTACACAAGTGAAAGACACATAAATAAAACCCTAGTGTAAAAATAACATTGAAGGTAAGAGTTCAAAGAAACACATTACAGGAATAGAATCTTTTTTTTGCATACTACTTTGTAAGGCGTCCCCTTAAGTGCATAAACCTCATTGTCGACAACTTTCACTGGGGACCTCCTCTCCACAATGTTATCGATGACACACACATCTTCATTCTTCATATAAAAAATCACCAGGTAATAGTGTTCATATTCGAGTACAGGCACGAAAACCATGTCGAATGGCCGTAAATCAAGCTTTGTCTCAACGTCACATACAGCCCCAGACACGCCACTCTTAAAGCAAGCCACACGAGTACCGTTTTTTGTCTTCTTTCAACTACAACATCCAAGCTACATGTATGTTAACAATTCAGGGCAACTCCAAAAAAATTACTTTTAGAAAAAAATCAATTAATATTTTTGAAAAACAAAACTCACCATATAGTGCTGGTGGGGAGAAATAAGCGTCGCACATGCGCCCATGCATCAATAACAGGGTCATAAAGCCTCTCCCCGACCGCCAATGAATGCGGGTACAGCGTTTCTGCGCGCAACCCGTGGCGAGCCTCAAACATGACGTAGCTGTAATTTAAATGAGTGGGAGTTTTTTTGTCAGTTTTTCGCCCGTCTTTACACAAATGTAAAAAGCAGAAGATGGGGGGTACTTACGGATAATGGTCCGTTGGGTCAATGGTATCTTCCACGATGCGTGTCTCATCAGAATGTTTGAATAGGTATTCCCAAACCGCCTTCTCCCTTTCAGTGTTTCGGATTTTGATTTCTTCATCGTTGTTTACCCAGGAAGGCAACCTAGCAACTGCACTCCTCCACCTACCGGGCCGTGCAATAGCCTTACTTGCATTTTCACCAAGGACGTTGATACCCTAGTCGCTGGAAACCAAACCAGATTCAAACGACGTGGGCAACCCAGACGCTACGGACAAGTAACACTGATGTAAGTACTAACTAAATAATTTTTTTCTTATGAGAAAAGTCGCATAAAATGTACCACATTTTGCCCTCGCACCCCTGCCATTATCTGTTACGCTCGTCGCAATCTTAGACCCGCCAAACTCATGTGTCAATCCTAAGCTAAAGGTAGGTTGGCTACAATCACCGCGGACCGTTTCTTCCGTATTCGGCACATCCTCCTGTGTCAGCCCAAGGCTAAAGCTTGGCTGGCTTGATTCAGTAGTCGCATTATCTGAGCCGCAACAGGTTAGTAACTAAACATAACATCAATGTAAAATATCGTTTTTTCCTAGTAAATCCACATGCATACCTGTTTTTTTTTACCCAGATAGGTGAAAGACCAAACTTCAACCGTTGCGAATTCAGTTCACTAGCAATTGAGGTCTTTGTTTTCGACCTGCTCACTGACCCAAGAGCAACCAGCGACGCTACAACAGGACTCCCAGGAATCTGTTTCTCAACGGTAACCTCATTTCTATTCGCCCCTTTACCCCTAACTCTACCCACCTTGCCAGCACGACGCGACCCCTCCCGTGTTGCGCATTTGCCAACACCACCTTGCGCACCGGCAGGTCACTGGAAACCGTAGCCTTTTCAACCCCAATGCTCAAGTCCGTTGTCGCATCACTAACACCACATTGTGCACCTGTAGGCACAAACTTTGTGAAGAGCCACCTGCTCTCCTCCTCCGTATCAGACGTATCGTCACTATTGTATGCGCTCGCGCCCTACAATGCAACAGCCTCCCCATCTGGGGGTTATTGGTTGGCAGACATTAGTGTAAAACAGTTATCTTAAAAAATGCGACAAAAAAAGAACCGATTCTCTCGTACCTGCGTTATCACCAGCTGGATGTGCGCGAACACCGCTGTACACATCATTCACTACCCTAGAAGGTGGGTCGTCCCCCAACAACAGTATCTTTGCATACTCGTCGTTCAACTGCATGATACAAGCATCGCTGGGATACTTTGTCGCCAACATACGCAAACTTTTCTGGACAACAAGCTTCACATGTCTCTATTCAGCTACATTCTTCCGCGCACCCTGCAGATCCACCTGTGCGCACAAACAAACCAAAAAAACAACAATAATAAATATATAAAATGACACAATGAACTAACAAAATCACTCGGCAAAAAACATCCATTTTTTACCTTGACATCATTAGGCTGACACCTATCGCCACCCACGATACCAATTGTTAGTGTCTTCTTTGGCCCCAGGCCGAACCCACCAGTGTTAATCTCATGTTCCTGCCTTCGAGACAGCAACTCCAATGACCAGTAATGCGTTGTGCGTACTCCAGTTTTGGTATTCATCCCTTCTATTGCGATGGTGTTTACGTATAGCAACTGCCAGATTTCCAAGAAAAAACATTGTTTTTTTTGGTCAACAGGATATGTTTAAAAAAAATAAACAAAAAACAATATATATTTTTCGTATGCATACCGTGAACAAAGTCAATGGCCCCACGATGGCAGAAGTAGGGTCATCTCTGCGCTATTTCGTCTTGCACGTCGACAAAGACTCCACCATGAAATCACACCAGTCTATGTTTCCGAAGTCCATCTTATCAGTAAAGTACATGGGGATATTGTCCTTGCAAAGACCATTTGGTGTAGAAGATATCATAGTGGTAATGAACAACATAATGAAATCAACCTTGAAGAAGAACACATCATCATATTCATCAGCCCTGATTTTATCTGCAATCGACGATGAGGAAACATAATCTTTCCCGATGTAGCGATTACGCCGAAGCTGTAACTTTGGGTGTAAAGTGCCACGCTCAGTCAGTGTACTAAACTTCACGCCGCCACGCAGAATACTAAACAGCTGTTGTACTAAGGCAACATCCACCGCCACCTTTTACCGCCCAAAGTGTAGCGTCCATGTCCCTGGTAGGAAAGTATCGACGACGTAGTGATCTAGTTTTACTGGAATCCCATTAACAACGAACCCTATTACTTCACCGAAACCCATTTGACGGACCACGTGCTTCTGTCGGCTGCTTAAGTTAGACACGGCCAACCACAACTGCCGGGGGGGATGAACGTGTCTTTAAACTATTCCAAGAGTACGTTCTTGTTCTACACCTTTGTTACTTTCCTTCACCAGGGCTCTTTCTTTATGAGAAGGTTACCTGCTTCAACCTTCGAATCCACATCATCCGACGCCAGTTTCTTACTGTCACGGACTCGCGCCTTTGAGCGAGTATTGTTTGTTGACGAAATCACATGAACACGTTGCATCTTCGCGCCCCTGGTAGCCGGCGTTTGCACACCTACGTAATGATTTTTTACACAAGGGTTTTCGTTCAATGCATCTAAGAAATTCAAATATACTATATGATTTTTCTCATAGCAGATGTTACGCTCAACGCATCAATAATGACTGAAATTGACATATGCTTCCTCTTGAAACTTCTAGTACCAGCAACCATCTCTTAAAATCACTTTTACACTGGTGTTAAAAACCGAGTTTAGTATATATTAACAATAATCACAATTCCAACTAGGAACCCCCCACCAAAAATTTTGTAACAAAAAAATACAGTAAAAAACACAAAAAAAAATGTAAATCAAATGGCACAATGTCTGATCACCAAAAACATTTTTTTACACAGATGTAAGGAACCTGATCAACAAAAACCTACATGCAAGTCACCAAAAAACTATAATTGCAGACATTAAACCCCCAAAAATCACACAAAAAAACTTCTAAACCCCCATATTACTACAAACATACAAACAAACAAACAAAAAAAATTGAAATTAAAAAAAAGGGGGGAACAAGAAAAAAACGCATAGCAGAGGGGGTAGAGACACTGATGATATAAAACATAACAAAAACAGGGTGTAAAAACATAACAAAATCAAAGAAACAATCAGCTTACATTTTTCCTTCTTCAAAAACCGGTATCACATACGTAATGGCTTCTTCAAAATCAAAGAATCAACAGGCCTATTTGATCGTTCAGTCGTCTTTTTCGTGGCTAGGTGAATGAATCGTCTTTCACAGACGCAAAGGAGGGGTCGATCGGTATGGTGTGAGAGAGAGAGAAAATGGAGGGTTTGATTTTTTTTTTAAATATTGTTGATCAGTTATGGTGAGAAAGAAAGAGAGCAAGAAAGAGAATGGGGGTATGTCAGGCGGGATGAGAAAAAGAAGAGGGAGAATGGGATGTTGTTTTTACCATTATAACCTCCACAATTATTTTATTATTCTCTTCAATCAAGAAAGGCACAAGTGGGTGCAAAATGACAAAAAAAAATATGTGGCATAATATTAACCATTAGATCATCAAAGATCAATGGATAGAAATGGTTACCGATGTTCTCCCAACTCAGGTAGGTTCTCATTTTACCCTTTCCATATATATATATACACATACATACTTACCTACATTTATTTTTTTCAAATATACATATACTTACTTATATAATATACATATACATAATATTTTTTAAATACAAATACACACTTTAATACAAACATACATACCTATATATTCACACACATACCTAAATAATAACAATTAAGGCATAATATTAAAAAACAAACAATTAGCGGCTACTAACCGGTTTTTTTTACGAATCTCCGACGATGAAAGTTGTAGATCGGCTCGTAATTGAAAATTTATTACAAGAAAAGGAAAAAAGTTTAACAATTTTCTGGAAAAAAAAATACAAACCCTAGTAATATTTAACAACAAAAAATGAAAAAAAAAACAAAACAATCAAACTTACGGTGGTGTAGTTCTCTATGGTGGAGGCTCACGGTGGTGGTGGAGCTTGGTGGTGATGGTGGGAAAAACGAGAGAGAGAGAGAGAGAGAGAGAGAGAGTGGGGGAGTGAGAGTGAGAGGAAGAGAGCGAGAGTGAGAGACATATAGATGGTGGAAAAAAAGAGGGAATTCCCGGTATTAGTGGCGCCGCTAATGCCCAATTTGTACTTTTGGTTCCCTAACCGTTAGATCAACGGTTAGATCATGTTATGTAAGAGGTAGACGCGGATTAGAGCAATAGCGACGACGTCTTTACGGGTCGTCGCTAAAGGTGGCGCTGTTATTGCTCTGTTTTATTATAGTGAGAACATATTGTATTATTATGTTTTTGCTAATGCAATTCATTAGACATAAAATATTATAAAGAATATAAAAGTCTTAATAGTTCTTAGAATTTCAATCTAGAGTTAGCTAGGTAAAATGAAATATACCATTAATATATTAAAAAATGGACACTTTCTTTTCCTTTTTAGAAAATAGCATTTGGTATCAAGTACTCATATCGAACTTTTGATACCAGTATAATGATATTTTTATTTATCGTAGAGAATGAATGAGTACTGTCTTAATATTAGTACCGATAATGTAATCGTTTTTATAGTTTTCTCAACGTGATAGTATAAAATCCATTGAACAGCGAGTTAGATTAGCAACAAAGCATTTATTCGATAACGTTAACCTTTCTGTTTCAATATGTATAGGGTTCAAATCGTGCCCCGCAGCAACACACACGTGTAAACCACGTCTCATAGCAACGCGCGGGTAATTACGACTCTACTTTCACAATCATTTTGATTCAAATATGAAATGGTTTCAATACATTAAGTGAATTTTCAGCTTAAGTCGTTTAAAATAATGTCAAAAACGCAAATTGAAATTTCTATAAACCAAACTCTTAAACATACTTGAGCGTCAACGTTTTATACGACACAAACGTAACAAAAAATATGTCGGTTTGAGTTTAGCTTAGACATATTGTATTTGGTTGATTATGGCAGCTTTTGAGTTAAAACAATTAAACTTTTTTTGTTAAATAAATGTTTTTATGTCACGTTTAACTTAAATTGGTTAGTTATTTATGTCAGATTGAAAGAACAAGCAAACTGTTTTATACTGTAAACATAAAATATTTTATATGCATTTGAATTTTTAACTAATATTGTACTTTTTTAAGTATTAAAATACCAAATCAATAACTAGGATTCTATTACCCCGGGCTTCGCGGCGAGAGCTTCTGTTGCGTTGAGGGTTTGGTGGACGTTAAAGATCGTGCGTAGCTGTGGGAGCTCCTGTTGCGTGGAGGGTTTCGTGGACATAAAAGATATTGGAAGCGTTTTTGTATTTGGTTTAGTTTATTGGTTTATTTCAGCCTTGGAGCCGAGGGCTACTCGATTTCTAGCCACCGACTCTCAAAACAGCAAGGTTGTTTTAGTACAAGAAATGTAGAGATAATATGAAAGATGTTTTTCTTGATATGTGATATTTGGTTTGGTACAATCAAATGAGGAGATAACCTCCTCTATAAATACATGAAAGAAATACATAAAATGGGAAGTGACTAATCTTTGGGCACAAGACAAGAGCTAGTCATGAGGGACATAATGTAAGGATGACTTTGACTATATTAATAAGGTCCACATTGACTATTTGACTAGTCAAGTGATCATAATCTCCAATACTCCCACTCAAGTTGGAGCGTGTATGCCAATAACGCCCAACTTGCCAAGTGATATTTCTTTTTCTTTTTTTTCGAACACTCCTCTTCAAGTTGGAGTGTTTTTTTTTTCTTTTTTGCGGGCTCATACGTCGGGTCCCTCAAGTTGGAGCGTGTATGCCAATAACGCCCAACTTGCCAAGTGATATTTCTTTTTCTTTTTTTTCGAACACTCCTCTTCAAGTTGGAGTGTTTTTTTTCTTTTTTGCAGGCTCATACGTTTAGACCCGACTTTTCTTCTTATGGGTTCAAGAAACCCGACTTTTCTTCTTGCGGGCTCAAAGGAACCCGACTTTTCTTATTGCGAGTCAAAGAAGCCGACTTTTCATCTTGCGAGTTCGACGAACCCGACTTTTCTTCTTGCAAGTTCAAAGAACTCGACTTTTCTTCTCGCGAGTTCAAAGAACTCGACTTTTCTTCTTGCGGGCTCAAAGGAACCCGACTTTTTCTTCTTGCGGGTTCAAAGAACCCAACTTTTTTCTTCTTGCGAGTTCAAATAACTCGACTTTTCTTCTCGCGAGTTCAAAGAACTCGACTTTTCTTCTCACGGGCTCAAAGGAACCCGACTTTTTCTTCTTACGGGTTCAAAGAACCAGACTTTTCTTTTTCTCGAGAGTTCAAAAACTCGACTTATTTTTTCTTGCGGGCTCGTAGATTTGAACCCGACTTTTCTTTTTCTTGTTCTTCGATTTTCTCCATCTTGCTTTCGCCTGTCACATCCTCCCATTTTTATTTTTATTATTATTTTAATCAATTCTTTTGAAAAAGTAGATTTTTTTACGACCAGGATCAGAAACCCTGCTCTGATACCATATAGAAATTCAACGGAAGCGTTTTTGTATTTGGGTTGGGTTTGGTTTCTGCCCCGCCGCCAAGGGCGGCTCGGTTTGTAGTAAGCGACTCTCAAACCGGCTTGTGGATTTGTATAAGAAATGGAATATGAAAGATGTATTGATAGAATATTTGGTACATTCAAATGAGAAGATAACCTCCTTTATAAATACATGAAAGAAATACATAAAATGGGAAGTGACTAATCTTTGGGCACTAGACAAAAGCTACTCATGAGGGACATAATGTAAGGATGACTTTGACTATATTAATACGGTCCACATTGACTATTTAACTAGTCAAGTGATCATAATCTCCAATAAAAGATAATATTAAGTGACCGTTACTCTCGTCTGGGCTTAAAAAAAATACTCACGGCTAAAAGCTAAAAGTTTGGTGGTCCAAGTTTGAAATCCTAAAAGCTAAAAGTTTAGTGGTCAAAGTTTGAAATCCTAAAAGCTAAAGGTTTGGTGGTCAAAGTTTCAAATCCTAAAAGCTAAAAGTTTGGTGGTCAAATTGGGAAAGAATAAAGTACATAAGTTAGTAAGAAAGTTAGTTGCCAAAGTGCAATGCAAGTTTAATAAAGTTGGGCGGTAAAAGTTTGAAATCATAAAATGGCTAAAGTGTAAATACGGGGCAAAGTTTGATCATAATAGTAAATCTATTGGATGCCGCCAAAAAGGGCCAATTAAAAATGGATGCCGCCAAAATTAACCAATCAAGTTGAGGCTACCAAATGTTTAGCCAATCAAATTGAAGAGACACTGTAGATGTGTCTCTTCTTTATTAGATACTATAATTAGGTTAAACTAGCAAAATTCAGCCGTGCTACGCGCGACAATCCGGTTTTGTGCGTTTGGTTAACTTGTTTCTGAGCGGTTTCGACGGTTGGTTCGGGCGGGATTTCGGGGGGTTTGTGGCAAGTTTGCGGCAGGCAAAGCCGTGACAAGTTGTAGCCGGAGTATGATAGACGTCGATGGTACTGTTCCTTAACCGGTAGATATCGATGGGTGGCAGCCATACGGTGCCGGTTGGTCGGTAGGCGAGGAGAGAGCGTCCTCTGATCTCTCTGTCGCTTTCTCTTGATATGTGTTGGCGTTTGTGTGGAAGGATAGACGTGAAGACCTAAATAAAGTCAGTGACATCGTAGAAGCTTGATGGTGCCTTCCAGATCAGGTCAGAGTGGTATAAAAGAGAGGCTTGAAATAACTCCATTCATTAGTAGCGTAAATGCAAAAGAGTAAAAGTAAACTATTGCGCCGTCCGTTAACGATTAGTATATATAATAATAGGTTGTGGTGTTTAAAAAAAACGTGTCCTGTTACGGTGTGTGTCGAATTTCCAAATTAGATATGTCACTCACGAGCACAACCCATTTATAAACAACTCTACAATCACACATATCCACCTATGTTTATGTCAAAATTTAAACCCATGCCTTCGTTGTATGTGAGACACGTATAATACAAGGAGACGAACCCTTTATGACCACCATTAGGGGAAATCATCACTAAACCTTTTTACTTGAAAAAGGAAAAAATATATATTATACTAGCTCGAAACAAAAATTACAACTATTATTAAATCATAACATCAACATGCATAGATAATAAATGATGATACTCTCTAAAGTAGAAAAAACAAAGCTAGTAATGACATTCCCATAAAGTATAAACCACACCAAAATTGACTTCTTGATATACAATTTCAAGAACCACGCAGACCCACAGTTTTGACCATTGGAAGAAATATAGATAAACATTTAAATATGTTAGGTATATTAACTTTATGTGATACCAAATAGGATTGAGAGAAGCTTATAACATTTAAGGAAATATTAGTTGAAAAATATAAATGAGAGTATATGGTAATACGTGGTACGAATTATGTTACTGTCTTTGCCTAACTTCCAGTCCATGGAGGTAGGGTTGTTGACAAGCTGAGCTCGTCTCATCTAAGCTCGAGCTTAGCCCTATAACTTAAGAGAGATCGAGCGCGGATTGTATCGACTCTATTCCAAAAACTATCAATCCGGTTCGGATGGTAAGTAGCTTTTCAAGCGCGGCTCAGCTTGGGTTATTTACTATTTATGAATTAAATTATATACATGACAATTATTTTTTATTTATCTTTAATTGAAAATTTTGTATATAACATAATAGAGAAAGTATATGGTATAAAGTCTCTTAACATAAGAAGTGTAAGAAGCCACTAGAACTTGCCACCTGTCATTTTAATCTAACCACAGTTAAACCATGATTAAACATATTATCTTCCCTTGATCTAAACACAAACACAGAACATAAACCTGACTAGATGTTCATCGATCGAGATCTGAGCACCACCACCACCACCGCCACCGAACCACCACCCGACACCACCACGTCATCCTTCACCTTCTCGTCTGACAACACCAACAAACCACCAAACACCGAACCAACACGACCCGAGAACACCACCACTCGAACATAACCAACCTGTCACCACCACCACCTCGAAATACCCACCACATCCGGAAACCACCTAGATCTGACCACCACCACCACCACCACCAAAACCGTCAGTCTAACGTTCCTTGCACTCAACCCAAAACATCCCCTATTTCCTGCAATTAAATCTGCTGAAAAGAAAAAATAATAATAATAAAGAAAAGTAGTGATTTATGATTTATGAAGATCAACGTCATCACCAAACACAAAACCATCTTCATCCTCTTTCTCAACAGTAACAGTTTGTTCTAATCTTAGTGCTTTAGATGCTTCATGTGCTTTCAAATATGCAGATTGAAATGTGTGTGTGATTTAGATGATGATGATGAATGTTTGCTGGAGTGACTAATGTTTGGACAGAAGTGTAGATAAGGTGCGTGTCCCCATGTGCTCTTTTGAAAACAAACGCACCAAATAAACAACAAGTGCGTTTATTATTAAATATTAATATTCAATGAGTGCGTCCAAATTAGTAAA
Source organism: Ambrosia artemisiifolia (assembly GCA_032199755.1). Lineage (NCBI taxonomy): Eukaryota > Viridiplantae > Streptophyta > Magnoliopsida > Asterales > Asteraceae > Ambrosia > Ambrosia artemisiifolia. Next base: position 11,494,111 of record CM063514.1, read on the forward strand.
GGGGTGCGTTTGAATTTTTTGTTGGGTTTTGATGAGTGCGTCCAAAATTTTCAATGAGTGTTTCCAAACTTTTAATGAGTGCTTCCAAACTTTTAATGAGTGCTTCTAAATTTCAGTGAGTGCTTCCAAACTTTTTAATGAGTGTTTCTAAATTTTTAATGAGTGCTTCCAAACTTTTTAGTGAGTGCTTCTAAATTTCAATGAGTGCGTCTGAAATTTCAATGAGTGCGTCTGAAATTTTGATAAGTGCGTCTAAAATTTTTACTTAGTGCGTCTGAAAATTTTATGAGTGCGTTTGTTTTTCACCAACTTCATCTTCTTCCTCTGCAACTTTTTTTGATGAGTGCGTCTGAAATTTTTATGAGTGCGTCTGTTTTTCACCAACTTCATCTTCTTCATCTGCAACTTTTTTTAACCTAATTTTTTATGTTTTAATCATCCTTAATGAAACAAAATCCAGAGTATTCGACAACTTTACAATTCATAATTGTTCATATGATTAGTTTAAATCCTCTGTTTTTTATTTTTTTTAGATTCAAATACTGATCGTTCATTTTGTAATCGATTTTTTTTTTGAATTGTGGAATCATTATGAACATGAATCGATCTGAAAAAGATGAAAAATCAGGGTTCAAATTAGTTATGTTGTTACGATTTGAAAAAAAAATTAGACGGTTAGAAGGTTTTTTCCTATTTTAAGCTTGGTTAGTTTTAACCCAGGTATGGTTAGGGTTTTTAATCTGTATTCTTAATCTAATGGCTGAGATTGCTTCTTACGCTTCTTACGTTAAGGGGGCTTTATACGTTATCTCTCCCCAACATAATATATATGCTTTAGTTATTTTATCATAATTTATATATAATCATACTAGCCGATTACCCCGGGAAGGTCCCGGGGTTGAAAAATTTAATATGATTTAATAAAAAATGATAAAAAAAAAAGAAAACTCAAATCACGAAAAGAGTAAATAACTTAAACATAATCAATCTTAGTTAAAAAACATTTATTTAAAAAGTTAAAAAAAATAAAAAGCATAAACCATATTAAACATAATAAAGTATTAAAAGGATAACCTTCAACATATAATCATCTTCACGTAAATTAAAATATGTTACAATTTGATTAATGAATAACCTGAACACTTTGTGTTTTTTTCTGTATGAATATAACCCCACAAAAAATAGTCGTTTTTTTTTTCGTTTTTATATACCACTATGGTACTCGTTGGAAAGATAATAAAACGCTCGTTAATTTGGTGTAATTTTTTTATTTAAAAAATCTCGAATATAAAAGATATTTATGTTTAAAAATTATGGGAGGAAGATAAGAGAGAAAAATTTAAATTTGTTTTAAAATTCTTTTTTCCTAAAATAACTCAATTTAATTTTAGTAATTGAGAATTAAGAGATAGAGAGATAAATTTAGAAAAATACTCAAAAACACCAAAAACACTCAATTATTAAGCCACGTGGCACTCTCAATGGGCATATATGCTTTCTTTTATATATATATATATAGATATGTTATGCTCACATAGGATGGAACTTAGCTCGGGCTCATTTATTAGATAAGTTTATGTGGTCCCAACCTCATTTAAGCTTAGTTCAACTTGAGCTTTTCGCGAGCATCGTAAGTAACTTATGACGGTCTAGACTCATTAGAACCTCTAGATTTAGGTGTTATGCTATTTTGTTTGGATCTTAATTCTTCTTATATCAGTTTTTGTATACAACGATCATCTATATTATCTTATTAAGGAGGAGTGATGTACAACATGGTAATTTGCATTTTCATACAACTTAACAAGCAATATGTACAACAAATTTAAGCAAGAAATTTAAGGTTATTATGGGGATAGTTGTGACAATTAAGACAATTAGAAGGGTAATATAGACATTTTACCTACCTCCTCCTTTGCAATGTCAAAACAAAATTACAATACTATCCTTCATTTCCAATCACTGCCCCACGATCAATGTTTGTCTTCTTTCATTTAACCAGCTCTTGAATGCAAGAAACCCTTCAGTGTTTCAGTTTCCCCCTCATAAATGTGGCGTTTAGTATGTCAATTGCAATTACAATGGTCGAATCAAACCTTGCTGATGCTCCAGTATCTATGCTTACTCAGTCAAAGGAACTTGACATGGTATGAGTTATTGATTTGTAACATGTTGTCATCGTTTCTTTCTCATGTCCCATGGTTTTTTAAATTACTCTGTTGAGATTATCTTATAATCTTGTGGTCATAATCAATTTTTTTTGTTTTTAGGTTGATCTTGATCCGTATGGTCGTGTTCCTAGATTCTGCAGTCTTCCATTCAATTGCTGAAGAATGGGATGCTGATGTGCACAGCTACATATAACATATGTGACAGTCTTATGTGGAGAGAATAGACAGAGTTGCAATGTCTATATCTGCTACAACAGGGGACGCCACTTGCATTTTTTCCGTATGTGTTCCAAGTAAGTTTTTATGTTCTAATTACTTTACATATTGTTTAAGGAAAACTGACGCTTGTTTTATTTATATATGTTGATTTATAGGTGAAAATCGAAGATGGATTTGGACCTGATGGATTGGGAACTTTATCCATATTTGATGTAGGCATGTTTAGCAGTAGTTATTTCTTATTTATTTATCCATAGGATTGGTAACCACGTGACTAGGTAACACCTAATCTGTATGCTTAGTTGTTTAATGATTTTGCTTTTAATAAATCGGAAATTTATCATTGCTTTGGGAAACTTTTCATCATTTCTTGTAGCTTCCTGGATGCTTCCTTGAGACAAAACTTTATGAATCTCCAAATAAAGTATTTCAAATTTGCTCTGAAACCGTGTTATTATACTTCATTGACATTTGCAACCCCTCCCCTGTTTGTGAAAATTAGACAGGTTGGGTTGGGTAACGGTTTTAGTTAAAACATATCAAATTTTGTACCCAGCAGGACCAGCTCTGCAACACTTTTTTCTTTGTTTTGTAGAATAAAAGTTATAATAATAATAAGTGTTTTAGTTATGATCATAAACCATCTATATGTTTTAATTCAAGTCACGATTCTGAATATATCATATTAAAGTATATGTTTTATATAACTATACATACGCGCATACTTTCGAGAAAACAAAACCAAGTTCTTATCGGTTCGTTAAGTTATACACTTTAAGACACGTATTGTTTACAATACGAGTCTAGGTAGTTGAATAAACTATCTTTACAACCAATAAGCAGAATAAGTTCATTTGCATTAGAAATTAAGGCATCCTTTACTTGTAATAGGACACAAGAGATTCAATTAATCCAGCTTCAGACATTGTTTGCTATTCTTTCATGATGCACTTCAGGTGAGTTTACATAGCCCTTTTTTCCATTCACTATTTTGGGGTGAAACATGTTACAACATTCAATTTACAATTCAATCATAAGTGTCTATGTGTTATTCTATGTTGCATTATGTCTTAAACATTACTAGGGTAAGCACATTATTCTAGCATAATCATTAACATTGAGCAGCCGACGGTATACAATGATAGATCTATTGGACTGACAATCCCACCCGGATACGTGTACCTCCTACATAGGTAGCGTGGGTGATTGTTATCGAACACATAACATAATCGAGTGAACCATATGCGTATGGGATGGACCACAGTATTCTAGTCTCAAGGGTTGATTATGCACTCGATTTACCTGATAGTTTGTTTTCACATATGGACTAGACTAGCCATGACACTCGAATTGTACAAGTTTTTATTCAATAATCAAACCTATGTAAATCTCACCGACTTTTGTTGACCCAAAATATTTTCAAACTCAACATGTTTCAGGTTATAGCTTTGCTTGAAAATTAGATTTAATGCTTGAAGACTTGTATTTAGTATTTCTCAGTTTATGTACAAATTTTAGAACAATTGTATGTAATTTATTTAAATCAATTATTGAAATTTATGATTTACCATGAGCTACTGAACAATCATCAATACGTGACATCCCGATGTTTTCGCCATCGGTTGGGGTGTTACAATAGTTATATCAGTTTGTTATATTTTATACACCTTAAAATTTATGATTAATAAAACACCACGTTTGACCAACACATACCATTCACATGAATATTACAAAACACCTCACGTTATGTAAAAAAATAGACCTTATATATAAAACACCATCTGTATATTACAAAAACACCACGCTTTGATTATTAAACACAATGTTTGTGCACATCTGGATTTTTGATTTAATTGTTTAGGAGTGTTTATTATTAAACATCTAACCATAAAAATGTTATAAAAAACTGGAAAAAAAAACCCGAATTAGTTATTTCATAATAACTTCCACAATTGACTAATATTGACTAATGATACAATTACACTAACACCCTCTATGTAGATTTTAATTAGTGTCACATGTCACCCTCTTAGTTCTTCTCACAAAAAAACACACTTTGTACAGGAACCTCTACCTATATATATATGGGTGGGTTCAAAGGGAAACCAGCGAACCATTCATTTAACATTTTAAATATATCACTGCAAAAAGTTATTTTTTTCGCAATTCTTTCAGAGCTTTTGCATACAAGTTTATGTATAAGCCTTTTTAATTAAAAAGATATCATAAAATGCTTAAAATGTGTTACAAAAAAGGGTAAAAAAATTACAAAAAACATATTTAATTTTTTGTTAGAATGGCTTCTACATATCTTTATATGCAAAAGCTCCAAATAATTTTTGAAAAAACAAACATTTTTTTACGTGTTGAATTAATTTTTATAATATATATTTAACAAGTTAAATGCATAATTCTCCGGTTTCCCACTTTTTTTAGGTTTCCCATTGAGCCTCACAGAGTATGTGTGTGTGTAGAGAGAGAGAGAGAGAGAGAGAGCACTATGGTACGAATTCTTGGGGTTGTTTAGTTGGAATTTCATTAGTCTTTAAACCTATCTATCTATACACCCAATGGTAAACCCTTTAATTATCTGGTAAGGATAATCACATCCATTGAATAATTACCTTTATTTGATATAGGGTATTAAAGTCGATGATCATTTATTAAAGTAGATGGATGTTCGCATGATGCGACGGGGAAGACAGACACTACCTGGGGTGTGCACGCTTTGGTTCGGTTATAGGCCTCAAGTGGAACCAATACCAAAGTCATCAATTAACTTATTTTCTTAACCAAAAAAATTTCTGTTAATCAGTTCAATTATTCAATTAATCAAATTTTTTAAAACATAAAAAACTATACCAATACTATACTCAAATTACAAAGAATAAAATAATCATTTTTTGTGTATGTTTTGAAAAAATAATAACATATGAAAAAGTTATGATTATATGAAAATCGTGGGGTAGTTGGTTTAAGTTAAAGGGAAAAGTGTAACTATTATGCATGGTCATTAGCAAACCCTTCTTTGTTATAAGCATAAAACTTATGGGTGATAGACTTTTATTTATTGGATTCATAAGCATATCATAAATGTATTTGATATAAAGATTTATATCCTTTACTTGTTCCAAAGCAAAAAATAATTTCATATCGAATTTAATTCAACTACGCACTAACGGTTAGTATTCAAGAAACAATGGTAGTTGACTTAACACAATAAGTTTTCAATATGGTATGTATTTGAAGTTACCAAATTATGAGTCCACTTTTAAATTTCTAGCAACATTTAGTAAAAATTGTTTTATGATTAGCAACATATTACGTCATTGTAACTTAGGTTGTTGTTAAAAGTTCCTTATGGCTCCTCCGTGAGATAAGTCTGTCTGTTGACATAAAGATATACCCCGAAGTTGACATTTTGTTTCCTGTGAATACAAAAAAGTTGGAATACGAGTAACTATTTTTGAGTTCTCACTTCTTTAAGTTATAGTCTCTCTTTTATTAAAAATATTGTAATATTTTATTAGATGTTTTACAACAATCTAGACAAGTATAGTGTTTAACAATATGAGCAATATCTAAACGAATATATAGACTTGATCCTACATAAGGATTTTAATGAATGAAGTATAAGGAAATGATCTCATTATCCTATTATCCTCTAAAGAAGATAAATATTGTATGTTACACATGTAAAGACCTACATAGTGTAGAGCTTGAGAAGAAACTAATGTCCCATCGGGTACATCTCGGTGGATGGTGATATCTTTTTATGAAAGAGGTATCTCTATGATTCATCATGTCAAAAATATATCTAACCAATGATTTGACTCATGTAACATATGCTTGTCAATAGAATGCCATCTATATGAGGACAAGTTTGCATTTGTTGCTCTCACTCATCTTTAGGTAGGTGTATTAATCCACTTAGTTCTTGGTGAAGAGAGTGCATTATGATTTCTTCACATTTTGATGCCTACATTAACCCATTCATGAACTTTCTTGACTTACAGACTAAGTGTTCTTGACCTTTAGTTTAGAACTTTAAGACTGTTTTATGAACATGTAGGTCATTGTTAAGAAAAATTGTCTTAATGTCCATCTTATGTAGCTTTAAGTTATTATAAGCTTTTGTGAGATGGGTAAGAATGTTCTTTGATGATTTATTGCCTCTTGAGTATTACCTTTAACAATCAATCATGCTTTTTAATGTATTAACATTAACATTTTAATGCGGATTTAGTTTAACTATGAGCGCCTTTAGGTAATTGAACCAAATCTCAAACGTTATTTAATTCACAGAGTTGTGTTTACTAAAATAACGTCATTTGATTTATAGATTGATTGATGCTAATGGCTTAATTTGAAAAGGTAAGATCGGTAAACTTTCTAGATAATGGTAGGTCCCTAGGACAATTTGATTTGTTTGATTAACGTGTTTAGACTGCGAAACCCAACGAACACCATGTGGTGAAGATAGGATCAAACACGAACTCGAAGATGTAAGTATAAATGAGCTTGTATTAGATTGAATGATGTTTACATGTCAAACCCTCATTTTTCTCTCTTTACAATATGAACATGAAAACCCCTAGAAATTGTTAACTAATATGAGCTAACTCTAACTTATTTATAGCACCTTGACTTAAAGTAACTAATTCTAGAATATTATAACGTTTTCCCTAATAACTTAATTGATCTATTTTCACACCAGAACTATACTAACAGACTCCCCCTTGTTAATAACATCAGTTACGCGAATCTTCGCCTATCAAGTTGATCATCTTTATGACTTGATAACTTTGGAATGCTTCAGCTTCATATGCACTAATAGACTCCCCCTAATCTAATGCATTCAAACTTTAAACTTCTTAAGCACCGTTAGTCATCCAAACAACATGATCTAACAAAATTTCATGGACATCCAAACTCTCTCATTCTTGAGTGCTTCAGAAGATGTAGGAGGATGATTCATAACTCGGTAACTCCTGCTAATGTTGATCAATTCTTTTATATCTACTATGCGACACCCGGCATAATCAGGATAACATTTTACAAAACATATAAGTCTACCTTAGCAAAAAACATTTATTAACGTAATTAACGGAGTCAGTTGAGTCGGGTTACTTTACGTATTGTCCAGTTTCAATGATTCGGAGGATCATTGGGGTTATTTTATGTACACACGAGTCTTGAATCCCGTTGTTGGTGAATTACATGAATTGAATTAAGCATGGTTTTGAAAACCGGACCGGACCAGCCGGTCCGGCCGGTCAAACCGGAAACCGACGGTACCGGCGGTCCGGTTGTCACTTTTAGACCGGTATTACAAAGAGCTGGCCGGTTCATGGCGGCCACGCAGTTGGACCGTTGACCGGCAGCGGTGTGACCGGTTGCGAGGAAGAGAGATGTCAGTTTACATGCAGTGGTATCGGCGGATCTTGCAGGAGAAGGATATGCAATGACAGATGTAGTACGATATGAACTTAAGATGCAGCAGCAGGTTTGGTTGGAAGCAAGCTGCTCAAACCACAGCAAGGCTGGAGTGTAATCAGAGAGTTTCCGACTGAGATGGAGCCAAAGGGAACGGTGCCGTCAATATTTCTTGAGTGTAAAAATGGGAGTGTTCAGATGTTATTCATAAAAATACAAACCAAAAAGTTGTGAAGTAGATATAATGATGACATATTTGAATTAGATTTATGAAATTTAATATTTAATATTAATGATATTACGTACGTATTCAATAACTATTCTAGATAGTGAAATTTACATTTTTCTTATGATAATTTTTATTTTCAACTAGTATTATCTGGATGCACAAGTTATAAGTATTTTAATATAAATTATTGTATATATAATATATCATTATAATTTATAATGTCATCCAGTTCTTATATCCGGTCCGACCGGTTAGACCGGTCCGACCAGTGAACCGCTAAGAAGACCGGTTCAACGTCCGGTCCGGTTCTGAAAACATTAGAATTAAGTGACATACATAGATTGATCCATATATGTTATATAATGTGCAAATACGTGTTGTAACGTGTTTATGTGATTATACATGATTATATACGCTTAACATATCTTATGATTGCATGATCATGTGTTAGAATGTGTTAAAATGCGTTAAAACGACAAAACTGGAAAAAATGGAAAAAGGGGAAACTAGTTCGACCCTAAGGGGGTTCGAACCAGTTGAATGGACACCCATTCGACCCCCATAAAACTTCATTCAACCCCTGCAAAGGTCAAATGAACAATACGTATAAATACCATACTTTGCAATTTTTCATCATGTCACAAACCCTAAACGCCTCTAAGTGCTCTCTCTCGACCTTAAACACCTGGGAAGGAGTTTTTGACCTTGTTGTTCATAATCTAACCTACAAACATCTTCTATATCATAAACAAGAGGAGATATAAGGTGTGTTCTTGATCTAAAATCATTTTTAAGCATTTTTATTCGTTTTTATTAAACCCCAAAGGTCCAGATCTGTTCTAAGATGGTTTTCATGAATAACAACCTTTCTAACATCTTTCTAAACAAAACCCTATCAATTATAATAAGTTTTATACAAAATAACATGCGTTAATGGTGTTTAATGATGTGTTACGTGTTGTTTGATGATTGAATGTTGTATAGATGTTATAACAATGATCTAGGGCTGTTATTGATGATGGGTTTTGATTATCTTAGGTTACAAATTGTTGGATGATGATGTTTTGCCCATTTTGGGGATTTTTGTTAGATCTAGGGTTTGAATCATGATGTTATTGACTTATTGATAATGAAATGATTAGGGGTTTTCATATACAAGATAATCTGAGCATATTAAGCTAATTGTTAAGTGATTTCAACAAGTTTCCAATTTGGGAAAAGTTTACATGCATTGATGTGACATTCCCATAAGTTGCCATTTTGGGTAAGTTATAAAACGGACTGATTTTGGAGTAAAATTAGTAGGGTTTTGTGGGGATAGGTTAAAGAGGTTTCACTGCTGTGATTTGTGGCGTTTCGTGATATTTTCGGACTGTTTAGATGTGATTTGGTGCGTTTTGTGATATTTGGCAGCAATGGGTCGAACCAACCAAACCCATTCGACCCTTCGTGGGTTGGAATGAGGTTCAAGGAGGTCGAATTAACATGTGTTAAGCTCGAATGAACATGTGTTAGGTCGAATGAACATGTGTTCAGATCGAATTAACATATGTTAGGTCAAATGAACTTGTGTATAGGTCGAATGAACAACATATGGGTCGAATGGGGACCCAAATGGGTCGAATGGACATCCAAAAATCCTGATTCGACCTTACACCTTGCTATATGCGATTTTTTGATGCAAACTAAGTGTTTTATGCATGAATCTTATGTGTAATCTACGTGTACTTGATTAGTTCATGTAATGGGTCACCAACGAGATGTCGGGTTTGTCTGGTGTGTCGGTTCAACAGTCAAACACGGTTTCAAAACATACTTAGTCATGATCTGGATAATCGAGGACTAGTTAACCTAAGGGTTATTAGTCAAAACCCTTATGCAAACTTTTATGATAGATCTCCGGTATTTGGGACTATCAAGGCGTGTCATTTATTCTTTTATTTAGAAGACGCAACCTAAGGTGAGTGTCACAGCCCCATTCTTTACTGTTTTCATACTTTTGGGGGAGAAACATGCGGTACGAACTTACATACTTTTAGACCAACATATTACGTTTTATCACATGGATACTTAGTGACTTTTATTCATCGGTAAAGACCTCTCAAACTTTAGTGAACCATTAATATGCGGATACATAGCAGGGAAAGTGTAAATAGATCTATTGGGCCTGGCAAGCCCCACTCGGGCCGATTGGAGGTCGGTGGCGGGTGCATATTTGTCATACCAAACGTTACGGCACCGGGTGATGAACCGGTTCCGGGTATAGTGGCATTCTAACGTTCAGCAGTGGTTCACGACACTATAGTATCATGTACGATGTCTAGCTAGCATCAGGTATAGATGTAAGGATTGTTTGGTCTGGTTTACAAACGTTACAAACTTTTACAAACTTATCTCTGTGACTCACCGGCACTTTATGTGTTGACTAACATTGCATGTTTTCTCTGGTCGCTAAGGTAGCAGGAAGTCTAGGCGCACTGGGGTCTCACTACGTATCATCTCACTTCATCTTGCATGTTTTGAACTTTATTTCAGTTTAAACTACTTACTTTTGGATTTGGTTTGTAAAACTTATTTTGCTTCCGCTGTGGTCTTGACTTATGTAACTTTTAACTGTGTGGTTGGTTTTGTCACGTTTTCATATCATATAGTTGTCGTTATTGTGACCGTTGACTTGGATCCTGGTATGTCACGCGCCTCGCGGTAAAACCCCGCAAGTGGAATTTGAGGGTGTGACATACTACAGAAACAAGAATAACAAATTATGCATACCTGATTAGCCATGTAACACATTAAGGGAAGACAAACATTCTTGAGGATGATCGGGTTCCCATTTACGATGATCAATTGTTTAGATCTAATATTTAACTTGTTATAAATACGGCTTACATTGGGGTAATAACGTATATTTGGTAGTAACCGAAATCTGGATATTAGGTTCTAGCAGGGCCGGCCCGAGGCATGGGCAGGGTGGTCGATAGCTGAGGGCCAGAAACGTTTTAGGGCCCGTCGATGTCAACAAAGTTTCCTAAACGTTTCTTGTCTTGTTGAATAGGTTAGAATTTTAGTTGCGGGTTTTTGTAGATGGAGATAGAGATAAGAAGTGTATGTATAGATAATACGTGTGAGAATATTATTATATAAAATAATATATAATTTTCATAAAAAAAACATAAAAGGACAGTTGGGCCCATTGTTGGTGTGTGGTCTTGAGATCGTAAGAAATATTAATTGTTTTTTTAAAGCATAATATTAAATTCTTTTTTTTTGGAAACAGACTTTCATTCAAAACGACAAGGAGAAGGCCCCAAAAAACGGACCCCTCCCGCCAACAATTACATCATATACATAGGGTATTTGACCCAATCATTCCAAACAATCCTAGAATACTTGGATCTATACTTTAACCATATAAAAGACATCGACTTGACCAAAGAGACCACCTCCATAACTTTCGGATCACCACGCTGAAAAACCACCTTGTTGCGTTCTTTCCAAATAGCCCAAAGCGTGACGAGAAAAATCCCATGAACGATCTTCTTGCCTTTACATGAAACAGAAAGCGTATTCGGCCACTGGATTATGTCTTCCAAGCTCGCAAAAGAATTGACACTAAACTTGCACCAATTCCAAACGCTAGACCAAACCCCAAAAGAGAAACCACACTCGAAAAAAAATATGAATAATACCTTCGTCAGCCAGATTGCACATCGGACAAAGCGAACTAGGCAAAACCATATTTCTTTTAACCAATTCAAGGCGCGTAGGGACTCTACCTTTATCAATTCTCCAAACCAGCACATTTACCTTTATGGGCACCCACTTGACCCATTGAAACCTAGTACTCGAGCCTGCATAAATCTGCCATATCTCTTCTTTAACCGCAGCCACAGAAAAGTCAACAGTCGGCTTGTTATTCCAAAACCAGGAATCCTTGCAATGCTGAAAACTGATCTGGGACAGCATAAACAACAAATCTTGAATCTCAGAAATACCTTCAACTGTATTGGCCCCCATCGCCCAATTGTTGACCGTTTTGACCTGCGATCCATCAACGACCAGCCGACTACTCACTGAGCAGTGTTTGTCTTTATCTAACGCATACAGAGTAGGCCATCTGAATTGGAGACTAGTTTCCCCATACCACACATCCTTCCAAAAGCAAATGCTCTTGCCATCCCCAAGCCGACAAGAAAAGAACTCATGAATGTGCCTCTCGTTGATCCGATACTTCTCTAAAATATTAACAATCGCCTTCCAAGCCCCTGGGATCGCTTTTCTAACCGGCAAGAAAGTCCACTTATTACGGCCACCATGTATACCAATCATCACCTTTCTCCAGAAGCTATCATGATTCGTTTTAAACCTCCAAGCCCACTTAACGAGCAGCGCTAAATTCATTTCAGACAGCTTAGTAATACCCAGGCCACCGTACTTCTTTGGTCTCGTTACCACATCCCAAGCAACCCAATAGATGCCTTTACCCACTTTATTACCAAACCATAAGAATCTTCTCATCATACCCTCTATATTATCCGTCACTTCCTTAGGAGCCTTGAAAAGAGAAAGATAATAAACTGGGAGACTCGCTAAAACCGATTTAATCAACGTTAATCGCCCTCCCATAGATAACATCTTAGCCTTCCACGATTGAAGTCTCCCACGAACCGACTCTATAACCGAATCCCAATGAGACGAACGATTCATATTCGCTCCAATCTTGACTCCAAGATATTTAAATGGGAACTCTCCTACAATGCACCCCAATATATCGGCCATATCATTGACCTCAGAAGCGCTCACCCCCAACCCAAAAATGTGGGACTTATGAACATTAATTCGCAAACCAGAACCAAGTGGAAAATGCAAAGCAGGCGATTAGTATTTATAATGTTGGCACTAGACCAAGATCCCATTATTAATACATCATCCGTATATAACATATGTGTAATTATAGGCCCACCATTGTTTACAGCAAAACCTTTGATATCCCCCAACAACGAAGCCCGATCCAATAACTTCGCTAATCCCTCCATAACGATAAGAAAGAGGAACGGAGATAAGGGATCGCCTTGTCTAAGCCCTTTTTTACAATCAAACTCGAACGTAGGCGATCCATTTACCAACACCGCCGACCGGGCCGACTGCACAATACCTCTAACCCAAGAACACCATCTGACGGGAAAGCCCATTTGATTTAAAATATCCATAAGAAAACCCCAATTTACGTTGTCATACGCCTTCTCAAAGTCGATCTTCAAAAAATACGCCTTCTTTCTAATCTGAGATAACATCCCCAATAACCTTTTTAAATCTAGCCGCTACCACTTTCGAAATCACTTTACTGATAACCCCCACCAAATTTATAGGGCGATAATCTTTCAAACCTAGAGGAGTCTTATTTTTAGCGATCAATGTAATAAAGGATAGGCTGCATTCTCTGTTGATCACACCGGTTTCATAGAACTCTTCAAATAATCTCACAAAATCATCTTCCAGCAACGACCAAAAGTGTTTAATAAAGAAAAAATTAAACCCGTCTGGACCCGGGGCCTTTTCAGACCCGCATTCTGTAATAGCTTCTTTAATCTCCTCCCTGGAAAAACGCGCGACCAACTCGTCTTTCTTTTCTGCTGGAACCTGTTTAAAATTATCACACAAAAACAAGGGTCTTCTAGGATTAGTATCACTAAAAAGCCCTCTAAAGAACCGAAGGACTTCCCGTTTGACTAACGGAGGTTTAGAAATCCAATCCCCGTTAACCATAACCCCAGGGATATTATTAGCCGCTTTCCTGCCATTAATACATCGGTGAAAATAAGCTGAATTTTCATCTCCCACAGACGCCCAATTCACCCTAGATTTCTGCTTCAAATCCTTATTCTTCAAAAATAATAATCTATCCACCTCTTTCTTGCTTTCCTCCCACACCCACAACTCCTCCTCCTCTAAATCACGGTTCTCCATGTCCAACTCTAGACGTCTGATATCATTCCTGAGATTCTCCAGGTCTGCCTCTTCTTTAGTTTTAACCAAAACCCACCATTTTTAAGCGCCATCTTTACCACTGATAACTTTTTAAAAATCACCAAATTTGTCGGGCCCTCAACACGAGCGTTCGACCAGGCCTCATTAACAATGTCTTCACACCCATCTCGATCAAGCCACGAATTAAACCACTTGAACGGTTTAGCGCCAAAATTAGAATCACAAATCGTTAACAAAATGGGGCAATGATTAGATAATTCTCTTGGTAACGCTCTAAGACAAGCCCCATTCCATCTATTAAAAAAGTTCTGACAAACCAGCATTCTATCGATTTTGCTCATTTTAGCTGACTTCCCCGTACCTGTCAAAAAAGTGAACCTACTACCCTGCATTTTAAATTCTTGTAAGCACGCTTCATCAATGAAAGAATTAAAATCCCGAGCGGCACTACTATTAAATTTTGAATTTTTTCTCTCACAATCCCATCTAACCGAGTTGAAATCCCCAATAAAAATCCACATCCCTTCCATACCTCGCATTAACGCCAAAAGACGCTCCCACAACGATCTTTTTTCCCCTACTCTCTGCGGGGCGTAAACGTTAACCACATTAACCAACGTACCGTCTTCAACCAGGTTACCAGTAGTCATAATGAAATTTTGATCCGATATGGTTTTTGTTTTCTTGAACCTCCTCGGATTCCAGATACTGATCAGACCTCCTGATTTACCCTTAGCCCCCACAGCATCAAAATCAAAAACCCCATTCCCCCAAACCAAAGACAAGTCAAAACTATCGGAATCGACTAACATAGATTCTTGAATACCCAAAAAAATCAACCTTAAACTTCGAAACCAAACCTTTAATCCAAGAGGCTTTACCCATCGCCCCTACCCCCTGATATTCGAGGACAAGAAATTCATTTCTTACCTGATTGTAACCCTTCATCTTCAATGGTTTTTGACACCAAACCTTCGAATTTTCTGTAAATCAACTCCAAGTCGGTTCGCAAATTCAATCGTAATCTCTTTCTCCTGGTCTTTCGGATCCTCGGCAGACGAGTCTTCATCATCCACGACGGTTTGTTCTTGGGCAGGCATTTGTATCGGCTCCTCGTTGTCATCGTCAATCAACACCTGAAATGAGTTAGAGGTCTGGACCGGCTCATGACCCCTGGTCTTAACAACATTGCAATCCAGGCCCAATATGAAAGGGTTTAAATTGAATGGATCATCAGGAGATAGTTCACAATTTTTGGGCCCCTTAGTGGGCCGGTCATTACTGCTGCTGTAGTTGCCCCCTGAGTTAAAGCCCATACTTAAATTCTTTTTAACATATTTCTTTCTTTTAAGGATGTTGACCGAGTTTCCAGGGTCAACAGAATCACAATTCAAATCTTGTCCCACGATTACCGGATCCTCATTAATTGGAGAATAACAATCATCATTAATTCCTTCCATCTTTTCATCCCTTTCCAAAATAGGAGACTCCTCCGGTTCAGGCACCATCTCCGCCACCGGAACACCCTCTTCCCCCATCTCCATGGTTTTGCGTCCCGGAGTACTAGAATCCTCATCGACGAAATCCGTTATCCACTCCTTCTCCACTTCCTCCACCCAAATTTTATACGTTTTCCCCCGCCACTTCAGAAACAGCACTTCTTTAACCCGAGCCCCATGACTGACAACGACCCCAATGTACTGAAACGAGGAGTCCAACTCCAGCCAACCCAACTCTGGTTTCTTTACCACCGAACCAAAGAAACTCCCAATGTTACCAAGAACTGTATCGTCTAACAAATCCAACGGAATACCCATCACTTTCAGCCATGCAACACGTTCAAAAGGTATCTCCTGACCTTCCCAAACCGCCCCCGAACTGAAAACTTCAGGCCTTCCAAGTATCTCATCCAACGCCATCAAAGCATGATCCTTGGTTCGAAAAACCATCAGAACCACCAATCCCCCCATACACCGAACTACCCCTTCCCCCAATTTCATCTCCAAAAGAATCGAGTATATACTCTTAAGAACATCCAGCGAGGTTAGTTTAACAACTAACGATCTCCCTTTTAAGTTCTCAAAAGCACTTACCGAGTCTTCGATCTCAATCGTTTTCCCGACGGCTTCCCCTGTAAAGGCTTCCTTAAAAGACATTGTGTTGGATACAAACGCATTCTTAGACCCCTGCTCCCTGGAACCTGCAACAGTTGAGGGTTGTCCACCCTTCTTCGGTGGAACAAACGATCTCCGTTCATTCACTTCCCCTTCCTCCAACACGAAACGAGCCACATTCACCTTCAGTTTGTAATCACCCAATCGAATGGCTGATAACACCTTCACCATCTCACCACGATCCTTTACGTCCAACAAAGAAACGAATGCAAACCTTCTTCCTTCCTTATCTCTTTTCCTAGCCACATAGATATCAAAGATAGACCCAAAATTCCTGACCTCTTTTGCCAAATCCGCTCCACTACATCTGTCCGGGAGATTTGTGACGTAAAATTTTGTTAATCTTGCCGTGATCTCCACCGGAATAGGTTTTCGGCGAGAGCCCATGAGAGCAACTTGTTATATATGTATAAAAAACAAGCATATATATTAAATTCTTAACTAATGTTTTTGGAAATACTGTAAATTAATTAGATTATTAATTGTTTTTTATAAACTTAAATTGTTAATTATTCAAAGATTAGATTAAATTAATTAGAAATAGATTAGATTATTAATTTCATATATATTTTTTATATTTTTATTGTCGTATCTTTGTCATACCCGTATCTAGGATTTTTTTAATTTTGTCGTTTCCCGTTCCCGTATCATCCCTATACCCCCGTCCCGTACCATGTCCCAGTGCTACTTAGTGTGTTGTATTGGTCGCCGGAGGAGGATCAATCCGAAGAAGGTGTTGACCGGAACCGAAGGGGGAAAAAGGGGGAGCACACCCCTCATTTCAGGGAAGGAAATGAGGGAAATGACGTGATGCTGATGTGGACAAGGTGGCCTAAATTTTTTAAGTAGGGCCTATGTTTTTTATGTCGCTGAGGGCCTAAATTTTTTTTTACATTTTCGAGGACGGCCCTGGGTTCTAGCATAATGACAAGAAGTGGAGAAAGAAAGCGGTTTCGAAGATGAAGACGAAGAACAAGAGACAATAAGAAAAGCATAAGGGCATATGTAATGTATGCCTTGAGAATGAATGTGACATACAACATCCGTAATTTTCTCATCACAACACATTTTCATTGATGAAAAAAATCAAGTTTTGTGTGTGAAAGGACTCTTAATTGGATGGAGGGAAAACAAATTTTATGTAATAAAGTGGTTCGAGTTTTAAAGAATATAATAGGTTTCAAATAATTACATTTTTTTGAGTTTGATGGATTATAAAGATTTGTTGTGATAGTGTAATAGTCAGTGATTTGAACCCAACATTGTTAGTCTTATAAGAAAATAAGAAACCAAATGAGAGAATGATAAAAGAGCATATTTGCAATGTGATCAATGACGCTTCTAACTTTCTGATGTGAGGAGATTGGAGAATTTGAAGATATGGACCGAATAGGCTGGAAAAAAAAAAGAGAAGAAGAGCGAGTTTCAACATGTTTAATATGTGCTTCTTGTCTATTAACAAAAGCAGCTTAAAAAGAATACTAGAGTTCTAAGATGCCGACACTTTCCTCTACGCATGCATTCATAAGTGTCGACAGATCCCATTACACATGCTCTACGTTGACCATCATTTGGGTGGTATCTGCTTGTTATCACTTGCGAGTACATATATGATGTGTCATCTACCTCTTTTATGTATTTTCATGGGTTACTTGATATTGTTTCTTTAGTAGCTTTGTTAGTTTTAAATGGATTCTTTTATGTTTGCTTTTGATTTCAAAGCTGAGGGTGTCACTAGAAACAGTTTTTCTATACCTTTGGGATAAAAATAAGGCTTCACTACATCTCACCATCCCCATACACGACCAATAGTTTGGCTATTAGTGGGATTATACCAGGTGTGGTGGTATTTAATTAAATAGTAACTAGCATAAAAACAATACGAAAAGTCGAAATCCCTCCAAAATTTTATATAGGAAACACATGTAGATAACTTAAATACTTATAAAACATTAGAACTTGAAGGAAACTAATTCTTCACAAACATGCTAAATAAACATATTATTGCCTACTAAAACAAAGGACAATAATACTTCGGATTTGCAGGGTTATATACATGTGCATTCCTGTAACTTAAGTCCCAATGGGCTGCAGCAGCCACTCTTTAAGTCTCGGCCTCATGGCTTGAGTCACAGCAGACTACTCGTTGGGGCATAAAAGTCATTTCATGTTGATAGCTGTGGTAGCGATCATTCCGGTATGGGGCCAAAAATGTCATTTCACATTGATGGCTGCAGCCATATTTCTCAGTTTTTGAGAAATTTCAGAAAAAGATGGTCTTTCGGACGGGTCAGCAGACCAACAACTTTCCATCAAGGCCTTCCATTCAGGATCACACCATGTCGGGATTGTTGGACGTAACGAGTTGTTCACAATGCCTCCTGCATGACACCACATCATATTTAGGGAAGCAATTCCTTATGATTTTATGTCTCAGGGTTCGGTGTCCAATGATTCAACCCCCCCCCCCCCCCCCCCCCCCCCACCACACACACATACAAACCCAATAACCCACCAAACATGCAAGATCGACACCCTGTTTATACACCAAGGACGTACCAATAATGGAAGCACAATGCATATCTCCATACGGTTCATCTCCGGTGACCAATTCCCACATGACAATCCCGAATGAGTAAACATCAATCTAGATAAACCCAAAAAAAGAAATATATTTTCAACGAAAAAATGATGGGATAAAGGGGGCATTTTAGTCATTTCGTATTTAGCGAAGTACCTTTTCAGATACCATGTGACTTTTGCCACTAAGAAGCTCGGGCGCCATCCAAGGCAATGTTCCTCTAACACCACCAGACACTAAAGTGTGTTGTTTCACCTTCGATAGGCCGAGATCTCCTATCTACAACGATGCAAGATCACACACACAAACAATTATATTTTTATTAAAATGTTTGTATGTTTTTATATAACCCAAAAATATTGCAAGAGAACAAATAAAAATAAAACATGAAATGAATACGATTAAATCGCATACCTTGCAAATTGGTCGTTGTGGATCTCTCATGTTCACTAGTAGGTTTTCACATTTTAGATCAAAATGAACTATATTTTTTCCATGCAAATATTCCATTCCAAAAGACGCGTCCATAGCTATGATAAGTCTCTTACGCCGGTCAATAGTTCTGTCCCCAAATCAACACATTAAAAAATGCAATTTTTGATTAGTCGGATATCTAAATGCCCCTCAAACAATCAGAAAACAGAAGACTATTATTTGATTACTTTGATGTATAATCATTTTATAAGTATTTAAATGTTCAAGCATTAACAAGGTAAAAGGTGTCATACTGTCATGTACTTATTTCTATTTTTTGAATAAGTGCATTCGGCTCACATCTCACGTTTCCAGGAACCTAAGTGACTCATGCCTTTTAAAACCATGTTGACAAGTGACAGCACACAATTTTAAAAGATAAATGAGCAACTAGAACAGTTAATCACAGTGAATAAATAAATAGTATACTGATGATTAGATAAACAATATAATTCTATAGCTACATGACATAACAAAGTGCATGTCTTGGTCCCAGGAGCAAAGGCGAGAGGCGAAGGCGCACGCATCACGTACACAAGGCGAAAAATATTTATATAATCTCTATATACCAAAGGACTTGTAGCCTAGTGGTATCAAGGTGTATTGAAAGGTGTCCCTCCCAATGAGGTTGAAGGTTCAAGTCCCGTAGTGGACAACGCCACAACGGTGTAGCCGTGTAGGTTTAGAAGCAGGATAGAGAGTGTGAGTTAACGGGTAAAAAAAAACCTCTATATGAGGATTAATATACAAATAACTTCTATAGACTACTTAAAAAGCTACATGAACCTACCGATGCACAAAATATGCCTATGTACAAGAGGCGTGCCTCACACCGTCGAAATCGATGCCTCTCTCACCTGAGTGCATCTCACGCCTAGACATGTCTCAAGCACGCATTTTTAAACCAAGGTGCATGTGAGTTTCGTAAACAGCCAAAATGCTTTAGACATACTTGAAACACATTCTTCAGTTAAAAAGACTAATCTCTGAACAGGCACTTGCCTAATACTAAATGCTAATAGCAATAAGTAAAATCGATACCTGTCTTTTTTCTGTAAAAACTGCTTGAGAGATCCATTAACCATGAACTCTGTTACAGTTGCCAAAGAGCCATCAGGCCCATCACGGACTATACCATAGAAAGAGACGACATTTGGGTGGTGCAATGAACTTAAAATTAAAGCCTCTTTCCAGAAATCTGCAATCTGTACGTATAAATATACAAATTAGATGCTATTCTAATTTAAAAAAAAGGACCTAATGACACTTAGTGACACTGGCTAACGACTAAAAATATAATAATCGAAGTGGTTGGTGGATTATTAACACCAATAGACTGGACAACAAATACAAGCGTTAAAATAATTCAGTATTCATCAAATATTAATCACTGGTAAATCCAATTTTATCAGCTACAGGGTAACTTGGGATGTTTCAAAGGTCTAACTCTTCGGGTGCAAAACAATATTGTATGCAAATAGATTGGCTATTGGTGATAAGAACATAACTATTTTCGAAAATGCATTCCATTTCCTGAATATATGTGAAGACTAGAATAAGGTATAAGCTTTTACTAAACTTGGTCTTAAAAGGCTCAAGGGACTAAATCCTGGAAACTGCAGCATGAGGCGACGATGTAGCCTCACGTATGTGTGGGACCAGATACTTATAAATCATTTAATTTCATTTGATTTTATTTTTTTACTTCAAATACCTAAACAAAAAATTACAAAATAATAAACATAATTTAATTATATAAAAAAGTAACAAGTACCTATTTGTTAGATTTCTATCTATATCTACAATCAAAGGAACACAATGTACATACAAAGAACTAAGCATCTTAGTTTAATTATCAATATATATAAATAAAATGGAAAATCAGAAAATATCACAGCAGGTCGCCTCACGAGTCACACATCCTGTGCGCCTAGGATGTCTCATGCCTAGGATGCGCTTTTTAAAACCAAACTTGACCATGAAAAACCATTTGGAATTTATTCCACACCATACGATAGACTATCAAGACTCTTTTCTAGGAATGTATATGATATCATGTTATACAAAATCTGGGAGGGTTGAACATATTACTGAACCTGAATTTTCATTATAAATTACCATAAAATAAAATTAAATATAACTTTCAAAGTGATTTCTCATAGTGGAAATTTAGCATCTAATTACTTCAAAATTCAAATGTACAGAAATAATCAATATGATAATTTACCAAATGTGTATATTTTGTAGAAAATATTGACTAAACTGAATATAGAATGACAAAAAGAGCATTAATGCGGTCATACCAAACGCTCTCTCTCAGATGGTTTGCCTGCAAAACAACTGGCTTTAATTCTTTTGATCGCTACATCTGAACCCTTCCATTTCCCGTGATAAACAGCTCCATATGTACCAGATCCCAACTCACGTACTTCCTCCAGATCATCATTTTTAATAGTCTAACAATTGGATATAAATACAACCTAGTTATAAATCATATGTTTTTCTCACGCTTGATATAAATGAGGGTAGACAAGAACCTGTAAACCCCTAGCAAAAGCTTCCTCCTCGGCCTGTGTCGGTTCAATCTTTGTTTTGACTTGGTTGTCACTGTCAGAGTCTAACTCCAAATCTGCAGGTGCATCCTATAAAACAAATAAAAGACATAAACAAAAATATTTTAACAAAAGGTGAGTAAACATTTAATTAAAATTGCTCATATTAGATATGGGTCAAAAGTTAGTCAAGTTAGATATGGGTAAAATTACTCAAATCAAGCTATTGATAAGTAAACGGGTCAAAAATTACCACCGTGTCTAGTTCGTGCAGAGTTTCTTCTTTGACTTGAACATCATTCACAGCAGCAGAAGCAGCTTTTCCTCGAGCTTCATCTTTCACATCATCAGCACCTTCTAAATCTAGTTTCCTTACAGATGCATTTACAATTTCTTCATTTTCTAAAACATGACCACTTTCTTGACCAGAGTTGTCGGCCCCAATGATTTGCTTCGCAGGTGCACTCAACTTTTCACTACCGAAACCATTTTTGGAATTGTTACCTACTGTATACAACGGGTTCACATGATCTATAGGAATTAAGCAGTTTGGCAAGCCCGGAGTAAACTGGACCGGTACCGAAGTTGATTGAATAGGTTCATGACTAAACTGAACCGGGTGCGATGTAAGTTGGACAGGTTCAGGGGTAAACTGAACCGGGTCAGGAGTAAGTTGGACGTGTTCCGGCACAAAATGCACAGGTGCAGCCATGAATTGGACTGGTTCCGTCGGTAAGTGATGCTGACCAAGATTCTCCACCCCAACTGGACCTCTAGGACTACAATCCCTTGTCCTAACGTACCCTATATTATATGCACCGTTCTCTTGCATTTGACTTTGACCATTTCTCCACAAACCATTTGCAGGCCCATAACCATTAGGAAAACCAGTAGCCATAGCTTGATCATGGAAGATCTCGTTACCAAACACATGATGAACATAATGTGATGTCACATGATTACCATCCGGATATGCAACGTGCCCAACATTTATATTCATATTATTATGAACTTGAGGAGACCCGTGAAGTATGTTACCCGGAAAACCAACAACACTTTCTTGAAACGGTAACTGTTGATCATATTGAGGTTGTTGATCCCCATAAAGCATATTATTATTATTATTATACCGCAAAGAAGAAGGCGAATTCGGGAAATCATTGCCATAATTTCTAGGAGAGCAATATGCAGGGCTCCACGGAGACTCCATTTCACTATACCTTTGACTTAAAGATTGTTGGTTCGGTATTCTCACATGCGGCAACTCAAAATGCCTTTGATTATGAAGATTGCCATCAAGATTCAACTGATTATAATACTGATCAATCGAATGCACATCATCTATTAAATCATCATTATGACTGTTTAAAGCATCAACATATCTCCTCTCATTATCCACTTCATCCCTGTCAACAAAATGTATCGGATCATCTTGTTCCGCGCTAGAGAACAGAAACAACCTAACCCGAGTAAACCCGTCTCCCGAACCCACCTTTTCATACTCCTCAATCATATTAATAACATCATCATCATTCACAACGGAAACAAGAGCATCAAGATCCTCATCAGGTTGCTGATATTTCAAAACCGTTGCCCCATCAAACAACTTCTTCATCTTCGCCATCAGTTCTTCATAACTAATATCCCTTGGAACACTCACAATCCGTGTCTCCCCACCGACATACCTAAGCTTCCCATCTTGTGGACGAGGTAATATGCTACCATTAAAACTACACAAAAACTTTAACCGAGGATGATCCTCATTCGAACTACGAACTGAATTAGGGCTATCCATTTCAGCTTGTGATTCTCCAGAAACCTTAATCTGAGAGTTCCTAATTTCCATTTCTCATCTCCAAACTTCAGAATTGACAAAATTGCCTGAAAAAGTTAAATTGTACTCAATCAGTAACAATTAAATGACTAACCTAAAATTCCAAATAAAACCCTTAATTCACCAAGAGCAATCGATTAGTTTGAGTTAAAATGATTAATTTTTCAATCGAGAAATTCGAGAGATTTCCATGCACCTAAGCTGATAAAATGATTAATTTTTCATCTGTATCTATAAGTCGAACCATCCAACTGAATTAAGGCTGTCAATTTCATCTTTTAGTTATTATACCCTAAACTGAGAATCCCAAATTTACATTTCTCATCTCCAAACCGCAAAACCAATAGATTTCTCGAAACACTTGAAATGGATTTAACCAACCAAATTAACATTCCTGATAAAACCCTAGATTCCTCAACAGCAATCTATCATTCAAAATCTAATGAAATCTAAATTCTAGAGATTCACTTACGTTAACTTTTTCATCCAAATCTATAACTCAAATTATGCAACTGAATTAACAATTTCAAGTTAAGATTATCCCGAAACCCGAAATTTAGGTAATTTCCTAGTTTTCAAACTTTTAAGACGATTGCAGAGGTATGATTACTCTCTGAAACTGTCAGAAAATCAAATCGTTTTCAAAATGTGAGCTCCGATTTTTCTACATTAATCTTCTGAATTTCGAATCGAGCTTTGTTTAATCACGAATTTAGGATCATTTGTTCTTTCATCATCGATTGCATCGCAATTACTTTACAAATTTGTCTATTAATCTTCCAAAACTGTTTCTTCATTCAGTGCATCTCAATTACCGTACATATTTGTCAATTAATCTTCTAAAATTTCAAATTCAAAGCTTCATTTAGCAACCGATTTAGGTTCATAAACTATTTCATCGTCGACTGCATTTGTCAATTAATCTTCCAAAATACCAATTCGACCTTCATTTAGCAACCGATTTAGGCTCATTACTGTACAAATTTTGTCTAATAATCTATCAATCTTAAATTTCAAATCATTTAGGTTCATTAATTCCTTAATGTTACATATTCCATATCGCGATTACCGTACACATTTGTTTCATTACTGATTTATCTTCAGTTTTGGCCAGACATCATATTCTAGGTGATGTATAACATAACAACAGATCATCAATATTGCAAAATATTAAACAAGACATGTTTCTGGTTTCTGTTTCGCAAAGCTTCTTTCCTTAAACTAAAAAAAATAAAAAAAACTTTAATATTTTATAGATTTTATAAACATTTGAAACGAATAAAGTAGTAAACCCTAGATTCACCAAATTGCAATTAATTGTTGGAGATGGAATGAAATCTAAATTAAATTAAAGAGATTTTTAAAGACTTACGTATGATATGAAGATGAATTTAACATCAGAATGTTTTAAATTCGAAGTGTGCAAAATCAATTGGTGAAGAAGATAAGGATGAAGGGATTGAAAGAGAGATTATAGAGTGAGCACCGAGTGAAGAACATCATAAACGCCATTTTTTTGTGGCATTGTGGTTTATATGACAATCTCTAGGGATCAGTTTGGTACCGTACTGATACCGAAAGTACCGATTTAAAAAATCGTAAAAATTAGGTATCCATATCAAAAGTAGGTATTCAAAGTGAAACAAAGGTAAAAAGTGGGTAGATACTCCATCATACCAAACTGATACCGTTACCGAACCAAAAATATCAATCCTTAAAAACATTAAAACTGGGTACGAAATTCAATCAACATGGTACGGTCTGGTACATGTATTTTCGGTACTCATTACTAATTGCTCATTCCTACGACATCAAAAAATTAAGAAAAAATTAAAAAAAAATTCTTTTAACGACAAACTCACACACACGACTAAAATTTTCTTTTATAACGTGCAACACACACGACTTGAAATCGTGAAATCTACTCTTAAAATCCGTCTATAGTCACTTGTGGGGGCTCTAACTAGAAGATATTGGTAAGGATTAGAGTTAAGGAGATTACAGCCTGCATTATTTCAATCATCATTATCGATTGGTAAGATCTTTAAACCAATTTTAGTTTAAACTGTTGTTGAACCACGGGTAACATATGTATTCCAAAATCCAAACAACGTTGCCCACTCAAGAGTACTTCACAACAAAATTCAAGTAAGCAAATATCCCACACATTTAAAATCCAATTATTGATCGAAGTGGAAACAGGAGATCAAAATGCTGATATTTAAGTTAACATATTTATATGATGCCCTTTGTGGTAAATGGTTTAATAATATTTAAATAAATTAATGCATGCAACAAACTCTTACCTAATCTGGTCATGTTGTGAACATGTTGAGATATCATGGATTCAAGTTCAGAATTTCCCTTTTTTTGTAAATATTACATGTGAACTAAATGTCTTTCAAAAAAAAATGTAAACTAAATTTGTAATATTAACCAGTCATACTTTATACGAACGTATAGCACCTTCAAACAATCGTATACCTCTATACGCAAACCATCACATTGACTGCTTTTTAAGGTGTAAACGAGCCGAGCCGAAGTTCGTTTATAATTTTCATTCAATATATGTTAATGGGTTTATTGCAGTTAAACTCTTAAACGCCGGCATTCAACTGTCATATGGAATATCATTGAACTCAATTGGTAAGCAACCACTGATTAAAATAGATGACCCCATGCATCTCAATGACCCAGTTCAACAATATGGTTCATCAAACTTGTGTTTCAAATATATCCATAGTTTATACATGATCTCCAATACTATTGTTTTTTGTAAAAAAAAAATTTCATTCCATGATTGAGAAAATTACATCAAGATAGCGGGCAACAAGCTGCGCCGCCACCCTTTCTGCACGGCCGCACACCCTAGTTTTGGCCAAATTTGACCCAGATACTCTAGCGTGAGGCGCGCTTTCTAAAACCAAGTAAACTAACACCCATCTTTACGTTCAAACCAACTGTAACCGGGGCCTTTTACCGCCTGTTTTTCAATCATTAACTCCTTAATATTCCTTACATCATCCCATCTTCCCATAGAAGAATACATGTTAGCTAAAAGCACATAAGGCGCAGAATTACATGGATTTATTCTAAACAGCTCATCTGCTGCTCTTCTTGCTAAACTTACATTTGCATGCACTCTACAAGAACTAAGAAGCACCTCCCATAAAATTGGATCGTTTATATACGGCATTTTATCTAAAATAGCCTCTATTTCATTAAACCGACCTGCACGTCCCAAAGAATCAACTATACAAGTGTAATGGTCTAGAAGCGGTTCCACGCCATGTTCTTGTTGCATCGAGTTAAATATCTTAATCCCATAATCAATCAATCCTGAATGACTACAAGCAGTTAAAACGGCAATAAAAGTTATAGCATCAGGTTTTTCACCTGATTTATTAACCATTTCTTCAAAAAGTGCAACGCCTTCATTTTCATTTCCATGTCCGTTTTGTGCATACCCGTGAATCATTTCATTCCATGTGATGGTGTTCTTAACAGGCATTTTGTCAAAAAACAATCTTGCTTCGTCTACATCCCCACATTTACAGTACATGTCAATAAGAGCACTTCCAACTATAACATCGTTTATAACTTCATCTTTTATAGCGCGTGCGTGAATTTGTCTCCCTTGAGATATAGATGACAATTTCGCGCAAGAGCTAAGTACGGTAGCATAGGAGAATTGCGTAGGAATCATATTGTTTTCCAACATGTTTTTGAACAACATGAAGGCTTCTTCATCAAGATTATTGAGTGATAATCCTGCTACCATTGAATTCCAACAAACTATATCATCTTGATCTTTTATTCTATCGAATATGCATTTCGCAACCTCTATCTTATTGCATTTGGAATACATCCCAATAAGTCCACTAGCAACGTATATATCATCAAAAAGACTCTTTACTGAGGCTGCATGAACTTGTCTCCCACTCTCTAAAAGCCCTATAGAAGCACACGAACTAGATATAACAGCAAACGTAGTTCGATCACCTTTAACGTTACAAAACTGCATATTGATAAAAAGCCGAACAGCTTCCTTATGTTTTCCAATCTGGGTATATCCCGAAAGCAAAGCATTCCAAGAACTTAAGCTTGCAGACCCCATTTTATCAAAAATCTCACGCGCAGTTTCAATATCTCCCGATTTAAGACACGCGGTAAGCATATTAATATACGTCACTTCATCCGGTTCAAAACCAAACCTTTGCATCTTTTGCATAAACTCCATCGCCTTCTTAATATCATACTTTTGGCCGTACCCACCAATCATGACATTCCAAGAAACAACGCTAACGTCTACCAAACTATAAAATATCATTTCGGCACTATTCATATCCCCACATTTTGCATACATATCTAACAATGAATTACTCTAGTGTAGATCCTTTTTAAGCCCGAGACTGATCGTAAGCCCATGAAGTTGTTTCCCATTTACATGTGAACCCGACCCACTTCTAGCACATACACCAAGAATGCTAGACAACGATATAGCATCAATTCGTATTCCACTCCTATGCATCAACCGAAACATACCAAACGCCTCATCAATCCTCTCAGTATCCCCTAAAGCCCCCATCATCGCGGTAAAAGAAACCTCATTAACCTCGGGTAAATTATCAAACACCTTAATCGCACTCTCAACATATCCACACTTTGCATACATACTTAACAAAGCATTCCCAACATAAACATTCTTATCAAGCCCAATCTTATAACCAAGCCCATGACAAACACACCCACATTTCACATCCAACAACGCGCCACACGCGCTAAACACACTCGCCAACGTATAATTACTCGGCAAGAACCCCGCCCGGTTCATTTCACAACACAACCTCAACGCTTTCTCTTTCTCGTCCAACCCACCGCGAACAAACGCGCTGATCAAAGTGTTCCACGACACCGCGTTTCGCTTGGGCATTTGCAAAAACAGCTGGTGGGCTGAATCTATGTCACCAGTTTTACACTGGGCACTTAACATTGCGTGAAATGAAAAGATGTTTCTGTCAGGCATTTTATCAAACACTTGGCGTGCGGCTTTTAAGTGGCCGCATTTGTGGTATAGTTCGATTAAACGGTTGGATAAAAAGGTGTGTGTAAAGAGGCCAGTACGAAGGATGTGTGCGTGGATTAGTTTTCCATTAAGATGTGATTTTTTGTCTATGCAAATTTGTAAGAAGTTTGCTAGTTGGGTTATGGTGTTTCTGAGTTCCATTAGCTGTCGCTGCTTTGAAAAAGTTTGCAAACTGAAAATTACATTATTGCCATTTGAGTTTGTCGTATTTTAGATGGTGGAAATACAAAAGGTATTATGGAGTTACAAACTTGCCTGGTAATCGGAGAATCCCTAATTCAAGAAACCATCTCCTGGATAATTTCTTTGCAAGATAGAGCACCTTCTTTACTTTCTGCCGCTTATCAAAATTTCAATTACAAGTAACCATAACACTATTAGTCATTGTTTGACACCCCACTGGCATATGAGTATGGGCTTAGGTGTAATAAATATATATATATATAAACTAAAAACCAACATTTTCTTAATTAAAAATAAAAAATGAAGACAAACAAATAAAAATTGCATTTTAGTTAAAACTAGCAATTTTACCCGCCGCCGCCCCTTTCTCTTGAGTTGTTTAATCTAAATTTACAACGGTTTTGAAGAAATTGTTTGACTAAAAATAGTCAATATGTGTACTTTGTTGTGTTGCACGTTGTACCTACATTTACACTGTTTTCGGTTGTTAATATTCTTAATATTGGACCCATTATTAGCCCAAAATATACATAGTCTATAATTTTAGCTTCTCATTGTTGAAAACTAACTTGGTGCTTTTGTGGTATAACAGAAAGTGTAGTCAACAATGCCAATGTTCTTTTCAATACAAAGCTGTCAAGAGTGTCTCCGGCAGGCTAAATGATCATCTCTTTTAGGTAATCAAATTGTAGAAGCAAAACCATATCCTAACGCATAATTGGGAAGCTATGAAAATTTGGCGCTTTCGGTTGTTGTTGACGAGGAAACCATCCAATTTGCATCAGATTGCAGTAACGTTACCTTTGCCGAGTGTTGGAACAAGCAGAAGCCAGGTGGTACACTACTACGAGTGTCCGCATTTGTTTTCGACAACTTTGTGGTAATCACATAGCCTTTCATTTAACTTGTCGTAGTTCTTTTATCGCCCAACAGCTTTTAGGTGATATAAGTTATAAAACGAACCAGATGAAATACTCGACGGTGTAAATTCGGGTGACAGGTGACTACAGTCGACGCCGCCGCAACGCGCGGCTGGTCAAAATGCTAGTTCTAGTAATAATATTATTTGTGTAACGATATAATTATTTTTGTGTATTTTTATAACTATAGTTTTATATAAGTGTAACGTATATTATTTCATATTTTTATAATAATCGTATATAATAAGTACTTATATATAACTCCTGCTACACCTAGCTCTCATTTGTATTTTCATCTCCACTTTAAAATTAAGGTTTTTTTTGTCACACATTGCTAAGGCGAAATCACGGATAAGCAACTCTCATGGTTTTATAGCGTAGGATTAAAGCAAACACTTAATGAGAGAAATTGGATAACCAAATGTTAAGTTTTACAAAATCGAAATATCGTTTAAAAATACAAGATTTGCAACTATAACTTAAAAAGATGAGTAATAAAAGTAAATCTTTCAAAATGTTGGTATCCTATGATTTAATGATTGCTTATGCTTAAAAATGTCAGCATAAAGTTGATGAGTTTACATATTTTAATGACATAAGGCAAAATTGTTTATTGGAAATCATTAGAAACTATATGATAAGCAAAACATTGGTAATGGATGATTAATCGTTGTCTAGCTATGACTATGAAATATATGACTTATGAGTTTGTAACCAAACTAAGAAACTAAGATAGAATAACAGTTTGCTCTAACCTCAACGTCGTGTCAAATGATTACATATTTCTTCAAATTTATTACCTCATGTTTATAGGTACATCAAGGTGGGGCAACATTAGAGTTTTCATTGGGTTCTTATGGGCAGAATAAAATAGATCAAAATATATGAACAAATCAAGATTGGTAGTAGTCACTATAATAAAATGTCATTTAGTGGCATACGATTTTAATGGCAATTAGTGTTTATGTCACTAATTTAGGTTTTTAATGACATTTTATGTATGTAATTAGTTTTTTGGTTGTCCTCGTATTGAGGGCTTGCCGGTGTTAATGGTTATCATTCAAAAAAAGAATATTAAAGAAAGGCATTAATCGATCATATTAAGACCGTCAGGAGTGGGGGTGTGGAAAAGGGCTTGAAGGGGCGGGAACACCGCTGCCAAGGGGAAGGGGGGGGGGGAGAGTGGCGGGAAGGGGGTGGCGTGGAGAAGAGGATTGGCGTGGGGCACTTTGCTTTTTTCTATTGTTGGCTGAATTTTTTTTTTAACTTTACACACATAATAATAATAATATTTCTTCCCCCCTCCCCTTCCGGTCCCCACAATTTTCATCCCCTCCACGTGGGACCCAAAAGTGCCACATGGCGCTTCATCCCCCTTCCCCCACCCCCACCACTCCGGATAGTCTAAAGAATGGCATTGGTGAGTTACGAGTTACAACATGTACATGCTAGGCGCCCTAACATTAAAGAAAGAATGATAACATAAAAACAAGAAACATATGATATAAGGGATATTTTATTTTTGGAAAAATTACAGAAATGGTCCTTTATGTTTACCTGTTTTTTCAGTAGGTGTCCTTAAACTTCAAAAGTGATGAGAATCGTCCTTTATCTTGTAAAATATTTCAAGTCTCGTCCTTTAGCACTAACCTGGTTAGATTTTTTGGTTAAGTTTAGTCATGTGGACCCACATTAGGGCCAAATGACAGTTATACCCTCGTCTTTATCATCTCCATCACCACTACCACCTACATTCTTCATAACCACCCCCACCTTGACCACCAACCTGCCACCACCATCAGCAATCAACAACCCTACACCACCACCACCACCACCTGCCACCGTGTCTCTACCTCCAGGTTTCACCACCACCACCTCTACCACCAACCTGCCACCACCACCACCTGAAACCTTCAAACAACATTCAAACAAACACCATCACCTTCAAACAACCACCACCACCACCTGAAACCTTCGACAACCACCTGCTTCTTCTTAGCCGAAACCCTAGGTTTCGTGCTTCTTCTTAACCTGCTTCTTCGACAACCACCTGCTTCAAACAACCACCACCACCACCTGAAACCTTCGACAACCACCTGCTGCTCACCACCCCCACCTGCTGCTCACCACCCCCACCGCTTCTTCTTCCCCAAATCGAATTGCCATCTGCTTCTTCTTAGCCGAAACCCTAGGTTTCGTGCTTGTGCTCATTGAGGTTGAAATCTAGTTTGTTAATGATAAATGTGAGTTGGGGTCTCATAATCGGCCCCTAGAGGATCTGTTGGTATCATAACTTTGAACAAAATCAGTCTAAAATCAAAAGTCCCAAATTCAAGTGCCTTATGACCCTATCTTTTTAATCTGGTTAATTATCCCTATAACAGATCTGACAACGATAATTTATCAAAGGGCTTGTATTAATCGGTCAACATAGGGTTTAGTATCATCAAAATCAGGACCCAAAATGACCCATTTCATGGTTAGGGAAATTGGAAGAAGGTGGGTGGAGTGGTGGTGGCAGGTGGGGCAATGGTGGTGATGGCAGATGATGGTGGCAAAGAGAGAGATAGAGAGAAGAGAGAGTAATTGTTTTTTTTTTTAATTTTGGAGCAAAAGTATAAGTTAATTACACAACTAGTCCCTAAAAGAGTAAAAAGACAAATTTACCCTCATGTGCAATGGATTTAACCAAAAAATCTAACCAGGTTAGTGCTAAAGGACGAGAGTTGAAATATTTTACAACATAAAGGACGATTCTCATCACTTTTGAAGTTTAAGGACACCTACTGAAAAAACAGGTAAACATAAAGGACCATTTCTGTAATTTTTCCTTTATTTTTTTGGAGGAGATATAAGGGATATTAATCGCTCAATTTGGTGTGTGTCACCTTGTACGTTTGCATCCACGCATGATAGGTATCGTTGCAATCATGATTAAAGATGCATAATAGCCACACCCGTGAATTAGTTAGGGGTTGTTTGGCAACATCTGCGCCAATAAGGGTTGAGTCATTAAGAGACCTGATTGGGTAAGAGACTCAACCAATAAGGGGCCTGACTTGACTCGACCTGCCGAGTTGGTGGTGGTGGATTGAGGATGTTGTGCGTGAGTGATCAGCTGAAGGTTATGAACGTATGTGAATGGATAAAGGTGTAAAATTTTCATTCAGCACCATTTGAACTTAATGAGTAAAAGGCTTTACTGACTGATTCAAATTTGTCATGTTAGTAAATCAAACACACTTAATGCTTACTGATTCAAAGATAGCCTCCTAATGAAACTATTAAGAGTAACACCCAACTTTACAACTCATTTAAGTGGTTTTGATACTTATTAATACATGACTGAAAAGTTCTGTTAAAAGAAATTGAATTTTTACTGTTTTTTTAGAAAACGAAGGTGTTACAGAGTTCATTTTTACAGTGTATAAGAACCTAAGAGAGGCTTGAGCTTACTTAACCATAAAACAAGTCTATACAAGCCGAGCCAGGATGAAGCCGACAAAAACTAAGCCCAACCAAGCCTCAACCTTCTTGAGTCACAAGCCAAGCCTCTAGCAGTCTAGCCGGCTCCAACTCCAGCTCAGTTGGCGTGAATACACATACCATGGAACTACACAAAGATAAGAGTTGATACTTTTTACCATGTCCACTAATGGTTTTGGTTGTCATGTCTATCAATTTAATACACAAGTAAGGTCGGTGATTAACTCGGTTAATTATACAACGATTAACCCTTTACCTAAATGGAGAAACCCGTTATAAAACAGAATAAAAAAAATTTAAAAATTCATTTTTATAAGGTCAAGAAGTAAGCCATTAACCCATTTAGGTCCTGTTAAACCCATTTATTACAGCCCCACTAACCCTTTACCCGTTACAACTTGATTACAACCCGCAAACCTGTTTTGACTCATTTAGATAAACGGGATTACAAGGGTCGTGTTTGGGTGACACAATTCTAAATGTGTCCAGGTCAGGGTTGATGTCCTTGACACAAATAAATATATGGGTCGTATTCAGGTTCATCAATCCAACCCATCAACCTCACATAATTTGTCACCTATGAATCAGCGAAAATAACCTCTCGTCTTCAGACTGCTCAAACATCTGTACCATATAATATAGCGTAAAAATAAGACACCATTAAGTTGATACGCACTCTTCATTCAATTATTCTTTTGCTTTTAGTAAACTTTGATGAAGATTTTAGATTACTAAAATCCCATTTCTTTCTGGAAATTATAAACTTTACCTATGTAGACTTATTCCAATACATAAACCAATCATGTGGGTCGAACCATGTATGATCAACAACACGGCCACATAAGCATGTGCAGTGTACCTTTTACGTCGTTATTCAACAATACAGCCACATAAGCATGCCTACTCGACAATACAGCCACATAAGCATGCCTACCATTTACGTCATAATTTTGTCACAAGCCGGTCCCACCCAGCCTAATGCTAGCCCAAGTTGTTACTACGTAAAAATGTTTAGCATAGTAAAAGTATTGGCTTGCTAAACGCTTGAACTACCTCAGATACGTAAATAAATAATGGAAACAAGTTGAGCTCAAGCTTGAAACCTACCAGTGAGACAAGCTCGAGCTTTAAAAATATAGCTCAGACGAATCAAATTAAAGTTCAAGCTCTCTTAAGTTATAAACGAGGCAAGCTTGAGCTCCCTTAGGTTAAACAAGGCGAGCTCGGGCTCAACTCATTTACAACCCTACTAGTAGTCTCTAGCTATTTTGCCAATTGTGTTAGGGCTGATAGACAAGAGTGTAATCAACTTAACAGACCCGAATTTAAAATACATTGGGTCATACCATCAGAAACTACAATTGAAATTGTCATGGTAAACCAATTTTCAATTTGCAAATTGGCCATGAAAACCATTAACAAAGATTTAAGACAATGCTTCAGCCATGATTGATAAAACGACTCGCACCCTACCTAAAAATTGTAATCATGTTCGGTACTCTAATTTGAAACAACAGCATTTCCAAATATTTTATTGAAAAAATAAATCTTACTTTGGGAAGCAGCACGGTTTGCAAGATGTGAAGAAGCCAGATGATTATCAACTATATAATCCAAAAGAGCACCAGTAGCACTCTGACCGCCTTCAGTTAGCCACAACTCAGGAACCATAGCTAGACATATTTGAAAACAGGAGAATTAAAATACAAAACTTTTTACAAAGGGGAAAATTAGCAAAGCAGAAGCAAGAAAATATATATTCTAAGTTAATTCTAGTGTGTACAGCAAGACATTGATTAGCAATAGAGATACTGGAGATGAAGTCATGGATTATGCATTGAAAACGTGATATTATATCCGGATGCAGGGTATCTGATGAAGTGTTTTGTCACACCAAAGATATAGCCATGATGGTGGTCCACACACTTTTAAAACTGAGTACAAAATGATATTAGCAAAATTATTTAGGGTGACTTGCAGAAAAAAAGGTAACCAACTTAGTCAAATCTCTCTTTTGGGTATACTTTTGTAATTATCCCAGCAAGTTAAAGCAAACTCTTATGTGAAGGGCGAAAAGCATACCCAGTTATCCGACCCCAACCGCCTATGAGAGTTGAAAAGCTTCTATGTCATCATTCAAAGTCCTTAAAAGTCAAAACAAAAACGTTCAATTCCCCAATTAAAAGTTTTGTTGGCTTAATTAATTAATGAACCTCAATGAACGCCAGTTGAAATCAATGTGAATTCTCCAATCTCCATTACAAAATTTCTTGCCTTCGCGGCTTCAGATGTTAGACCACAACCCAGAGCATGACCGGGGAAAGCTACACTTCTTCCTGCTTATCAAAAATGAGAAAAAACTGAGTTTTTAAATGCAAGGAAGAACTTAAACAAACAAAATCAACATAATACTCAAATTTTCTGATCAATGTGAGTGTCAAGGGGATGTTTGGCTTTGCGTTTTGGTAACAATTATCTGATCATTTCAAATTGAAGTCACACTAATTAGTTTTTAGTGTTTGGATAAACAGAATTTGATTCTGATTACTTGGTTATTCAACAGTCAAATAATGTGGATAATGAGCTCCAAGCCTCCAACAGATTGATTATCTAGTTAACTTGAGCACTTAATTCCTAATCCGAGAGACTTTTGATTTCATATAATAACACGTCTCTCATTATTCACAATAATGACTTCTTCAATTTAACTAATCAGATTTTTCCAAACACTAAACACCTGATTATCGATGCACTATCTTCTACTCTCATTTTGTTCCAGTTGATAATCTTACCATGATTATTGAATATCAAATAATCACTTTCAAATTGTATCCAATTATCCAAACACCCCTTAAAGGAACACTATAACATGATTGCTTATATAAATTTCTTAGTCATATCAAACATAAACAAACATAAACGCAAGTAACAACAAGTAGTTATGTCATTCTAAATTTTAAAATTTCGTTCCGTTTTAGAAATAAAGTACCTATTTTAGAATGGTGTCCATCGGCTAGGTCACGTAAACCAATCTCTTCCCAAAAGTCATCATCCCATCCACACGCTTCCATGTCTCTAGAGCTGTTTTCATCAACATGTTGCATGTGTGCATGACCTAAATATGTCCATTTGCAAACCGTTGTTCAAACCAACTGTAACCGGGGCCTTTTACCATCTGTTTTTCAATCATCAACTCCCTAATATTCCTTACGTCATCCCATCTTCCCATAGAAGAATACATGTTAGCTAAAAGCACATAAGGCGCAGAATTACACGGATTTATTCTAAACAGCTCATCTGCTGCTCTTCTTGCTAAACTTACATGTGCATGCACTCTACAAGAACTAAGAAGCACCTCCCATAAAATTGGATCGTTTATATACGGCATTTTATCTAAAATAGCCTCTATTTCATTAAACCGCCCTGCACGTCCCAAAGAATCAATTATACAAGTGTAATGGTCTGGAAGCGGTTCCACACCATGTTCTTGTAGCATTGAGTTAAATATCTTGATCCCATAATCAATCAATCCTGAGTGACTACAGGCAGTCAAAACAACAATAAAAGTTATAGCATCAGGTTTTTCACCTGATGGGTTAACCATTTCTTCAAAAAGCGCAACGCCTTCATTTCCATGTCCGTTTTGTGCATACCCATGAATCATTTCATTCCATGTAACAGTGTTCTTAACGGGCATTTTGTCAAAAAACAATCTTGCTTCGTCTACATCTCCACATTTACAGTACATATCGATTAGAGCACTTCCAACTATAACACCATTTATAACCTCATCTTTTATAGCGCGTGCATGAATTTGTCTCCCTTGAACTATAGATGACAATTTCGCGCAAGAGCTAACTACGGTAGCATAAGAGAATTGGGTAGGAATCATATTGTTTTCCAACATGTTTTTGAACAACATGAAGGCTTCTTCATCAAGATTATTGAGTGATAACCCTGCTATCATTGAATTCCAACAAACTATATCATCTTGATCTTTTATTCTATCAAATATACATTTCGCAACCTCTATCTTATTGCATTTGGAATACATCCCAATAAGCCCACTAGCAACATATATATCATCATCAAAAAGATTCTTTACTGAGGCTGCATGAACTTGTCTCCCACTCTCTAAAAGCCCGGTAGAAGCACACGAGCTAAACATAACAGCAAACGTAGTTCGATCACCTTTAACATTACAAAACTGCATATTTATAAAAAGCCGAACAGCTTCCTTATGTTTCCCAATCTGGGTATATCCCGAAAGCAAAGCATTCCAAGAACTTAAGCTTGCAGACCCCATTTTATCAAAAATCTCACGCGCAGTTTCAATATCTCCCGATTTAAGACACGCGGTATGCATATTAATATACGTCACTTCATCCGGTTCAAACCCAAACCTTTGCATCTTTTGCATAAACTCCATCGCCTTCTTAATATCATACTTTTGGCCGTACCCACCAATCATCACATTCCAAGAAACAACGCTAACGTCTACCAAACTATCAAATATCATTTCGGCACTATTCATATCCCCACATTTTGCATACATATCTAACAATGAATTACTCAAGTGTAGATCTTTTTCAAGCCCGAGACTGATCGTAAGCCCATGAAGTTGTTTCCCATTTACATGTGAACCCGACCCACTTCTAGCACATACACCAAGAATACTAGACAACGATATAGCATCAATCCGTATCCCTCTCTTATGCATCAACCGAAACATACCAAACGCCTCATCAACCCTATCAGTATCCCCTAAAGCCCCCATCATCGCAGTAAAAGAAACCTCATTAACCTCGGGTAAATCATCAAACACTTTAATAGCACTTTCAACATATCCACACTTTGCATACATACTTAACAAAGCATTCCCAACATAAACATTCTTATCAAGCCCAATCTTATAACCAAGCCCATGACAAACACACCCACATTTCACATCCAACAACGCGCCACACGCGCTAAACACACTCGCCAACGTATAATTACTCGGCAAGACCCCCTCCCGGTTCATTTCACAACACAACCTCAACGCTTTCTCTTTCTCGTCCAACCCACCGCGAACAAAAGCGCTGATCAAAGTGTTCCACGACACCGTGTTTCGCTCGGGCATTTGCAAAAACAGCTGGTGGGCTGAATCTATGTCACTAGTTTTACAATGGGCACTTAACATTGCGTGAAATGAAAAGATGTTTCTGTTAGGCATTTTATCAAACACTTGGCGTGCGACTTTTAAGTGGCCACACTTGTGGTATAGTTCGATTAAACGGTTGGATAAAAAGGTGTCTGTAAAGAGGCCAGTACGAAGGATGTGTGCGTGGATTAGTTTTCCATTAAGATGTGATTTTTTGTCTATGCAAATCTGTAAGAAGTTTGCTAGTTGGGTTGTGGTGTTTCTCATCTCCAAACTACAGAATTGACAAAATTGCCCGAAAAAGTTAAATCGTACTCATATCAATAACAATTAAATAACTAACCTAAAATTCCAAATAAAAGCCTAAATTCACCAAGAGCAATCGACCATTTGAAATTGAATGAAAACTAAAATCGAGAGATTTCCATGCACCTAAGCTGATAAAATGATTAATTTTTCATCTGTGTCTATAAGTCGAACCATGCAACTGAATTAAGGGTGTCAATTTCATCTTTTAATTATTATACCCTAAAACTAAGACTTTCAAATTTCCATTTCTCATCTCCAAACCGCAAAACCGATAGATTTCTCAAAACACTTGAAATGAATTTAACCAACCAAATTAACAACTAACAAACAAAAACCAACCTAACATTCCTGGTAAAACCCTAGAATTCACCAACAGCAATCTATCATTCAAAATTTATTGAAATCTAATGTCTAGAGATTCACTTACCATTGATTTTTTCATCCAAATATATAACTCAAATTCTGCAACTGAATTAACAATTTCAAATTATGATTATCCCGAAACCCTAAATTGCAGAGGTATGATTACTCTCTGAAACTGTTGAGAAAATCAAATCGTTTTCAAAATGTGAGCTCCGATTTTTCTTCATTAATCGTCTAAAATTTCGAATCGGGCTTTGTTTAATCACGAATTTAGGTTCACTTATGATCGATTGCATCGCAATTACTTTACAAAGTTGTCTATTAATCTTCCTAAACTGTTTCATCATTCATTGCATCTCAATTACCTTAAATATCTCAAATTCAAAGCTTCGTTTAGCAACCGATTTAGGTTCATAAACTATTTAATCGTGGACTGCATTTGTCAATTAATGTTCCGACATTCCAATTCGACCTTCATTTAGCAACCGATTTAGGTTCATTAGTGTAGAAATTATGTGTAATGTTACGTATTCCATATAGTACACGTTTGTTTGTTTGTTTGTTTGTTTAATTGCTGATTTATCTTCAGTTTTGGGCAGACATCATATTCTAGGTTTAGCATTCATATGTATAAAGTCCATATGAAAACTCATAAATTGTAATGATTTGAACGAGGAAATAACATACCTTTAATTTGGTGACCGGAATAGAGACCGGAAAAGGTAAACAATAAGAAAAAAAGTTGGAAGGCTGAGGGCTGCGCTGCTAACGACCAGGGTGGAGGCAGATGTAGAGGTTACTTGGTTGGAGGTTAGAGGCGATGTGGTGTGTGTTGTGTGTCTTGCAATTTTGTTTTTTAATTAATTAATGAAACCCTATTATGGGTATATTAAAAATTAAAGCAAAGACAAAAACTCGAAGTTGCAGGAATTGAACTCGGGAAAATTATTAGTTTTAGAAAGCGCGCTCAGTACCAGTTGAACCACACGCACAGATTGTTATTGGTTCCTTGTGAATTTATTTATCGGTTCCTTCTATGTATTTTATATAGATTATTACTACAATTTCTAAACCGAATGGGTTCCTGCGAACCCGATGTCGTGCCCCTGTGTATAACATAACAACAGATCATCAATATTATAATATTAAACAAGACATGTTTCTAGTTTCTGTTTCGCAAAGCTTCAAACCAAAAAAAAATTTAATATTTTTATAGATTTTTGGAAACATTTGAAACGAATCTATATCTATATACTAGCAAATAACCCGGGAGCTTCCCGGGAGTGAATGTCACGTATTTTACGTAAAAGATTAAAATAAAATATAATATAAATTATATGGATTTGTTAACACATAAGGACACAATTTTGTGTAAAATAATTGTTTACAACACACGTGTAAAGGAGACAATTGGTAACATAAGAGATATCCACTACACGCAGAAGTAAAATGAAACATAATATTTAGTACATGCTTGGTAAAGATCATATTGGCGAAAAGTAGAATCAAAATTTCGCTACAATCAGTTTTTACATGCACATTGTTTTAAGAAGTTGGTAGTAGAATATCGTAGCCCAATACTTAACAACCAAAATTGGGACGATTCAACTTCAACTTAAGTACGATAACAAAGTTGCTACTTGAAAAGTTAACAATTCAAAATATTAACATACTACCAAGTTTAAAGGAACATATTCTACTTAACATGTAATGTTATGTAGCCATGTTCTAAGCATGATAAACAGCAAGCAGACCTTGATTTTTGTAGTATTTGATGCGATATCTATTACCATTGCGTATGCCCAGCTTCTGCATACAACTTGCCCACTTACAAACTGCAAATCTGATTTTATTCCCAGACACTTCTGAACGAATGGTTTCCTTAATGATATTTCCATCACCAAATTTGATATTCACTTCTGCTCCATGAAAGAAGTCAGCCTTTTGTCCAAACCAAATAGGAAATCTCTGCCATAAGTATTTATAAAAACTACACATGAGCATTTAAATTGAAACTATTGAAAGATTAAATAAGAAAAAACATTACAAATTTGTGGGTCAGTTGTTTGATGACTGTTGGATCTTCATCAGCAGTAGAATTCAAACAGAAATCAGCGGCAATGTTAGCTTCATTAACAACAACAGCAGCGTCATGTCCTTCAATAGCAGGGTCATCTTGTTCAACAGCATTATCATTGACATGAATATGAGCTTCTGAAAAAGTAGCTTCATCATTATTTTGCATAGGATGATCAAGAGGGTCATGTAATTCAAATGCAGCTTCATCTTCTTCAACAGCAGGATCATCTTGTTGAACAGCAGGATTGATTGCAGGTATATCATCAGTCCCAGATTCATCACTGTAAATGTAGATGATTTCACCTACAAAAGTGCGATAAAGTTAACAAAAATGAATGTTTGTATTATTTAACTATTAAATGATTTATTAACATAAATGCATATCCTAAAACATTATAAAATAACATTGTTAATACAACAGTACCTGGTATGTTGGAGTCACTGTCATCAGGTTGAACACCTGTTCCATCTTGAAGGAAAACTTGTATTGTAAACGTCGTTTGTTTAACCTTTTTGAAAACTAATGAATATCCGACTTGCAACTTTAAATCTTGAAATAGTTTCTCCCATTCATCAGTCAAAAACAAATCATTGAAGCGGTTTTCCACTTGCACTAACCATTTAGCAGCTCCAAAGCGGAGCGTAAACGGTTTATGAAGATTGTTATTTTCAAAGTGCTGTGAAAGGTGTTCAGATGCTAACATCTGTAAAAATAATTCATGGAAATTAAAAACAAATTATGTTAAAAATAATTTATAAAATAATGAAAAGTATTTAATCTAAGTAAGTAGATATAATTTTTTACCATGCATTCTCTATCACTTGTGAATGATATGTGGAATGTGTCTAACGGTTCATTAGTTTTGTCTTTTCTTATGATGTCAATATTAAAGTCAACACCGTCAAGAAACTTGAAAACGATCAAATCTCCAACCTTAAGCTTTAAACCAATTGCAGCATTTTTCCAATTCCCTGTGAATGAGTATTGATTAGAGTCGTTCACAATGTCAACTAACCATCCATCCCCACCAATCTGGCTTAAGAAAGCTAGTAAAACAGGGAAGTTGTGCTTTTGGCGTAGCATGTCATAACATGGTGGTAGATTCTGAAAAAGTTCATTCATAAAGATATAAGTAAATAATGGTAAATACAAAAAAAGTGAAAATTACAATTATATCTGTAATTGAAAGTTTTACCAGAACTGTATCATAGTTGTCCAGAACTAGTACCAGGAACGAACAAACCATTTTATACTGAGTAATTTGGAAATCCTGTAAATTTGAATTGACATCATCAACACAACCTTAACTGAAAAAAGTTATTTTATAACATTTTTTTGTATTTTACAATGAAAGACATGATCAAAGTATATAATCTTATATATAATCAATGATAACGAATTGCGAAAAACAAATATACAGTACCATACAACTTAAAATTCTATAACAACAACATGCAAAAGATCATTGTCCTAGATAAGTTTATGTTTGGCGTTTGTATGCGTTTGTCTTTTTTTTCACCTCTGTTATTGAGAGAAAAAACTTGGGATTCCATATCCCATTTAAAAAACACTGTCAATTTGTCACTCCTTACAGATTTGTTTACCAAACACATATTTTAACAAAATATGTCAAGAATAACACAAGTGTGCATATCCGATTACAAATTCAATTAAAAATAACTACTTTTTAATAAAGCACATATACAATTCTAAATAACACAATAAAAAAACACATGAAAAATTATATACAACATCGATTAGAAACCATCAAAATCACAAAAAGCACTAAAAGAATCACAAAAAGCACTAAAAGTAACTTCATAATTAAAAATAAGTAACTGTTAATAAATAATATATACAATTGTAAATAAGACAATAAAAAATAACATGAACGATTATACACAAAGGCAATCAATTAGATCAACAAAATCACAATAATCAAACTAAGTGTTAATAAATATTATTCAGAAAACCCTAATTGTTAATCTATTAACAATCCAGCATACCTGAAGATGATGAGACGAAGAGAGCGATGATCATACGACGGATGACAGCGATTGAAGATGATTATAAGAAGACGGCGATTGAGATTATCAGAGAAAGCGATAGAAGATGATTTGGTAATGAAGTTGAATATGAGGAAGATGAAGTTAGAATTGTGTTTGTAAAGTAGGCTTTGATTTGGTAAAGTAGTTTTTATTGAAGGAAGAGATTGTGTAGTTTATAATAATATTTTTTTATAGAATGTGGATTGCACCCGATTATATTCATACCAATTGTTGGTTTAGAATGAAAGACGAATCATACCTGAACAACTTGTTTTTGTTTGTGGGAAGAGTCTGTTAGAGTGATGTTGACAGAGATGAGAAAGGAAGAGTAAAATTTTCAGGAAAATGGTTAATGGTTTAAAAGATTGTGTTTTGAATAAGACAATATTTTGTAATTGAGTAGTTTTATTGAAAAGAGAGAAAGGAAAGGATTTATTTAATATTAGATTT
The DNA here is from genome assembly GCA_032199755.1 of Ambrosia artemisiifolia. Taxonomy (NCBI): domain Eukaryota; kingdom Viridiplantae; phylum Streptophyta; class Magnoliopsida; order Asterales; family Asteraceae; genus Ambrosia; species Ambrosia artemisiifolia. The sequence continues at coordinate 11,537,837 of CM063514.1, forward strand.
GAGTAGGATTGTTAATGTTATTGTTAAGAGAATATAAACTATGATGAAGTTAGTTTGTTAGAAATTAGTATACAAAAACATGTAACATGAAATAAAATGTATAAATATTAAAAAGTAAAAACAATGTAAAGTTGTATTACAAATATGAGAAAACTTCTTTGAAAACAACATTCTTTGTTTCTGATTGTGGTTCTCCATCTTTGTTAAGAATCAACAACTTTATGCCATCTTTACTTTTAACTCTTGATAAGGCAACATAAAGCTGACCATGTGTGAATACTGGTTCTTTTAAGTAAAGGCCAACTCTGGACAACGATTGTCCTTGACTTTTATTGATCGTCATGGCAAAACACACTGATAAAGGGAACTGCCTTCTTTGGAATTTGAAAGGAATTTTGGTGTCTGATGGTATCATGTTTATTCTTGGAATAAAAATCTTCCTTCCAACATTGCCACCAGTTATAACCTCAGCCTGAAGAACTCGTCTACCAAGTGTTGTTATCCTTAATCTGGTTCCGTTACAAAGTCCTTGTTGTTGGTCAAGGTTACGTAAAAGCATTACCGGTAAGCCAACTTTTAGAACCAACTTGTGATTAGGCAAACCTGGAAAAAAAATATATTTAAATATATAATAAACAAATAACAATTCAAAAATAAAAAAATTTCAAACCTGATATTTGAAGATTATTAAGTACATCAGGAGAATATAAAAGTTCTTGAAAAGGATTTAAAGTCTCAGACGGACAGATACTGTCGGAACTAAGATATTCTTTTTGTTCACCTGGGAACAAAGCTGTCAATCTATCATTTATTTCATGAACAATATCGTTTTTTGGAGCAAGAATTGCTCTTTCAGAGAAGTACGATTGATTGCCAAGTTGTTGAAGAAGTGATGGATAAACAAAGTCAATCAAACTTTGTATTGGATCAGATGAATCTGAAATTAACAGATCATTTGGTATCTTAATGTTTGCTTCTCCATCATTTGGATCTCCAACCGTTCCCTCACCAACTTGTAGTAGCCATTGAGCAAATTGTTCTGCTTCTTCAACATTTGACAATTCTGAACCAATTGCAAGTCTCATATTCTTTGTTAATCTTAAAAGCTTGCATTGTGACCATAACTTTGATGAAGTTAAAGATGCATTGACAATATCTTGTCTACTACCATTTTGAACAACAGGTAATATCTGTCTGAAATCTCCCCCAAAAACAACAACTTTACCACCAAAGGGAAGTTGTGAAGCTGAATTGGTACGTGTAGAGAAAATATCTTTCATTGTACGATCAAGGGCTTCAATTGCATGTTTATGTACCATTGGTGCTTCGTCCCAAATGATTAGCTTGGTTTTCTTTAGAAGATTTGCCTCATCACTATTTGGTGTTATATTGCAAATGGTATCTTCATTAATGATAATAGGGATATGAAATCTTGAATGTGCGGTTCTCCCTCTTGACATTAATAAAGATGCAATTCCACTTGAAGCAACGTTTAGAACGATTTCTCCTTTACTTCGAATTGATGAAGCAAGTGTCTTCCATAAAAAAGTCTTTCCTGTGCCACCAAATCCGTAGACAAAGAAAACCCCACCAGTGTTATTTTCCACTGCATTGGTAATTTCATCAAAGATGTGTTGTTGTTCTGAAGTCAATGACTGTTTTAGCATATTGAATTCATTAAGCAGAAGTTGTTTGTCAAATGATAACTCATCATTGATTAATCTGTTATCAATATCTGACAATGCTCTTGTATTTGGAGAGGGCATTGATTTATATCTTTGTAATGTAGAGTTATTTCGACGTAGAAATTTTTCAATTTCCAAAAGAGTTAGACTTTTGATGACTTCTTCTGGAATGACTGTACCTGATAGAAGTAAATATTAAATTTTAGTAAAGTTATAATAAAATATAAATATAAATAAAAAAAACGAATTTATCACAAAACTTCTAAAAAAATGATATTATTTGTAAATTAACTTTAGATTAAGTATAAACCTGGAAATCTATTTTGCCTTTCGTATAATATATCTTCTCCAAGGAATTGCCATGTTTGTTCCCAAACATAATCAGGACGTGAAAGACTTTCAGATGTAAGAAGCGTTCCAAACAAATAACGGAGATAAGAAGCGCCAGAAGAGAAACTTGCTTCTTTAATTGCCTCAACATATTCAGTATCATCGTCTAAAAGTCCTCTTGCATAACATGCATCTCTGAAAGTTGGATACAGTTTACCGTTGACAGTTCGGATTTCTTCAAATGATTGGGGACCTTTAACAATGTTTAACAAAATTCGTAGAAAATAAGGTTCACCCAAAGAAGGAGGCACTGAATATACTCTGCCAATTGTTGAGAAAGCTGACTTTCTTTCCTTCCAACATCTTTTTGGAATTTTCCATGTAAACTTAGTAGGAAACTCAGCATACGTTAACGTACGTGCAACTGAACTTTTTTGGTTCATAACCATCCATTGTAAGAAAATAGAAGAAGCGACACTACGCTTACTTAAAACATTGTCAACATCTTCATTTGCACCAAATACAATTTTTTGTTGATTTGGAAGATGAAACGGAAGTCTCATAACAGAAGGATACCTGTAATGGACATCAAAAGAAAAAATTCTCCAAGACGCTTCACAGGCCGATACATACCTTAGAAAAAAAAAACAAAATTTGTTAATGAAATTGAACTCTTAAAATTTCAAATCGTATTTGTTGTCGTTTTATTCGTAATGTAAATTAAAATGATACACATAATATCTATATATATATTTATCCGAAAATGATATAAATAAAGTTGTTTATGTATAATTGGGCTAAAACATATAATTGGGCTGAAACATATTTAAGTCCATATTTCTTAGTAGTAATTGAAGTGAAAATTGAAGTTATAAGTAAATGGGCCTGATAATCGATAGTGGCCCAGATAAACATATTATTTACTTAAGTTGTAATGAATCTGATTTTCCCAGATAAAGGTTTTTTTTCTTAAGTTTGAATCAATCTGAATTGCCGAAATTAACTATATAATAGATTTTGTTATTATTATGTCAATGAGGTATAAACAAAGTAAAGTTTTTTATTTATTGTAATTGCTTAATACAGTTATTTTAAATGGTATGGTTATTAAATTAGATAATATAATGATGATATACCTGCAATCATAGTATTCTTTTATTTCATTACGCGGTTGCGTTTGGTGTGCGTCGTCTTCATCAGTTGTAAAGGCAAGTGATGCTCGATCAGGTCCTTTGTTTATATATTTGAACAAATACTTTATCGAAGCACCTTGGTTGCACCATTCTACGTTGATGTGAGCTTGATAACGCTTTAGAAGTCTTTTATTGTATGGCACAACGTATCTGTTATCTAATTCAACTCCTGACTTTGTTACTGTCAACCCATCATCGCGCCTTTTATAAACTGGAAAACCATTATCATCAACTGCTGTTTCAGGTTGTATTTTTTTTGGGAAGTCTTTTGAGCATTGCTTGTCAACCATGCAAGGCGATTTAAAATTAGCAGGTCCACAAGGTCCGTGGATCATGAACGCAGCCACCAAATCATAAAGCTCAGGGTCTTTTACTTTACATGGGATTTCAGCAGAAATAAAAGAATCAATTTGATCTGGAGTTATTACTTTATCACTCGTCTTTAAGAATAAGCAAATGTGTGCATGAGGCAATCCACGTTTTTGAAACTCAACAGTGTAAACAACTATAATCACAGAATAAATATTGTTAGTATATAGTATTGTAAAAAAGCCAATGTTGAAAGTGTAAAATGTATTTGTAATTACCTGCATTTATAGCTCCAAAACATTCGTTTTCTTTTAAATCTTTTATAATTGCATTTAGTTTAAGTTTAAAGATTCTTGACAAGATATCTGGTCTATCTTGAGGTTGAATTGTCTTGTTTTGAAGAAACCTTTTAACCTCTGGCCATTTTGGGTTACAGGTTATCGTTATAAAAAAATCTGGATAACCGTACCATTTACACAATGCCATGGCATCTAAATAGTTTTGTTGCATGTAGCGTGCACCACCAGTAAATGAAGATGGTAAGACAATTCGTTTACCAGTTTTACTTAAATCAGCATCACCAGTTTTTGCAATCTTATACAAATTCTCATATGAGTCACATCTTAGATGTTTCTGTTGAGAAAGAATATATACCAGTCTTTCACTTTCAATCATGGTGTAAGAATCAACCAGAAACTGCTGAAACAATTTTCTTGCATTCAGAATTAGCGAATAACCTTCAGTTCGGTCTTGTATCCTATAAGCAAAGAATTCTCTCATGGCACATTTTGGTGGTATTTTCTTTGTTGTTATGATACCATCTCTATGAGGTATGTCAATTCTATAACCATCATCACCATAAGGAAAAAGAATTGGATACTGTAAAGCAAGGTAAGAAGGATGTAATTCGCTAATTCTTTGCAAACCTTCTGAGTGACTTTCAACAATAATGTCTCTGTTATGTGCAGCATCAGTGATGTCACCTACTATAAGAGCAGCAACTTCAGATGAAGTTGGTAAGTTATATGTTCGTCCATCTCTTTCTCTATTACAAATTAGTTTAAGTTTGAGAGAAACTTCTGGTTTTTGATGAATATGATCGTGGACCATTCTGTATGTTTTTACCAACTCATTTTCAGCATCTAACATGGTTTTTATTTTTTGTATAAGTTCAAGATCTAACTTTTTATCAATTTTTGCTGACTTATTGTTTTGGTCCCTGTAAAATATGTACTGTAATTATTAAACGTAATTAAATTACAAATATAAAATACAAAATTGAAATATATAATAATATTGATACCTGAAAATTTGCTGCCTGTTAGAAATTTCATTTTCTGTGTCGTAAATGTAAAGTTGAGAGAATTTGGGAGTTGTTCCATCTTTTGGAAGTAGGCTACCAATGCTATGACAATTTTGACCGCTTAATCTGTAAATGCATGGGGCCTTTCCCTTATTAAGTTTCTCATCAACTTTACCACCCATTGAAGTAAAAGAGAACATTGAGTTGAAACGTCTGATACTATTTAAGAAATATTTGCTTTTTGAATCCAACCCTTTAAATAACGATTGGTATTGAGGATTTGCATCTTTTAATACCGGAAGTACCACTTTTCCATATCCACAACATATTGAATAACTTTCTTTTTCCATTGTTTGTCTCTTGTTAGCGGCCTCTTTCTTCCACAACTTTGCTTCACACAATTCACATATAATAATTTGATCTCCATGGTCTAAATACTCTGTTTAAATTAAGAAGACAATAATGATTTTTATGTTATAAAAATGAATACTTTCTTAATACAATTAAGAATTTATAATTACCACGAGAGACTCCTTTTATTACTTCTTGAGCAAGCTGTTCACGATTCTGTTGAACACACTGAAGTTGGGATAATCTCTTTTTCTTTTTGTTAGCAAGAATTGTCTTTCTCAATTGACGCCTATGAGCAGGAGAATTAACATCTGTATGAAACAAATGTTTTTAAGTTATCAATTTTTATAAGATAAGTGTTTTTATATTAGTAATATTAATTGTAATAGTTTAACTAAAATACCTGGAATATTTTGTTGTGGTTGACAAATTTGTTGATTCATTTGAACAAATCTTTTCCGTTTTTTAATATCCATAATTGCTTTTCGCATTTGACGTTTATTTGCAGCAGCGTTAACTGTATTTTTTAGTATACATGTTATTTATATAAAAGAAAGTTTTACAGCAAAAAAAAAGAAAAAAATACAATATTTACCTTGAACTTTTGGTGTTAAATTTTGTGATTGAGTAATTTTTTTGAAGTAATTTTCTATAGAAACTGATGATCCACTTTGTGCAATGCTTTGTAAGAATTTTGTTTCTTTCTTATTATTAATAATCATCTTTCTAATTTTACGTCTATGAGCTGCATCGTTAACTGAAGATGCAAATGTTGAATAAATTCAGTTTCTGACAATACATATTATATAATGAAATTAGTAAATTTAAATTCAAAAATCACATAACATACCAGGGACAATTAATGAAACTGGAAGTGATGAACACGTTCCCAAATTTTTTTGTAATAGTCTTCGTTGTTTTTTATTATCAAGAATCATCTTTCTAAGTTTACGTCTAGTAGCGCCATCAGTAGCTGAAAAGTATAAAAGTAAATACAGTTTAACTAAAAAGGAAAATAAAGAAAAGTAAAAGTATATTAAAAAAAGATAACAAATTACCTGTTAATGCGTTTGACGTTGATATTACTTCTTTATTTTTTGAACGGTCTTTAACTCTTCTTTTTGTCATATCCTTTTGTATATAACAATACTGAATAAAAAATTTAAATTTCTGTCAATTTAAAAGTAATTTTTTAAAAAAATTCATGAATATATAAGTTTTTTTGTAAAATAATTTTTAAACTATAAAATTTTATAACATATGAATTAATATACAATAATTTAGTATATTGAATATCAATTAAAGAACGTTAATTTGTACAAATATTACAAAATAATGTTATTAATTTCATGTACATAAAAAGTAAATATAATGATGTATGTATGGGATCTATAAAGTATCAACAACAGTTATGTTAAAAATATTATAATCCAATTTATAATAGAAAACATATGAAGCTGAATATAGATGCAAAGATTATAGAATAATAGTGTTTTATCATATAAATCAGTGGAATACAATATTATTGTGTTTCACAATTGGATACATTGATTGGACTTGAGCTAAGTAGATACGAACACAGCTGAATTATCTATTGCTGAAACAGAATTGCTTAATCAGAAGTATGAGTTTTATTTCGAATATTGTAACTTAGAACTAAAGAATGGAAAACCATGTGTTTTGTTCATACAAATTATATTAAAAACATTACCTTGAGGTTGTTCCAAGTCTCCACCGTAGGTTTGATTAAGGTTCTAAACTTTGTATAATGTTTTATTTTGAAAGAAAGAATTATATATATAAAAGTAATTTATGTAAGGTAACAAATATTTTATTCATTAATAAAGAAACTATTATATAAATGTTGATATACTAATTATGTAGATAATAACTTTGTAAAATATAATATTCATAATGCTAATTTAAAATATGTAATAGATATGTATGAAATTTTAAATTAGTTAAAAGATTAGACTTTCTAGAAGATATTGTTTGATAAATGACTATTACGAAAGATATCGCAGTAATGACAATAAACAAACATATGTTTAAATTTGTTTCGACAAGAATTTGTATTTTATAATGGATAGTGTTAATTTTTATTCCATTAAATAAGAATCATGGTAATCGTAAACCATCAGTTATGTTTGTAATTGTGATAACCTTAATGTAGTTTGATTTTGTCAGGTTGTGGAAAGGTTAAACATTATTCATAACACAATTAACGTAAAAGAGGTAAAGATAACTGAATTGGTAACTAAACGATGGCACCTTAGTTAAAACAAATTGAAATATGTATAGAAAATACAAATTAACAGAAAAAAAATTAAAAATAAACAAACATACAAAAAGTTATATTAACGATTAATCATTTTCTAATACATAGAAAAAAGACGACAAATGTTTTAATCCCCTTCATCATAGAAACCTTGCATACATATACGACAACTGTCGATAAACAAAACTTGGGAACATTCCAACGTCTAAAACCCAAACATATAAACATATATCTTCTTACTAAGGATGCGAAAATACCAACCTACCTTGCCTTTGGAAATACATAATATGATAAGGCATATCATTCTTTAAACCAAGCTTCTCCATTGTAGACTTCCATTCTCTTATAGCATATCTCATTTGACAACCAGAACGTTCAGAACGTATTTCCCGAATAACAGTTTTTCCATTTACACCTTCAACACGCAAGTTGTCAACATTCTGAAGATCACAATCTCTAGTAAACGGTATTGGAAAACGCTACAAAAATTTTATAAGAAACATTAAAATATAATTTATAACTCAAAATTAGAAAGCAAACAACAAAAGTAAATATAATTTAACGGATAAGTTGCCTTAAGTAGTAAAAACTTACAAACTTATATGTCAGTTTTGTTATGAGTTCATGATCAGGAGCAGAATATTCAGATATACTATCATCATCATCGCTCGAGTCACTTGAAACTTCAATTACTTCATCTGAAAGTTCGAAGTGAAGCTGAATATCTTCATTCCCTAAATTATGAGGGTCGACCCACTGTCCATCTTCGCGAAACAGATCTAAGTTGAATTCATAATCCTTCACTTTTTCAAACATAAGAAAATCGCCAATGCATAAATTCAGATCATTAGCAACAGTACTCCAACCATCAGTAAAAAAATATCCGATGTTTAAAAACTGTAGTTTTACAGTCCATTGAAACACATCTCCAAAATGTATGACAATTTGATGTGGCAACTTAGTGTTGTTGAAATGATGCTCGATATAATCATCAGGCAAATTCTATATATTTAGAATGCAAAAAATAAAAATATTAGAAAGTTGAACAAATATAACATTATTAATAAAATTAATGAAAACTAAAGATTTACAATCTTTTTTGATGCAGGTATTATAAACCAAAAAGGGAATTTGTTGGATACATCTTTTGTTTGAACAGACTTTAAAAGGGTAAGTTTTAAAGTAATATGTTCAATCAATTCGAATACAACAAAATCCCATATTTTAATCCCAAGATCGTTGACTACTTTGTTCCATCCAGTTGTGATATGAAATGACCCAGATTTATGTTCAACTGTTGCAGGCCAATACATTTCATTATCCATGATTATCATAACAGGACCTACAGGGAAGTGATGTTGCTCATGTAATAACTTGTAACTTGCAGGCAGCTTCTGTTAAAGATTTAAATCATCAAAAATGTTATTAATATGTTATAATAAAAATTTAAGTTTTGAATAAGATTGTAATGCATTAAAGTGTTGAATACCAAAGAGGACGCATTGTTCACAGGGATTGGGTTGAAGAAGCCTTTAATCATTTTTGTTATAGTTTGTTTTTATGTTCCTGTAAAACAAAATAATGAGGCAACATTTATATCAGAAAAGTTAGAGTGTTGAATAGAAAGTAATAAGGTACACTTTCACTTCATTTTATGATGTTATATGAAAGATTATTATGTGCAGTTTTGGCTGCATTACATTGCCATTTTGAATACATATTATGTGCAGTTTATACTTAAAAAATAATACTAATGTAGTAATTTTTAATCAATGAAGAAAAATTAAACCTTAAGATACATTAAAAGTATTCAGGATTGTACTAAAAGTTGAAAAGATATGTTCAAATAATTAACAGAATGTTCAGTTCTAATTGTTTTATTGGTTGATCACTTAATAGTAGTTAAGAGAAATAGTAACCACAAATTCAGTTTAAACTTATGAATTTATATACATAATAAATTCATCAAACATGCACATTACTGTAATATTACCAATACAAAAGAAATATGTTGTCTTAAAATTGTATATAACTGGACTTAATCATCATTAAGTAAAGAAGAAATAAAACCCTAAGTAAAAAAACAAATAATTAATCATCTAATTAATCATACAATTGAAGATACAGTTGAATATTAGATAAATGATGTATACAAATTATAAAACTAACTAACAATGTTAAAAAAATACTAAATCAAGTAAATATACAATGTATTTTTCGATTGAAACCCTAAAATGCAAATTATAATTGTTAAACTTGTAAAAACGATAATAATACCTGATTGTTATATAATATGACGATAATCTTAAAAGAAAGATTGATAATCGGTATAATGTTGTTCACTTGAAGAAGCAATGGTGTTGATCATTCATATCAGCGAGTAAGAAAAGAGGGAAGGGGTTTAGACAATTGAAGATACAGACATGTCTTTTGACTTACATATTTTGTTGACTTAATTTGGGCCTTAGTAATAATGGGTTCATGAGTTAAAATTTTAAAGTTATGAAAATAATGGGCCAAATTAAAATTCTACTGGACTTATTTCAATTTCAATTAGTAAAAATTGATGTAATCAAAATTCACAATACGTTATTTATACAATATTGATATGAATATAGTGTTACTACAAATTCATAAGAAATATGCAATAAAACTTTTAATTGAAAATCATAATAATAATAAAAATACTTCAAAAGTGTTATTGAAAATAAGAAAAGTACTTGAAATAATCTCAAACTTGAAAACAAATGAAATAAAAATTAAAGGAAGTAAAATAATCAACTATTTCTCTAAGTTGGGAATGAACAGATTCATCTTCTTATTCATGGTTCCATCTTCTTTTGCATTGACGTTCTTGCGTTTCTTAATAGTACTTGTTGCAGGGCCGTCAACTTGATAAACATCTTCAACAGGACGCTTTGAATTTCCAAATTCATCTACATCAAAATTTGTGTTCATTGTAGACATTTCACTTGCAGCTGCTTTTAGTTGAAGACATTGTATCCTGAAAACGTAAAAAATGGTTTTAATTATGTAAAACTTATGGTATAAATGAAGGGATACATATTAATGATCTTTTCTTGTTACAAACTTGTTCATTAACTTGTTCATCCTGAGCAACAGCATCTTCATTAATGTCTGCGACCTCAACATCAGCAGGTCCATTAACTAAGAATCTTCCTTGGACCTACAATAAAGAACGACTAAATTGAAATTTAAATATTTGAATAAGTAAAATTATTGAATAAAGCATAATATTTACCTCTTCCACATTCCACTTTTTGCAGATAGATTCAAGTAAACCTTCTTCTTTTGTTAACATTACTATTCCGTAGTGGGAATATGGATTATAAATGTTGTACGGAGTTACATTTATCAGAAAGGCATACTTTTTACCAAGAATTTCATCAAACTTCTTAGGGTATGAGGCTGGAACTTCATTGTTGTTAATCATCTACATTAGAGGAAAACAATTTTAATATACATAATGTAATTCTCATTCAAGAATGATACAAAATAGTTTATAGTTAATAAAATTTACCTCCTCTTCTTGTTGAACAAAATATCTTGCAGGTTTACCAAAGAGCTTGCACGCTTCATAATCAAAAAGTGTCATCATTATAGTTCCACATCCATCATCTACCTTTAATGTCATCCTATACCTGTTTATCATATACTTTATTGGTAAATAAATAATTTTTGTAAATGTTAAACTATAATTAACAATTAAATTAAAGTATTAAGTTTACCTTATTACTTCTTTAACCTCAACACCTTCACACTTCGGACTTGTGCATTTAAAAACTTCTTTTCCTGCAACCCTTAAATGACGTTTTTCATATGAAACTAATTTCCGTTCAACTTTCGATTTGCAGTAGTTACATCCTTTGTAATACCATTGAAAATTTGTTGGTATTTCAGTTATTCTGCCAACTATAATAACTTTTGTGTCCTGAAAATAAGTAAAAATTTAATTCATGTGTCATATATTAAATTATATTTCATTAAATATAAATAATTGTGTTATTAACAATACTTACCATACGAATAGTGGAAACAAATGGTGTTATGATAAAACGATAGTTATTAAGAAACTGATCTTCAACATTTGAAATCATGTATGAACCAACAGTGCTGTTCGATGAATCTGATGATTCTTTATCAACAAATTTCTCAAGATACCTGTAATTTAGTATAAATTTAGTTACACAAAACTTGTGACTTATTGTAAATATTTAATTAAAACATTTTAAATGCTTACTGTTTTTTGAAAGATGATAATTCTTCAATATCTTCATTAATGAACAGCCTTGATCCTTCATAACTGTTTGTCACACTCATGTTACCTACATAATAAAAAATTAAATAATTAATATAGAATAATTCTTCAATATCTTCATAAATAAACACCCTTGATCCTTCATAACTGTTTCTCACACCCATGTTACATACATAATACAAAATTATATAATTAATAAAGAATAAAATTGTATATATATGAAAAATGTATAACATTCGTTACCTTGGTGATTTTTAACAGTAGCAAATTCTACCAACAAAAAGACATGAGGATCACGATCTGGATTAGACATGAAACTTGACAATGCTACTGCTTTGTCCTCCCACAAACTTCCGTCAATTTCAATTCCATTATTGTTTTAATAAAAAGTAACATACAAAAGGTTATATAGAATTTATAAGTACATAAAATTTTTATTAATCTGTAAGAAATTCTTACTCAAGGTTACGTAGTTTGAAGTTTATTTTTGGAGCCTTCATGCCATTCTTCTTGTCAACATAGTCTAAGTTGTAACACACTTTCACATACCCTATAAAGTCTGTATAATAATTAATTATATAACAATGTTTGTTATTAGAAATTAGTTAATTACACTATATTAATAGTTGAAGTGCTTTGAACAGTGATTGAATTGAACAGTATTTTGATGGCATATTGGTAATTTTTGATGGCATATTGGTAATTTTTGATCTACATCCTCCTGTCTTTCAGTTTCTTATTTGATGGTTCCTCTTTCTCTTCTTCATCTGGCTTCTTTACCACCGCCATACCCACCGCCATCCCCATTCCTACCACCACCGCCACCGACCGCCCTACCCACCGCCATCCTCATTCCTACCACCATCCCGTCACCGCCACCGCCAAACTTCCGCCGCCATCCACCCCACATCACCATCTAACAAAGATGCCATCCACACCACCATCTGACAAAGATTCTGATCAAGATGCATGTCCCTTTTTCGAGTAGATCGACAAACCCCAAGGTCAAATTTCGTGGTTTGGGGCATCTGATGATGGTGGTGACTACTGGGTCTTCTCGATGATGGTGGTGATTTCGGTTTCAATGGTGGTGATTAGGGCTTCTGGCCGGAGGTGCCGTCAGTGATGGTGGTGGATTTCGGTGTTGCCGATGAGAACAGATCTGAGTCATGTTGTTCTCTGTTGTATCCTTTTTTGGACCTTTGTGCTTTTGTGAGAACCTCATGGTTTTGCCACTTCAGCATATTGTTTGGTTATGGGTGTCATTTGTTGTTGCATGTGCCTATTCTATTGTGGCTATGATGAGGTCTACCTTTTTTTGATTATTCATGAAGATGGTATGACAAGGATGGTGGATGGTGGGTTTAAACTCGCAACCCGCCTTGCAACCACTTTTTGGTAGAATTCTGAGCCTTCCTCAGTTCTCGGTTTGACCCCAGTTTTTGTTGGTTTGATATGGTATGGTTGTCTGATTGAATCTTAGTTCTATTACCTTAAAGTTGTTTAATTTATGTTAAGTGGCTGAATAAAATAATACTTTGTTTGTGTTCTTATGTTTTGTGTAAAATAATACTAGGGTAATGCTTATGTTTTGTGTTCTTATTATACTTTGTTAAAGTTTTGAGGCGACCCAGTGATACAGGGTATCTGATTAGGGCGGTTAGATGTAGTGATTTGAACAGTAAATGTGCCATTATTGTGATTGTTTGTGTTTACAAGGGCATTTAAGTATTATTGATCTTGAATATTTACCTTTTTGTGCTTTATTGTTTGATCTACTGTTGGAATCGCTGTAAGTTGTTGTTTACTTGAGTTTTTAGGCTTTTTAGTTTGTGGGTCTTCTTAATTTAAGCTGTTTGTTGCTTGATTTTGCTGTTGTGTTGTTGATTGGGTGTTTCTTAGTTTGGGGTTGTTTATAAATGTATGTTCTTGATATGTGTTGAAATCTTTTGTTGATGGGTGTCATGTTTTGTTGTTAAAGTTTTTAACTTTGATAATGCAGTTGTACCATTCCTCACAAAGAAGCTGCAGTTCAATGTTGTGATGAGGTTGATCCAGTTGCAAAGGTAAATTATATTGTTAATAACAGCTGATTAAAAATTTATTATTGGTGAGGTAGCGTTTTTCATTTAACATGTTACTAATTGTCTACAACAGTCGATAGGGGCAGTCAACTGTGTTATCAGTAGGCAAGATGACGGGAAGCTATATGGTTGTAATACAGATTGTGTTGGAGCTATTACTGATATTGAGGATGGTATACGAGGTTTTAAAAGTTATAAACGTTATTATATTCTCTTACGTTTACCGATATTCTACAGGTCATTGATGAATAAGGTGAATTCTAATTTTTTTTATAATTCATTTACTGTTGATTAAACTGGCGACTGTTCCCTCTTTCAACATGATGAGTATACATGCGTTGAACTCTCTGGAAGGTAACTGTCTTCATATAACATTCTTTCAAAATTATAAGTAGATGGCTTAATAAATAAACGAATGTTACGATTGCAGCGTTGATAATGGGAGTTGTACAGGTGCCGGTTATAGTGATAGCTGTATGGATGTCAGCGACAAGCTATGGTGATGAAGATACGGTGGTAGCCATGGAAATAATTGAGGAATTGGCACAGCTGACTATGTGTGGTTGAACTCTAAAAAAATACGACGGTGTCTCAACGAATGGAATTGCCACTGGTTCAATGGTTAGCACAGTCTGTTCTATCAATTGTTGTCACTGCCAAAGGACAATTAGTGGTCTTAAATGATGTATTTTATAAGTAAATGTTGTTTTGTTTTTAACTTGCAGGGAGATGTCTATGACAGACTTGAAGGACAAATTCATAAAGATTGTAAACAAATAACCCAAAAGTGTTATGTACAAGCTGAACTCAAGGCTCTTATAGATGAAGAGAGAGAACAGAGGAAAGAGGATAGAGAAAAGGATGTAGCAAACTTGTCAGCATCAATACAGAGGGTTAAAGCAGAAGCTCAGGAGGAATTAAAACGGGTTTCAGATGCTTCTCTTAGACGAGAAAATGAGCAGCAAGAAATTATAAATAAGCTTCAGGTATGAGAATTGTTCTCTGAGTATAATATTTTATATTTTCATTTATCTCAGCCTAATGTCATATAATTAAGAAGGATGAATGTTAATATTTTCAGGAATGAGAGAAAGAAAAGTGCTCATTGGTGGAGTCTTTGTGATCCGAATTGGTAAATTTGCCTAGAACGACGATATCCACCTGCGCTTGAATTCGATAAGAAGGTTATCGACATTTGCTTGCGTTAGGCGAGGATTCATCATGCCTTTATCATGCTATAAAATGTAAATACTTAACTACTTTTAAACTGTTCACGCAAAATTGGGTTAATTGATTTATATCTTCATTGTTTCTTATTGGCTTCCAAGTTTTTTGGTATTTACTTTTGTAATATAGGAGAACACGTATATCTTCATTGTTTGAAATTGGATGTTTGTTATTTGGGTGTTTTTACTGTTTTTTTCCCGATACCTTTAACATTTTAATAACATCCTCCTTTTTCTTAACTTATGCATGTAGGTAGCGGCGGTGGCTAAAATGCAGAGAGAAAGAGAGGTGTGGCCTGCATAGATTCACAGACCCAAAATGCCTTTGCTACACCGCCAAACTGTTGAGAAGGTAATACACATACTTTAATGCTTGAAATTAAAAATGCATTAATAGATTTATGATTGGGTTCTAAGTGATTACTTTAATCTTAGAAGATTCTTAAGCGTATTGGAACTCGCTGATGCGGTCATGAACGGGTCCGGTTGGTTTCGTGGTTTGGGTTGGTATGAAATTGTATATTTTTGTGGGTTTAAAACAGGTTGGGTTGGGTTGGTGTCAAAGTGTATACTTTTATAGGTGTAGAAATATGTTAGGTTAGTGTACACATGGTGTCTCAACGCGTTGCTGTCAAAGTGTGTTTCTTATTGTTGTGCCTAGGCAGGTAGGCTCACGTTGTTGTCAAGGTGTATTTTTTATGGGCCAAAACAGGTTGCCTGGCGTCAGGTCGGTGTCCAACTCTAGGCGGGTGAGATTGTTGCCAAAGCGTGTATTGGCCTAAATAGACCGTGTCGTATTGCTTTAAAAACTGACATACAGGCTGCAAAACACAGTTAACTATTTTTACTGGTAGCAGCGATGGTTTAGTGGTGGTTGTAGCTGGTAGGGGTCGTGTGGCGGTGGTTGCTGGTAGGAACTATGGGGGTAGCGACAATGGTGTAGTAAAAGAAGATGTCAAGCAACACCACTAGGTTTTTAGGATTTTTTTTCCCTCATGAAGTCGCCTCCTCTGTTCATTGTGTTTGCTAAGTTTGATTTGTGGAATCATATTAACAGCTACAACTAATTTGAAAGCAATTCCATCAGTTTGGATTAAAAAGATTAATTATGAATTTATATCTAAGTATTGGTTCTTTATTGTAGACTAATGAAAATTATGGTTTGGACATATTACTATACCTCCATACACTTTTATCATTCATCATTGTTTGATTTTACAACAGGAAGACACTAGGCAAAAACTGGTTGGTTCTGATAATAAAGTCCGCCTGCTTGAATCTCAGCTTTCTCAAGAGCAACAGGTTTCTTCCAATACCAAAAAAGTACGAATATTTCTGATACTATTTCTATAATCTTGGTTTTAAAAAAGCGCGTTAGATGCAACAAGGCTCAAGCTTGTGCGCTTGTGGTGGCATAAGGCGCTCTTTTTTTTGCCCAACAACCGCACTTGAAGCACGATTTCCTGGCAAAAAATTCAAAACGGGGTTCCATTATTTTTTTATGGACGCGTTCGACGTGGAATAGATGTATTCAAAGCATTGGCTCTTGGTGCATCTGGTGTATTTGTAAGTGTAACTGTAAACTATCATTGCTATGCTCAAACTAAATATTTGACTATATGTATATGAACTTAAGAGATAAGTGGCTTAAGTAATTGTTATATATTATGATGGTTTTCAGATTGGTCAACCAATGGTGTTTTCTTTGGCGGTAGATGGTGAGGCTGGTGTCCGAAAGACTCTTCAAATGTTGCATGATGAACTGGAGCTTACAATGGCGTTAAGCGGGTGTCGTTCCCTAACGGAGATATCCCGCAACCATATCGTGGCACCATGGGATCCGCCACATGTCACTCCTAGGCTTTAGAATCACTTGAAAAATACTAACAAGGTCAATATGTGACACGTTAGTCATAAAAACTTATTAGCTCTTATTAGATCAAGATTTTGTTGACTTCTTGAAATGCGATTGCCATTCAACCGACATTGTTGTATGATATGTGATCTTGGATAATTCGCCGCATCATAAATATGACGTACTTAGCATTCATTACATTATCTCTATGTAACTTTCATGTGAAAATCGATTTGAGATCTCAAATGATGCAAGGTATGTCAAACAACGCAAGGTATTATTTTCTAAATAGGATTGACGCCGCCGCAACGCGCGGCCTGATAAAAAACCTAGTTATAAAATGAATATTGTAAACACAATAAAATAACCATACCAGTTTTTGTATTATTCTTCAATATTTTCTGATTAAGAATCTTGAAAGAAAGAAAATCGAAAGCAAATTTAGGCCCTTCCCAGTTGTGGCATTTGACAATACTTGTTTTATCATTCAAAGAAATCTTCTTATCAAAGTCAACATGTTGTTTAGTATTATCTTTAGAAATAAAAGGGTTGTTTATGTAAACTGTTTCATCAAGATGTAGCATACTATCAAATCTTTCCAACATTGTGTGCATGCAATTTGCATATATAAAGTCACCCTTCAAAATTAAATAAATAATTATTAGTCATATTATTTAATGAATAAATTATAATACATACATATTTTAATAAAGAAAATACAGTTTACCATCTCATCCATTAAGATCATGTCCAAACGAAAAGTTTTGTTCTCTGCCCCATTCATCTTTTTACGCCACAGATTTGCTACTTTGACCCTAAGAGTTGTGTTCCTTTTCCTTGCTTTAACATCATTGATGAAAACAATTGGGTTCGTTGCCATGATTTCACTATTTGTGAAAGTAAACAATCATAAATAATTATAAAGAAACATATAATTCAAACTGCTGCAACTTAACATAGCCAATGTTAACCAAAATAATGTTTATTAAATTATTGTTAAAAATAATTTATTCAAATATTGTTTGGCTGAATATATTAGTCGGCCAATGATGATACACAATAATCTAAATTTTTAATCAAATAAAACAGTAGTACAAAGTTAAAGATTTTTTCAAACACTAAAAACTTTGACTTTAGTTTTTTACAAAAAATATAACATTAAAGTTTATTCAAATATCTTTCTTTCGTAAGATATTTTGAAGATAAATATAAAATCTGTAAAAACTTGAATACTGTAAGATTGAAGATAAAGAAGAACCTGGTTTATGAAAGTATAAGCAGAAGAAGAGGATAATTTTAGAACGAATGATAGTTTGTTTGACAAAGCATGTATTTATAATATGTTTTCAATTAAGGTATAGTAGGTAAATTGGAAGATATATCTTTTATTTAAGTTCAAATATAAAAAGATATGCATATCTTTTATAGACATAATATATCTCTTTTAGAAGTAATATTAAAATATTTTAAATTAAAACATATAAGAATATGTTTATCTTTAAATTATTTAAATAAAGAATTCGAAATATTTTTTCAAAAAATAGCTAATGTATATCCAACGAATTTTAAGTTATTCTAGAAAATTAGAAGAAACTTTCTAGAACTCAAGAATCCAAAGAGGTTTTATTTGTGTTTATGATGAAGGATTCATTCCTCAACCTGAACTAAATTCGCATCAATAGAATGATGTGAAGTCCATCAAGCCATTTTAATAAAAACATCATTAAAAAGGCCCTTCAATTGAGACTGGAATGATCTTTTACACCTCTGTGAAGTGCAACATCACTATAATTTTCGTAATAAAATTTTTTACCTAAATGAAGACAACATTCCAACATCTAATTTTTTTGACCAACAATACAGAAAAATGTTGTACCTGGTGATGGGAATAGTATTTGCTTAAGTGCAAAATGAAAGTAATTAACAATAAGGTTATCCTAATCCTATAACAAACAAATACTCATAAAAAGAAAAGTTTATATTACAATGATACAATTTACAAATGATATAATCATATCTATCCACACATCATTCACTTTGTCTTTGTTATAATTAAAAATTTTGGATAAAAATAATTTATTTCAAAATATCAACATACCTTGTTTTACCGAATGTATAACACGATTAGTTCCTCCATGTAACAATTGAAGCATCTTCGTAACTTTCTTCATTGACAAATACCAAATCTGAGTTATTTTCTTCACTTTTCGAGAATTAAATTCATTGTTACAGGTTCGCTGCTCTTAATTGTATCTTTGAAGTTACTCATATTGCAAAACTCCACTTCGTTAACAAAATGTGATGGAAAGGAAAAAAAGGTAAAACCCTAATTGACATTTACAAAGTTACTGTTAATGTAGTTGTCAAAATTGAAAGAAATATTATCTTTACCATTGTTATTATCGAAAAGTAAAGTTAGAATGAAGTGTTTTTTGTCAAATATTGAAGCCCATTATCCACTACTAAATTTACGAATTGTTTTTTGTGACATATTGAAGCCCAATGGAAATTACTTAATGGGCCGACAAATATGTTTTTATGGGTGAATTGTATTGTGTTTCTCTTTTAAAACAAAAATTCATATGTTAATTTATTCTGTTGCTTTATTTTGAAGATGAAAGAAGTATATTCAGAAAATTTTAAATGATATTCAATAAATAAATTTGTTATTAATAACGTAAATAAGCTATAAATTACACACTATCCAATTACTAACACATTGTAAATGAAAATAACATAATTGTAAACTGGAATTTGTTCATCTTATTAAGAATATGAAAAAAATAATATAAATTCAAATGTCAACTGTCAAATATAAAACCAAACGAAAACAAAGCATTAAAGGTTAAAACATAAATTATTTCTCAATTTTAGGAATCAAGAGTTTAAACTTCTTATTTGGTCCTTCATCTTCATCATTCAATATCTTTCTTTTGGTAGTTGCAATTGACGATGGACCTTCGACTTCATAAACATCATCTTCAGAATTGTCTAGATGTGAAACATTTTGTTCAGCACAAATTTTCTTCAATTCAAAAACTTCACTCTGTTTTGGATTAGTTGAAGACATGTTATCCTGACAATTTAAAAAACGTAAGAAAGTTATAAAAATATAAAAGTTGTATTTCAAATATTAATTATTTATCAAAGACTATTGTAAGATACCTCTTCATTAGTATTTTTTAACTCCAAATTAGCATCTCCATCAATTAAGAATTTTGCTTGAACCTATAAAGAAAACGTAAAACTTTATATGAATTATCCATTAAAAGTATTATGTGTAAAATAAAATATTAACGTTACCTTTTCGACATCCCACTTTTTATTTATTTTTGAAAGCAAGATTTCATCATTTGTTAACATTGATATTCCAAACTGAGAATTTGGATGATCAATGTTATACGGTGTAACATTTATTATGAATGCAAACTTTTTCCCAATGAATTCATCAAACTGTTTAGGATACGAAGGTGGAACTTGATCTTTGTATATCATCTACAAAAAAAGAATTAAAATAAAAAATTTACGAAAATTAATTATTTAAACATATTAAAAACATATATGTAATCTAAAATTAACCTCTTCTTCTTCATCAACAAAATCCTTAGCAGTTTTACCAAACATCTTAGCCGCTTCATAATCAAAAAGGGTCATTGTTATACTTCCAGATCCATCATCTACTTTTAAAGATATTCTGTACCTGTTGTACATAGCAAGTTATTTATAAATGAAATTTTTTTTATTACATATAATATAATATTGTGAAAAGTCAACATTACCTTATAACTTCTTTAATATCATCACCTCCTTCACAGCCAACATTTGTGCATTTAAATACTTCTTTTGCACCAATACTACCATCGTCTCTTTCATAAGAAACAAATTTTTTGTCAACTTTGGATCTGCAGTAACTACAACCTTTGTAATACCATTTAAGGTCCGTTCCAATTTGAGTTATTTTGCCAAGGATAATAACTTTGCATTCCTGGAAAATGTGTTAACAATTACAATTCATAATTGAATTTTACTGGTAATTAATTGTTAATGAAGTATAATTTTAATATTACTTACAGTAAGGCGACTTGGAAGAGACACTATTGGTATGAAATCAGCATTGTTGAGAAACGCGTCTTCGACGTTTGAAATCATATATGAACCAGTTGTGCTATTTGATGATTGTGAAGAATCGTTTTGACCATATTTTTTAAGGTACCTATGATTTATAATGAAAAAAAAATTATTTACAAAAAAGTTGTAAAGATTATAAATGTTAGTTGAAGTATGTAAATGTAATAAATTTGTTCAATACTTGTTCTTGAAACTGACTAATTCTTCAACATCTTCATTTATAAACACTCTTGAAGCCTCAAATCTGTTTTGGACGCTCATATTACCTAAACAAATATAAAATAAAATTAATATATTGTAAAAACGTAATTTATTATTGTTTATAATTTTCTTTTCTTACTAAAAAACATAATATTAAATTAGAAATATTGAATACCGTGGAAATTGTTAATAGCACCAAATTGTACCAAAACAAACACATAAGGATCACGATCTTCTTTAGACATGTAGCTTGACAGGGCTACTGCTTTGTCCTCCCACAAACTTGCATCAATTTCAACTCCACTATTATTTAAAAAAAAAAGAATATTATATTAAACATTAAGCATTATATAATATATAAGTTAATATGTGACAAATACTTACTCAAGGTTACGAAGCTTGAAGTTTATCTTAGGAGACTTTAAACCGTTTTTCTTGCCAACATACCCTAAGTTGTAACAAACTTTAACACATCCTATGAAATCTGGAAAATATATTTTTGTTAAATACTAATAATAAATGATTAGTAATTGAATTTAAACAAAAATTTGGTAACTTATAAAAAACCATACCAACTTTTGTAGCATGTTTCAAGCTTTTTTCATTAACAGTGTTGAAATTCACAAAATTGAAACCAAATTTAGGCCCATCCCAATCTAGACATTTTTCCATACTTGTTTTATCATTCAAAGATATTTTTAAATCATTATCAACATATTGTTTATTATCATCTTTTGCAATAAATGGATTGGTTATGTAGATTTTTCCATCAACGTTTAGCATCTCCTGAAACTTATCCAAAAACCTATGATGGCAGTTTGCATAAATAAAAGATCCCTGTAGCAACAAAGGTTAAAAAGTTAGTAATCTTTTTAATTGACTGTAGTGGAATATACATATTTAAAAAAAAATAAAAATTGTTACCTCTTGGTTTATTAAAATCATGTCAATTCGATAAGTTTGGTTTTCTGTACCATTCATCTTCAATCTCCATAAACTTGCAATTTTGACCTTAAGAGTCATGTTACTCTTCCTTGCTTTAAGATTTTTGACTAACACCACTTGATTGGTTGCCATTGTATTGCTGTTTGCGAAACAAAAATAAACTTTTGTTATCAATGTATTTTAAATTGAATTACAAAATATATTAAAACAATTAATAATAGAATAACGTATAAAATTTGTATTAAGTGTTTGCAACAAAAGTTGATATATTAATAAATAAAATAATATTTTACGTTGAGAATTTTCATATAAGGAGTTAATGGAATATAAACTTTCAAACAAAATATGTATACTAACTGAATCATGGGTTAATGTTTTATTACATCTGTTATATCAAAATTTAAAATTTGTTTGTAAAAACAATATAAAATTAACTATGATGAGAAACCTAAAAGTTTTACACGTGTATCTACAAAGTCCACCTATGCTAAGTGGAATCATGACATCAACAATAAAAGCTTTGACCCCTGTCTAATCATGTGAAATACATTAAATATTAAAGACTAAAGACTTCAGAATTTATAATATACATCAAAAACACATTAGAACCTACCGAATAGATCCAAGTCGAAAATAATTAATCTTTTAACATAACAGGTGATTTAAATTAGATCGAAAAGGTAAAACCTGGAATCCTTTTTAATATTAAATTAACATATGTAGTTAACAAAAGAAGAGAAGAAAAAATTAAATAACAATGAATGATAAACTAATATTGAATTACAAATATTCAGCTTACCTTTGTCTTCAATAAAGAAGGAGATGACTTTAACAATGAATGATTTTGTGTTTATGAAAGCATGTATTTATAATAGTGTTTCAATTAAGGCAATGTACATAACTTGGAAAGAAATCTTGTATTTAAAATTATAAGATATACATAATCTTTTTTTTAAATTTAACACATGTATATCTTTTAATTTAAAAGGTCAATTTTAATATATCATTATTAATAATATTAAAACATAAAAATCAATATAATTTGAAGTTTTAAATATTAAGCTAAACGTAAGATAATGTTCAATCAATTGATTTATTTCAAAAAGTAGATAAATAAATAAGATAATACTTCTATTTACATTAAAATATAAAAATCAATATAATTTACAGTTTAAAATGTTAATATAAATGTAAAATAATGTGCAACCAATTTAAAATAAAATAAATGAAAGTATATTCCAAGATAACTCATCATCTATAAATCTATCATATAATGATAATGTGTATCAAATATATTAAATAAACGTTAATTAATGTATATATATTATCGGATACTAAACATTGATTTTGAAAAAAAATAGTAATTTACGAAAATTATGAAACATGCCTTTCAACATTATTAATTTAAAACAAAAATTTTAAATATTATTTTTTTTTAAATTATAGTAGCAACTCAGATCTTAAATTTACATAGATTTGAGAATTTTAATTTCAAATATAAGACTTTATACAAACTTTTTTTAAATTTTATGTTTAAAGTAAATACGATGCAATTCCAAATATTGCAATACATTCAATATTTTATAATAACCAATTAATATTTCAAACAATTGAGATTTTATTAACTTACAATAAATTGAAATTTATGCTATTATAATTGTTTCGACCTCCAATCATGTATTCAATAACAATCGTACATGTACAGTATCTAAAATTCTATAGACATATTTTAATTTACGTAATCTAATATCAAAGAAACATTCGTATTTTATCCAAACCACCAAACATTTTAAAATCATCATTTGTACATTAAAAACATTCATAAAATTATTGGCACTTATATTGTTATAAAGCAACAATTTTTAGTATAAAATTTTACATAATGCGAGTACTTATTTTTAGGTTTTCTACATGTCATGATCGAGTATTTGATCTCACCATTCTGGAATCCTTCAACCATCAATGGTATTATGAAAGGCAATTCATAAAAAAATTTATATAGTGCAACTACTTATACTTAGGCTTTCTACATGTGATGATGGACTATTTGATCACACCCTTTTGGAATCGTTCAACCATCAATTGCATGATGAAAGGCAATTGACAATTCTACATTCATGAGGCTTTAATATAAGAAAACTACCAAATTTTAGTCACATATAACCAAACATAATAATGTCAACATTTCTACATTAAAACACTTCATAACCTTCATAGTTTTAAAGTAACCACTTCATAATACCAACATACTACCAAGTTTTAGTGAAATATAGCTACCAAACATCGTTCACTTTCTGTTTTCTACCATATCAAACATCATACTTCTAAACTAAGGATTTGAAAAGATCAACATACCTTCTTCTTTCAAATATGACACACGATAATATTTTCCATTTTGTAATCCAAGCAACTTCATACATTTGCTCCATTCACAGATAGCAAATCTGATATCCTTCCTTGACTTCTCAACTCTTAATTTCTGCATTGAAGGTACTCCATTTTCAAATCTAACATTCACTTCTTGCAAATTCTTAAGTTCATGATATCTACCAAAATCTGTTGGAAAACGCTGAAAAAACAAAATATAATTTAAAATATGAAAGCTAATAATATATTTAATGATAATCAATTTGTAATTAGTAAGTTAAGGGAATCTTACAAAACGATGTGTGATTTTTTTCACAAAAACTGCTTTACTGCATTCTCCCTTATTCTCAACTTTTGTACTACTTTCGAGCTTTATCACTTCAATATCATCACCATCAATTGCGAATGCTTCAACTTCTTTCTGTTTTTTTAATGGTGTAGCATTCTCCTCTTCATCTTCTCTTTCATGAATCTTACCTTTCATCTGAATTTTATAATTAAATAAATAAATTATAAATTTCAATTCAATACTAAACTCTAGTCCCATAATAAAGACATGCTAACTAATAACTTACTTTTCACAGTTTTCAGGCATAACATAACTATCACATAGGAAGTAGTCACACATAATAATAGTTTGTCATAATAAAACCATCGTTACTTTAAATAATGATCATTTGCATTAAGTATGTTATCTTCCTACATGATTCAGATTTAAACTCATGTACATAATAAAACCATGCTATGCTTAAATAAAGAGTATTTGTATTACGTATGTTATCTTACTACATGACTCACATTTAAAGTCAGGGACATTTTAAAGCCATTTTCGTTTAAATAATAAGGTGTCCCATTAACTATGTTATCTTCCTTCATGAATCAGATACAAAGTCATGTATTGTTACTGTCATATAAAATCTTCATAACTAACATAACACTTGTGAATTAGCATCATCCTCAACCAAAAAGAAATAAACCAAATCTATCTTAGCAAGTGCAAATAGCATTTAAACAAAAACATTTATAGGTAAAAGGTTTACAATCCATTTGCAAACATTTAAAACAAAACTAATGAACTTAATAATCCTATACCTTACCTTTAGACATGTTCAATTATATCATTGTATCTATTAAACCTAAATATGTATGCCTAAAACGTATCTAGTATTGCTACTGTCATATAAAATGCTCAAAATTAACATAACAGTTGTCAATTGACAATTTACCTTATTACTTGTAGTAATCTTCATAACTCCAAAATAAGGAACATGAAATTCCTTCTCAATTTTGCAAAATACTTTCCTTGCTTCACACCACAACAAACCAAGCTCACCAGATTCAATTTTAATGCCCTTTGCTCTATACCTGTACAAATACAAATAATAAATTCACAAAATTAAATACTAATCATAGTTAACATACATTTTTAAAATATATACACTTTTAAAAAGCTTACCCCAAATCATTTAATGCCAGAGCAACAGCACAAAAGTTAGGAATTCCACTTGTAATCACCTATATATTGCATTGTGTAAAATATTATAATAGTATGCAAAACATTAATATAAATAAAATTATATTTATGTCCATATGATAAACCAAATGTCATACATCTTGTGTGTCAACAATGCCAGTAAAGTCATTTGGAAACGCCAAAGCAGATAAAACTAATCTTTTCAACTCACTTCTACTTCTATCAGAAGAAATAGTATTGGTTGACATTATGCTCTGTAATAAAAACAAATGAAATATATTAAAAAAATTATTTACAAAATACACATTTATTATATTATATTTCATAAACATACCTTCACTTTATTTAACCACTTCTGTGTTAGCTGAATGAAATCATTGCACACTTTTGAGCCATTCTCACTTTTCAGAGACCGATCTATAAACTCATCACTTACCTAATTATAAAAAAATAAATAATACATTTAATACACTGAATGTAATTTTCATTTTACAATATAACATATTAACTGAAATTGTTATAATAATATTAACTTACATTCAAATTGATTTGACTAACATCTGATCCACAAGTACTATCATGAATTACCTACAACAAAAGGTAAATACGTTACAATCAGATTTACTTTTTATTACAATTATAAGAGTAATTAACAATTTATTTATAATTAATAAAGAAATTAATTACCTCATTTTTGTTTTTTCTGATAGGCTCTACTTCTAAACCAGTGTAAACAAAAAGACGAACATTGAATGCATCTTTCCCATTATGTTCAAAAGTTAACACATCGCCAATATGCAAACTTAGATCTTTGAAGACGTTATTCCATTCATAGGTAAAATAGAATCCTTTACTTTTCTTTTCTAAAACAACTTTCCATTCATTTTCACAACCAAATTGCAATTTATAAACCATTTGTTTCACATCTTCTTCTTTCAAGTGGTGTTTAACATACTCAAGTGGCACTTTCTGAAATTTATAAAACAAACAATGTAAATATTAAATATTAACAATTGTAAGTACTTTTAACGAATAAACAATGACAATTCATACCATTTTTTCTGTAGCTGCAGTAATCAACCAGTAATGAAAACGATCAGATACATCTTTAGCAGTTAAATGTATCAAGTTGAATGTACTCTTTGCAGTTAGTTCAAATATCACAAAATCGTGTTCTTCAATATTTAATTCATCTACAATTTTCTTCCAACCATTACATATGGTATAAGATTCACCTTCCTCGATGATTTCTGCATCCCATATCATATCATTCTTGCTTGTTAGGATAACAGAACCAATTGGGAAGCTTTCTTTCTTATGTAATATGTCGTAGCAACTTGGAAGTTCCTACATATTGTTACATAAATATGTTAAAATTAAACATTTTTCCCATTATAAAAAAATAACAATTACAATAACATATTTTTCTAGGTTATTTCATACCTGTTTACTGTAGTCATAGTGAATTATCAGCTTCACAAATGATTTCACCATATCTTTGTTTCTGTAAAAAAGTAACATATTTTTTAAAATTATACAACAAATATACCTTAAATAAATAATAAACTATTAATCATATACCAATTCTATTAACAAAGTACTAATACATCTTATAATCAAACATACATTACAACTTAAATAACAGACTACTAAATTTATATAAACTTCATAACAATATGCACCTAATATGCAGCCGAAACTGCACATTTTATGCAGCCAAATATAGCGAAAACTGCACAAAATTTTTATGGAGCCAAAACTGCACCTAATATGCACCTAATATGCAGCCGAAACTGCACATTTTAAGCAGCCGAATATAGCGAAAACTGCACAAAATATTTATGCAGCTAAAACCCTTCATTTTATAGCGAAAACTGCACAAAAATTTTAAATAAATTGAACGAAACAACTTAGCTTCACCAAATCTATAAAAAGTTAAACAAAGTAATCATACATAACCTAAATCTAACTTAGATTAATCATACCTAAATCTATTAACACTCACCTCAAATAACCTTCATTAAATATATGCCCTAAAGTTAACACAAATCTACTTAAACATATCACACTTAAATCTACGCCACTTCCTTCCCACCACACACCGTCGGCCACCTTATTCCACCCGCCGCTGTACCTCCTCTTTCTCCATGGATATCAACTTCTTTAAGTTATTCTATGGCCTTAAATTCCTGGCCTACCTCATAATTCTCTTGGTCACTATTTGAAATCAACTATATTACAGACCAACATTACAACTTGAACTTAACTCAATTATAATATCAACATAACTCACTTAAATTACATAATCTAATCTAAATCTCACTGACAGATCATAGAATATATGTAACTATATTACAGACCAAAATATCAGAATATTTATATTACAATTTCGACTTAATTCTAAACAAACCTGGTAATCTGTTAACAGTAACCTTAAATGAAATGTAGTTCAATAGATAATCAAAACTAATCATCTGTTAACACTAACCTCAAATAACCTTCAGTAGATCGAACAGTAACCTTAAATGACATTAACATAAATATATCCCCAAATTGAACTTACTTTACTAAAACTACCTGACCTAAATCAATTAAATTATACAAACTTCATAATCTGTTAACAGACCTTAACATAAATATATCGCCAAATTGAACTTACTTTACTAAAACTACCTGATCTAAATCAATTAAATTATACAAACTTGATAATCTGTTAACAGTCACGTTAAATGACCTTAACATAAATATATCCCCAAATTGAACTTACTTTACTAAAACTACCTGACCTAAATCAATTAAATTATACAAAATTCATAATCTGTTAACAGTCACCTTAAATTACCTTAAGATAAATATATCCCCAAATTGAACTTACTTAACTAAAACTACCTGACCTAAATCAATAATAGATAATCAAAACTAATCATCTGTTAACACTGACCTCAAATAACCTTCAGTAGATCTATAAATATCATATTTAAATCTGACCTAATCTAAAAATACAGAAATCATTATATAGATCTGAATGTCACATAACAAATCAATTAGATCTGAGTCAGATAACAAAATTAAACAATCAATAATACTTAAAAGCACGAAGATATACAGATTGAAGAATTAATTAAATCTGACCTAATCTATAAATACATAAATCATTATATACATCTGAATGTCACATAACAAATCAATTAGATCTGACTCTAATAACAAAATTAAACAATCAATAATCCTTAAAACTGTTAAAAAACCACGAAGATATAACAAATCAATTAGATCTGACTTTAATAACAAAATTAAACAATCAATAATCCTTAAAACCGTTAAAAAACCACGAAGATATACCGATTGAAGAACAACAAAGAAGAACAACAAAGAAGAACAACAAATAAGAACGATGAATGCTAATAAAAGAAGTATAACAAAGAAGAACAACAAATATGATTATACAGGTTAACAACACCGTACAAAGGTGAGGGAAACTTCAGAGAATGAGAAGATGAAGATAGTGATCGGATAATTGAGAGGTGAGACAGACGTGAGTGAAGATGGGATGCGATAATAGAGAGGTGAAAGAGACGTGAGGTGGGAGAAACGTGAGGTGAAAAATTTCCTTGTTATGAAAGAGGCGGATATTGAACGATGTGATGTAGGGTTTCAATGTTTTTTTTTTTAATTTGATTATAAAACCAAAATAATTGAAAAACACCAAAACCTTTCAATTAGAATGCCACGTGGCGATTTCAAGGGGGGATTGAATCAACCAATGGACGTCACGTCAGCAAAAGGGCTTTGTTTTATATATATATATATATAGATTATTACTCCTATATTTACCAAGTTCTTATGTGAGGGAGTTTTACTATTGCAAATTGTACAACATTTCTATGCACCAGTTTTCTTTGGGTACAAGTGTTGTTTGCATGTGGTGGGTGGGTTTCAAAATCCTTGCCTGCTTCTTTCTACGAAGATCTCTCTCTCTCAAAGATGCTTCTCTCTCTCTCTCTTCTTCCATCCGATCATTCCCACTGATTGTGTTGATTTAACCGATGAGTTGCCATTAAGAATGACGAGAGAGAATCTGGTTATATATATATTGCAAAGCCTAAAATTCTACATGTCATTTATTTAGGCATTCTCTCCTTTGAGAGATATCATGTAGGATCATATGTGGCACCTATACACCAATTAAAAAAAACAAATAATATACTAAAATCTAATCTACTAAAATTAAATATTCAACATTTATTATTTTCTCTCTCATGTTTCTTCTCATAACTTTTAAACGTTAATATCTTTTATATACGAGATTTTTTAAAGAAAAAAATTACACCAAATTAACGAGCGTTTTATTATCTTTCCAACGAGTACCATAGTGCTATATAAAAAACGGAGAAAAAAACGACTATTTTTTGTAACCAGGTATTGTGTTGGGTTTGGGATTAGTTAAGAAAACGGAGAAAAAAACGACTATTTTTTGTAACCCGACAGGTATTGTGTCAGGCTTGGGATTAGTTTAAAAAAATAGTGGGTTTGAGTCGGGGCTGGGATTAGGTGATACCCGACCCGATTACCCGAAACCACATACCCAAATACCCGAACTATATACCCGATCATATACCCATGAATTTTTTAACGCATCACATAACCCTTAGACTAATGACATTATATAACATTTTGTAATGGCACTAGATTTATACTCCAGCGCAGAGATTCGTGTTTTTTTTTTGTATTTGAATATGATAACTTATGGCAGAGATTTGTTTAAAATAAATAATAAATAAATAAATAAATAATAATAATAATCATTAATCATATATTGGCAAGTTATTAATTAAGTTGTCATATTAGATATGTCTTTAGTAGACTAGGGTTTGCAATTCAGAAAGGGGTGGCGGCGCAGCTTGTTGCCCGTCTACCTTCTATTATGATGTAACTTTCGTATTTTATTTATTAGTTATTCAACTTATTTTAAAAAAAATATTAGATATTTTATTATTTCATATTAGATATTTCAACCCGGGACGCTTCCGAAATAAAAGCTAGTAAAGTAATAAACCCTAGATTCACCAAATTGCAATTAACTGTTGTAGATGGAATGAAATCTAAATTAAATTAAAGAGATTTTTAAGGACTTACGTATGATATGAAGATGAATTTAACATCAGAATATTTTAAATTCGAAGTGTGCAAAATCAATTGGTGAAGAAGATAAGGATGAAAGGAAAGAAGGAGAGATTATAGAGTGAGCACCGAGTGAAGAACATCATAAACGCCATTTTTTTTGTGGCATTGTGGTTTATATGACAATCTCTAGGTATCACTTTGGTACCTTACCGGTACCGAAAATTGTTAAAATTGAGTATCGATATTGGTAATGGTATCAAAAGTCCTTGGTATTAGGATGAGCTCGGGACGGTATCGGTACCAACTGACATCGATCCCGAAAACTCCAGAAACTCAATACCGATACCGAAAACATACGGTACCGGTATGGTATCGGTATTTTACCTTAAAATACCGATCCCGTACTGATACCAAAAATACTGAAACCGAAAACCTCTAAATGTGAGTACCGATACCAATACTGAACACCCTCAGTTCAGTATTCGGTACCGGATGCTCATCCCTACTTAGTATAATACGGTATTTGAATTTAAATGACGGTTAAAGGTGTGTAAAATACCGTGTCATACCAAACCGATACCAAACCAAAAATACCAATCTTAAAAACATTAAAACTGGGTACGAAATTCGATTAATATGGTACGGTCTGGTACATGTATTTTCAGTACCAATTACCAATTGCTCATCACTTTGACATCGTATTTATTTGAAAAAATAAAAAAAAGTTACAATTTTATTTTTATCTTTTAACGACAAACTCACACACACGACTGAACTTTTTCTTTTTAACGTGCAACACACACAACTTGAAATCTTGAAATTTACTCTTAAAATCCGTCTATGGTCACTTTTGGGGGCTCTAAGTATCGAAGATCTCAACTTGGGGCTCATTACAAAATGGTGGTGGAGATACAAGTCATCGCCGGATCAATTATGGTCTAAAGTGGTGAAAGCTATTCACAGTCGTCGATCGGACTCCGGCTTTATACCTCTAAAGAAATCACCGGTGGTCACTTGGCACACGATTGCATCCATTCATAATCAGCTTGAGAGCCGGGGAGTGAATCTCGAAGCTAAGTTCGTCTGCAAAGTGGGTTCCGGTGAAACAGTGAGATTCTGGGAAGAAAATTGGTGTCCAGGAGGCTTATTGAAAGACAAATTTCCACTTCTTTACCAACTTGTTTGACGGAAAGGTATGAAAGTCAATGAATACTATAAAGTTACCAATGATAGTGTGTTGTGGGATATTCCATGGGATAGGCCGCTGGTCACTGTTCAGGAATGGATGAAGCACAAGGATTATGGAACTTGATTAATACACAAAGAATTGGCAGAATAGCAGATGTATGGATGTGGGCGTCTCAAAATGCGATAAAGGAGTATAAAGTCAAAACGGTTAGGGCGGAACTCATGGGTCATCACGGTTATCCGCAACAGCAGAATAGTTACATCTGGAATAGAATCGCTATGCCAAAGGTCAACTGTTTTGTGTGGCGAGCAATGGAGAAGAAAATTGCAACAGCCGATGCCTTGGCGGTTAGAGGTCTTAGCTTCGGTGATGGAATGTGCAGAAGATGTGGGCTGGAAACAGAATCCGCTGATCATATCCTTGTGAATTGTGTTTGGGCTCGGGAGTTATGGTGGAATATTCGAAACTGGATCAAGATCGATGATGAGGCTCCATTTTATTCAATTCAACAGATTATCAATTTGTGCAGTAATATCAAAAGACCACCAAAACAAAGAAATGTCATTTATGCGATTATCTTACTCGGACTATGGAAGTTATGGATTGGAAGAAATGAAAAAGTTTTTAAAGATGTTAATATCGCTACTCCAAGGATGCTTGAAGATGTCAATATGGAGTCCTATTGGTGGATGATAAAAAGAGGTAAGATGCCGAACCTGGAAAAGGAGAAATGGTGGGAATTCTCAATCTTCGATAACGGATAATAAAGAATTACGAGGCAGGAGTGATGTTTTTTGTTTTTGGGTTGAGATAGTATTTACCTTTGTTTAATTGTCTTGAATTGGATGTATGTTTTTTGTTGTAGCGCCCGGTAGTCCCCTCGCTAAATGGGCTTTGGGCGATATTGTGGTGGTTTTGGAGTATGAATAAAGTATACAGTTTGATTGTTAAAAAAAACTAGAAGATATTGGTAAGGAATCTAAGCCTTATCTATTCATAATTATGGATTCATTTAAGATTAGACGCTTGATCATTAAATGGGTTATGATTCTTTAGCTGTTGATTTATCAAGGTTTAGAGTTAAGGAGATTGTAGTGTGCATTATTTCAATCATTGTCAGTTGGTAAGATCTTTAAACCGATTTTAGTTTAAACTGTTGTTTAACCACGGCTAACATACGTATTCCAAAATCCAAACAACGTTGCCCACTGAAGAGTACTTCACAACGAAATTCAAGTAAGCAAATATCCCACACATTTAAAATCCAATTATTGATCGAAGAGGAAACAGGAGATCAAAATGCTGATATTTAATTAAAAGGCATGCAAAAAAAATTACCTAGTGGAAATTATTAATAAGTTAACATATTTATATGATGCCCTTTGTGGTAAATGGTTGAATAACATTTAAATAAATAAATGCATGTAACAAACTCTTACCTAATCTGGTCATGTTGTGAACATGTTGAGATATCATGGATTCAAGTTCAGATGATGCCCTTTGTGGTAAATGGTAAATGGGTTTATTGCAGTTAAACTCTTAAACGCTAGCATTCAAGTGTCATATGGAATATCAATGAACTAAATTGGTAAGCAACCACTAATTAAAATATATGACCCCATGCATCTCAATGACCCTGTTCAACAATATGGTTCATCAAACTTCTGTTTCAAATATATCCATAGTTTTAACATGATCACCAATACTTTTCTGTAAAAAAATAAATAAATAAAAAAATTCATACCATGAGAAAATTACATCAAGATAGCGGGCAAGAGGACAACAAGCTGCGCCGCCACCCCTTTCTGAATGACAAACCCTAATCTACTAAAAATGTAACATTGCCAACCCGAAGCCGAGACACTACTATGAATAACTCTCTGGACCCTGGTCAGGAAACGGGTAACCTCCAGTGCCAACGAGCCAAAAGTATCAAAAGCCAGGGGGTATGAAAACGTGTTGGTTCTCCTCACAGGCTTTAGCATGTTTTTCTACCTTCTTAGCCTCAGCCTTCCAATACTTGATTCTTAATCTTGGTTTTTATAGAAGCGCAAGTTGAGGCGTGGGGCAGAAGGCAAAAGCTTCACATACACGGGGCATTGCTCTATGTACGACCAAATAAACGAGCTACAATCAGAACTCTAAAGATGCACCTCGCTCGTGTCTTTTACATATCATACTCTTTATCAAGTACACTATTCATAATGTCTTCATCGCATTCGTTGTTTTAACATATAAGCCTCCTGCACGGCTGCACACCCTAGTTTTGGCCAAATTTGACCCAGATAGTCTAGCGTGAGGCGCGCTTTCTAAAACCAAGTTAACTAACACCCATCATTACGTTCAAACCAACTGTAACCGGGGCCTTTTACCGCCTGTTTTTCAATCATTAACTCCCTAATATTCCTTACATCATCCCATCTTCCTATAGAAGAATACATGTTAGCTAAAAGCACATAAGGCGCAGAATTGCACGGATTTATTCTAAACAGCTCATCTGCTGCTCTTCTTGCTAAACTTACATTTGCATGCACTCTACAAGAACTAAGAAGCACCTCCCAAAAAATCGGATCGTTTATATTCGGCATTGTTGGGTCTGCAGACCTGGAGAAGAACAGATGATTGAAAGCCAAAATATTTGTCACACCCTCAAATTTCCACTGCGGGGTTTTACCGCGAGGCGCGTGACACACCAGGATCCCATAGCCATAAGTCATATGAACGAACTCTAAATGCCCAAACCATTTAGTTCGTTTTCAAAAATCAGGTTTAGTTAAGCTGCGGAAGCGTAAACCAAATTAAAACCTTTTAAAAGCCATGCGCAAAACAACGCGCCCAGATTAAAGCCATATGAAGGAAAATGTAAAAGCATAATATGTAATTTAGGTGTATGCCCGAGACCCCAAATGCAGTGAAGTGTGCAGTGCTTTCTAATCCTGGCACCGGAAGCTAACTACCTGCAAAAGCATGTAAATCGTGGGTCAACAAACAATGCTGGTGAGTTCACTAAGTAAAGTAGATGAGTATGTAACTGCGCTGGTTTCCAAAACCATGTAAACAAGTAATTGAGTTGGTTCCAAGAACCGTGTAAACACTAGTTCATCGCATGTCAAGGGTAGCTAACCCATTCATGATAACTAACACCGATATACCGAACTGCTGATGTACGTGTAGCCACAAATGTGAGCCGCATGCCTTACATCATTGCCTATCAACAATGATAAAATCTGTTAAGTTATAGTTCACTCCCGCACTCCCCCGAGCCGGTGTGAGGTTTGTCAGACCTAATAGCGCTATCAACTAATAACCCGCTTGCCATAACCCGGCAACTCATTCGGTATGTGAAGGACTTACAGATGATAGAGTTGGTTTAGTTCATCAAGGACACAGTTTGCGAACTAGTAAAAACCGACCCACACAAGGATCCATAGCATCCCAACCCGGGATGTGTAAGTAGTCCCAAACCGGACTAGAAAGTAGTAGTCCCAACCCGGACTAGAAAAAGTTAATTACGTTGTCTCAACTCGAGACGCATGCTTTTGAGAGAATAGTAGTGAAACTCACCTTAGGTTGCAAGCAAAAATATCCAAACTCCAACGTAATAGAGACTCGCTACCGACTCCCTATTATATGTGTCACTATGTGAGTACACGTGCATAACCAATATACCACATAGTACGTTTATTAGATACTTTTAAAAGTTCAAAACCGTGTAGTGACACCTAGTGACTCTACATGCACAAGTATGTCCTACGTATCCCGTTGGTGATCATGGTGATTATTATAAGTTTAACACATCAAATACATCCCATGCAAGTTTTCACACAAGTACATGTCAATTACATACCACATACAACTTCAAATAGTCACATAAATACCTCGTACACAATCTGCGTTTTTAGGACAGATTGTGCGCTGTGAAAAACGAGTCACTTAACCCACTTAACGGATGAATTAAAATCCCAAATTTTTACTGAGTATTCATGGGGATTCAGTTGCAAATCCCTATTTTTATTTTGTCTCAAAACCAAACACAAAAATTATAAAAATTCGTACAACACAGCTATGTCCAGAAAATTTCCACAACAGGTCAGTTTAGTAGAAAAATTCCCAAAAATTGTGTATTCATCTAAACGGGATGAATCCACTTGGAAAAGCCGAGTTTTTCCAATGTTGACCTACTGTAAAAATTTCATAACTTAATTCTTTGTAAATCTCCAGTTATGACCATTTAAAGTTGACCAATCTTTCAATTCCGAAAATCTGATATGACCCCTAATCAATTAAAATTCCAAAAACGACTCAACCGATGTCCAAATCTGATGGTTTTGCCTATTATGAAAAGCTAAGACTATGTTCATCACAATCATGCAAAGAAATCATCAAAACTATCAATTTACCAACCCATTACAGCCCCTACAATTTGTCACAATGAATCTGTCAGAAAATCAGAATTCTAATAACATGCTTCTCATGAACCCTAATCATTCTTATTAACCCATAATCATGCAATAACCTCATACTAGCACAATAACATTCATATTAACATGTTCAATCTCAGGTTTTTACATACCATACACCCTAGACATGATTCCTATTAACCATATTCATCAACAATTCAACAAACAATCAAGATATCAATATTAATCATCATTTGCGATTTTTATACATAGAGTTCTTAGGGTTTTTACAACTTTTCAAACATCACTAATAATCATAAAACTCTTAAACAATGTACCTTGCAATGCTAGACTCCTTAACACTCCAAGATACCACCCGAATCAACTTGAATTAGTGAGATTTTGATGAAGATTGCAATTGAAAGATGTGTGTGTGTGTGTTAGAACCCCACGGCGCAAAGAAGTGGGTGTAGGGTTTCTTTTATTTTTTCTTTTTATAAATAATAAGTTAGGGTTAGGCTCATGGGCCAAGTCTTTCGGGCTTTGGTGGGTTTTTGTCTGATAATTGAGCCCATTACCCCTAACTAACTCCCGAGATCTATCCCGACAATAGTAGTCATACTAGCATATATAAAACTAATGTTTTATCAATACGTATTATGTTTATCATAAGTGCACGTATACCGAACTGCTGATGTACGTGTAGCCACAAATGTGAGCCGCATGCCTTACATCATTGCCTATCAACAATGATAAAATCTGTTAAGTTATAGTTCACTCGCGCACTCCCCCGAGCCGGTGTGAGGTTTGTCAGACCTAATAGCGCTATCAACTAATAACCCGCTTGCCATAACCCGGCAACTCATTCGGTATGTGAAGGACTTACAGATGATAGAGTTGGTTTAGTTCATCAAGGACACAGTTTGCGAACTAGTAAAAACCGACCCACACAAGGATCCATAGCATCCCAACCCGGGATGTGTAAGTAGTCCCAAACCGGACTAGAAAGTAGTAGTCCCAACCCGGACTAGAAAAAGTTAATTACGTTGTCTCAACTCGAGACGCATGCTTTTGAGAGAATAGTAGTGAAACTCACCTTAGGTTGCAAGCAAAAATATCCAAACTCCAACGTAATAGAGACTCGCTACCGACTCTCTATTATATGTGTCACTATGTGAGTACACGTGCATAACCAATATACCACATAGTACGTTTATTAGATACTTTTAAAAGTTCAAAACCGTGTAGTGACACCTAGTGACTCTACATGCACAAGTATGTCCTACGTATCCCGTTGGTGATCATGGTGATTATTATAAGTTTAACACATCAAATACATCCCATGCAAGTTTTCACACAAGTACATGTCAATTACATACCACATACAACTTCAAATAGTCACATAAATACCTCGTACACAATCTGCGTTTTTAGGACAGATTGTGCGCTGTGAAAAACGAGTCACTTAACCCACTTAACGGATGAATTAAAATCCCAAATTTTTACTGAGTATTCATGGGGATTCAGTTGCAAATCCCTATTTTTATTTTGTCTCAAAACCAAACACAAAAATTATAAAAATTCGTACAACACAGCTATGTCCAGAAAATTTCCACAACAGGTCAGTTTAGTAGAAAAATTCCCAAAAATTGTGTATTCATCCAAACGGGATGAATCCACTTGGAAAAGCCGAGTTTTTCCAATGTTGACCTACTGTAAAAATTTCATAACTTAATTCTTTGTAAATCTCCAGTTATGACCATTTAAAGTTGACCAATCTTTCAATTCCGAAAATCTGATATGACCTCTAATCAATTAAAATTCCAAAAACGACTCAACCGATGTCCAAATCTGATGGTTTTGCCCATTATGAAAAGCTAAGACTATGTTCATCACAATCATGCAAAGAAATCATCAAAACTATCAATTTACCAACCCATTACAGCCCCTACAATTTGTCACAATGAATTTGTCAGAAAATCAGAATTCTAATAACATGCTTCTCATGAACTCTAATCATTCTTATTAACCTATAATCATGCAATAACCTCATACTAGCACAATAACATTCATATTAACATGTTCAATCTCAGGTTTTTACATACCATACACCCTAGACATGATTCCTATTAACCATATTCATCAACAATTCAACAAACAATCAAGATATCAATATTAATCATCATTTGCGATTTTTATACATAGAGTTCTTAGGGTTTTTACAACTTTTCAAACATCAATAATAATCATAAAACTCTTAAACAATGTACCTTGCAATGCTAGACTCCTTAACACTCCAAGATACCACCCGAATCAACTTGAATTAGTGAGATTTTGATGAAGATTGCAATTGAAAGATGTGTGTGTGTGTGTTAGAACCCCACGGCGCAAAGAAGTGGGTGTAGGGTTTTTTTTTTTTTTTTTATAAATAATAAGTTAGGGTTAGGCTCATGGGCCAAGTCTTTCGGGCTTTGGTGGGTTTTTGTCTGATAATTGAGCCCATTACCCCTAACTAACTCCCGAGATCCATCCCGACAATAGTAGTCATACTAGCATATATAAAACTAATGTTTTTATCAATACGTATTATGTTTATCATAAGTGCACGTATACCGAACTGCTGATGTACGTGTAGCCACAAATGTGAGCCGCATGCCTTACATCATTGCCTATCAACAATGATAAAATCTGTTAAGTTATAGTTCACTCCCGCACTCCCCCGAGCCGGTGTGAGGTTTGTCAGACCTAATAGCGCTATCAACTAATAACCCGCTTTCCATAACCCGGCAACTCATTCGGTATGTGAAGAACTTACAGATGATAGAGTTGGTTTAGTTCATCAAGGACACAGTTTGCGAACTAGTAAAAACCGACCCACACAAGGATCCATAGCATCCCAACCCGGGATGTGTAAGTAGTCCCAAACCGGACTAGAAAGTAGTAGTCCCAACCCGGACTAGAAAAAGTTAATTACGTTGTCTCAACTCGAGACGCATGCTTTTGAGAGAATAGTAGTGAAACTCACCTTAGGTTGCAAGCAAAAATATCCAAACTCCAACGTAATAGAGACTCGCTACCGACTCCCTATTATATGTGTCACTATGTGAGTACACGTGCATAACCAATATACCACATAGTACGTTTATTAGATACTTTTAAAAGTTCAAAACCGTGTAGTGACACCTAGTGACTCTACATGCACAAGTATGTCCTACGTATCCCGTTGGTGATCATGGTGATTATTATAAGTTTAACACATCAAATACATCCCATGCAAGTTTTCACACAAGTACATGTCAATTACATACCACATACAACTTCAAATAGTCACATAAATACCTCGTACACAATC
This sequence comes from Ambrosia artemisiifolia, assembly GCA_032199755.1. Lineage (NCBI taxonomy): Eukaryota > Viridiplantae > Streptophyta > Magnoliopsida > Asterales > Asteraceae > Ambrosia > Ambrosia artemisiifolia. The sequence goes on from CM063514.1 coordinate 11,577,910, forward strand.
TGCGTTTTTAGGACAGATTGTGCGCTGTGAAAAACGAGTCACTTAACCCACTTAACGGATGAATTAAAATCCCAAATTTTTACTGAGTATTCATGGGGATTCAGTTGCAAATCCCTATTTTTATTTTGTCTCAAAACCAAACACAAAAATTATAAAAATTCGTACAACACAGCTATGTCCAGAAAATTTCCACAACAGGTCAGTTTAGTAGAAAAATTCCCAAAAATTGTGTATTCATCCAAACGGGATGAATCCACTTGGAAAAGCCGAGTTTTTCCAATGTTGACCTACTGTAAACATTTCATAACTTAATTCTTTGTAAATCTCCAGTTATGACCATTTAAAGTTGACCAATCTTTCAATTCCGAAAATCTGATATGACCCCTAATCAATTAAAATTCCAAAAACGACTCAACCGATGTCCAAATCTGATGGTTTTGCCTATTATGAAAAGCTAAGACTATGTTCATCACAATCATGCAAAGAAATCATCAAAACTATCAATTTACCAACCCATTACAGCCCCTACAATTTGTCACAATGAATCTGTCAGAAAATCAGAATTCTAATAACATGCTTCTCATGAACCCTAATCATTCTTATTAACCCATAATCATGCAATAACCTCATACTAGCACAATAACATTCATATTAACATGTTCAATCTCAGGTTTTTACATACCATACACCCTAGACATGATTCCTATTAACCATATTCATCAACAATTCAACAAACAATCAAGATATCAATATTAATCATCATTTGCGATTTTTATACATAGAGTTCTTAGGGTTTTTACAACTTTTCAAACATCACTAATAATCATAAAACTCTTAAACAATGTACCTTGCAATGCTAGACTCCTTAACACTCCAAGATACCACCCGAATCAACTTGAATTAGTGAGATTTTGATGAAGATTGCAATTGAAAGATGTGTGTGTGTGTGTTAGAACCCCACGGCGCAAAGAAGTGGGTGTAGGGTTTCTTTTATTTTTTCTTTTTATAAATAATAAGTTAGGGTTAGGCTCATGGGCCAAGTCTTTCGGGCTTTGGTGGGTTTTTGTCTGATAATTGAGCCCATTACCCCTAACTAACTCCCGAGATCTATCCCGACAATAGTAGTCATACTAGCATATATAAAACTAATGTTTTATCAATACGTATTATGTTTATCATAAGTGCACGTATACCGAACTGCTGATGTACGTGTAGCCACAAATGTGAGCCGCATGCCTTACATCATTGCCTATCAACAATGATAAAATCTGTTAAGTTATAGTTCACTCGCGCACTCCCCCGAGCCGGTGTGAGGTTTGTCAGACCTAATAGCGCTATCAACTAATAACCCGCTTGCCATAACCCGGCAACTCATTCGGTATGTGAAGGACTTACAGATGATAGAGTTGGTTTAGTTCATCAAGGACACAGTTTGCGAACTAGTAAAAACCGACCCACACAAGGATCCATAGCATCCCAACCCGGGATGTGTAAGTAGTCCCAAACCGGACTAGAAAGTAGTAGTCCCAACCCGGACTAGAAAAAGTTAATTACGTTGTCTCAACTCGAGACGCATGCTTTTGAGAGAATAGTAGTGAAACTCACCTTAGGTTGCAAGCAAAAATATCCAAACTCCAACGTAATAGAGACTCGCTACCGACTCCCTATTATATGTGTCACTATGTGAGTACACGTGCATAACCAATATACCACATAGTACGTTTATTAGATACTTTTAAAAGTTCAAAACCGTGTAGTGACACCTAGTGACTCTACATGCACAAGTATGTCCTACGTATCCCGTTGGTGATCATGGTGATTATTATAAGTTTAACACATCAAATACATCCCATGCAAGTTTTCACACAAGTACATGTCAATTACATACCACATACAACTTCAAATAGTCACATAAATACCTCGTACACAATCTGCGTTTTTAGGACAGATTGTGCGCTGTGAAAAACGAGTCACTTAACCCACTTAACGGATGAATTAAAATCCCAAATTTTTACTGAGTATTCATGGGGATTCAGTTGCAAATCCCTATTTTTATTTTGTCTCAAAACCAAACACAAAAATTATAAAAATTCGTACAACACAGCTATGTCCAGAAAATTTCCACAACAGGTCAGTTTAGTAGAAAAATTCCCAAAAATTGTGTATTCATCCAAACGGGATGAATCCACTTGGAAAAGCCGAGTTTTTCCAATGTTGACCTACTGTAAAAATTTCATAACTTAATTCTTTGTAAATCTCCAGTTATGACCATTTAAAGTTGACCAATCTTTCAATTCCGAAAATCTGATATGACCTCTAATCAATTAAAATTCCAAAAACGACTCAACCGATGTCCAAATCTGATGGTTTTGCCCATTATGAAAAGCTAAGACTATGTTCATCACAATCATGCAAAGAAATCATCAAAACTATCAATTTACCAACCCATTACAGCCCCTACAATTTGTCACAATGAATTTGTCAGAAAATCAGAATTCTAATAACATGCTTCTCATGAACCCTAATCATTCTTATTAACCTATAATCATGCAATAACCTCATACTAGCACAATAACATTCATATTAACATGTTCAATCTCAGGTTTTTACATACCATACACCCTAGACATGATTCCTATTAACCATATTCATCAACAATTCAACAAACAATCAAGATATCAATATTAATCATCATTTGCGATTTTTATACATAGAGTTCTTAGGGTTTTTACAACTTTTCAAACATCAATAATAATCATAAAACTCTTAAACAATGTACCTTGCAATGCTAGACTCCTTAACACTCCAAGATACCACCCGAATCAACTTGAATTAGTGAGATTTTGATGAAGATTGCAATTGAAAGATGTGTGTGTGTGTGTTAGAACCCCACGGCGCAAAGAAGTGGGTGTAGGGTTTTTTTTTTTTTTTTATAAATAATAAGTTAGGGTTAGGCTCATGGGCCAAGTCTTTCGGGCTTTGGTGGGTTTTTGTCTGATAATTGAGCCCATTACCCCTAACTAACTCCCGAGATCCATCCCGACAATAGTAGTCATACTAGCATATATAAAACTAATGTTTTTATCAATACGTATTATGTTTATCATAAGTGCACGTATACCGAACTGCTGATGTACGTGTAGCCACAAATGTGAGCCGCATGCCTTACATCATTGCCTATCAACAATGATAAAATCTGTTAAGTTATAGTTCACTCCCGCACTCCCCCGAGCCGGTGTGAGGTTTGTCAGACCTAATAGCGCTATCAACTAATAACCCGCTTTCCATAACCCGGCAACTCATTCGGTATGTGAAGAACTTACAGATGATAGAGTTGGTTTAGTTCATCAAGGACACAGTTTGCGAACTAGTAAAAACCGACCCACACAAGGATCCATAGCATCCCAACCCGGGATGTGTAAGTAGTCCCAAACCGGACTAGAAAGTAGTAGTCCCAACCCGGACTAGAAAAAGTTAATTACGTTGTCTCAACTCGAGACGCATGCTTTTGAGAGAATAGTAGTGAAACTCACCTTAGGTTGCAAGCAAAAATATCCAAACTCCAACGTAATAGAGACTCGCTACCGACTCCCTATTATATGTGTCACTATGTGAGTACACGTGCATAACCAATATACCACATAGTACGTTTATTAGATACTTTTAAAAGTTCAAAACCGTGTAGTGACACCTAGTGACTCTACATGCACAAGTATGTCCTACGTATCCCGTTGGTGATCATGGTGATTATTATAAGTTTAACACATCAAATACATCCCATGCAAGTTTTCACACAAGTACATGTCAATTACATACCACATACAACTTCAAATAGTCACATAAATACCTCGTACACAATCTGCGTTTTTAGGACAGATTGTGCGCTGTGAAAAACGAGTCACTTAACCCACTTAACGGATGAATTAAAATCCCAAATTTTTACTGAGTATTCATGGGGATTCAGTTGCAAATCCCTATTTTTATTTTGTCTCAAAACCAAACACAAAAATTATAAAAATTCGTACAACACAGCTATGTCCAGAAAATTTCCACAACAGGTCAGTTTAGTAGAAAAATTCCCAAAAATTGTGTATTCATCTAAACGGGATGAATCCACTTGGAAAAGCCGAGTTTTTCCAATGTTGACCTACTGTAAAAATTTCATAACTTAATTCTTTGTAAATCTCCAGTTATGACCATTAAAATTCCAAAAACGACTCAACCGATGTCCAAATCTGATGGTTTTGCCCATTATGAAAATCTAAGACTATGTTCATCACAATCATGCAAAGAAATCATCAAAACTATCAATTTACCAACCCATTACAGCCCCTACAATTTGTCACAATGAATCTGTCAGAAAATCAGAATTCTAATAACATGCTTCTCATGAACCCTAATCATTCTAATTAACCCATAATCATGCAATAACCTCATACTAGCACAATAACATTCATATTAACATGTTCAATCTCAGGTTTTTACATATCATACACCCTAGACATGATTCCTATTAACCATATTCATCAACAATTCAACAAACAATCAAGATATCAATATTAATCATCATTTGCGATTTTTATACATAGAGTTCTTAGGGTTTTTACAACTTTTCAAACATCAATAATAATCATAAAACTCTTAAACAATGTACCTTGCAATGCTAGACTCCTTAACACTCCAAGATACCACCCGAATCAACTTGAATTAGTGAGATTTTGATGAAGATTGCAATTGAAAGATGTGTGTGTGTGTGTTAGAACCCCACGGCGCAAAGAAGTGGGTGTAGGGTTTCTTTTATTTTTTTTTTTATAAATAATAAGTTAGGGTTAGGCTCATGGGCCAAGTCTTTCGGGCTTTGGTGGGTTTTTGTCTGATAATTGAGCCCATTACCCCTAACTAACTCCCGAGATCCATCCCGACAATAGTAGTCATACTAGCATATATAAAACTAATGTTTTATCAATACGTATTATGTTTATCATAAGTGCACGTATCTCATAACGTTTACGTACAAGTTAATTAATACGCAATAATTCACATAAGCATGTAACTTACATACACGTGTTAATCCACATACATCAACACTCAATTGTTCACATAATCATGCATGTCCAACAAATCACCAACGTTCGGGTTATAGGATTCGTGTGTGTGTCAAGACAAAACCTTCCTAGTTATACGTGCGTTAATATCATCTAACATATGTTATTATCCCATAACATATCGAAAGACCTTCTTAGCTAACCCTAGTTAAGTGTTTAGTCATGAATGCACATGAAAGTTAACTAGAGTTTAGTAAAAGAGTTAACATGAAAATGCGGGGTGTCACATCATCCCCAAGTTGAAAAGAATTTCGTCCCGAAATTCAGCAAGTAACCAGTAAAGTCAGCTAGAAAAATGTGTGCTTGGTTCCCGGATGTCACATCATCCCCAAGTTGAAAGGAATTTCGCCCCGAAATTCACTTTGAGATAGTTGCTTTACGTTTAGTGTTTGGTTTATGCGTAGTTTCAGGTTCGGTAAAGAGATGTGGGTATTTAAGCCGCATTTGATCCATGCGCTCCCACGTGTATTCCGGTCCTAAACGGGAATTCCGTAGTACCTTAATAATAGGTATAGTGTTTTGTCCGAGTTTCTTGACGCCCCGCTCAAGAATCTCCACCGGTTCTTTCAGGAACCGTAGCTGATCGTCCACCTGGATCTCCTCCAGTGGCACCACCAGTGTTGTATCCGATAAGCATTTCTTTAAGTTTGATACGTGGAATACGTTGCGTACTCCACTGAGTTCATCAGGCAAGTTTAACTTGTAAGCTACCGGACCAATCCTTTCGATAATCTCAAATGGTCCAACGTATCGTGGGTTCAATTTTCCCCATTTTTCCAAAGCGTATCACCCCCTTCCAAAGTGACACCTTCAATAGAACCTTGACCCCAACCTGAAACTCCAAAGGTTTCCTACGCTTATCAGCGTAACTTTTCTGCCGATCACGAGCAGCAGCCATCCAATTTCTGATTTGCACTATCTCCTCAGAAGTTTCGTACACAAGTCCGGGACCTGTTAGCTGGCTATCTCCAACTTCAGTCCAGCAGATGGGAGACCTACACTTGCCTCCATAAAGTGCCTCTAAAGGCGCACACTGTATCGAAATGTGGTAATTGTTATACGAGAATTCAATCAAAGGCAAGTGCTTATCCCAACTGTTGCCAAAATCCGCCACGCACACTCGTAGCAAATCTTCTTTTGTTTGGATGGTTCGTTCACTCTATCCATCCGTCTGTGGGTGATAGGCCGTGCTCATACCTAAGCGAGTTCCCAAAGCGTTTTGGAGAGTAGTCCAAAAATGAGAAGTGAATCGCGCATCGCGATCAGATATAATAGAAGTAGGCACCCCCATGCCTAGAGACTACATCCTTGACGTAGAGATTTGCTGGTTTCTCTAGCGAGTCCGTTTCCTTTATTGCCCGAAAGTGTGGCGATTTGGTTAAACGATCCACGATAACCCAAATCATGTTATGGCCCGTTGGCGTTTTAGGAAGCTTTGTGATAAAATCCATAGAAATTCCGTCCCATTTCCACGTAGGGATTTCTTGTTGCCGGAGTAGGCCTGAAGGTTTCTGATATTTAATCTTAACCTTCGCACAAGTCAAGCACTTACTAACATAAGTGGCTATTTCAGCTTTCATGTTTGGCCACCAGTAGCGAGTTTAAGGATCTTGGTACCTCTTGTCCGAAACAGGATGTACCGAATATCGAGAGGTGTAAGCTTCATCGAGCACCAGTTGTCTGAGATCCCCAAGACGTGGTGTCGAGACTCGATTCATAAAGTATTGAAGACCATCCGTCTTCCATTCCAAGTGCTTATCCGCACCATGTAAAGTTTTAAACCCGATGTTTTCTTCTTTCAAAGCCTCGCCCTGGGCTTCACGTATCTTATCAAGAAGATTAGAATGTACGGTAAGTTGTAAAGCTCGCACTCGTTTGGGTTTCGTTTCCTTACGACTGAGGGCATCAGCTACTAAGTTAGCTTTCCCGGGATGATACTTGATGGCACAGTCATAATCATTCAGAAGCTTGACCCATCGACGCTGTCGCATGTTCAGCTCCTTTTGATCGAATATGAGTTGGAGGCTCTTGTGGTCAGTGAATATCGTACACTTCGCCCCATAGAGATAATGCCTCCAGATCTTTAGAGCAAAAACCATTGCTCCCAGTTCCAAGTCATGGGTGGTGTAATTCTTCTCATGAACCTTTAATTGACGTGAGGCATACGCGATCACCTTATCACTCTGCATCAGCACACACCCTAACCTTTGGATAGACGCATCACAGTACACCACGAAGTCCTCTGTACCCTCAGGTAGTGATAGTATAGGTGCACTGCAAAGTTTCGACTTTAATAATTGAAAAGCAGATTCTTGGGCATCTCCCCACTTGTAAGTAATACCCTTCTGTGTCAAAGCAGTGAGGGGTTGAGTGATCTTAGAGAATCCCTCAATGAATCTACGATAATATCCCGCAAGACCAAGAAACTGGCGCACCTCTGTGGGGGTTTGAAGCCTCCCACTTTTTAATAGCATCAATCTTGGCGGGATCGACATGTATTCCTGCCTTGTTAACCACATGTCCAAGAAATTGGACTTCTCGAATCCAAAAGTCACATTTAGAAAATTTTGCATACAACTGCTCATTTCTCAAGAGTTCCAAGATCAGCTGCAGGTGTTGCTCGTGCTCTTCCCTGCTCTTGGAATAAATCAGTATGTCATCTATGAACACTATGACGAATTTGTCCAAATAAGGCTTGCACACGCGGTTCATTAGATCCATGAACACAGCCGGTGCATTGGTTAGCCCAAATGGCATCACCAAAAACTTCGAAAGGCTGTCTTCGCCACATCCTTCTCTCGGACTCTCAGTTGATGATATCCTGACCTCAAGTCAATCTTAGAATAGAAACTCGACCCTTGAAGTTGGTCGAACAGGTCATCAATACAAGGTAAAGGGTAGCGGTTCTCAACCGTTACTTTGTTCAACTTCTGATACACCTGCGGAAACTCCCACCATTCTTCTTATCAAACAGAACTGGAGCTCCTCATGGCGAAGAACTAGGTCTAATAAAGCCCCTATCCAATAGCTCTTGGAGTTGGGTAGACAGTTCTTGAAATTTCACCTAGTGCTAGGCGGTACGGCGCGCGTGTAACTGGAGCTGCTCCAGGTACAAGGTCAATTCGAAACTCCACTTGACTAACAGGTGGAAGTCCAGGTAGTTCCTCTTGGGAAAATATCTGGGAAATCTCGGACTACTGGGATGTCCTCAATCTTAGTTTCAGTTTCAGCTCGAGTGTCAGATATGTTAGCCAAAATGGCTGGATAGCCCTTACGAATACACAAGAAGAGATGATGCTCACCATGGCACCACCATGATTACCCTGTATAGATAAAAGTTCTCCACCCGGGAAGGGGACACGAACAATCTTCTCCCGACAGAGAATTTCAGCGGGATGCTTGGACAACCAGTCCATGCCAACCACTAGATCAAAGCTTCCAAGGGTGATAGGTAAAATGTTGATGGCAAACGATTGCCCATCCAACTCGAGCTTACAATCACAATGGGTGTGGGTTACCTCAACAGGCTTCCCATCAACTAGCTTTATGGTGTACGGGGTATCAAGAAGAGTAGGAACCATCCCTAGGTGTTTGCTAAGTTTCGATGACTGTGACACCTGGCATTTTCGGTTAAACGTTTATTTGAGTCTACGTAGTGAAACGTTAGTTAAAAGGAACATAACTGGATCAGTTAAGTGAGTCCGGTGATTCGTAGGATCATATGGTAGTATATACGTAAGTAGCAAGACACGAACGTTGGTGAAATTGATTATGAATGCATATTGATTGATGTATATAAAACTATGTGCTGTTACGTGATTATACGTGAATTAACGTACTGAGTCCGGTCGGACCGGGACTCGAAATGATATGTATACGCTTTTATTAATAATTAGATTATTAATAATTAGAAATAAAAATTTTATATATATATTTGTTATATATATAAAAGAAATTAATAATTAAAATAAAATTTAAAAATTTTAATTCTCTACTCTGCCGCGGACCGCGGAGGATTAGAGTATCCTCCCGCGCTCCGCGGGCGGCAGAGATTAAACAGCCTGGATAAGGCCTTCTGCCGCGGACCGCGTGAGAAAGGCTAAAGCTGCCGCGGTCCGCGGGAGCGTGTCTGACGAGTTCTTTTTGATTATTTATACCAAACCAAATCTGATCGCAAAACTCATTTTTCCAAACTCCTCTGATCGATTTTTATCACCCAAACTCCGATTTTCAAGTGTTCTTATCAATCATAATCAAGATTTGAAGTCCTTTTAAAGCTTGTGAAGATCCTTGATCATTTCTAAGTGTTCTAGCTTGTGTTCTTGAGGTATAACTTGTTATCTTGTTATTTTGATTATGTTTATGAGCATGATTATGTTATAATCTGATTTAGGGAGATATTAACATGTCTAAAATGAATCCATATATGATTATATATGTTTAGATGATAAAAACAAGCTAGTGAAACACAAAGTTACATATAAGTGTTCTATGTTAGTTTAGCTTGAAAGATCATGTTGGAAACTTTGATGTTGAGCTAGATTGAGTATGTGTTTGATAAGGTTTGATCATAGGGTACATGTACAAGTTTGTTAGATTGAGTTTTTGTTAAGATTTGGTATAGATAAATCTTGTAAACATGATTTTATCAAAGAGTTCATACTTGGCAGATTCAAAATCCGATTTTGTTTTGATGATAACTTAATGATCTGAAATCTAAAACTTGTAGTTTTTGATCCTAGAGTATTGTATGTGATATAAGCTTTCCAGAAAGTCCAAGATTGTTGAATTTTGTTGAGTATAAGTATTTAATTGGTAGCTTGCAAAATCGTGTGTCAAATCTGATTTCGGACAGAAAACTTTGGTCAACTTTAAACGGTCATAACTTGAGTTTTACAAACCCTCTGATCGTGAAATTTGGTGAGCAACTAAATACAGGAATTTTTGATGTTCTCCAATTGGATTCAGGTCAATTGGATCAACGAGTGATTTTTAATAAATCATCTACTAAGCTGTCGCAAACAGCTCGTTTTTAAGACCTTGATGTGTTCATGAATTTTTATAAATTTTTCAGAAGGTTTTGGACACAAAATAAAATATGGACATATCAACCAAACATATGGGAAGTTCCTGTAAAAATTTGAGAGTTAAATGAGTTGATTTGGTATTTTATCAAAAATCGTTTTGACGACACAGAATCTGTCCAAAAATCACAGAATTGACAAAGTTGACATTTGAACTTGTTTGGTAGTTTTCTTGACTTGTATGCTACATGTATTGATATGTGAACATATGTGGTTGATGTATGCTATACGTATAGACATAAAAACTAAACTTTCACCAACGGGTCGTCGTGTCAACTTGCTACATATAGTTACATTGAGTTACGTTAGCATTAGAACTATGTGAAGTTTGGACAAAAGCTTTGTTGAACGATTTTGTACACGTACTTATGAGTTAACATTTAAATAGGGAATCCGTAGCAATTCGCCTATTTTCACAATTGAAGTTGGATAAATAAATCAAAGCAACCTAAGGTGAGTTCACGGCCCCACTTTCTTTGGTTTTACTTTTGGGGGAGAAAACATGCGTGAAACTTGGTTTTGAGAACTTGTGTCATGAAACGAGTTGCTATACGATCTTTGGAAGTCCCGGGGAAAATCATGAATGTGCGGTTTAGCACAACGGGGGAAATGTGAATAGATCTATTGGGCGTGACCTGCCCCACTCGTCGGTTGGAGGCCGGACGGGTGCATATTGTCTCGAACTAGTAACGTTGGTAACATATTTCGGGCTGTAACATTGGTAACTTGTGAGCGTGTCCAGTAATGATTTTCCAATCGTAGTAGTAACAAAATATTACGCCTAGCTAGCGTACTTTGATTTGAACATGACAGGTTGAACTTGGTAACGTTTTGGAACTTGGTAACATTTATGAAACCAGTGAACTCACCAGCATTATATGTTGACATATTTTTGGCATGTTTTTCTCAGGTCGCTAAGGTACTACATCACGGATTAGGCGCACGTGTCTGCATGGCGTCTAGAGTTTAAAGTTGCATATTTTTGGAATAAACACAACATTGGATTTTTATTGTTAAACAGTTTGTATAACTACTTAAGCTTCCGCTATGGTTTTTGAAACATTGAATATGACGTTTTGGTATCTACGTATTATTCATATAGAGTTGTTTATTGTGACCGTTGACTTGGATCCTGGTATGTCATACACCTCGCGGTAAAACTCCGCAGTGGAAATTTGAGGGTGTGACAGATTGGTATCAGAGCCAATGGTTATAGTGAACTAGAACTGCATGTAGAGTCTGGTCTATAGCCGAGTCGCACACACTAGACGGTCACATAGTATTAAACGTTATGGTGGGTTACGAATGAGCTTGTCGGGGTGTCTCTAAATCATCTGACTTTCCTGTGTTACATCATCCGTCCTCTCTTATGTCGGGTTACTTGCTTTCTAGGCAGTGTGGTATATTGGGGTAAATCGTGTACTCTTGAGATTTGTCCAAGGCTCGGACATCTCCCTTTCATACTCCAATAGAAACCCTTGCATAAACTATCGTAGCATTACGGTGTATAGCTAAGAGTCTAAGTCCGGTGATTTGAACTTTGAACTAGGAGAACACTTGGAGGACCATGTAGAGCGGTTTATCATTTTGGGTGCACACAAAATCATAAACCGAAATGCATGAAAACCCTAGTGAGCTCTGGGTTTGAATGGATAGTCCTGGGTTGGATCTAGCTTTGATCTTGTGAACGCTAGTGGTTATCATTAGCTGTGAAACTAAATTTTCTCGTCCTTTTTGTCAGAATCATGTCTGGAGTACGAGGAAGACGTGGAGGTGGCCGCGCTGGTGGACGTGGTGGTGGTGGTCGTGGAGGTATAAACCTAACACAAGAAGACCTGAACAATTTGCTGCAAGCTGCATTCCAATTAGGGCACAATGGTGGTGGTAAGTTAACTTATCAACATTTGCCTCATTGGTGAATTTTATTTACATCCTGAGTGGTTTCTCATGCGTTTCATTTCAGGTGGTGCTGTTAACCCGCCTCCACCGATGTGCACTTTCAAGATGTTCATGGACTGTAAACCCCGTGAATTTTCTGGCACCGAAGGGGCAGCAGGATTGCTCACTTGGCTAGAGAAAGTGGAGTCCGTGTTCATAATGTGCAATTGTCTTCCCGAAGATCGGGTAAAATATTCTGTCGGGCTTTTCACAGACGCTGCTTTGAGCTGGTGGAACTCCCTTATTAAGAACATGGGTCTGGGGGAAGCTTATGCCATGCCGTGGGAGACTTTCGTGCAACTCTTGAAAACGGAATACTGTCCTAGAGAAGAAGTACAAAGGTTGGAACATGAGGTTTGGAACCTCAAGATGGTTGGGTCCGAAATTGAGAAGTACACTACAAGGCGTAATGAACTGGCAGTGCTATGTCCTGATCTACACGTACCAGAATATAGGAGGATAGAGCACTACATATCAGGGCTAGTACCTGAAATAGCAGGGTTAGTGGCTGCAGGAAATCTCCCCACTTACGCAGAGGTGGTTCGGTCGGCTCACAGAATGACTAATCTGAAGGTGAACGAGGGTATTTTGTCTGCCCGTGGTTCGACTGCAAAAGTTCCTGAGAGTAACAAGCGCAAATGGGATGGTACATGTAAAGATTCGACGTCAGCCCCGTCTCAGCAGGGCAAGAAATTTGATGCTGGGGGTTCTTCTTCTTCTTCGGGGTCAAAACAGGGTGGTTATGTTGGGAAACATCCGAAGTGCAACAAATGTGGGTATCATCATCAAGGGAACTGTGACCGCAATCGTTGTCACCGTTGCCATAAGTTGGGGCATCATGCCAAGGACTGTCGGGTGACACTTCCGCCTACTCAGGCTAATACCACTGTTGCTACTCCTACTGCTCAGGGGACTTCAGGAAAGTCGGGTTGTTATAATTGTGGTGAACAGGGACACTTTAAGCGCGACTGTCCCAAACTGAAACAAGGCGACAATGGGAAAGATGGGAATGGTAATGGAAACAATGGAGGCGGTGGCAGGAATGCACGCGCTTTCATCATAGGGGCGAGGGAAGCCAAGAACGATCCAGACACAGTCACTGGTACATTTCTTCTCAATAATCATCTTGTTTCTGTTTTGTTTGATTCGGGTGCCGATAGAAGTTTCGTATCTTTGGGTATTAGTCGATTGTTAGAAATAGTACCTACACCTTTAGAGGCTAAATTTTTAATAGAGCTGGCTGACGGTAACAAGATCGAGGCGACACATGTTCTTCAGGAATGTCGTTTGGAGTTGTCGGGTTTGTCTTTTCCTATTGATCTCATGCCAGTATCTTTGGGTAGTTTTGATGTTGTTGTGGGTATGGATTGGTTATCGTTGTATCGTGCAGAAATTGTTTGTTTTGACAAGGTTATTCGGATTCCTCTCCCTGATGGAGAATTCCTCTCTGTGATCGGCGAGAAAGGTGGTGCTTCATTAAATCTTATTTCCAGTATGAAAGCCCTTAAGTATCTTCGAAAGGGTTATTCAGCTATTCTAGCTCTTGTTTCTGTTTCGTCTAACGATGAGAGGAAGATTGAAGATATCCCAGTGGTTCGTGAATTTCCTGATGTATTTCCCGATGATTTGCCTGGTCTTCCCCCTCATCGGCAGGTTGAGTTTGGTATTGATCTTGTACCGGGTGCTGCTCCTATTGCCCGGGTCCCGTATCGTCTTGCACCTTCCGAGATGCAGGAATTGTCTTGTCAGCTGCAAGAACTTTTGGATAAGGGTTTCATTCGACCGAGTTCTTCCCCGTGGGGAGCCCCTATTCTATTCGTGAAGAAGAAAGACGGAAGCCTTCGGATGTGTATTGATTATCGGGAGTTGAACAAAGTGACCATCAAGAATCGTTACCCTCTCCCTCGCATCGATGATCTCTTTGACCAACTTCAGGGTTCTAGTTACTACTCGAAGATTGATTTGAGGTCCGGTTATCACCAGTTACGCGTGCGGGAATCTGATGTTTCGAAGACTGCTTTTCGTACTCGTTACGGCCACTTTGAGTTTTTGGTCATGCCTTTTGGTCTCACTAACGCACCAGCAGTTTTTATGGATTTGATGAACCGTGTTTGCAAGCCCTATCTTGATAAGTTCGTTATCGTTTTTATTGACGACATTCTGGTTTATTCTAAGAGCAAAGCGGATCATGAGGAACATTTGCGGCTAGTTTTGGAACTTCTTCGACGGGAACAGTTGTATGCAAAATTCTCGAAATGTGATTTCTGGTTACGAGAAGTCCACTTCTTGGGGCATGTAGTTAGCGAATTGGGAATTCAGGTCGATCCGGCTAAGATCGAAGCTATTAAAGACTGGGAAGCCCCAAAGACACCCACTGAAGTTCGGCAATTTCTGGGTCTTGCTGGTTACTATCGACGTTTTATTAAGGGATTTTCGAAGATTGCCCAACCCCTTACCTCCCTTACCCAGAAAGACCGAAAGTTTGATTGGGGTGAACAACAAGAAGCAGCATTCCAGGAACTGAAGCGTAAACTTTGTTCTGCTCCTATCTTGTCTCTACCTGATGGTACGGATAATTTTGCTGTTTACTGCGATGCTTCTATCAAGGGTCTTGGTTGCGTGTTGATGCAACTTGAGAAGGTTATTGCTTATGCTTCTCGTCAACTTAAGGTTCACGAGAGGAATTACACGACCCACGATCTGGAATTGGCAGCGGTGGTTTTTGCGTTGAAAATTTGGAGACACTACTTGTACGGTACCCAATGCACCATTTACACCGATCACAAGAGTCTCCAACACATTTTCGACCAAAAGATGTTAAACATGCGACAACGTCGCTGGGTGGAACTCTTTAATGATTATGACTGTGCTATCAAGTATCATCCTGGCAAGGCGAATGTAGTGGCAGACGCCTTGAGTAGAAAAGAGCATGCGAAACCCCGTCGTGTTCGAGCTTTACAGCTTACCATTCATTCTTCTCTACCTGACCGGATTCGTGCGGCACAACTGGAGCCGTTGAAGGAAGAGAATCTGAAAGCTGAAACTATGCACAGTGCCGACAAGCATCTTGAACTTAGGTCTGACGGCCTACACTACTTTGCAGAGCGTATTTGGGTCCCTTTGTTCGGGGGATTACGGGAACTTGTTTTGGATGAGGCTCACAAATCCCGGTATTCTATTCACCCTGGTTCCGACAAGATGTATCAGGATTTGAAGATACTCTATTGGTGGCCAAACATGAAGGCGGATATAGCCTCCTACGTGAGCAAATGCTTGACCTGTGCTAAGGTCAAAGCGGAGTACCAGAAGCCTTCTGGCCTCCTGCAGCAACCTGAAATTCCAGAATGGAAGTGGGAACGGATTACGATGGATTTTGTCACGAAACTACCTAAGTCACCTAGCGGTTCCGATAAGATATGGGTGATTGTTGATCGGTTGACAAAGTCAGCCCACTTTCTTGCCATTAAGGAAACAGACACTATGGATCGATTGGCTCGTCTCTACCTTAAGGAAGTTGTCTCTAAACATGGAGTGCCTGTTTCTATTATTTCTGATCGTGATTCCCATTTTACTTCGCATTTCTGGAGATCTTTACACAAAGCTTTGGGTACTCGGTTAGATATGAGTACAGCTTACCATCCACAAACTGACGGCCAGAGTGAACGAACGATTCAGACATTGGAAGACATGCTTCGGGCATGTGTGATTGATTTTGGCAAGAGTTGGGAAACTCATCTACCGTTGGTGGAGTTCTCCTACAACAACAGTTATCATTCCAGTATTAAGGCAGCTCCGTTCGAGGCTCTTTACGGGCGGAAATGCCGGTCTCCTCTTTGTTGGGCCGAGGTGGGTGAGAGTCAACTCACAGGGCCTGAATTGGTGTACGAAACTTCGGAGAAGATCGTACAGATTCGTAATCGTTTAGCGGCGGCACGGGATCGACAAAAGAGCTATGCAGATCGTCGTCGTAAACCATTAGAGTTCCAGGTTGGGGACAGAGTACTTCTAAAAGTTTCACCATGGAAGGGCGTCATACGCTTTGGAAAGCGTGGCAAACTTAATCCTCGATATGTTGGACCGTTCGCAATTCTGGAACGAATTGGACCGGTGGCATACCGACTTGACTTACCGGCGGAGCTCGGTAGTGTTCACAACGTCTTCCATGTATCTAACTTGAAGAAGTGTCTGGCTGACGAATCTCTTATTGTTCCTTTGGAAGAGATCAAGGTTGATGATCGTCTTCGCATTGTGGAAGAACCTATTGAAATTCTCGATTACAAGATTCGTAGTCTTCGCCGGAGTAAAATCCGTATCGTTAAAGTTCGTTGGAACTCAAATCGTGGACCGGAGTTCACATGGGAACGTGAGGATGAGATGAAAGCTAAATATCCTCATCTTTTTCCTAAGCGTGCGTTTGAATCTAGATATGTTACCACTGAAGCAGAGTGAATCTCGGGGCGAGATTCCTTTCAACGTGGGGATGATGTGACAACTGGTAAATTTTCTTTTTGTTTCTTTCTTTTCGTTACTTTCCTTTTTGGGCTTCGTATAATTTTCGGGACGAAAATTCTTTCAACGTGGGGATGATGTGACACCTGGCATTTTCGGTTAAACGTTTATTTGAGTCTACGTAGTGAAACGTTAGTTAAAAGGAACATAACTGGATCAGTTAAGTGAGTCCGGTGATTCGTAGGATCATATGGTAGTATATACGTAAGTAGCAAGACACGAACGTTGGTGAAATTGATTATGAATGCATATTGATTGATGTATATAAAACTATGTGCTGTTACGTGATTATACGTGAATTAACGTACTGAGTCCGGTCGGACCGGGACTCGAAATGATATGTATACGCTTTTATTAATAATTAGATTATTAATAATTAGAAATAAAAATTTTATATATATATTTGTTATATATATAAAAGAAATTAATAATTAAAATAAAATTTAAAAATTTTAATTCTCTACTCTGCCGCGGACCGCGGAGGATTAGAGTATCCTCCCGCGCTCCGCGGGCGGCAGAGATTAAACAGCCTGGATAAGGCCTTCTGCCGCGGACCGCGTGAGAAAGGCTAAAGCTGCCGCGGTCCGCGGGAGCGTGTCTGACGAGTTCTTTTTGATTATTTATACCAAACCAAATCTGATCGCAAAACTCATTTTTCCAAACTCCTCTGATCGATTTTTATCACCCAAACTCCGATTTTCAAGTGTTCTTATCAATCATAATCAAGATTTGAAGTCCTTTTAAAGCTTGTGAAGATCCTTGATCATTTCTAAGTGTTCTAGCTTGTGTTCTTGAGGTAAAACTTGTTATCTTGTTATTTTGATTATGTTTATGAGCATGATTATGTTATAATCTGATTTAGGGAGATATTAACATGTCTAAAATGAATCC
The DNA here is from genome assembly GCA_032199755.1 of Ambrosia artemisiifolia. Taxonomy (NCBI): domain Eukaryota; kingdom Viridiplantae; phylum Streptophyta; class Magnoliopsida; order Asterales; family Asteraceae; genus Ambrosia; species Ambrosia artemisiifolia. The sequence goes on from CM063514.1 coordinate 11,595,437, forward strand.
ATATATGATTATATATGTTTAGATGATAAAAACAAGCTAGTGAAACACAAAGTTACATATAAGTGTTCTATGTTAGTTTAGCTTGAAAGATCATGTTGGAAACTTTGATGTTGAGCTAGATTGAGTATGTGTTTGATAAGGTTTGATCATAGGGTACATGTACAAGTTTGTTAGATTGAGTTTTTGTTAAGATTTGGTATAGATAAATCTTGTAAACATGATTTTATCAAAGAGTTCATACTTGGCAGATTCAAAATCCGATTTTGTTTTGATGATAACTTAATGATCTGAAATCTAAAACTTGTAGTTTTTGATCCTAGAGTATTGTATGTGATATAAGCTTTCCAGAAAGTCCAAGATTGTTGAATTTTGTTGAGTATAAGTATTTAATTGGTAGCTTGCAAAATCGTGTGTCAAATCTGATTTCGGACAGAAAACTTTGGTCAACTTTAAACGGTCATAACTTGAGTTTTACAAACCCTCTGATCGTGAAATTTGGTGAGCAACTAAATACAGCAATTTTTGATGTTCTCCAATTGGATTCAGGTCAATTGGATCAACGAGTGATTTTTAATAAATCATCTACTAAGCTGTCGCAAACAGCTCGTTTTTAAGACCTTGATGTGTTCATGAATTTTTATAAATTTTTCAGAAGGTTTTGGACACAAAATAAAAATATGGACATATCAACCAAACATATGGGAAGTTCCTGTAAAAATTTGAGAGTTAAATGAGTTGATTTGGTATTTTATCAAAAATCATTTTGACGACACAGAATCTGTCCAAAAATCACAGAATTGACAAAGTTGACATTTGAACTTGTTTGGTAGTTTTCTTGACTTGTATGCTACATGTATTGATATGTGAACATATGTGGATGATGTATGCTATACGTATAGACATAAAAACTAAACTTTCACCAACGGGTCGTCGTGTCAACTTGCTACATATAGTTACATTGAGTTACGTTAGCATTAGAACTATGTGAAGTTTGGACAAAAGCTTTGTTGAACGATTTTGTACACGTACTTATGAGTTAACATTTAAATAGGGAATCCGTAGCAATTCGCCTATTTTCACAATTGAAGTTGGATAAATAAATCAAAGCAACCTAAGGTGAGTTCACGGCCCCACTTTCTTTGGTTTTACTTTTGGGGGAGAAAACATGCGTGAAACTTGGTTTTGAGAACTTGTGTCATGAAACGAGTTGCTATACGATCTTTGGAAGTCTCGGGGAAAATCATGAATGTGCGGTTTAGCACAACGGGGGAAATGTGAATAGATCTATTGGGCGTGACCTGCCCCACTCGTCGGTTGGAGGCCGGACGGGTGCATATTGTCTCGAACTAGTAACGTTGGTAACATATTTCGGGCTGTAACATTGGTAACTTGTGAGCGTGTCCAGTAATGATTTTCCAATCGTAGTAGTAACAAAACATTACGCCTAGCTAGCGTACTTTGATTTGAACATGACAGGTTGAACTTGGTAACGTTTTGGAACTTGGTAACATTTATGAAACCAGTGAACTCACCAGCATTATATGTTGACATATTTTTGGCATGTTTTTCTCAGGTCGCTAAGGTACTACATCACGGATTAGGCGCACGTGTCTGCATGGCGTCTAGAGTTTAAAGTTGCATATTTTTGGAATAAACACAACATTGGATTTTTATTGTTAAACAGTTTGTATAACTACTTAAGCTTCCGCTATGGTTTTTGAAACATTGAATATGACGTTTTGGTATCTACGTATTATTCATATAGAGTTGTTTATTGTGACCGTTGACTTGGATCCTGGTATGTCATACACCTCGCGGTAAAACTCCGCAGTGGAAATTTGAGGGTGTGACAATGACACAACACTATAGTCCGCACCAGTATCATATAAAATAGAAGCAAGAGGGTTGTACCCGTCACGACATTGCTATCAGTCCTAGCTTCCCCAGAGCCAATCACAATTGCTATTCCACGAGTCCCATTGTTGTTGTTACCGTTGTGGTTATTGTTTGTTGAAGGACTTGTACCTCACACTATCCCAAGTTCTCTTGCTATCACCAAAAGTAGAAGATGAAGCTCTATGCTTCGGAAAAGTACCATGCTCAACAGCCTCATCAATGAGGTTGTGAGCCAGGTGAAAGATTTGTTAGATTCTGGGTAGGTGAGCTGCAGTGGCCAAGCCACGAATCTTTGGGACCCACCCTTTTGGTATGAAATCCGATCCGCTGGTAAAGTAGGTTAAATAGATTTGAGCACAAAGTATCTAAATCCCGTAGCTTGGTAGTGTAGGCGCCGATCTCAGACCCATTCGTCAAATTTCTAGATTTCATCATAGGGTGCAACGTTCTCCATCCAAGTATCTGTAACTCATCGAGTGTGCATGTAGCATACATTACCCCATCCTGCCCGGGGCAAATGCGCATGGAAATGACTTATACTATCGAAGCAATCAGACGGTCTCCTTCAGTTCCGTTAGTGTTATCGAGGTTTACGACCAATAAAAGGCTTGAAAATATGATGGTAGGTTGTTGTTGTGGCATGTGCGTTCAAGGAATAAGAAAGTTCAAATGTGGAAGTCAGGGAAACGATTGATTTAGCAAGATGGATCTTTACTAGCTTGGAAAGATGCGAGGGTTTCAACCACCCTATCGTTGATCATAAGAACTCAGTCTTATCTAAGATAGTAAAGAAAAAGAAAGAAAAGATAGGTAAGAAAAGGTAAGAGCCAATCGTTGCCACGCTCTGTCTTAGATAGTAGATCATTCATCCTCTCTTCTCATGTGCTCGTCCTGCTCAGGTTCCCCTTCCATCCCTTATCCTTCCTCTTTCGCGATGTCAATGTTATACGGTTTTCATCACGTACAGTCTTCTTTTCCGGTCCTGTGTAAGTCAGCTCAATGGTCAACAGCACCATTCGTTCCTCCAATCGTGACTGTCAGTCACTAGTAGATTTTGTCTTCCTTTGAGATGTTGCACTGCATCACCGACCTTCGTAACTCCCCAAGAGTGTGTGTAACAAGCCCCAATCTAATGTGTTCCCATGAATCTACCATATACTTATGAGTAACAGGGATATGCAGTCATACGTCCGCCCGTTCACACTAGGTGTAAGGTACTAAAGTAAGAAATAAGTTCTATATGTGTAACCCAGTTCCGTTTGAATTTCAAATGGAAGTAAGAAAGATCAAGTAACAAGGAACAGAAACTAATTGTCTACTTGCTCAGTGAAAAAGGATAAGTCTCGGTATTTGAATTTCTTCACAGTTGATTTGGTTTGATAGTATCACGTCATGCGCATCGTGCAGCCTTCCTGTGTACGTGCGCCACAATGCTCGCCAGGGCTTTCTCCCCTGTACAATTGTTGTTTCCTCATCCACGAGGTTAGTTAGGATACTACTCCCAGTAATGCGCCACCTGGTGTAACCCCGGGTTCCCACCATTGACGTGTTCAGAATTAGGTCTAGAACTAGAAGATAACATATTTCCCGAAATCATGTGTTGTAGATATATGTAGCTAAAAGTTAGTTGCGCACTTAAGTTGTGAGTGTACTTATGCTATGATGATTATAGACTAGACTCAACATGCAGTCCTAGTTCACTATAACCAATGGCTCTGATACCAATCTGTCACACCCTCAAATTTCCACTGCGGGGTTTTACCGCGAGGCGCGTGACACACCAGGATCCCATAGCCATAAGTCATATGAACGAACTCTAAATGCCCAAACCATTTAGTTCGTTTTCAAAAATCAGGTTTAGTTAAGCTGCGGAAGCGTAAACCAAATTAAAACCTTTTAAAAGCCATGCGCAAAACAACGCGCCCAGATTAAAGCCATATGAAGGAAAATGTAAAAGCATAATATGTAATTTAGGTGTATGCCCGAGACCCCAAATGCAGTGAAGTGTGCAGTGCTTTCTAATCCTGGCACCGGAAGCTAACTACCTGCAAAAGCATGTAAATCGTGGGTCAACAAACAATGCTGGTGAGTTCACTAAGTAAAGTAGATGAGTATGTAACTGCGCTGGTTTCCAAAACCATGTAAACAAGTAATTGAGTTGGTTCCAAGAACCGTGTAAACACTAGTTCATCGCATGTCAAGGGTAGCTAACCCATTCATGATAACTAACACCGATATACCGAACTGCTGATGTACGTGTAGCCACAAATGTGAGCCGCATGCCTTACATCATTGCCTATCAACAATGATAAAATCTGTTAAGTTATAGTTCACTCCCGCACTCCCCCGAGCCGGTGTGAGGTTTGTCAGACCTAATAGCGCTATCAACTAATAACCCGCTTGCCATAACCCGGCAACTCATTCGGTATGTGAAGGATTTACAGATGATAGAGTTGGTTTAGTTCATCAAGGACACAGTTTGCGAACTAGTAAAAACCGACCCACACAAGGATCCATGGCATCCCAACCCGGGATGTGTAAGTAGTCCCAAACCGGACTAGAAAGTAGTAGTCCCAACCCGGACTAGAAAAAGTTAATTACGTTGTCTCAACTCGAGACGCATGCTTTTGAGAGAATAGTAGTGAAACTCACCTTAGGTTGCAAGCAAAAATATCCAAACTCCAACGTAATAGAGACTCGCTACCGACTCCCTATTATATGTGTCACTATGTGAGTACACGTGCATAACCAATATACCACATAGTACGTTTATTAGATACTTTTAAAAGTTCAAAACCGTGTAGTGACACCTAGTGACTCTACATGCACAAGTATGTCCTACGTATCCCGTTGGTGATCATGGTGATTATTATAAGTTTAACACATCAAATACATCCCATGCAAGTTTTCACACAAGTACATGTCAATTACATACCACATACAACTTCAAATAGTCACATAAATACCTCGTACACAATCTGCGTTTTTAGGACAGATTGTGCGCTGTGAAAAACGAGTCACTTAACCCACTTAACGGATGAATTAAAATCCCAAATTTTTACTGAGTATTCATGGGGATTCAGTTGCAAATCCCTATTTTTATTTTGTCTCAAAACCAAACACAAAAATTATAAAAATTCGTACAACACAGCTATGTCCAGAAAATTTCCACAACAGGTCAGTTTAGTAGAAAAATTCCCAAAAATTGTGTATTCATCCAAACGGGATGAATCCACTTGGAAAAGCCGAGTTTTTCCAATGTTGACCTACTGTAAACATTTCATAACTTAATTCTTTGTAAATCTCCAGTTATGACCATTTAAAGTTGACCAATCTTTCAATTCCGAAAATCTGATATGACCCCTAATCAATTAAAATTCCAAAACCGACTCAACCGATGTCCAAATCTGATGGTTTTGCCCATTATGAAAAGCTAAGACTATGTTCATCACAATCATGCAAAGAAATCATCAAAACTATCAATTTACCAACCCATTACAGCCCCTACAATTTGTCACAATGAATCTGTCAGAAAATCAGAATTCTAATAACATGCTTCTCATGAACCCTAATCATTCTTATTAACCCATAATCATGCAATAACCTCATACTAGCACAATAACATTCATATTAACATGTTCAATCTCAGGTTTTTACATACCATACACCCTAGACATGATTCCTATTAACCATATTCATCAACAATTCAACAAACAATCAAGATATCAATATTAATCATCATTTGCGATTTTTATACATAGAGTTCTTAGGGTTTTTACAACTTTTCAAACATCAATAATAATCATAAAACTCTTAAACAATGTACCTTGCAATGCTAGACTCCTTAACACTCCAAGATACCACCCGAATCAACTTGAATTAGTGAGATTTTGATGAAGATTGCAATTGAAAGATGTGTGTGTGTGTTAGAACCCCACGGCGCAAAGAAGTGGGTGTAGGGTTTCTTTTATTTTTTTTTTTATAAATAATAAGTTAGGGTTAGGCTCATGGGCCAAGTCTTTCGGGCTTTGGTGGGTTTTTGTCTGATAATTGAGCCCATTACCCCTAACTAACTCCCGAGATCCATCCCGACAATAGTAATCATACTAGCATATATAAAACTAATGTTTTATCAATACGTATTATGTTTATCATAAGTGCACGTATCTCATAACGTTTACGTACAAGTTAATTAATACACAATAATTCACATAAGCATGTAACTTACATACACGTGTTAATCCACATACATCAACACTCAATTGTTCACATAATCATGCATGTCCAACAAATCACCAACGTTCGGGTTATAGGATTCGTGTGTGTGTCAAGACAAAACCTTCCTAGTTATACGTGCGTTAATATCATCTAACATATGTTATTATCCCATAACATATCGAAAGACCTTCTTAGCTAACCCTAGTTAAGTGTTTAGTCATGAATGCACATGAAAGTTAACTAGAGTTTAGTAAAAGAGTTAACATGAAAATGCGGGGTGTCACATCATCCCCAAGTTGAAAAGAATTTCGTCCCGAAATTCAGCAAGTAACCAGTAAAGTCAGCTAGAAAAATGTGTGCTTGGTTCCCGGATGTCACAATATTCTAAGTGTTTGATCCTGAATAAAGAACAGTTGTTACAATAAAGATTCCTCCAAAGATCTGCTGATTCCTAAACTGCTACTGCTTAACAACTGTTAGAAGATAACTGCTGCTGATGAAAAGTCTGATGGATAAAGTCTGAAGATTAAAAGTCTGATGAAGAACAACTGCTGATCAAAGATCTGAAGAGCAAAGGTCTGTTGAACCAACAGCACTTTGGTTCAACAGATGATAAGAAGACATCAGAGTTTTAGATCAACAGAGTTTTGTACTGTCAGTTGTTTCAATGTAACAGTAGTTTATAGCTTAACAGTTGTTAGAGTTTGTTAGACAGTTAGGGGTCGCTATCTAGGTGACGTCAGCAACTGATCATCAGAGGTTTGAGCTTGTCTATAAATAGAACAGTACTTGTACTGTTCTATTCATCACTCGTCATTCTCTTTTAGACAAACATTCTCTGAGTGATCAGGCTGAGGGGGAGTTAATTGTACAATTGTAATCTTTCCTTTAATGAAAGCATTCGATTAAAAACAATTATTCTCTATGTTTTGATTTATTGTTATTCCGCTGCACTTTCCATTTATACTTCATTCATCTTTCATACTTAATCAAATCAAACCAATACTCAGATCCTAACAATTGGTATCAGAGCTTGGTCAATTAAATCTGATCTAATCAACCCGTTTAATACACAGATCAGCTCATAATCATTGATATCGTTTGTTTGTCGGGTTAAAACAGAGTAATAGTTTATTTTCGTTTCAACAGTTAGTAAACAGACTTTGTTTTTGAAAAACCAAGAGAATGACTTCACTCAATCAAGATCCACACAAAACTGGCACACACAACAAGCCTCCAATGCTTGTCAGGTCAGAATACAACATCTGGCAGCGTCGGGTGGCTCATGTGTTAGCACAACAGAACACAGGGTGCTGGAAATCAGTAGTATTTGGACCACATGTTCCAATGGTACCGAGTGCCGAGGATCCAAAGATCCAAGTACCAAAGAGTGTTGAGAACTACTCAGAGCAAGATTTTCAAAAAATCGAGCTAGATGCCAAGGCTTTCAGCATAGTAGCCATGGCACTGCCGAATGATATCTATGCCGGTCTCTTGCACTGCAATAGTGCTAAAGAACTGTGGGATGCTCTCAAAGAGCAATTCGGGGGAACTGATGATGTGATTGAAAACAACCGTGAAATACTTAACCAACAATATGAAACGTTTAGTCACATAAAAGGGGAGTCATTAACACAGCAGTTTGAAAGGTTTAACTGTCTAATTAGTGAACTTAAACTGGTTGGTCTAACTTTTCCTAATTCAACACTGAATCATAGGTTTCTTAGATCACTTCAGGACAAATGGGACACTATAGCCATAGTTATGAGAAACTCTATCGGATTCAAAGACCTAACCCTGACCCAGCTTCATGGTAAGCTCCTGACTTATGAAAGGGAGCTTAACCAGAAAAAGAAGCTCCAGGACTCTGGCAAAGTGTCAGATGACTATGTATTTGGGAATACTGCACTGTTGGGTCAGGATGATGGTTCTGGAAGTAGTAAGGATCAGAGTTATGATCATTACATTGACATAACAACTGGTTTCAATAATGATTCTTACTCATCACCAAACAACTGTGCTTTCACAGCCAGTGGTGATATCTAAGCTTCTGATAATTCATCTTTTGTGTACAATGACTTGCAATATATTGACCCTTTGGACCTAGAAGAAATGGACATCTTACATCAGGTTGCCCTGCTCAGTATTAGAACCAATAACTTCTATAAGAAAACTGGCAGGAGGTACCCAGGTTTACATGGTGGGTCAAAGGTTGGGTTGGATAAATCAAAGATAAAGTGTTACAAGTGTCATAGAATGGGTCACTTTGCTAGGGAGTGTAGGAGTCAGAATGGAGTTCCTATGATTACCTATCCAAACCAAAGACCACAGACCAACACTTATCAAACCATCCCTAATGTACCTAATGTGCAAAACACTGCTCACTTTGCACAGACCCAAACCACTGTTCCTGTGCATTATGTCCAAACCACTGTTCCTCAGTATCACTATGTCCAAACACCTGTTGCTCAGGCACCAGTGCCAATGACTGTTACTCCACCCTCTGCTCCTGCAGAGACCAGTCAACCAGGTCAACAGAGTTTCTTTACTCAGGGCTTTGTTGATTGGAGCAGTCTACCAGATGAGATAACAGATGACAACATTGCTCTAGTTGCCAACACTGAAAAGGATTTTTGTTTTATGGCACTAGAAACAATTGTTGAAGAGACTGATTCTGAGGAGGTGGTATCTATGTCTGAAAATGTGACTGATGGTGTTGTTGGTGAAGTTGTTTCAGCTGAAGAATCTGAAGTGGAGGTTGTGAATCTCTCAGACCCCTGGGGTAGTGATGATTGTGACTGCCAGTGTAACTGTGCCTTGATGGCTGCTGCTAAGGTATCTCCTCAAATCTTAAATGACTTATGCTCAGACAAATGTATTGTGGCATTTGCTAAGATAAAAGAGGTGAATGAAAACTTTAGAAAGAAAATCTTGGATTCTGAAATTCAGTTTGAAAAACTTACAAAAGAGTTAAAATCAAAAATATCTGAAAAAGAGTCTGAAATCAGCAGTTTAAAACATGAAGCAAGCATAACCAAAGACCAGCTTCAGACTATGATAACAAAATATCATAGTTGTAAGAAGGAGCTTGAGTCCACCCAAGTTGAATGTAAGAAATGGGTGGAATCATCAAAGGGTTTTGAGATGATTGTCAACCAACAATCTAAAAGTCATGTGAAATTTGGGTTTGGTTTTCAAACCACTGACCAAGGTTCACAAACCACTGACAAAAAGGAACCCCAGTTGGTTGAAGTCATCCCTACAAACTCAAAAGGTCAAGAAATCAAGGTTACTGAACCCAATGGCAAGAAAATCATTTTTGAAAAGTTGGAAGGTACACCCTCTTTTGATGAAATTGAGAAATATCAATTCAAACCAACATGGTCAGATGAGTGTGATGTCCTTGAAAATTTCAAACCAATGACCTTCAAAACCCCTGATGGTAAAATGGCACCACAAGCCAAAGTAATCCCTCTAGTAAATCTTCCAACAGATGATGAAACAACTGTTGAAAAGAAGAAAGAAAAAGGGAAAGCCAAGAACAACTTGTTTTGTGATTTTTGTGAAAAGAAGAACCATGTCACCAAAAACTGTTTTCTTCTAAAAGCATATGACATCAACAAAACAACAAGTTTAAATGATTCTAAAACTAAAGAATGTTCAATCTGCAAGAAAAAGAATCACAAAACAAAAGAGTGCCTATATCTCAAAAATTTTGATGAAAAAATAAAAGAGTATAAGGCTAAAACTCTGGAAAGTCAAGTGGTAAGTACTTCAAAAGGAAAACCCAAACAGACTTTTGAATCAGTCCAAACACCTGTTACCAAAAGTCTGAACAAAAACTCTGCTCCCAGAGATGTTCTGGTAACAGATGCTCCACCTGCTAACAGATTACCAAGAGGATATGGACAACCCACTTGTCACCGTCTACCACATGTTTATGAAGAGCCCAAGAGGCCTTCAAAACCAAAAGTGAACAGACACCCTCATGGTTTTCAACAACTGATAGGAAATGATCAAACATCTGCTGGACCAAGTGTTGACATACAAGCACTGGCAAATGGTCAACTGCAGCTGTTGAACCTAGTTCAAAAGCTAGTCCAAACCACTGATCATTCTCCTCAACTTAAGGCTGAGACAGCTAAGGACTCATCCAAAGCCAATTTGGCTTTGGACACTCACCAAAACTAAAATCTTTACTGATGTGCAGGGAGCTTCTGCTTGTTTAGACAGTTTATGGTATGTAGATAGTGGAGGCTCCAGGCACATGACTGGATGTAGAGCCCTTCTTCTGGACTTTCTTGCACATGGAGGGGGTGATATATCCTTTGGTAATGATTCTAAAGGTAAAGTGTTGGGTTCTGGTACTGTCAAAGCAGGGAGGCTTAAGTTTGAAAATGTTAATCTGATAGACAATCTAAAATTTAATTTACTTAGTGTATCTCAAATGAGTGACAAAGGCTTTGGGTCATTCTTCACTAAGCAAACTTGTAAGATTGTTGGCCCAGAGGCTGTAGAAAAGATTAACACCATCATAGCTGAGAGCAAAGCACAACTTGTTGCTCACAGAAGTGGCAATGTGTATGTAGTTGATATGTTGAAGGATAACCCTATGGCAAATGTCTGTCTGTTCTCAGCTGCCTCTACCAAAGAGACAGAATTGTGGCATAGGAGACTTGGTCACACCAACCTTCAAACTATCAACTCACTCTCCAAACAAAACCTTGTCAGAGGTTTGCCATCAAAAGAATTCAAATGTGATGAGCATTGTGTTTCCTGTCTAAAAGGTAAACAACATAAAAGCTCTTACAAATCCATTGATGAGTCCAAAACTAGTCAGTGTTTACAAATGTTGCACATGGACTTGTTTGGCCCTGTAAAAATCATGAGTCTAAGAAGAAAAAGATTTTGTCTTGTCATAGTTGATGATTTTTCTAGGTTTACATGGACTTACTTTTTACACTCTAAGGATGAGACTGCAGGTATTTTGAAGGACTTTGTCACCAAAGTTGAAAAACAATATGACTTGCCAGTAAAAGTCTTTAGAAGTGACAATGGAACAGAGTTTAAGAATAAGGAGTTGGATGATTTCTGTGTGTCAAAAGGGATTTTAAGGCAGTACAGTGTCCCAAGAACACCAGAGCAGAATGGGGTGGTTGAAAGGAAGAACAGGACTCTCATTGAGGCTGCAAGAACAATGCTAGCAGATTCTGGTTTACCTCTGTCCTTTTGGGCAGAAGCTGTAAACACTGCTTGCTATGTTCAAAACAGAGTTTTAATCAACCCTAGACATCAAAAGACTGCTTATGAAATTCTGTTTAAAATCAAACCACAGATATCATTTTTCAAAGTCTTTGGCTGCCCATGTTTCATTTTAAATCTTAAAGATTCCATTTCAAAATTTGCAGCCAAAGTGGATTGTGGATATTTTCTGGGGTATTCTTCTACTGCCAAGGCCTATAAAGTGTTTAACACAAGGACTAAGACAATAGAAGAAACTCTGAATGTGAAGTTCAATGAACTTTCATCTTTGAAAATCCCAGCAAACCCTGCTGAGTTGTTTGATTTAGATAAATTCAAATTTGAAGATATTACTGTCAAGACTAACCCTGCAGGTACTCCACAATCTTCACAACAAGACTACAGAATAGATGTTGTGGTTCCAGACCACTACAAAGTCTATCCTGCATCAGAGGAAGCAGTGGTTCAAAACAGCTGTCAAAACTCTGTCATAGCTGAGTCAGCCACTGTTGGCCAGTCCTATCTTCAAACCACTGATTCACCTAGCCAAACCACTGCTCAATCATCTGTTGACAAAAGTCAATCATCTGTTGACAAAAGTCAGTCCAACTTTACACCACTTGGACCCATTCCTCCACCTCCATTCCAAACATCTGTTGACTCTTCAAAACTGCCAACAGATGTTATGACAACAGAGTCTCCAAACCTCTGTCCTTCACCACAAAATGCCATCATACCATATCAGGGAGATCTAATCTACCTAAGAGCTCATCCACCAGACCAAATCATTGGCAACATCAGAGAAGGTGTGCTCACAAGGAGCCAATCCTCAAACATCTGTCTTTTTGCAGGCTTTCAATCCCTTTCACAACCTGTCAAGTACCAAGAGGCACTGAAAGACAACAGTTGGGTAGAAGCCATGCAAGAAGAACTCCTTCAGTTCAAAAGACAACAAGTATGGGAACTTGTACCACTGCCTAAGGATATCTGTCCAATTGGCACAAAGTGGGTCTTCAAAAACAAAACTGATGAAAGGGGTATAGTTGTCAAGAACAAGGCCAGGTTAGTGGTTCAAGGCTTCAAACAAGAAGAAGGAATTGACTATGATGAAACCTTTGCCCCTGTAGCAAGGTTAGAAGCTATTAGACTTTTCTTAGCCTTTGCTGTCAACCACAACATCAAGGTGTATCAGATGGACATCAAGTGTGCCTTCCTATATGGCAAAATTCAGGAGGAGGTCTATGTATGTCAACCACCTGGTTTTGAAGACACATTCCATCCTGATCATGTCTACAAGCTTAACAAAGCATTGTATGGACTGAAACAAGCACCAAGAGCCTGGTATGAAACTCTCTCTACTTTTCCCTTATCCATTGGTTTCACAAGAGGTAAAATTGATAAAACCTTGTTTTTAAAATGGAAAGGAAAAGATTTAATGATTGTTCAAATATATGTGGATGACATCATTTTTGGATCCACATGTAATAAAATGTGTGAGGAGTTTAGGGAACTCATGACAGCAGAGTTTGAAATGAGTGCTATGGGTGAACTTCAGTGCTTTCTTGGTCTTCAAGTAAAGCAACTGCAAAATGGCACTTTCATTCATCAAAACAAGTATGTGAAAAACTTGTTAACAAAATTTGAGATGAATGATTGTAAGCCATGTAGTACACCCATGAGCACTGTCAAGCCACTCACTGTTGATGAAAAGGATGAACTGGTTGATCAGACACACTATAGATGCATGATTGGGTCTTTATTGTACTTAACAGCATCCAGGCCAGACATCATGTTTGCAACCTGTGTGTGTGCTAGATCTCAGGCTTCACCTAGAAAGTCTAACCTTATTGCTGTGAAAAGGATATTCAGATACCTAAAAGGTGCTCCCACACTTGGTATCTGGTATCCTGCTAATGGAAACATTGAGCTTTCAGGTTATTCAGATAGTGACTTTGCTGGCTGCCATACCACAAGGAAGTCCACCTCTGGAGGGTGCCAGTTTCTAGGGAATGCCTTAGTTTCTTGGCAAAGCAAAAAGCAAGCAGCTGTTTCAACATCCACTGCTGAAGCTGAATACATTGCTGCTGCAAGCTGTACAGCCCAACTCATGTGGCTTCAAAATCAACTACTGGATTTTGGGATAACTGCACTAAGGACTCCACTCATGTTGGATAGCCAAGCTGCTGAAAATATCATCAAGAATCCAGTCTCTCATTCAACCACCAAGCACATAGATATCAGACATCATTTTGTCAGAGATAGCTATGAGAAAGGTTTGATTTCTCTGCACCATGTTCCAATAGAGGATCAGTTGGCAGATGTGCTGACAAAAGCTTTAGACACATCTACCTTCACAAATCTGATCTCTCGAATTGGAATGTTAAACATGGATTAAAACAACAAAAATGTTTTCAATAAAAACATTAAAATGTTTTCAGAAAAATCAAATTTTGCTAAAATGTCACTTTGGTTGAAAAATCTGTTTTAAACCACTGATCAGATAAAACAACCACTGTTTCATTCAAACCACTGATAGTTGAAAAATCTGTTTCAAACAACTGATCAGATAAAACAACCACTGTTGGTTGAAAAATCTGTTTCAAACATCTGATCAGATAAAACAACTGTTTTCATCAGTCTTTTGGTTAAACAACAGAGGTTGGCAACAGATGTTTACCAAAACAGCTGTATGCCACCAGATGTTTCAACCATCAGATGTTTGCCACGTCTGCTCTCAAAAGCAGAGTTTTGCCACATCAGCGGTTTCATCAGAGCCTATAAAACCCTGTTTTTCCCCCAACAGCAGTTTTACTGTCTCATTGTATTCAAAATACTGAAAACCGCCTTCGTCTTCCTCATAACCCTCAATCAAAAGTTCATCACTTTCACAATCAAAATCCATTAAAATGGATCTCCAAACAAAAGCCACTCATAATTTCCTTCCCTATTTGGTAAAAACCGAAGATAACACTCCATTCCATTCCACCATCGACATCATCAATAACTCAAAATACAAAAATGTTCTTATTGCTGATGCTCCCATATACCTGGAAACACTCCAAGAATTCTGGGCGAATGCTGAAGTCTTGTATCAAGACAAAAAGCCAACTTCCATAATTTCCAAAATTAGAGACACCAGTATCGCCATAACTCCTGAAATCATATCCACTACCTTCTCATTAAACGACTTGTCAGGTATGGAAACTTTTCCAAAAACAGAGCTTCACACTGAGTTTCAAGAGAGAGGGTATGATGCACAAATGACTGGTTCCACATTATATAAAAAGTTTTTCCCACCAGTCATGAAATTTTTCTTCCATACCCTACTCCTCTGTGCCTCAGCCAAGACTACATCCTTCAATGAAATCCCATTGAGGATACAATACTTGGGATATGCAATGTTGTCAGATTCTGACTTCAATCTATCTCAGGGATTGTTCTTAGACTTGGTCTCGAATGTGAAAGCCATAAAATATGGCTCAAACAATGCTTTTCTGCTCTACCCTAGAATTCTAAGTGTAATTCTACAAAAGATTTTACCTGAAAAGGATTTTCAAAAGGGAGAGTCTTTTAAAATGAAAAGCTTAACTGATGAAACTTTTACTAGAATGCTGGGTTCTTCAACCCAAGAAAAGGTATCAAAAGTAACAAAAGTTTCTAAAACACAACCAAAGAGGACAAAGACAACAACTGTTGTTGAAACCTCTGTTGGTGAGCCCACTGCTCCTGGTGATCATGGCACTTCATCCAGTGCTGTGAAACCCACACCAGCCACCAAAAGAAAACGTCCATCCTCAAAAACCACCTCCAAAACCAAAAAGGGACTTCTGGAAGATGAGATACCAGAAGCTAACCCTGTTGCATCACCAAAGCAACATGAAACCACTGTTGTTACTTCCTCACAACAGTTGGAGATATCTAAACCAAAGCAAACTCCTCAAGAATCCTCACAAAAGGATCTTGTTGTAAGCCAAAGGGAACCTCATACTGAGGCATATGAGTCACTTGACCATATGTTTACAAGTCCATCTCCCAGGGCTAATCAGCTTCTTACTCCACCTACATCACCACCACATGTCCCACAAACCATGCAACCCCTGTTTGAAGCTATTGACAAAACTCAGGACAACCCCAGTTCCTCTCATTCACCTGTCACTGAGAGTACACCACCACCAGTGACTGGGGCTGAGGAAAGTCATTTAGCTATCCCACAAACAGAAGAGGAGGTTATACTCCCAGAAGTCAATGTTACTTCTGATGAGGTTTCAAGAGAAGCAGCTACTACTGCTGTTGAGACCATTGTCTCACAGCAGGACAGTGGTTCCATTGATAAGACTTCCTTGAAGGCAACAACTGATGAGGCCACATTTGGGTCCCCAAAATCAGTTGGAAGTCCCCAATACCAAGAAAAAGGGGCAGCAGGTTCTCATTCTATGGACTCACCTCCTAGAACTGACCCAGCTAAAACTACCTCTGGTAGGGATTCAGATGATCCTATTAACTTAGGTGATGAGTCAAAAATTCAAGAATTGACGGTTAAAGTTCAAAACCTTGAATCCTCTGTTGCTGACATCAAATCTGATGTCAAGTCAATATTGGAAACATTGAATAACTTCACCAAAAGTCAACCATCCACCTCTGATATTGCCAATGAGCTATGGAAATCAGTCTCACCCATCATCATAGCTCATAGAAAACTGGCAGATCAAACCCAAGAAACATACATGTCCTTGATCAGAAACATGGTGGATGCCAGATTCAATGACACAAAGGCTGACATCAAGGTGATCAAGGAAAACCTGCTGAAGACCACTGGCTCTGCCCCTACCACCATTCTCAGAGATGAAACTGACAATGAGTTTACAGCTGATGATGCCAAAAAGGGGGAGAGTGGCAGAGATGGGCTGCCAAAGCTAAATCCATTTGGCCAACCACCCTCACAAAAAGGGATGCCAGCTGCTGACAAACCAGGGTCACCAAAATCAGCTCCACAATCACAACAACCAAATGTTCAAATCCCTGTCACTGAACCAGCTCAAGCATCAAAGGCAAAAGAAGTTGACACTTCAGCCAATGAAAAGGCTGAAAAAGCTGCTCAGGATAAGATGAAAAGGGCTGACACTTTGGAAGCAAAAGCAGAGTTGTTGGTGCAGCTGAAAAGAGAACAACAGCAAGAAGTGGAAGATGTAAATACTTCTAAGAGAAAGAAAATGCCAGCCAAACACACTAGAAAACCACCTTCCAAACTATCTGCTGAAACCTCTGCTGTTCAAACACCTGTTATCACAACCTCTGCTCCTAAAACCACTGCCACCACAACCTCTGCTACCCAAACCACTGAACCTAAAACAACTGCTGCTAAAACATCTGCTCAACCCAAACCAGTAACCAAACCAATCACCACACCATCAACAACTAAACCAGTCACAACTCAAACAACTCCCAAACCTACCACAACACAACCAAAAACCCAAACAACTGCTGGTACCACAAAAGGACCAACAGATGTTTCCCAAACAACTGCTTCATCTTCACCTTCACCCAAAATCTTGTATAGCAGGAAAAGGAAATCCACCTTTGTTATACAAGATGAAAACATCCACAACACACCACCTAACACCCCAATCTCACAATCCACACCAGTTAGTGCCATTCCACTTTCATCTTTCTCACCACACACCTCTCAATTCAGATCCCATAGACCACCACTCACCATCACCCCATTGGCTGAGAAGTATCCCCTTGAGTTGGATTTAATCAAGGGGGAACTTCAATCCTTCTACAATACTGATCAGCCATCAGAAAGAACCTTCCCATCTCTCAAAGGCTTCCCTGTTCCACTCAACATAGACACCTATCTTAAATACAAGAGTGAACAGGCTGATGCTGTCATCAAGGAGAAATGCAAAGGGAAGGATGACAGGAATGCTCAGGGCATCCATTCAGCAGAGCTTAGCAAACTCCGAAGGATTGAAGACTATGCTAAGACCCTGAGCAATTCCATGTCTACCATGCCTCTCAGCAGAGACTTGGAAATGGAAGTTAGGGATTCACTACTAGAACAGATCTTGGCAACCAAGCCTTACAAAGCAACAAAGAACCAATTCACAGGCTGGACCACACATGCTCTCAGGGAAGAACTGATTAGAATTGAGAGCATGGCCAAGAATCCTTCTACTAAGGCCTCTGCCCCTGATTTCAGTAAAGGGAGAGATCAAGCTAGAGCCTTGAAATTCAAGAGAATGAGACAAGAGCTTGTAGCAGCCAAGTATGGAGAGATGAGATCTGTTGCTAGATGGTCTGAGGTCAGGTTAATTGAAACATACAAGAAGCTTGAACAAGAAAGAAAGACCAATCCCAAACTACGTACCAAGAAAACCAGTCTATGATGATGCACCCAAGAAACCCTCTCAGGCCTTTACATTAGACACTTTACTGGAAACTTCAGATCTTACTATTGCTGCTAGAAGACAATTTAAGAAGCAAAAAGAAATGACTGAAGAAGAAACAAGACAGTTCACTGATACTTATGTAAAAGAGGGGATCTTGAACCAAATCAGATCTTTCACTGATCCTGTGTCAGACAGGCTCAGAGAACTCATTGGCAAGCCACCATCACCTAACTCATCTAAAATAAAGATGCATCCCAGTCACTCCTCTGATTCTAAAATTCTAAAATGGAAGTCTGATAAAGAGACCCATGAATTGACACTGCTCAGATCAGATGGTAGTGTTCAGAAGTTGAGTATGGATGAGGCACCTGGCCTAAGTGCTGAAGATCTCCAGACACTTCTGAACTTGACACTGGATAGAGATGCTGAAGACCTCTTCTCTCTACACTTTGAATTACAACTAAAAGGGCAAATTAGAGAAAGTCTGATGAGGAATAAAGATCAAGAATAAAGCAGAGTTTTGGCATCATCTGTTCTAGGGGGAGATTGTTGGGTCTGCTGAACTGGAGAAGAACAGATGATTAAAAGCCAAAATATTCTAAGTGTTTGATCCTGAATAAAGAACAGTTGTTACAATAAAGATTCCTCCAAAGATCTGCTGATTCCTAAACTGCTGCTGCTTAACAACTGTTAGAAGATAACTGCTGCTGATGAAAAGTCTGATGGATAAAGTCTGAAGATTAAAAGTCTGATGAAGAACAACTGCTGATCAAAGATCTGAAGAGCAAAGGTCTGTTGAACCAACAGCACTTTGGTTCAACAGATGATAAGAAGACATCAGAGTTTTAGATCAACAGAGTTTTGTACTGTCAGTTGTTTCAATGTAACAGTAGTTTATAGCTTAACAGTTGTTAGAGTTTGTTAGACAGTTAGGGGTCGCTATCTAGGTGACGTCAGCAACTGATCATCAGAGGTTTGAGCTTGTCTATAAATAGAACAGTACTTGTACTGTTCTATTCATCACTCGTCATTCTCTTTTAGACAAACATTCTCTGAGTGATCAGGCTGAGGGGGAGTTAATTGTACAATTGTAATCTTTCCTTTAATGAAAGCATTCGATTAAAAACAATTATTCTCTATGTTTTGATTTATTGTTATTCCGCTGCACTTTCCATTTATACTTCATTCATCTTTCATACTTAATCAAATCAAACCAATACTCAGATCCTAACAATTTTATCTAAAATAGCCTCTATTTTATTAAACCGCCCTGCACGTCCCAAAGAATCAATTATACAAGTGTAATGGTCTCGAAGCGGTTCCACGCCATGTTCTTGTTGCATCGAGTTAAATATCTTGATCCCATAATCAATCAATCCTGAATGACTACAAGCAGTTAAAACCACAATAAAAGTTATAGCATCAGGTTTTTCACCTGATGTATTAACCATTTCTTCAAAAGGCGCAACGCCTTCATTTCCATGTCCGTTTTGTGCATACCCATGAATCATTTCATTCCATGTAACAGTGTTCTTAACGGGCATTTTGTCAAAAAAACAATCTTGCTTCGTCTACATCTCCACATTTACAGTACATATCAATTAGAACACTTCCAACTATAACACCGTTTATAACATCATCTTTTATAGCGCGTGCATGAATTTGTCTCCCTTGAGATATAGATGACAATTTCGCGCAAGAGCTAAGTACATTAGCATAGGAGAATTGGGTAGGAATCATATTGTTTTCCAACATGTTTTTGAACAACATGAAGGCTTCTTCATCAAGATTATTAGGTGAAAATCCTGCTACCATTGAATTCCAACAAACTATATAATCTTGATCTTTTATTCTATCAAATATACATTTCGCAACTTCTATCTTATTGCATTTGGAATACATCCCAATAAGTCCACTAGCAGCATATATATCATCATCATCATCAAAAAGACTCTTTACTGAGGCTGCATGAACATGTCTCCCACTCTCTAAAAGCCCGATAGAAGCACACGAGCTAAACATAACCGCAAACGTAGTTCGATCACCTTTAACATTACAAAACTGCATATTTATAAAAAGTCGAACAGCTTCCTTATGTTTCCCAATCTGGGTATATCCCGAAAGCAAAGCATTCCAAGAACTTAAGCTTGTAGATCCCATTTTATCAAAAATCTCACGCACAATTTCAATATCTCCCGATTTAAGACACGCAGTAAGCATATTAATATACGTCACTTCATCTGGTTCAAACCCAAACCTTTGCATCTTTTGCATAAACTCCATCGCCTTCTTAATGTCATACTTTTGGCCGTCCAAGAAACAACGCTAACGTCTACCAAACTATCAAATATCATTTCGGCACTATTCATATCCCCACATTTTGCATACATATCTAACAATGAATTACTGAAGTGTAGATCTTTTTCAAGCCTGAGACTAATCGTAAGACCATGAAGTTGTTGCCCATTTACATGTGAACCCGACCCACTTCTAGCACATACACCAAGAATGCTAGACAACGATATAGCATCAATTCGTATCCCACTCCTATGCATCAACCGAAACATACCAAACGCCTCATCAACCCTCTCAATATCCCCTAAAGCCCCCATCATCACGGTAAAAGAAACCTCATTAACCTCGGGTAAATCATCAAACACCTTAATAGCACTCTCAACATATCCACACTTTGCATACATACTTAACAAAGCATTCCCAACATAAACATTCTTAACAAGCCCAATCTTATAACCAAGCCCATGACAAACACACCCACATTTCACATCCAACAACGCGCCACACGCGCTAAACACACTAGACAACGTATAATTACTCGGCAAGAACCCCACCCGGTTCATTTCACAACACAACCTCAACGCTTTCTCTTTCCCGTCCAACCCACCGCGAACAAACGCGCTAATCAAAGTGTTCCACGACACCGCGTTTCGCTCGGGCATTTGCAAAATCAGCTGGTGGGCTGAATCTATGTCACCAGTTTTACAATGGGCACTTAACATTGCGTGAAATGAAAAGATGTTTCTGTCAGGCATTTTATCAAACACGTGGCGTGCGGTTTTTAAGTGGCCGCATTTGTGGTATAGTTTGATTAAACGGTTGGATAAAAAGGTGTCTGTAAAGAGGCTAGTACGAAGGATGTGTGCGTGGATTAGTTTTCCATTAATATGTGATTTTTTGTCTATGCAAATTTGTAAGAAGTTTGCTAGTTGGGTTGTGGTGGTTCTGAGTTCCATTAGTTGTGGGTGCTTTGAAAAAGTTTGCAAGCTCAAGTTTTGTTTATTTGTATGTATTCTAGTAATAATATTATTTGTGTAACTATTTAATTATTTTTGTGTATATTTATAATTATAGTTTTATCTAAGTGTAACGTATATTATGAGTAAAGATCAAATACATATATTTTTTTTGTAAGAACTGTGAGAATCAAAGGGGGTAAAAAAAATTTATTTTTTTTTTTAGAATTTTTTTTCCCATGTGCTTAAACATTCTTTCTAGATGAATAATAAAAAAAAAAATTAGTGTAATTACGTCATTAAGGTAAATACATTAGTTTACACTAGAGTAATTATGTAATTACTCTACACGTAATTACTCTACACCAATTTTTTTTTTTTTTTAGTTTTCAATACTATAATACATGTTTAACAATATGGGGAAAAAAATTTTGAAAAAAAATATTAAAAAAAAATACCCTCCTTTGATTCTTACAGTTCTTACCAAAAAAGCTATTTGTACCGGATCTTTCCCCCGTATATTATTTCATATTTTTATGATAATCATATATAATAATTATTTGTATATAACTCCTGCTACACCTAGCTGTCATTTGTATTTTCATCTCCACTTCAAAATTAAGGTTTTTTTTTGTCACACATTGCCCAAGGCGAAATCACGGATATGCAAGTCTCATGGTTTTATAGCGTATGATTAAAGCAAACAGTTAATGAGAGAAATTTGATACCAAATGTTAAGTTTTACAAAACCGAAGTATTGTTTGAAAATACAAGATTTGCATCTATAACTTAAAAACACAAGTAATAAAAGTGAATCTTCCAAAGTGTTGGTATCATATGCTTTAATGATTGCTTATGCTTAAAAATGTCAACATAAAGTTGATGAGTTTACATATTTTAATGATAAAAGGCAAAACTGTTTCTTGGAAATCATTAGAAACTATATGATAAGCAAAACATTGGTAGTGGATGATTAATCGTTGTCTAGCTATAACTATGAAATATGTGACTTATGAGTTTGTAACCAACTAAGATAGAATAACAGTTTGCTCTAACCTCAACGTCGTGTCAGATGATTGCATATTTCTTCAAATTTATTACCTCATATTTATAGGTACATCAAGGTGGAGCAAAATTAGAGTTTTCATTGGGTTCTTATGGGCAGAATAAAATAGATCAAAGTATATGAACAAATCAAGCTGGTAGGAATAGTCACTACAATAAAATGTCATTTAGTGGCATACGATTTTAATGGCATTTAGTGTTTGTGTCACTAATTTAGTTTTTTAATGACAATTTATGTATGTTATATACATTGTATATTTGTAATTAGTTTTTTGGCGGTCCTCGTGTTGAGGGCTTGCCAGTGTTAATGGTTATCATTCAAAAAAAGAATATTAAAGAAAGGCATTAATCGCTCATATTTGGCATTGGTGAGTTACGAGTTACAACATGTACATGCTAGGCGCCCTAATATTAAAGAAAGAATAATAACATATAAACAAGAAACATATGATATAAGGGATATTTTTTTTGAACGGAGATATAAGGGATATTAATCGCTCAATTTGGTGTGTATCACATTGTATGTGTCACTAATTTAGTTTTTTAATGACAATTTATGTATGTTATATACATTGTATATTTGTAATTAGTTTTTTGGCGGTCCTCGTGTTGAGGGCTTGCCAGTGTTAATGGTTATCATTCAAAAAAAGAATATTAAAGAAAGGCATTAATCGCTCATATTTGGCATTGGTGAGTTACAACATTTACATGCTAGGCGCCCTAATATTAAAGAAAGAATAATAACATATAAACAAGAAACATATGATATAAGGGATATTTTTTTTGAACGGAGATATAAGGGATATTAATCGCTCAATTTGGTGTGTATCACATTGTATGTTTGCATCCACGCATGATAGCTATCGTTGCAATCATGATTAAAGATGCATAATAGCCACACCCGTGAATTACTTAGGGATTGTTTGGCAACCTCTGCATTAATAAGGGTTAAGTCATTAAGAGACCTGATTGGGTAAGAGACTCAACCAGTAAGGGGCCTACCTTGACTCGACCTGTCGAGTTGGTGGTGGTGGATTGAAGAGGTTGTGCATGAGTGATCAGCTGAAGGTTATGAACATATGTGAATGGATAAAGGTGTAAAATTTTAATCGTTGCAATAATGATTAAAGATGCATAATAGCCACACCCGTGAATTACTTATGGATTGTTTGGCAACCTCTGCACTAATAAGGGTTAAGTCATTAAGAGACCTGATTGGGTAAGAGACTCAACCAGTAAGGGGCCTACCTTGACTCGACCTGTCGAGTTGGTGGTGGTGGTGGATTGAAGAGGTTGTGCGTGAGTGATCAGCTGAAGGTTATGAACATATGTGAATGGATAAAGGTGTAAAATTTTCATTTAGCGCCATTTGAACTTAATGAGTAAAAGGCTTTACTGACTGATTCAGATTTGTCCTGTTAGTAAACCAAACACACTTACTGCTTACTGATTTAAAGATAGCCTCCTAATGAAACCATTAAGAGGCTACAAAACAGTCCCTTACTCAAAGACGTTAAAGCGAAAAAAGCAACGGTTGCTGCGCGGTTTTCCGATAATGCAAAGATAAATGAAACTATATGATAAAAATGTAATGATAAACAACAAGACATCTAAGATAACTACCATAAGATGTAAGATTGCTTAATACAATAGACAAGATGTTAGTATTAACTAACTTTTTATGCTTGCTAGAATCATAATTTGCAAATCATAGAAAAGGATGCCTAAATGACATAATTTAAAGTGAGTTGTAATAAAAGATGGTTATTCTGTTTAATGATCATAAACCCTTTATCATACTAAGCTTTATAACTGGCATGATGATTTCGAAAAGACGAAAAATGGCTAGATGAACCATGTTAAACATTTGATGAAGTGAAGTTACCTAATCTAAACATGGCTTCTATGTTACCTCACTAGTACTGTTAGGGTTAATAACAATTAACAATCAACAAATAACACCCAACTTTACAACTCATTTTAATGGTTTTGATACTTATTAATACATGACTGAAAAGTTCTGTTAAAAGAATTTGAATTTTTACTGTTTTTTTAGAAAACGAAGGTGTTACAGAGTTCATTTTTACAGTGTATAAGAACCTAAGAGAGCCTTGAGCTTACTTAACCATAAAACAAGTCTATACAAGCCGAGCCAGGATGAAGCCGATAAAAACTAAGCCCAACCAAGCCTCAACCTTCTTGTCTCTTCACAAGCCAAGCCTCTAGCCGGCTCCAACTCCAGCTCAGTTGGTGTGAATACACGTACCATGGAACTACACAAAGATAAGAGTTGATACTTTTTAACATGTCCATTAATGGTTTCGGTTGTCATGTCTGTCAATTTAATACACAAGTAAGGTCGGTGATTAATTACACAACGATTAACCCTTTACCTAAATGGAGAAACCCGTTATAAAACAGAATAAAAAAAAATACAAAATTTTTTTTTTATAAGGTCAAGAAGTAAGCCAGTAACCCATTTATTACAGCCCCACTAACCCTTTACCCGTTTACAACTTGATTACAACCCGCAAACCTGTTTTGACTCATTTAGATAAACGGGATTACAAGGGTCGTGTTTGGGTGACACAATTCTAAATGTGTCCAAGTCAGCTGGTCAGGGTTGATGTCCTTGACACAAATAAATATATGGGTCGTATTCAGGTTCATCAATCCAACCCATCAACCTCACATAATTTGTCACCTAACTATGAATCAGCGAAACAATTATTATACACATGTGATAAACGTGTGTGTGTGGGATGGGGAAAAACAGATTATGTAACAGCATCGGTTCACAAATACCTGGAATGGTTTTTGTATACACGAAGAAACTGAAATGTGCTGTCAATGCCTAAAGCTTTCTGGAAGTGTTGATTCCGTAAAATACTCCTTTCTTACATCATCCGCCGAGCAAAACCGTACCTTTAAAATGTTAAGAAGCATGAAAGGAAGGCGCAATAGCGTTAAGAGATGGCAATTATGATCCATTTACTGGCAAAATGGTTGATCAGGTTACACTTGATCTCTAATGGGTCAAACTGGTTATAAAAAGTAGCATAAAAGGAAGCGGGCAGAGAGTCGCCCAAAGTGCATTTTAATGCATATAACCTCCTAAACTTTTTCACTAAACTGATCATGCAAACCTGGCCCGTTTAAAAAACCCGTTACCCACCCAGTTTGCCACTTCTACTAAGAGGGTGTTTGGGATTACGTTTTGAATCTGATTTTTAGATTATTGCGTTTTGAAAACGCAGATATAATCAGTTTTTAGTGTTTGGGATTGCGTTTTGAAAACGCAGATAATCAGTTTTTTAGGCTACCAAAACGCAATAATCTATAAGCAGGTCCACCCCTGCTTTTTCAAAACGCATAATCTGTTTTGAATAATCAATCCCAAACACCCCCTAAATTGTATATGGAAGGACAACATATAATGTATACCAGAGAAGCATATGACTTTACTAACGGCTTGGCAAGCTGCCAAATTGGCTGAAATACAAAAGGAGCTTCAACAAATAGTACTTGTCCCAGCCGCCTTGGGTAATAATAATATAGCACATCAAACTGCCAATATTAAAAAATAATATTAGCTTTCAATATCCAAAATGATAGGATAAAAGTTGTTAAGAATGTTAGTTAAAAGTATTAGTCTGTAATAGTAATAGATAACAAGTATAGGGACTAAAGATGTCATATTGTAATACTTGTAACGGTCTTAACCGTCAGTCAGCTCGTTTATAAATACAAGTAATAAAGAGGCGGGAAGTACGTTTGAGCTGATAAATCTCCTTTCTCTCTGTTTTCTCTTATCACAAAATGCTAATGCCAGGCATTCTGCTCGTCTCAATTATATGCCAACGATAATTAACTAAACAAATAAACAACTATTTATTTATTTGTGAATATGTTGATTCTGGTTATGTTTAATCTTTAGCGGGTCAAGCATGTAAAAAAAAAGGGTTAGTTGAAGAGGAAACAGGCCGAGATTAGTTCCAATGTGTAATTTTAATGCATAAAACCTGCTAAATCATTTATTCAGAAAAAAAAAAAAAAAAAAAACTCGATTAAATTTTGAAGTAATATAAAAACTGTAATTATATCTGACAGAAGACTTGTTAATAAATATATATTATTAGGACAAATTAGTTTGTCGGACCCGAGCTGCCCATTTTGCCACATCTAACGAATACAAACTGTATTCAACGAGAAGTCTCATGGTAAGCAATATTCAAGTGGCATCCTTGTGAAAATATATGAATCCTTGGTTTAGAAAATAGCGCCTCGGGCGCGCTTTAAGCTCTTGAGGCGCGAGGCTCCAAAAAATCGCTTTTTTTTTGTCGAAAAGCCCTGGGATACATGAAGCTCTTGGGGCGGCACTTTAAGTGGCGCTTGAGGCAGCGCTTCAGTAGCGCCTCTGTTAGGTGAAGTGGCTTGGTCAAAAGTTGATCAAAAGCTAGTGGAGCAAAACAAGGAGGAAAAGAAGGAAACTGGTGGAGCAATAATGAAAGTGGTGTTATTTTATTTAAAGTGTGTTTGGTGTGTTTTCTATATAAACAAGTTGTGTTTGCTTTGTTCATTGTATCAGCCAATATTTCCTTTCATTTTTGTATTGATAACCAAAACTTTGTTAATTGTGAAATCTCTCTTTAATCATTCCAACCTTGACTCTAACATTTGGTATCAGAGCACATTGTGTTCTTGATTCATTTTATGCCTAAAATCATTCGATATCAAGAGATGTCAGACATTGCTACAACATCGAACTCAACCCAAAAGGAGAATTCATTCACCTTCCAATGTCCTACCCTTACTTCTTCAAACTACACTACGTGGGCTATCAAGATGGAGGCCATTATGGATGCCCAAGGGTTATGGGAATCCGTAGAACCGCAAGCCGGGGTGGTAGCGGATGAGAAGAAGAGCAAGACGGCTCGGGCCTTCATTTTCAAGCAATACCGGAAGAGATCCTATTGCAAGTTGCGAAGAAGAAAACAGCCAAAGAAGTATGGGATTCGTTGAAGATGAGGTTCGTAGGAGCGGACCGGGTTCAAAAGGCTCGCTTGCACACGTTCAAAAGCGAGTTCGAATCAATGAGAATGAAGGATGAGGAGTCCATTGACGATTATGCCGGAAGGTTATCCGGTATGATCTCGAAGTACAATAGTGTGGGTGCCGTATTAGAAGACGAAGAATTGGTTCGAAAGTTGTTTGACACGGTCACGGAGAAGTATATACATCTTGTAGCCTCTATGGAACAATATTCGGACATTGAAACGATGCCATTTGAAGAGGCTATAGGTCGTTTAAAGGCATATGAGGACCGGCTGAGATTGAAACAAGGAAACCGTACCGGAGAAAACACTTTGTTATTTACCAAAACAGATGGGCAGGTAAGTAATAAAGGATCGGGAAGATCAAGTTCAAGAGGAAGTCGAGGTCGAGGTTGGAATGGTGACAGAGGTGGTAGAAGTGGGTCACGAGGTGGCCGCGGTTCCAGTAGAGGCCGGGGTGGTCGTAACGGGGCCAAGAATTATCACGAAGGAAATAACTCCTATCACAAACCACGTGACAAGAGTCACATAAAATGTTTCGAATGTAATCAATATGGTCATTACGCCTCTGAATGTAAGAACGAGAAGAAGCAAGATCCGGAAGTACATTTAACAAGAGAGACAGAAGACGAACCCACCTTGCTGCTAAGTGTCTGTGGTGAGGAAGCTCAAGAAATGGTCTTGTTAAATGAGGAAAAGGTGTTTCCGAAGTTACACGAGAGACGAAACGAGCGTAACAAAGATATGTGGTATCTCGACAACGGTGCGAGTAATCACATGACTGGGAGAAAAGATGCATTTGCGGAGCTAAACGAAAGTGTAACGGGTCAAGTTCGGTTTGGTGATGGATCAAAGGTTGACATAAAAGGAAAAGGTACACTCTTGTTCCAATGTAAGAATGGTGAACAACTGATAATCTCTGAGGCATACTTCATTCCGGCCTTAACGAGCAACATACTTAGTCTCGGTCAGATGACCGAAGCTGGTTATGATGTCTGGATGCATGATGAATATTTAAAGGTCTATGATGAGCAACAAAGGCTGGTGATGAAGATCCAAAGGTCAATGAATAGATTATACAAGATTGAGTTGGTTGTTGCAAAACCAACTTGTTTAGCAGTCACTACAAATGATGAAGCATGGACATGGCATGCACGCTTGGGCCATGCAAACTTTCAAGTCTTGGAAGCAATGAGTAAGAAAGAGTTGGTAATTGGGATGCCTCGGATCTCGCACCCAAGACAAATTTGTGAAGGATGTGTGGTGGCTAAGCAAACCAGAAAGTCTTTTCCGGGTGAAACTAAATGGAGAGCAACGAAGCCGTTGGAACTCGTACATGCCGATATTTGTGGTCCGATAACACCACAATCCATCGGAGGTAATCGATACTTCTTGTTGCTTGTTGATGATTATAGTCGATATATGTGGGTTTATTTGCTAAAGACGAAAGATGAAGCTTTTGCAAAGTTTAAAGTTTTCAAGGCACGAGTCGAAAAACAAAGCAAATACAAAGTGAAGATTTTAAGGACAGATCGTGGAGGTGAGTTCATGTCTAAAGCATTCACTGACTTCTGTGAACAAGAAGGAATCAAAAGGCAAACAACAGCACCATACACCCCACAACAAAACGGTGTTGTGGAACGTAGGAATAGAACAGTTCTCGGGATGACGCGGTCCATGCTAAAGTCCATGAAGGTTCCTGAAATATTATGGGGAGAGGCTGTTCGACATACAGTTTACATTCTGAATAGAATTCCTACAAAAGGTGTAAAGTATATAACCCCTTATGAAGGTTGGAAGAGAAGAAAACCAAATTTAAAGTACCTAAAAATATTTGGTTGTATGGCTTACGTAAAGAAGACAGGAAGCCATATTACGAAGCTTGAAGAGAGAGGGGAACCTATGGTCTATATAGGCGCAGAACCAGGGAGCAAATCATGTAGATTATATAATCCAAAAGAAAAAAAATTGGTAATCTCACGTGATGTCATATTTGATGAAAAGAAGGGATGGCTTTGGGAAAAGACAAAAGATGATAAGGCTCCATCAAATTGCACTTACGTACAATTTACCAACATGGACCATGTGCCTCATGCATATGACAATTTTGAGTGGGACCCCAGCACTCCCACAACTTTAAACTCTAATAGTTTATATACTAATATGCATGTTGCAGGTACATCTCATGCAACCAACTCCATGCAGAATTCAAGTAGTAGCAACAGGTCATTTGAAGCCTCACCAGCTTCATATGATGACTCACCATTTCAAGGTTTTCGTTCTGTTGATGAAGTATATGCAGAAACAACGGAAATGAGCAAAGAAGAAGTCCAACATATGTACGAACATGAGGAACTACTGTTACTAAATGAAGAACCAAGCTCATACAAAGAAGCATCAAACGAAGAAAGTTGGATGAAGGCGATGCAATCTGAGCTAGACTCAATAGAGAAAAACCAAACATGGACTTTAACTCAGTTGCCTCCCAACCAAAAGGCAATTGGGCTAAAGTGGGTTTTTAAGTTGAAGAAGGATGCACACGGGAACGTAACGAAGCATAAAGCTCGGTTGGTGGCAAAAGGCTACGTTCAACATAAAGGAGTCGACTTTGAAGATGCTTTCGCACCGGTTGCAAGGATGGAAACGGTCCGGTTAATCATTGCAATGGCTGCAACAAAGGGTTGGCTTGTACATCATTTAGATGTCAAGTCAGCGTTTTTAAACGGCGATCTCCAAGAAGAAGTTTACGTGGTCCAACCGGAAGGGTTTCAAGTTAAAGGAAAAGAACACTTGGTGTACAAGCTTCACAAAGCCTTGTACGGGTTAAGACAAGCACCGAGAGCATGGAACTCGAAGTTAGATAAGACGCTAAAAGAACTCGGTTTTACAAGGTGTATCCATGAGCCAGCGGTATACACAATGAGCAGGTCAGGTTCTACATTAATTGTTGGCGTGTATGTAGATGACATAATCGTAACAGGTTCAAAGAAAGAAGATGTTGATAAGTTTAAAGAAAATATGAAGGCCATTTTTGATATGAGTGACTTAGGCCTACTGTCTTACTACTTGGGTGTATTGAAGTGCAACAAAATGATGAAGGTGTAACTCTCAAGCAATCAGCATATGCCGAGAAAATTCTGAAATTGGCAGGCATGACTCATTGTAATTCAACTCAATATCCAATGGAAAACAAGCTACATTTAACCAAAGAAGGAGAAGGAGCAAAAGTCGATCCGACTCACTATCGAAGGCTTATAGGAAGTCTTCGATATTTGCTGCATACGCGACCTGATCTTAACTACTCGGTTGGAGTAGTGAGCCGTTTCATGGAAAATCCTAAAGAGTCGCATCTCAAGGCAGTCAAGCACATAATACGGTACATCAAGGGGACGATTCACCATGGGTTGAAGTACCAATCCGGGGGAGAGGAAAGACTCGTTGGTTATAGTGATAGCAGTTTCGGCACCGATATAGAGGATCGGAAAAGCACGTCAGGTACCGTATTTTATTTTGCAAATAATGCTATCAGCTGGTCTTCACAAAAGCAACGAACGGTTGCACTCTCCTCATGTGAAGTGGAGTTCATGGCGGCTACAACTGCAACATGTCAAGCCCTATGGTTGCGAAATCTCATTAGTGAACTTAGTAGCAAACAGCCTCAATGTGTAAAGTTGCTGGTGGATAACGAAGGAGCAATAGCACTAATGAAAAATCCCGTCTTTCATGGTCGTAGCAAGCATATTGATACAAAGTATCACTTTATCCGCGAATGTGTGGAACGAGGGCTGATCGTTGTGGAACATGTAAGTGGTGATCTTCAGAAAGCGGACATACTCACCAAAGCCTTGCCAAGATTGAAGTTCAATGAAATGAAAAAATTAATTGGAATGAAAGATACAAGCTCACATCAGGGGGAGAATGTTAGGTGAAGTGGCTTGGTCAAAAGTTGATCAAAAGCTAGTGGAGCAAAACAAGGAGGAAAAGAAGGAAACTGGTGGAGCAATAATGAAAGTGGTGTTATTTTATTTAAAGTGTGTTTGGTGTGTTTTCTATATAAACAAGTTGTGTTTGCTTTGTTCATTGTATCAGCCAATATTTCCTTTCATTTTTGTATTGATAACCAAAACTTTGTTAATTGTGAAATCTCTCTTTAATCATTCCAACCTTGACTCTAACAGCCTCAGCCCAAAAACCATTTTTTGCTTATTCTATTTAGCCTAACAAGTGAAGTTCTCTGTTGATTCGTATTATGGATTGTTCTATATTGATTATCGATTGTTATACCAAATTTTCCAACCCCAAATTACTTGCCAATTTATCGATTGTTTTGAATTTAGATGACTATGTGCTTGGTCATTCTTATGTTTTGAATGCTTTTTTAAGTGTTTAAGGGTGTTTTATAATCATGTTTTTGTGATTATGTTTGATTCGAAGGTAGAATATGTCATATTGACATATATAATTTTTTTTATTTTTTTAATATTAAGCACCTCGCATACGTGAAGCTCTCACTTCGCGCTTTAAGCCCCGCGCTTCAGATTTTGGAACCAAAACGCCTCGGAGCGCCTCACGCTTTTTTAAACCAAGTATGAATCTATGTCCAAATAATCGCTCATTCATAACTTACCAAAAATGTCAAGAATTTAAGATCTGAATTCTTCAAGCCAAACCCTCGAAGATCAAATATTCCAAGTATCTCTTCTTTACCTTCTGGAAGTCTACTTAACGCCTTCTCTAGCAAGAAAACACATAACCTCTCGTCTTCAGACTGCTCAAACATCTGTACCACATAATATAGTGTAAAAATAAGACACAATTAAGTTGATACGCACTCTTGATTCAATTTTTCTTTTGCTTTTAGTAAACTTTGATGAAGATTTTAGATTACTAAAATCCCATTTCTTTCTGAAAATTATAAACTTTACCTCTGGGGTATGCTTTGATGGAACTACTATTAATACTGGCCTGCCATTGACATCAAGCGAATCATGCAAATAAGACTTTCCGGTTGCAGCTACTCTTCTGACTGATTCTTCTGTTATGTCTGACACGCAAAATTCTTGTCGCCATTTCTAAAAATATAATGTAGGTTATTGAAGACGACGAAAACTTAAAGTAACTAAATCCGTGTAGCTATGGAAAGCATATATTATGGCTAAAGAAGGATCATTGAGTTGGGGGTCTCATAGGGAGCAGCTTTTCTTTTCTATCCCCAAGGATAGTGGTACGGTTGGCCCTCGTCTCACCCTCCCCAAACCGTACCCTACAAGTTGGATATTACTAGGTAAATTAGTTTGTTTATATTATGGCTAAAGAGGCTAAGAAGTTAGGTGACTAGTCTCCACAACAAAGAAGTTGATGTGATTCAAACTAAATTACAGATGGCAAGTTCAACCCATAAAAATTAGACGGGTTTATTTGGATTTTGTATCATGTGATATATAACGGGTCAAATAGGAAATTTAAAATAAAAAATGTTTCAAAAAGGAAACGGATTTTGTATCATGTGATTTATAACAGGTCAAATAGAAAATGTAAAATAAAAAATGTTTTAAAAAAGGAAACGGGTCAAATGGGGTAGGTTAAAATGTAAAGAGGTCAAAAGAGTTTAAAGTCATTTAAAGTGTTTTTAATCACATAAACCCTACTAGATATCATTTCTGAATAAGATAGAGTAACATTATTGTAATAATACCTTTTCTAATCACACTTAGCACATTAACTGATTAACCATTTAAGAAATTCAACAAAGATGGATAAATGGAGGTTTGTTGGTCTATCCAACCATGACAATTGACACGCCCAGTCTTGACCCAAACCGTTTTAATACGTTAACCCGCCCATTCATTTTCCATCTCTACAGACTCCAACAAGAAAAAATGAAGAGAGCAAGATTTGGTGGCAAAACAAGACTATATATCAAAGATTTACCCACAATTGCTTTGGACAATTTTGAGATGGCTTCGTCTACTGAAAACCGCCGGTCCTTCAAAAACCAAAGAATCAATTCCTCATCATCCCTTCCATTTTTTCCTGTAGGGAGACTGTAATAATCTTTCTCAAGCTTCTCTTTCACCTTCATCACCAGCTGAAATGACAATGTTGAAAAAAAATCAATTCTGTTAGGTGCAAGTGAAATGCAAATGAAATTGGTATAGCTCATTAGTCTATAGTATTATGTTGGTATTTTATAGCCCGGTATTAAGTATTCCACATGACAAGTTCCTACATTTATCAGGAATATCTTCTGTATTCCAATGGCTTGAACCTACCAAGCACATGTCCGTACGTTAAGAGTCCGATCCAGGAATAATACACCATCATTGTATCCAAACTGAACCTAATCTAAGGATGTTCAAAAACAGTAGAAACCGACTGAACCCAAACCGAGCTAAACTGACTGGTTTGGCCAGGTTGTGAGTGATAAAATTTGGTTTACCATTTCGAACAGGCAAAGGTATTGAACCTACCCCTTCCGTACCGTATACGTGCCCTCTAGCGATCGTGTACCCACCCCATCCCAAAGTCATCAAAACCGGACCATGAACATCCTTACTAGTTACCAACCACTAAATCTACATTTCCAGTTTTAATTATGCTACTACATACTAAGTTATTATATCAAATAAATATTAATATTACTCGTAATATATATTTACATAAATCATAAGTGTCTGAGCTCTGATTTATCTTACAGTTTTCAACAATCTGAATCAAATGCACAATTGACACACGCATATTAATCAGCTAATGGAGCAGGAAAACATTAAAAAAAAAACAATAAAGTTTACCTTGCGTGAGTTGTCAGTATCGATTCCAGATGAGCAATTACGAACAGAGAAGTTAATAAATGAACGGGAGGATGATGAATGAGGCTTGGCCGTCGTTGATTGAGCGACGGAGATATGGCGGAAGGGGACAGGTGGCAACCGGAGGGACATTTTGGATTTTGAATAATATTATTATTATTATTTTTTAAAAGAAAAAGTAGTGGTTGGTATAGATGATAGGTTTTAAGTGGTTATGTGATTTATATATTATTATTGCTTGCTTGTTGCCGCCGCTTCGCTATATGGTGCCGTCACGCCACCAAATCATGCATCGTAAATTGGTTACTCTCTTACGCAATCAGAACTAGCGCCAAGATTACCGAATAGCCACTTAGTTATTATCCGAGACTATCTCTAATGTTAACGGTGCTTTTAGGCGCCCTTAGGGGCTGTTTGGTTGATTAAGTGTTGAATCATTAAGATGATCTGAATTGTTAAGATACTCTAAATGGTTAAGAGCTGAATCATTCAGTGTTCCTTATTCGTTTAATGGTTCAGCACTTAATCATTCTATTCAGATGCTGAAACAAACAATCTGAATGTTGAATGATTCAAAGCTGAATGGTTAAGAGACTACCAAACAGCCCCTTAGTTGCCTAGTCAGCTGCCACATTATATTCTTAAAAGCCTCACTTTTACCTTCAACCATGCAAACATCTTTACATATCCTTACATTTTCCATATCATCACCCAATTTTTCTTTAAATTTAATTACTTAAATTATTAAAATGTATTTAAATAATTAAATAAATAATATAACTAAGTAAGTAATATCAAAACTCAAAAATTGTTTGCGCTACAATTTCAATGTCATCAGACATTAGTTCTTCCATGAAATCAAAAATTACTAACTTGATGTATATTTAGATAGTTGGTGTAGTTAGGGGACGAATTTAATGCAGACTACATGAAATTTGGATCGAGAGTTATTAAATAATATTAAATATAGATCTAATTAGCACAATAACCCAAATACCTTGGCCCTTGTAGAAGGATTTTGCATTAAATTCGGACGATATTTAATGCGCCCGCAAACTTGGACAATTCCAAGTCATTTCGGGCGGCAACGTTATGGGCGCATTAATGATAGTCTAATAGCATAGTATGATATTATCAGAATCACGTTATAATAGTAGGATGATATAAAAAAAAAAATCAGAACGAATATGAAGGCATTAGATTAATTATAAATAGATCTTGATGGTGTGGGGTGTGTATAAGATTAGATTATACGCGGCTGATTACCTCAGATTGTTTAGCTGTATTGAAGTTGAAAATGCTAGCATATCGTGTGTGATACCTATGAGCGTGTTGTGACCAGATATTAGAGACAATTTTATAATTTGCTTAGCATGATCACCAAGTGGAGTAAAGTAGAGCTTACAAATGTGTCATGGTGTGGTAAACAGGTGGTGGTCCGTAAGAACTCAACGGATTCCCTTCTTGGTTTGTCTGATTTGAGGGAGAAGGTCCCGTTGAGTTCTTAATCATTAGAATATTTTTTTATAATATTTGATGCCATTATTTAAACGGAATACGCAACGTTTAAGTAATCATGTCATTTTCTTAGACATTAACACGTGCATGTTTGAGAAGTATGTTACACGTTACATTCAACACGATAAAATGTAATCAATTCAAGAGCACGAACAATACGCCACGTATAACATGATCATTGACGCGGCTAGCTAAACATGGTAAGAAATAATAATACATAATAAGCAAGATAAAATAAAGTTACTATATAATCCCAACCTTATCTTTTTCTATTTTCTATGTTTCGATATAATTTTTGCGAGTTAAAGCGCATGAGTTATTCTACCTTTTACATCTAGTTTTTGTTTGGTTTAACGCTCTTACACAGGTTAAATTGCTCAACCCAAACACAAGTATACAACCAATGCTGTTATTTGTGTAAAAAGAATAAACTCTATCCACACACACTAAAAATCATGTATCCGAACTCTTTATCTAAACTGTCAAACTAATAGACAGTAAACATTAAAGTTGTAAATGTGTTATCAAAGTGGGTTGTAAAAACAAATAAAATGGGTCACAAAGTGGTTAGAGAATCGGCATGTTTCTCTAAACAAGTTGGCAACTTGGCAGGCTTACCCAAACATGACCCTTATTAAATGGGTTAGATACAACCAACCAAAACCTGATTATTTAGTCACATATAAAATTGTCAACTCTATGTAGACTTGGTCCAATATACATAAACCAATCATGTGGGTTGAACCATGTATGATCAACAACACGGCCACATAAGCATGCACAGCGTACATTTTACGTCGTTATTCAACAATACAGCCACATAAGCATGCCTACTCGACAATACAGCCACATAAGCATGCCTACTCGACAATACAGCCACATAAGCATGCCTACCATTTACGTCATAATTTTGTCACAAGCCGGTCCCACCCAGCCTAATGCTAGCCCAAGTTGTTACTATGTAAAAATGTTTAGCATAGTAAAAGTATTGGCTTGCTAAACGCTTGAACTACCTCAAATACGTAAATAAATAACGTAAACAAGTTGAGCTCAAGCTTGAAACCTACCAGTGAGACAAACTCGAGCTTTAAAAATATAGCTCAGACGAATCAAATTAAAGTTCAAGCTCTCTTAAGTTATAAACGAGGCAAGCTTGAGCTCCCTTAGGTTAAACAAGGCGAGCTCGGGCTCAACTCGTTTACAACCCTACTGGTAGTCTCTAGTTATTTTGCCAATTGTCTTAGGGCTGATAGACAAGAGTGTAATCAACTTAACAGACCCGAATTTTAAATACATTGGGTCATAACATCAGAAACTACAATTGAAATTGTCATATGGTAAACCATTTTTCAATTTGCAAATTGGGCCAGAAAAAACCTTAACAAAGATTTAAGACAATGCTTCAGCCATGATTGATCGATGCGATATCTGTTGTTCATAAAGTTGCCTAAATATCCGGTATTTAGCATCATGATACTTCTTCACTCTCGGGTCTTTTGATGGATGGATTACCTGTAATTACAGAATGGAAAAAGATGATCAGGCCCGTATAAAGTGACCCAATTCATGCTATATGATCAACCCCGTGCGCTAAAATGACCCTACCCATTGTCATGCAATCATCTTGCTTCCTGTAAATGATGATATCAATGATGGAGATGATGATTACTACATACCTGACCAGGTGCATTGAGCGCCTTCATGGCGTCTCTGAGTGTAGGATATTTTTTTGCAGCAACAGCACCGAGAATAGCGGCACCTAATAAAACTGACTCACTTTCACGAGGAAGAATTATAGGGCAACCTGCATAATAATGTGTCAGGAATATATTTAAATTGACCTTCTAATGTTACAAAAGATACTCATGTTCAAAATTAACAATGCATGCATCTACAATGACAACTAGATGACAGGTAAAGGTGACAAAATGGGTGGGTACTTGGTCGGGCGGGTTGGGTAACATGTCAACATTGTTATTTTTTGTATGGGTGAAGATGGGTCGAATTGACTCCAAACACATTTTATTAAGAAATTTTCACTTTCTTTAAATAATTGGTTTCAGGTATGATTGCAAAAAAGTATCGTTCCAATAAAGTTCTTTAAATATGATTTAGGATGTTTAATATAAATTCACTTTGGAATAAACAACAAAACTCTTCTTCAAAAGTCAAAACTAGTTGGGTCATGTAGAAAAAGAGTTTAAACATATGATTGTATATGCACACAAGTGTTTTTAAGTTTGATTTGATTTCCTTAGAATATAGAGATGGAAAATGGGCAGGTTGAACCTGAATAACAATTCAAATGGCTACAATTTATATACGTGTCACTGGGTCAGATTGACCCATTAACACTGTTTTTGTCCCTTTTATATTATATTTATAAAAAAAGCAATTAATACTACTCTTAAAACAATAATAAAACTTTTTTTTACAATTGATTGAAGAGGTTTTGAGTAGCAAACACTCTGGGCAACTCCATACCTGATCAACCAATTTGGACTGGAAATAATAATAAAAAAACCACCATCGCTAGACTCATTTTAAGTAAATGGGTCAATTTAAACCCTCTACTTAGTATGCAAGGAGTATTGTGTAAAGACTAGTCCATCAGAGGAGGAGAGAGAGAGAGAGACCAGTGATATCAGCATGCTCTTGAATGAACAATGCATTCTTTGAAAGCCCACCAGAAGCAAACAGAGTATCAATCTGTAAAC
The DNA here is from genome assembly GCA_032199755.1 of Ambrosia artemisiifolia. Classification (NCBI taxonomy): domain Eukaryota; kingdom Viridiplantae; phylum Streptophyta; class Magnoliopsida; order Asterales; family Asteraceae; genus Ambrosia; species Ambrosia artemisiifolia. The sequence continues at coordinate 11,633,598 of CM063514.1, forward strand.
ACATAAAAACATGAGGTAACAGCCACATCTACCTGAGCTATGTTTCAATCTAGGTCGCAAGGACAATCACGCAGAGAAGGGTGTATAATACATTAATACATTGATAACAGGTGTACATGAGCGCGTGTATTACATGAAAGGAATAAATCTATTCATATGCATATATGAATATCAATGAACTATTCGTAAACCTTAATGATGGGAGGGAGGTAGCATGTATTACCAAAAACAAGAAAGTAAAGAATACATATTTTTTTACTGGAGTAGTATACACTGTAAAAGCCTAAGGCACTTATCCCACTTTTACGAAGGGCCATAACAAAGGTGGCAATTTCAACCCATATACCTATGGATAGGTTTGTTTGGGCATTGGTTTATCTCAATCAGGTCAGAAAGGGTAAGTCTAGTACTGTTCGAGATGGGTCAAGTTTGGTTGACCAGAAATACATTTTGACCAAAGTTGTAATAACTTATAAATCACTAGATTATACCCCGGGAATGTCCCGGGGTTGAGAAATCTAATATCATATATTAAATTTACATATGAAATAGAATTATGCGCTTTACAGTTACATGTAGAAAAGTTTCGGGTAGCACCTAACCTAAAACAATTAAAAATGTATCTCCAATGTTAACGCCTAACCTTAAACAATGTATAAATCTAATATTAATATCTAACATAAAACAATGTATAACTCGAATACTACGCATGTTGAAAATAGAATTGATATTTACTGATTTGAACATAATTAGTGACTTGCCTATACATGATTAACGATTTACCTGAACACTTTGTGTTTTTTTTCTTGTATGAACGAAACCACACAAAAAATAGTCGTTTTTTCTCCGTTTTTTGTATAGCACTATGGTACTCGTTGGAAAGATAATAAAACGCTCGTTAATTTGGTGTAATTTTTTTCTTTAAAAAATCTCGTATATAAAAGATATTAACCTTTAAAAATTATTGGAGGAAATATAAGAGGGAAAAATCTAATTTTGTTTTTAAATTATTTTTTTCCTAAAATATCTCAATGCCACATGGGATAACACATGGCACACTCAAGGAGGAGAATGCCTCTTTGAGTGCCATGTCATTAAAATGGCTTTGGTTTATTATATGTATAGATTAGTATAAACAATTTAGAAGGTTGTACACAATATAAACAAACTTTGGGCGACTTCGACCTCTTTGGCACATATTCTTTTTAGCTAGCTTCTTTTATGTTAGTTTACCCCATTGAAGATAAAACAAAGCCCGGGTCACCCCCATTTATAAGTGAAAAGGTTAAAACTAGTTCCTCTACCTCCTAAGTGGATGGGGCCAATCGAAGTCGACGGACGACGGTGATTAAGGTCAATGTTCAATTCTTCCCACATGACTTGTGATGAGCGTATCATCCAATCAAAACTTCTGGAGTCTAAACAAGTGTATACATACTAAAAGCACACTTACCTTGTGTCCATGCTCATTGCAATGTTCAATGATATGACGTGTACCATATGCAAGGCCTTGCATGGTGGCAAAGTACTGAAGAGCCAACTGTCTTTCACTCGTATCAAGATTTAAACCACAAATCATTCCTTTTGCATTCGGGTCTGCAATTGGAGACCTAAACCATATAGTTAAAATTTAGCTGACTCGACTAAGAAAAGAAATACGTACGGCGTACAGCCTTCACAAAAATTAAACTTATAAAAAAAGGGGTTTAAAATCAAGCGTAATTTTAACACATAAAAACGGATCATTTATTTGAAAATTAGATTATTATTGAAAGAATGTAACTTGTAATGATATTTGACACACTAAATACATGTAAAAAGAGAAAAAAATATATATAGAGCGAAGGACAAACTGTTGTGTGTCAGCCTAGCTCAGTTAGACCTGGAACAAAAATTACCTTTTTGACCTATTACCCAACCCGCCTGACCCACACCATATTTGCCACCTCTAGACCATATTTACCTGTTACCATGGAAATCAGGAAGGACATGCAGATCAGCTGTTAAAGCTGCTATAAATGAAGTCCCCATGTCATTCATCATTTGCGCTAGTAGATCGTTCAACATTTGAAACAGAGAAATATCTGGAAGATTTACATGTATAGAAAACTAGATAAGTATATAATAGCTTTTCTAAATAAATAAGGAAAAAAACACAAAAATAAAAAGACTCGCACCCTACCTAAAAACTGTAATCAGTTCCATAATCATGTTCGGTACTCTAATTTGAAACAACAGCGTTTCCAAATATTTTATTGAAAAAATAAATCTTACTTTGGGAAGCAGCACGGTTTGCAAGATGTGAAGAAGCCACATGATTATCAACTATATAATCCAAAAGAGCACCAGTAGCACTCTGACCGCCTTCAGTTAGCCACAACTCAGGAACCATAGCTAGACATATTAAAAACGGGAGAATTAAAATAACAAAACTTTTTACAAAGGGGAAAATTAGCAAAGCAGAAGCAAGAAAATATATTCTAAGTTAATTCTAGTGTTTAAAGCTAGCAATAGAGATACTGGAAGTGAAATCATGGATTATGCATGGAAAACGTGATATTATATCTGGACGCAGAATATCTGATGCAGTGTGTGACACCCGGCAACTTCCGGTAACTAACTTTTGAAAACTTAGTAAGTCTACCTTAGCGAGTCGCGCATACGTTACACAAAACAAGGTTGGTCGAGTCGAGTCGCGCATCATTAGGGTTTTAACATACGCAAGTCTCGAGTCCCGGGAATTGGTGAACGAGTGTGAACGTGTTTACTTTCATGTATTATGTGTTTATAATCATTATGTGACTTGTCGGTATGTGAAAATGTGTTAACATATGTTAAAACGGAGTTTAACGCGCCAAATACACCACACCAGACCCTGTAGGCGATTAGCATGGCTAATTGCCTTCATGGTGGCGATTAGCCACTCCCTTTAGGCGATTAGCTTTGTCTATAGGCGATTATGGGGGCTAATCGCCTATAGTGAAGGCGATTAGCAGCCCTAATCGCCTGATAAAGCTGCATAATCGCCTATAAGGTGCCTGACGACTAAAAACACCTATAAATACCACCCTTGACCTCCAAAACATCATTTACACAACCCTAGCCGTCCCATAACATATCTCAACCCACAAACACCCTCTGGAACCTATTTTTACATCAAAACAACCATTTCCAAGCTTATTCCATCATCTCCTCTTAAATACAAGGTGTGTTCTTCAAACCCAAACCTTTAAATGATTATGTTTTACTCCCTAAATGTCCAGACCTGACTTATAAATGTTTTTGTCTTTTAAAATCCATTTAAAACCGTTTTTAAACAAACCCACACCTTTACATGTGTTATATGTGTTATATGTGATTAAAGATAGAATTTTTAGGATTGAATCATGGTTGTTTTTGTGTTAGTGTGATGTTTATGGCTGTTACAAGTTAGTATGATGATGTCCTAGGAGTTTGAATGGTTTTGGTTGGGTATTGTTGATACTTGGTGTTTTGACCCATTTGAAGGATTTTGGATGATTAAGGATGATATGAGATATGTTGTTGATTGTTTGATGTTAGGGTTTGCTCTAGGATGATGCTAGAACAGTAGGATGCTTTCGGACAACGTGGTTATGTGATTAAATCTGGATATTTGCTATTTAGGGCAAGTTCTTGCATGTTGATGTGATGTTTTCATGTTAAGTTGCTATTTTGGGAAAACGCTCGCATTCGGGACTGTTAGAATGATGAAAACTTAGGGGATTTGCTTGAAATATGTTTGTTAATATGTTAGGATGATTATTGGGTGTTTTTACACGTTTCGGATCTGATTTGGAGGGTTAAACGCGCGAAAAACCATATCTGCTGCACTATAGGCGATTAGGAATCCTAATCGCCTATGCTATAGGCGATTAGGGGCCTAATCGCCTGAATTGAAGCCCTACTCGTGTGACTTATAGGCGATTGTGATCACAATTGCCTTCATTTCATGCAATTGTGATCCTAATTGCCTTCATGACATGCAATTGTGACCCTAATCACTAGTTAAGCCCTGAATTGCATACCTTATGACCATAATCGCCTATAATGCATGTGATTAGCCCTAATCACCTATCATAAGGGGCGATTAGCCCTTGTAATTGCCTGTTGACCATCCCTAATCACGTGTTGACTTTCCTAATTGCATGCTAAGTTCCTAATCGCGTGTAATGCTATTATAAGTGTATTTTAACATCCCGAAACCCGATTTGACACCTAGGAATATGATAGGAACCCCGTGACATGCTTAGTAACATAGTAACACGTGTTCGGACTTGTTCGTACGTTATTTGACCTATGTGTTAGAATCGTTGAACTTTAACGCATGTTAAGTGCTGAGTTGCATGTTTTGTGTATGTTTGTGTATGAGATGAACACGTGGAATGTCGGGTCACCAATGGGATGTCGAGTCTTGTCTTACGTAGTCTGGTTGTCGGTCAAACACGCTTTTCGGACACATAATGGTCATGGACTGGACTTAGGGACTAATGAACCCGAAGGGTTATTAGTCTAACTTAACACATATCTTATGATAGGTCGCCAATAGTTGGGGCTATCATATCTTACAGACGGTTTACTCATATCACATATACGGTTTACTCATAAACGGAATATGCAACCTAATCTGTTTTGGTTTTCGGGGGAGAAACATGCTTAAAACTCTTTTATGACTTATGGATTATTTTAACTCTTTTGTAACTCATTACTCTTTATCACGTTATACTATGGCTTACTTATCGTACTATACGGTTCATCAAAAAGTCCCTTAGAAACCACTAACATGGGTATATGGCAGGGAAATATGGATAGCGCTATTGGGGAACTGACAAACCCCACTCGACGGTAGGACCGGGCGGGTGCATATTGTCTCTAACAAAACAAGGTCTACCGGTGATGACGGTAGCCCATAGGAAACTAAGGGTCATTACACGGCTTAGTCAGCAATGGTTTCACCCGTATGAGTATCTTATTCTGCGCCTAGCTAGCGTTCTTACAAGCATAGTAGTAATTGTGATGGTAACGGTTCTCGAAGGATTACTCTAAACGTTTAAATAAAACCTGTGAACTCACCAGCATTATATGTTGACTCTTTTAGCATGTTTTCTCAGGTCGCTAAGGTAGCAGCTGTCAGATAGGCGCACGGAGTCGCACTGGGGTCGTCTTGCGTCTAGGGTCTCATGGCATGTTTTGGAAATGTTAAACTTTGGAACTTATGTTTTATTTTCTGCATGACTTTTGTAAACTTTTAATGCTTCCGCACTGTTATGTTGAGTTTTAAATCTTATGCATGGTTTTTATTACTTATGTTTTACATTTAGACGTCGTTTATTGTGACCGTTGACTTGGATCCTGGTATGTCAAACGCCTCGCGGTAGAACTCCGCAGGTGGATATTTGAGGGTGTGACACAGTGTTATGTCACACCAAAGATATAGCCATGATGGTGGTCCACACACTTTTAAAACTGAGTACAAAATGATATTAGCAAAATTATTTGCAGAAAAAAGTAACCAACTTAGTCAAATTTCTCTTTTGGGTAACCAATTTAATTTACCCCAAAAAACCCATCAGTCACACAATTTTCTAATTAAAGTGATCTTCCATGATAACCAGTTCCCAGGTGACTGTCAGCATCACAACAGGAAAAACAAATTAAACGAATTAAAAATGCCACACGTCTACGAGGTAATCAGCTCTTAATACCTTAAATTGAGATATTTGAAAGTTATTGCAAACGAAAGTTCTTGCAGCCTAGTGAATTGTTGGGGTAAACTAAGTTGGTTACTAAAACAGAATTTGACTTGGATTTTTCCCTTATTTTGAAAAAAAAAAAATTTAAAATTGCTTTTGTAATTATCCCAGCAAGTTAAAGCAAACTCTTGTGTGAAGGTCGAAAAGCTTACCGGACCAAAATGGTCCCCAGACACCTGGGATAAACAATTTGCTCCTTGCGACCGCCATATGACATGTGGAAGTTCCACATACCAACACCATACGTCGGCATATAGCATCGTCATCATCAGATTCTGAGAAACAATACGCTAACATAAAAAAACAACAAAATAATCATATAATGCATCAACAGAAGGTAGGAAACAAGGTCAAATGAAGTATAACCGTTCGCTTCAGAGTCAGGCACACTTTCCATCACTCCAACACCACCAGCATGAGCATCAATCAGTGAAGTTCCTACTGGAGTCCCAGTTAGAAGACCCAATTCCTGAAGAAGAAAAAATAATAATACTGAGTATAGCATATAGTGGTGGCCACTTTGACCCTTAAGAATGGGTCAGGTTATGCTTCATCTCTATCAGTGGAGCTAAAAATTAACTTTTTAGATGGGGTCAGACTTCAGAGAGGTCAAATGAGTTGAAAGTTAATTAATCAGTGTCCAGATGTAGGTAGAACCTGAATCCAAACAAGCTATAACACGAGTAACTCCGAACATAACTCCACACAACACGATAATCCAAAAGAATCAAATGGGATATCGAGTCAAACTGAATACGGAAAATATATATGAACAAGAATAAACACTTCCATACGAAGAAAGGGACAAATCTCTATAATGTTATATATGAAAAAGATCAATTAGTATCTATATTATATAAATTTTCGCATTTGACACACTAGTTGTATGCATAAAAATATTAATAATTATGCACAATACCTAATCCGAGCCAACCCAATGCAAAGCGAACCCTTACCAAAAAGTACCAGTTTTGACCCGTTATCCAACCCTACCGCCTATAAGAGTTGAAAAGCTTCTATGTCATCATTCAAAGTCCCCAATTAAAAGTTTTGTTGGCTTAATTAATTAATGAACCTCAATGAACGCCAGTTATTCTCCATTACAAAATTTCTTGCCTTCGCGGCTTCAGATGTTAGACCACAACCCAGAGCATGACCGGGGAAAGCTACACTTCTTCCTGGTTATCAAAATGAGAAAAAACTGAGTTTTTAAATGCAAGGAAGAACTTAAACAAACAAAATCAACATAATACTCAAATTTTCTGATCAATGTGAGTGTCAAGGGGATGTTTGGCTTTGCGTTTTGGTAACAATTATCTGATAATTACAAATTGAAGTCACACTAATTATTTTTTAGTGTTTGGATAAACAGAATTTGATTCTGATTACTTGGTTATTCAACATTCAAATAATGTGGATAAGCAGCTCCAAGCTTCCAACAGATTGATTATCCAGTTAACTTGAGCACTTAATTCCTAATCCGAGAGACTTTTGATTTCATATAATAACACGTCTCTCATTATTCACAATAATGACTTTTTCAATTTAATTTAAGCTCTTAATTCCTTAAATAATCAGATTTTCCAAACACTCAACACCTGATTATCGATGCACTATCTTCTACTCCCATTTTGTTCCAGTTGATTATCTTACCCTGATTATTGAATATCAAATAACCACTTTCAAATTGTATCCAATTATAACATGATTGCTTATATAAATTTCTTAGTCATATCAAACATAAACGCAAGTAACAAAAAGTAGTTATGTCATTCTAAATTTTAAAATTTCGTTCCGTTTTAGAATTACAGTACCTATTTTAGAATGATGTCCATCGGCTAGGTCACGTAAACCAATCTCTTCCCAAAAGTCATCATCCCATCCACACGCTTCCATGTCTCTAGAGCTGTTTTCATCAACATGCTGCATGTGTGCATGACCTAAATATGTCCATTTGCAAACCGTTGTGCACATACTGCGCGTATCATCTCCTGTTGCTCTATAAAAATTATGGAAAAGAACAATAAGTCAATAACATTTGAATACTTTGTCTATGAGAAGCTCAGGGATATTTTCAGAATTAGGAAGAAAAGAAAGATGCATGGTTTACTTGTATGACAACCAATCACTCAAGTCCATCCACCTCCAAGCCATTGACCAAGATTCTTGCAGATTCTCTTTCACCCACAAAAGCTACAGTAGCATGAATGAAATTCATAATTATTTTTATAGTTGGATAAAGAGATTTTGCTTCTATTATCTTATTACATAAATGTTTAATAGTCAGTTTTGGATAATCAGTTATAATCTTATTATACAAGTGTTAAATAGTCAGTTTTAGATAATCATTTTCATACCTGCTGCAACAAAACAGATTATCAATGGATAAGATCAAATTACCATTTTACTTGTTCTGAATTACCAATTCTTTCAATCTGACTTAATATGTGAACTATAAAACCATGTTTAGCTAATTAGTATTCAATACCTTAGGTGGCTGCATTTCAGGAGAAATTGAACCACCACAATATTGTAGAACAGGTGAATTGGAGGAGTTTATTCTTTCAGCTTGCTTTACAGCTCTATGGTCCATCCATACTATTACGTTTCTTCTTGTATCACCACTCCAAGATACTGTAACAGGTTGACCTTCAGAATCCACAGCAACTGCATAAAAAATCAAGCCGAATATTGGATAAATATCAAGAAGAAAATAGTAAATGTGGCAAAATGGGAGGGTTGAGTTAAAGGTAAAAACGGATAACTTTTGGTGAAGTATAAATGGGTCGTACCAGATTGACACAACACACTCTTTGCCCCCAAAACACTAATAAGTAGTAATGAATGTGTCAAATATTATTAAAAAAAATTGTATTCAGAAAATAATCTAAGTTTTTGAAGAAAATAATTTAGGAGATCTTGTACATTATAAATACACTTTAAATGACTCTTGAGTCTTGACCCAACTGACCCGTTTCCATTTAAGCAATGTTGTTAAACATGGACTGGACCGGCCGGTCGGACCGGGGACCTTGGCTCATACCGGTCCGGTTTAATGGATAGGACCGCTTTTGCAGCAAACCGCCCGGTTGGACCAGGGGCCGGTGGTCGGACCGGAGAACCGGCGACGTTTAGAGGTCGGACCAGCAAGGGCGTATTCTGCCTGGTTTCTTTTTTCAAACAAATAATTCAACTTAACCAGTAACCATTGAACTCTTCCAATCATCCCAGCCATACTCGTCAATCTTGCTATGGCCTTCGATCTTTGTTGGTAGGTTTCATGCAGATGTAGAAATGATTTTACAGAAGAGAGTATTCTTAGATGCAGATGATAGAGCGCTAGTGTAGAGGTGAACAATGAGTCAATGAAACAAAGAAGATTAATGTGGAAATAAAATAGCGGCTGAACGTTGTGTTCCCGAGCCTCATTTAAGGGAGGAAAAGAAAGGAAACAGATCCTTGATGCAGAGTTTTTTTAAGAGGGAAAAGAAAGGTATTATGAAAATGTAAATAAAACAAAATTTCCGGTTCGATCAATCCGACCAGTGGACCGGTAAGGAGACCGGTTTGACATCCGGTCCGATTCTGGAAACATTGCTTTTAAGCTAGGGTAACCAAGCCAAATATAAGATTAATGATTAAATGAGTAAACTGGTAGAGGTGGCAAAAGTGAGAGGGTTGGCTAATGGGCCAAAACAACTACTTTTTAGATAGGCTGAAATGGGTCTGGTTGGAGTAACCCACCATACCTTCCGCCCCGAAATTTAAAACTTTTATACTTGATTAGTATGTCAAATATGATTACAGTGGAGTTACTTAAAAATAATCAAGAAGACTTGAGCATTAAAAGAATTACACTTTAGAAGACTGCGGGTCCATTTGACTAGTATCATTTTCAGCTAAATATTTACCCGTTTAAGCCGTTAAGAGATAAAACTTAACCTGAACCATACATAACATAAGTAATAGTTCGAAAATGCCACAACGAGTCAACGAATAACTAACTTGAAGTTAACAGAATTTTTATGAACTAACCAAGAGAACATGTAGCTGCAAAACCGATGCCAGTTACTTCTTCACTGGCAACATCAGAAAGGGATAAAGCTCTTTTAACGGCAGTGCAGATCGCAAGCCAGATATCAGTTGAAGATTGCTGAAATTGCAAAATTTCAAAAAAAAAAGGAAAAAAAAAAAAGACAAGAAAAGAATAAATAGCATGTCAAAATGTAGTGATATCTAGACAATTAAAACTGTAGCCTTTATTTTCCTTTATTGCATGTAAAAAGACGAGCATTTCCTTATTTTCTGCTTTGCAATATATTATTAAATGAATCCTTCTACATAAGTCAACAACCAAAGCTAAACAAAACATGACATTTTCAAGAAATTTGATCAAATGTTAACTCGACATATGCACGACGTAAAGCAGAATCATTCCATATTTATTAAAAATTTAGCACTCTGAGACAACAATCAGGCCAGTGCCCAATTATTAAAGCATCTTGTGATGATTTAATATCATTTTTAGCATTATAACCCTGAATATTACTTATAAAAAATCCAGCCTCATATTTTCATGGCCTAAATTCCTACTGAAGAAATTTATCACCTCAACACAGTCACCTTCTTTCCAAATTTGTATCGGGCTGCTAGCAGAACCCCGAAGTTTCCCAGCCTCATCAAATAGGCCTGCAACACACAGTAAATTATTAATACTGCAATACCAAAAAAGAAAACTATGGCACTCTCTCATGTATGTTAGAAATGAAATACACCTTTTATCCCACAAAAAATGCAAAACGTCTCATTTTGGGTTATTTCAAAAGAACGCAGAATTTCCTTCTCGGTGAGTTTTTAATCCCATGTTAATTTTCTCCCTAACAGGCTAACAGCAAACACATCAATTTAATAACTTACATTTTGGTCCACGTTATTTTTCCTTGTTAAGGGGCATTTTAGATATTGGTCAACAGCCAAACATTTATAGGTAGTATTAAACTCAAGCATTCGCTTATTAGTTAGTTGATAGCAAACATTATATATGGGTAATCTTCAAACAGTTTAATGCGTATTAAGGAGAACTTTATACCATCCATCAATGTTTCTAACCCTACGAATAAGATGTTTTATTCTTTTTGTTTATTTCTTCATTTCTTGTACATTGCCTATTAATAGCGGACCAAGTTTCCATTACAGAAGGATAGAGTGAAATCCGACACATAGAATGTAAACAAGAAACATTATAAGCCTATGGAGTATGGACGGAGACAATTGCAGAATTTTAAGCGTTGGCGTATTAGTAGGATGTTTTAACACATGCAGAACAGGGCGATCACCACCAATAGACAAACAAATGTCTAGTATTTCAGCTATGCATACGTTACATACATATATAGATACACACATACGTATATATATTTTAGGCATCAATTTTGACAACTATGCTTAGAATTCACATCAATTTCGGTATACAAACACACCTTAGTTGACTTCCAAATGATAAAGATTTCTTCCCTAATTTAACAGCAAAAGTAATATATTAACTAGAAGGATACTGAAGCCTAGTGTTTCAGCTATGCATACGTCACATACACATATGTATGTTTCAACATCTAATCTCCATTCACAATACTTATCCAGCTATGAAAACATTCAATAAAATCCTTAGAATGAATTCACATAGATTATTGTAAACAAACACACCTTAGTTGACTTCCAAAGGCTGCAGATATTATGTACTACAACTGAATTATTATTATTGTTCAACAAAATTAAACAAGCAGTATACACATGCTCTATAGATATTGATATACTATAACATATATGTATTCAAAAGAAGCGCCTGTTTGAGTGTGTGTGTGTGTGTGTGTGAGAGAGAGAGAGAGAGAGAGAGAGAGAGGAGACCTGCACGAGCGCTACCGGTACCGACGTCGATACCTAGAAATATAGAACGACGGGGAAGAGGAGAGGCGGTTGCAGTGGTCGTCATGTTTGATGGGTTTGAGTTTGAGGATGACAGACGCTGACTCAGCAATGGTGCTGCATCGGACCCAGCTTTTTGTATGCCATATCTTCTTTTATACGACTTTCTAATAACATTTTTTTTTTATTTTTATTAATTATATTTAGTTAATTAATTCATTTCTTTATACCTAACTAGTGTTTTAGTTACTCGCGCTTCGCTGCGGGAACGCTACCGAAATGTCTTGGCTAGTTATTTCCACCAATTGGCAATAGTGTCATACCGCTATGTATCAATTTTCTTCAATTACGTGGGCCAATAATCTTTAATTACGTTAGCAATTTTCTTCAATTACATGGGCCAATAATGTGGGCAGATAGTCTTCAATTACATGGGCCAATATTGTATCCGCCCAACCAAGTGACCCAACAGTTGACAATCACGTGATATTCTATGACTCCCACCAATATTGACTCAATGGTTGATAATGACGTGTGCAGTCAACTTAGTGTATAAAAATGTCGGCTAAAAAAGTAGGCATGAGATGTTGATTTTTTTTTCTTCATTGGTGGGCTGGTGTAGTGCATGTTAAAGGTGTAAGCATTGGTGTCTAGCCATAGACACTGTAGAAGTGTCATTGTTTTAATAGTATATATAATTGAAATTTACTCGATAAATAAATAGGGCTAATAGTAATCAGTAATCACCGTTTATTTTATTTTACTTATTAATTGATTGATTAAATTTCATTTTACTTAATCTTTTACTAAAGTTTTTAAAAGTCGGACCGATTATCAAATCGATTACTTTATTGGTTTGTTGATTTGGACCGGTTGCTAGTGTTAATGCATGAAAGAATCGAAAGGTAAACTTGATCGAATTACGCGATGATGCTTGGTTTTAAAAGTATGAGGACCTAAAGATACTTTGGCCTTTATGAACTAAGGGGGTGAAGAAAAAGAATGATCCTAAATTGAGTGTTATGTTTTAACAAATCTTTGTATTTTTGTACGCTTAAAGTTTAGAGGTGTTCAAGTCTCAGTTAACTTTGGAAATTGATACTTTACACTAACATGGAAGATGAAGACAAAATGGGGAACATGAGTGCACAAAAAAGAACACATATCAAGGGAGACAAGAAAAAGGTTGGAGCTTACCATGAAGGACTTATAAAAAGGAGGAGAATTAAGAACGAATATCGGTCTCTAAAGAATTTTACTTAAGTGTTATGTACTAAAATAAAATTCTCTCTCTCTCTCAACCCTCTCTACGATTGTCTCTTACCAAGCCTGAACTCAAAGTACGTATAATCAAAGATCATGTCACCTAGCACTCGAAAAACTTTCCACCTCTCCTCAAGGTTTAAGCACGCTTTTCAAAACCAAAGGCATGTATAAAACTAAAGATCTGAATTCCTATGAAACATTTAAGTATCGGTATAAACAGGTTGGCCATTCATTAGCTATTTGAAATCATTTTGCTAAAAGCTTGAATTGAGCTAAACTCTAGCTTAAACGAACTCATTTTTTACATCAATGTGATAACTTTGGTTTAATATATAACATATTAATAATTAATAATAAGTGCAAATGATCAGCAGCCATACTAAAATTACAAGTATCAAAAATAATATATATGCACATAAGTACAAATGATCACCATCCGTGCTAAAAATTTGGATATAGAGCTAGTTCAAGCCGAAACCTTGTTAAGTTAAATGACTAGACTCGTTTATAACTCTATAGTAAAAGGGAAAGACTAACCAAAGACGATGTAATTAAACGAAGGGAATGGATTTTGAACCTAATCAAGTAACCCGTCAGTCCATCTTGGCTGCAAAACCAAAATCTGGGGCGATCAAAGAAAAGAACACCTGCCGGTTCAAACAAAGGACATATGCCATGAACCAAACCAGCGAAGGTTCAGTCTCACCAGCCATTTGGGTTTCAAAACCATGAAAATTACCATATGATTACTGTCAACATTTCTTATTGAAACGTCTTTTCATTTGGAACTTTTCAAAAACTAGTCTAGTAATTGATCAGACATATTGACCCGTTATCCAACCCATATTACTTACGCGTGAAACATAAAAGCTAGAATATGATCATCTCCAACAAATAAGGTTACAACTAGCATTCATCGATTGTTGGTCTGTCTCCCTCCTAGTTATACAGTTTGTACATGACCCTAGAAATGCTACGCTAATGGTATTCTGTCATCAGGATTATAGTTCGCGGGCCTTTGAATCTTTTCTTGCTTGAACTCATCGAGCCTGGTGTAGAGTTTCTCCAGTAGTTGCAAGCAAACCTGATGGGATGTGCAGGGCCCACACATCATGTAAATTACGTTTCCCAAGGGGCGCATGTAAATACCATCTTCCCGAAGCTTTAGAAGTAGAGACGTTCCAGATAGTGATGCATACCTACATATATGAGAATCAAAATAAAACAGGTCAAACGGGTTGAAAGTCAAAGTAATGTGTATTTTAAATTTAACAGTAAAACCTCCTAAATCTTTTTATTACAAAATTATATTTTATTAAAATCATTTGAAAATAGCAAATTGGTCAAATCTTATTATTCAAAGTTTAACATGTTTCCATAAATAGCAACTTTTGTGTGATCTAGAAAAAGTTTTTTATATAACTTTCATGGACTTAAAGGTAAAAAAATGCACACACCCGGCATCGTCTTCTACTTTAAGCTCCAAAGCAAAGAGAGTTCCTAATGAGACCACTCTTTGAACTGCAGGATGAAATGAGATCTTCCGAACTAGCTCTGCATCCCATAACTGCAATGGTTTTAAATCCAAAAAGATATATATTATGTTAAAATGTGACAATTCAATGCAAGTACATACTATATAAGTCAATTTGGGTTATAATTATAAAGAAAACATGTCAGATGAGTTGAGTAAATCACACGAGCTGACGGCAACCCAAAACGTATTAAATGTGTAAAAAAACATTGTATATCACCTTATTAAAAAAAGTCAGATCATCATTGTAACAATACAATTGTGTAATAACATATAACGCAATAATTATTTATCATTTTCCTTTTAAAGAGAAAAATGTCTGAAAGTACCTCCCTCAAAAGACTTTGTCCCGGAACAATATTAGGGTTGGTTTGAGAATCTTTGAACCACTTGATGGAATTACAAGCGGTTGCACACCCAACAGCATGTGCTGAATAAGAGTGGCCGTGAAGAAGGGCGTTTAACTGTCACAAGAAAAACAAAACAAATTAACATTCTTTAACAAAAGCAACATGCAGTCAATGGTATCATGCCACCTGTCACCTTTGAATCTCCGACAAATGATTCAAAAACATCATTTGTCGCTAAGGTAGCAGCCAATGGTATCATGCCACCTGTCATTAACTTTGCAAAACAGGCTATATCGGGTTGGCAGAAAAGTAACTCGGCTGCAGACTGTAATGAGAAGTTGAGAACAGTCAATTATCGTCACGCTTGGTACAAATAAAGAAATAAAAAAAAAAAAAAACTGAAAACAGGTTTAGATGCAATAAAAACTTTTATGCGGGTCCAATTTGGGTATGTTTTACCCCTAACGGGTGAAATAGGTCAAATTACGAAAATTTAGCTAAAGAAGAAACAGGTCGAAGGGGTTGAAGGTAGTACAAACTACAAAGTGTATTTTATTTATTTATTTATTAAACCACCTAAATTGTTTTATCAAAAAGATAAGTTGATATTTAATGGAACATTTCTTGTAATCATATTTAACATGCTAAAATTACAATTACAAAGATAGTAACAAACAAAGTGTTTCGGGTCGACCCAACTCGGCACATTACAAGCTGCACAAAATAGTACACACTCTGACCCGAAACTGTTTTGACCCGTTACTGTGACCCACTCATCTTGCCAACTCAGTGTGCGTGTGTGCATGTGCTACCACTTATATATAATCAACAAACCTCAACTCCTAAGCGCCAATAGCCCGTAAAAACCTCATCAAAAATAACTGGGATTTTTCTATTTTTACATTCTTTAACAAGTATGCGCTGGAACAGCGGGTCAACCATCAGCATCCCACCAGCCCCTTGTATCACTATGAGAATAGAACAAAAAAGAAAAAGAAAAAAAACTCAAAATTTTTCACAGTAACAACATATTTGGTCATCTTAACTATTAACTTCTAAAATACTCAGAACAAGCACTATTTCAGCATCATGTTTCACTAAATTTAATAGTATGACTCCAATTATTCAATTACATAATAATCAATTTCAAATAACACATCGAAACAGCCCCATAATCAAATTTCACCAACACAAAGTAGTTCAACGCACACTTACCTGGTTCTATAATTAGTGCACTAGCATGAGAAACTTTTTTTGATCCTGAACTTAGCAGCAATTCTTGTGATATATATGTTGAATAAATGGAAGCAAGATTCGAATCATCTCTACTTCTATTAAAAACTTGGTCACGGGAGTTGAAGGCTGTTGAAAACGAAGTAAACTGTTAATAAACTTAAAAGATTAAAAAATATATAAAAAAAGGTCACTAGAGTTATAAGTGTTTCACTTACACGTTTCTTCCAAAATCATATCTTCACATTGCATCGTTTTAGGAACGGCTATTTTCCAGACTCCGTCACACAAAGAAACAAATGGTGGGTCCAGAAAAAAGCCTCTTCCGGTGTACCTACAAAATTAATTTATAAAGATCTTCACATTGCATCTTTAATGCACACTACTACCACGTAAATTAACTTTTGGTCAAAATACTAAACACAATTATATCAGGCAATTTCCACACATTTGCTTAAATATGGGTAGATTTGGGTTGCGTTTTGTCTCAAACGATCCAGAAGTATAATTTTAGCTTAAAGGGGAACAGGTGAAATCGGTCAAATAGGTTGGAAGTTATCCAAAGGCCAAGTTTAAGGCATACAACCTCCTAAATGATTTAATTCATATAATTAGATTTTTATTGTAATTATAACGTGTTAGTATTAAATATTAATAACCAACAAATTAAATATTATAAATTTATGAACCATTGAATGAAAAGTCTTTGTGGGTCAACCCAACGTGCCCGACCCACCAATTTTCCACCTCTGGCCATTATACGTCATGAAAGCCTACTTTTTGCTGGATTGCCCTAAAATCTAGCCAAAAAAGAAAGTGAGTTCACTAGTTTGCTACTCTGCCATTATCACTATGATTTACAATGACAAGGTAAATGAAATCAACACCAGGACAGTTAAACATACTTTTACTGGGGACAAAAATATACTCCCATATAACTTACGATATAACACCGCATTATTACTTCCAAGGGTCAAAATATAGACACTAACAAACTGCCAATGTAACATCAGTTTGACTGAACAAGGCATATGTTAACTAAAAAAGACCATGCAAAAAACAATTTTAAAAGGTCCCATAAAGAAAACAGGTTAACCTACCATGGTTGCTGAAGAAAGCCAGTGTAGGGTGATGGAGCCTGTGCATCCATAGCACCCAATGTATCTCCATGGTAAGATCCTTTAAGTGCTATAACCTGAAGGATAGTCAAAGTAGTTTATTAATTAGCCATACACTTTAGTTACTTAACAAAAGCAAGTGCTGAAAATGAGCTTTGTGATGAGGAAGTTTTGTGATCCATTTTTATATGAAATATTAGAAATTTAGAATAATAATGGAGTAACTGTTACATACATACAAATGCAAGTATCTTTGAGGTCGTGTTAAGTTGCAAAAATTGTTTAACTGCTAGAATACTATATAACTTCTAAAAAACTAAAAAAATTCTCAAAGAGTCACACATGAAATGAGCTGGTTCCTTACACACATTGGATTTGTATAATATTTTAACCTACACACATAAATAGAATTTTTTTAGTCACCGATGAATTAATCATCGTCTTTTAAGTTAAGATAGAAAGAAGATGGAAGAGGCATGTGAGTGTTATTGAAAGTGAATATGTAATACTGCATAATCATAAATTCATAATCAAATGAACTAAAATAAAAAGACGCAGTAGATAATATAATTATCTTTATTTGACCTTAAATAACCAGTTAATTCCTGATTATGAGTCATTTGATTATGATTATGCAGTATTACATATTCAACAGGCCACGTTAAAAAATATTAAAAGAAAAAAAATAACAGTAACAATAATAAAAAAAAATACCCATGTCTATGGTAAGATAAGATAAGGGAGTTTATATACAGAATCTGTGTTGAGGTGACAATTTTGCAATAAAATGTGCGACTATGATGAATTTCTATAGACACACTCCCATTAAAAAGGCAAGTGATACCTTGAGCTCGATATTGCTTTCATCAGTGTTATACTGGGGAAGATCCAAAAGCAAATTATTGTCAGCCAAGAATTTCCTAAATGCCATCTTTAGAGCAATTTCAATTGCTGTTGATCCGTTGTCTGAAAAAAATACTCGAGAAGCCCATCCTGCAAAAACAATATGTAAAACCTCCAAGTAAATAACAGACATTACTATTAAAATTATATGACTTCTTAATCGAATTTGACTCACTAAATCTTCGTAGCAAATAAAATGCTTTGCACAAATAGAGTTTGTGGTCAACCGAACCCATTTCAACATTACCGAATATGACCCAATCAATCCCAAACCACCCATTTTGCCACCTCTAGTAATAAGTTAATAGTATAGCCATTTTGGTTGTTTATAAAACTAACCTTTTCCTACACCTTGGAGCAAAAGCTCAGCACATTGGAGTGCTGGCTCATAAACATTCTCAGGAAACATTACATGCCCATATCTGGCAGCAGTATAACCCATTTCCCGTGCCAGCTTAATCTGAACCCACCTAAACAAGTGAGCACCATTAAGAACAAGTGAACAACTTACATAGTCGCCCAGACCAACCACGACACACACACACACACACACACACACACACATATATATATATATATATATATATATAAAAGCATGAACATAGATATAAGATTCGAGTTCAAGCTAAAACATTGAAATAATTTTAGCAGTTTTACAAAAGATTTAAAACATACATATATTTTTTTAATAAAATATCTCCTTTATTGATGAGAATTATCTACCAATGATCAATGAAGAAAAGATCAACAATACACAAAATAAGAATGACCTGTAAAGCAGCATTAGGACCCTGAGTCCACCAGCTTGCACAAGCATCAAACATCTGAGTCATACACTCATGATCCTTCTTCACCTGTAAACCAGATTTCAGGAATAACTAATGTATTGAAATTTGAATACAAATATAAAAAACATAACCCACCAATATAAATGGGCTAAAACCGCCACCTCTATTAAAAATTAAGAACAAAAAGATTTATGGAAAACACAACAGGTTAGAAGAAAACCTTATGAACTGCAAAGTTTTCCCCGCACCGAGAGTCAATAACCATGACCTTTTCTTGTGGTACAAGTTTGTGTTGAGTAAAGGGCCACCAAAATATTTCTTGAGCCTTTTTTGGCATTTCATGTAATCTATCCATTTGTTGTTCATATGATGATAGCATTATCCCCTTCAATGAGTCGAAAACACTCTGTGATTCATCATACCACTCCATCAGGTTGTCCAAAGGATCTTTTGGGATTGATGGAAGAACAAGAACCGGGACCCTTACAAATAAAAAAAAAATTAATCTGTTGACTTTATTTTCAGCTAATTTTTGTGACTTTAATCGTTTGACCTATTAGAGATGAAAGATAATCCAAACCGCCAGCCACCTTAATACACAATAAGATACACAGAGCGAAGAGTATGAAATCAACATAACAAGATCATACCTGTTTCTTAAATAAGATAACAATGGTACTTCATTTTCAAGTCCATGATCTTCCAGCACAATAGCAACAACGTCATAGCCACGTATTGTCAAACTTTCATATGCTGAAATAGTCCCTGAAATACCCCCTAATCTTCCATCACCCACAAGAATAGAAGGTAACCGCAATGGCCTACAAACATGTTACATGAAGTTCAAGTTACTAAATCGAATCGCATAAGTAACTATAAAAAAAAAAAGGCCCATAAATAATGCCATACAATTTTCAAAAATTAAGTAACTGTGTATGGGCTGCAAAAGTGATGACTATGTTCTGAAGTTGCAATAAATAGGTGTGCACTATGAATTTTTTATTTTCTCTACACCCAACACAACTAGATATATTTGACCTCAGTTAAATTATTACTTAATTTTGATTATTGAATATAAAATTCGCAATGATCAAGACTCAGAGTTAAATACAAAATAATATATGCTATCACGTCACTACTTAACAACTTGAAATTTGGGTTGTAAGCGAGCCGAACAGTGTCAAAGTGTCAGAGCATCAGACTATGTTGGGCTCAGGCTAAGACTCGAAGTTAAACGAGCCAACTCAGCTAGGCACGCACATCTATCTTAACAAGCTGAAATGTTGAGCTTGAGGCAACTAGTGTCTCATCTCGTTTGTTTAGAAAAATATATTTTATACATATCTATAATTTAGATGTATCAAAATATAGGTTTTATTATATATATTCAAAGTTTGGTTTCAACTTAAAGAAGCCAAACAAGCGACCCAACAAGCCAGCTTGCCTTATCTCATTTACAACCAACTTAATTTCTACCAAGACTCAAGCCGCAAACTTTTCGAACAACCTACTTGAATGCATACCGCAATGCAGGATCAAGAAACTAGGTAAGCACACTCACCAATATAATTAACATGTATTAAAATTTGAGTTTTAAATAGCACATCAATATTGGCTTTAATTTAAACGACGCAGAAGATCCAGCTTGCCTTGGCTTATGCTCAGCTCGTCTACAACTGAGTTGATTTGAAATACAGGATCAAGAAATAAACTAACTTACTAACTAACTAACTAACTAACTAAGCAAACTCACCGATACAAATCACACTGAAGCGAACCCGACGAACCCGGACTAGCAACCCCACCCGCCGTCTCAACCAAACTCAAAACCCTCCCCTCAACTTCACTCTCCAAACACTTCCTCAACCCTTCCAACACCTCCTCATCCCCAACCACTGCCTTTTCCCTCTCACTCGCTAAATGCGGCGATATCGCCTCTTTCCACGCATACATCGTCTTACAAACCACCTCGCCCCCACCCCCCAACCCCTCCCCATATTTCCTCTCATCATAAAACCCCAAATCCCAAAACCCATTAATATTATTATTATTATTATTGTCATTCTGACTAGTTTTTAAGTTTGCAGCTGGGAATGAGAGATTGAGGGTTTGGTTGGAAGCAATTAGATTAAAATTGGGGAAACGGCGGTTAATAATTTGGGGGGTTTTATTGAAAACAAAGGCGGCATCGGAGTCGAGGGGGAAGCCGGTTTGGAGGGGTTTGAGGTATAATAATTTAGAGGGATGGGGGGAGGAAAGGAGTGAGGCGGCGGCGATGCCGGCGGAGACTAGGGTTTTGCCTAGGCCGGTGTTGGAAGACCATATGGTGAATATAGGGTGGGATAGGGGGTGGGAGATGGTTGATAGAGGACGGTGGTGGTGGTGACGACGGTGGTGGTGGTGGCGGAGGAGGTGGCGGGAGTGAGTGAAGAGGAGGAGAGGAGGGAGTTGGAACATTGTGTGTGTGTGTGAGTTAGGTTAACGGCTACCAATTTGAAAATGTGTGGTATTATTTAACCCCCCAACATTCTATTTTAACCCCCTCAAAGCGCCCCGCTTAGGCCTAAGCGAGGCGCTTTGAGCTAAATTCGAGACGGTCAGTACGAGAATCATAAAAAGCTGATTTTTAAATTCGAAGCGCCTCGCTTAGGCCTAAGCGAGACGCTTCAAGGGGGTAATTTATTTTGGTAGTTGTTTTGATATTTTGAGTTGGTTTTTTTATTTTTTTTTTAATTTAATAATTATAAAAAGTTAAAAAAATTTTAAAAACAAAGTAATAACCCTAATCATTGTCAATGACTTAAACTTGACAT
Source organism: Ambrosia artemisiifolia (assembly GCA_032199755.1). Lineage (NCBI taxonomy): Eukaryota > Viridiplantae > Streptophyta > Magnoliopsida > Asterales > Asteraceae > Ambrosia > Ambrosia artemisiifolia. The sequence goes on from CM063514.1 coordinate 11,655,296, forward strand.
CATCAACCAACTTCAAAATTTCAACTTCCCGTTCAGGTGCTTAATACCAGATTGATGATACCTTGTTCCACCCAAATCAAGGGATCCGCTTGGTGTCTAAAGCTTCGTGTGTCATCTTGGTCGAACTCATGTTGCAACAGTCGACGAACATCATTCAAAATTTCAACTTCCCGTTCAGGTGCTTAAGCCCACCTTGAAGACTAGATTCGGTGCAATCAGACTCCGAATGCGGTATGCGCGTTAAATTTCATTAAATGCGGCAATCAAGGGATTTTTAATATAGCCATTTTCCCCTGGGTTTACCATGAATGGGTTGAAGGTGTGTGTTGCACCGGCTTGAGATATGAGTTTGATTAGCTTAAATCTCTCTGATCCATGGTATCCACTATCAGGTTGTCTTCATCGTTGACCGCTATATCTCGGATAACAACTGAAAAAGTTGTAATTACAAGAAGATGATCAAAGATGCTACAACATAACTTGCACCGGCTTGAGATATGAGTTTGATTAGCTTGAATCTCTCTGATCCATGGTATCCACTTTCAGGTTGTCTTCATCGTTGACCGCTATCTCTCGGATAACAACTGAAAAAGTTGTAATTACAAGAAGATGATCAAAGATGCTACAACATAACTTGCACCGGCTTGAGATATGAGTTTGATTAGCTTAAATCATTGAAGACAACTTTCCAATTGTTTTTAGGCTTTTTAGTGGATTTTTCCATCTTTGTGTTTCCAATTGTTTTTTAATTAGCTTAAATCTCTCTGATCCATGGTACCTTGAAGACTAGATTCGGTGCAGTCGACGAACATCATTCAAAATTTCAACTTCCCATTCAGGTGCTTAAGTCCACCTTGAAGACTGGATTCGGTGCAATCAGACTCCGAATGCGGTATGCGCGTTAAATTTCATTAAATGTGGCAATCAAGGGATCCGCTTGGAGTCTAAAGCTTCGTGTGTCATCCTTGTGTTTTCAAGACACAGGCAAGTCCTCGTCTGATCCACAAAACAAAACAATAATCTTTTACCGGTTTGAACCGGAGATGACTTTGCATGGTGAACCGGTTTTATATGAGTGTAGAAGAGTTGCAATGCCTTTGACGGAGAGATATCACGACGTTAGTGGATTAGAGACTGTTCCGTTACAGTGGCGTCCTCCGTCTCCTAATATCAAAACGTTGACTGTTAATCGGTCAAAGTCTGTTAGCAATGATAACGAAATGATCGTTGACCGCTATATCTCGGATAACAACTGAAAAAGTTGTAATTACAAGAAGATGATCAAAGATGCTACAACATAACTTGCACCGGCTTGAGATATGAGTTTGATTAGCTTGAATCTCTCTGATCCATGGTGTCCACTTTTAGGTTGTCTTCATCGTTGACCGCTATCTCTCGGATAACAACTGAAATGTTAGAAGAAGGTGATGAGATAGATGAAAAATGCTCCAACATAACTTGCACCGGCTTGAGATATGAGTTTGATTAGCTTCAATCTCTCTGATCCATGGTATCCACTATCAGGTTGTCTTCATCGTTGACCGCTATCTCTCGGATAACAATTGAAAAGTTGTCTTCAATGATTCTAAGAAACTTGAAAGTAATTACAAGAAGATGATTTTACTGTCTAGTCAATGAATGTTATATTACAATAATATTTACGTTGAGCAAAAAGTTATGTTTGAAGTCTAGTTCTTTTGGCCACAGGTACAGAAAGGTTATAGTGGTTGAGTATCATCAATCTAGTATTAGTGGTTGGAACAAGGTATGGATATGGAGAACATGGAATGAGATGGTTTCGATTTTCGTACAAAGATTCCATAAGTAAAAGTCAGTTGTTATCGGAGAGATATCTTCATCAATATAGTCCGGAAGTCAAACATATCAATTAAACATGCAAAAATTATGTTCTGAAAAAATATGGGTATTGAATGTATAGTCGGAGGACCACTTACAATGATTCATCAAAGTTGTACAAAGCTGGATGTTTTTACTGGAAAACCAAAACGAGTAATAAACTAAGCGAAACGGAGAGATATAATTTTCTTGGCTTGGAAACAACTTAAAAGAAGCAAAAATGAATTAAAATTATTTTTTGGTGATTAACAGATAATTTTAAAGAATTAAAAGAAATTCAAGTTTTTTAAAAAAAAGGCCAAAGCGCCTAGCTTTGGTCAAAGCGAGGCGCTTGAGTGCCTAGCTTTGGCCAAAGCTAGGCGCTTGACTGGTTTGATTAGACCACAAGCTCCTCGCTTTGACCAAAGCGAGGCGCTTTGGCCTTTTTTTTAAAAACTTGAATTTCTTTTAATTCTTTAAAATTATCTGTTAATCACCAAAAAATAATTTTAATTCATTTTTGCTTCTTTTAAGTTGTTTCCAAGCCAAGAAAATTATATCTCTCCGTTTCGCTTCGTTTATTGCTCGTTTTGGTTTTCCAGTAAAAACATCTAGCTTTGTACAACTTTGATGAATCATTGTAAGTGGTCCTCCGACTAAACCTAACTCGCAACAATTGTTTTTAATTCATTTTTAAGTGTTTTTAATTACTTTTCGAGAAATGATAATTTTCAAATATTACAGAGGTGTTACCAAGCATGTCAAGAAATGATAATTTTCAAATATTGCAAGTCCAAATCATTGTACGATGTCTTTTTTCAGAGGACCTCGACTCTTGAGATGTTGCAGGTGTTTGAAAAGTTTGAACTAAAATTGAACTGTTATTTGGAATGTTCCTGTTTTCATATATTGCAGATCAAGGTGTTACCAAGCATGTCAAGAAATGATAATTTTCAAATATTGCAAGCCAAATCATTGTACGATGTCTTTTTTCAGAGGACCTCGACTCTTGAGATGTTGCAGGTGTTTGAAAAGTTTGAACTGAAATAACTTTTCATGCAAGCAAAGTAAAATTCAGTTGTTTTACTAATTTCATAGTCTTGATACTTTAAACAATCGGATCGGCACTAACGCGGAAACCTTCGTTTTTGCAAAAACCTTCCTTCCTTATTATTATTATTATTTACATTATTATCGTTGCAGGTGACCTCGACTCTTGAGATGTTGCAGGTGTTTGAAAAGTTTGAACTGAAATTTATTATTTACACAGGTTTGCCAGAGGGTCACTATTCATATATAAAGAAAATAAAAATTGTGTGTATGAATAGTGACCCCCTGGCAAACCTGCGTAAAGGACTAAAGCTAGTGAGATTGATAACTGGACAGGTTAGCCATGTGTTTGTCAAAAAGGTAGACCACACCACTAGAGCAAAAAGTTGTGTGTATGAATAGTGACCCTCTGGCAAACTGGACAGGTTAGCCAGGTGTTTGTCAAAAAGGTAGAGCACACCACTAGAGCAAAAAGTTGTGTGTATGAATAGTGACCATCTGGCAAACTGGACAGGTTAGCCAGGTGTTTGTCAAAAAGGTAGAGCACACCACTAGAGCAAAAAGTTGCGTGTATGAATAGTGACCCTCTGGCAAACCTGCGTATGAATAGTGACCCTCTGGCACACCACTAGAACATTAATCGGTTTCATCTTTGTTTTCTGGAGTTGAACTTTCCATGATCTACCTTTATCATCTCAGAGAGATATCTGTCAACGATGAAAGGGAACCCGAAACAATAGAAGTCCACCACTAGGGCAAAAAGTTGTGTGTAAGTTTATTTAGCGTAAAAAGTTCATTGTACATATACCTCCTTATCTAAAAACAAATCACATCATTGTACATATACCTCTTTCATCGTTGACAGATATCTCTCCGACAAGAGAAGATGAAGGGTTACTACTCTGCTACTTCAAGTAGAAAAAGATGAAGAAGAATAAATGAAGTCTATTATAGAGGTTAGTAGGTTACTCATTACCGTTGAAGGTAAACATGGACAGTGAGAAGTGAGATTGATAACTTCTCTATGGAAGTTGCCAAAATAGTTAAACAAAAGCTGAAATTGAACAGTTATTTGGAATGTTCATGATATTTACAGTTTTGCTTTTTTTGGTGAAAATGAACTTGAAGAAATGATTTGGTTGAAGAAATTCAGTTTGTTGGACAGTGAGTAATATAACTGGACAGTAAGATTGATAACTTCTCTATGGAAGTTGCTAAAATAGTTAAACAAAAGCTGAAATTGAACAGTTATTTGGAATGTTTCTGATCATTACAGTAAAATTCATTAGCCAGGCGTTTGTCAAAACGAACAATTAAAATAAACTTTTCATGCAAGCAAGTAAAATTCAGTTGTTGGACAGTGAGATTGATAACTGGACAGGTTAGCCAGACGTTTGTCAAAACGAACAATTAAAATATACTTTTCATGCAAGCAAGTAAAATTCAGTTGTTGGACAGTGAGATTGATAATTGGACAGGTTAGCCAGACGTTTGTCAAAACGAACAATTAAAATATACTTTTCATGCAAGCAAGTAAAATTCAGTTGTTCGGACAGTGAGATTGATAGGTGGCAGGAAAAAGCTGACATTTTGTTCCTTGTCGCAGAAAGAAATCAATAGTCGGATCGACGATTTTTTTTACCCTCCCATTGACATAAAAAATATTTTTTTGAAAAATGTCTGATTGAAAAAAAAAACTAACTCAAAAGAAAAAAAAATGTTAAACCTTAAACTCAAAAGACCAAAAAAAAAAAAAAAATTTATCCGAAGCGCCTCGCTTAGGCCTAAGCGAGGCGCTTCGAGTCAAAAATCAGCTTTTTCTGACCTCGTACCGAGGTAGTTAAAAAGCAAAGAAAGCGCCTCGCTTAGGCCTAAGCGAGGCGCTTTCAGGGGGGTGAAAATAGAAGTGGGGGGTTGAAATAGACCATGCCTTGAAAATATGTTATACAAACATTTTTTTAACCATGGATGCTGAAGAAAACCAGTGTAGGGTGATGGGGCCTGTGCATCCATAGCACCCATTGTATCTCCATGGTAATTTTGTTTTTATTTTTTTTTCCTTAAAATTACTTAATGGCACATGGCATCCTACATGGTATTCTCAAAGGGGAGAATGACTATATGAGTGCCGTGTAGGATTTGATACTTTCAATTATATAATGGATTTAGTTTCACCAGGGATGAGTTCGATACCGAACCAATCCTGATACTGAAAATACTGTTTTCGGTTTCTGTCAACATTTGGTACAAATAACGGAAATATACGGTATAGTATCAGTACGACTGATATTTTAAGGTAAAATACCGACTTAATACCAATACCGAACCGAAAATACCAATACCGATTTTCGAGAAAATTTTCGGCATTAGTGTTTTCGATATTTAATACCAAAATGCTCATCCTTAGTTGTTTGTATCATATTTGGTGAGAAGTGAGAGAATGATTAAAATTGGCATATATGCATCATTTTTATCCTATATACGTTGCTTTATATTTTTAACAGTTATATTTGGTGTTTTTCTATCAAAACAATCCAAAACATCATATGATTAAATTCGATAAAATGATGTCTTTCTCAATACTTCTCATACAACGTTCGTTATATGATTTGTGGGAGGTTACGCTAGGAACAAAATTGCTATATCTTTTCAACCGACCTCCTAGTTTGTCTACTAGAAATAGTTTTGACACCAAAGGAACCGCAAATTTCTAAAGCTTTAGCGCAAAAAATTCTTAATATTTTTTTATAGTAGAAGATGCTAAAAGACAAGCTAAACTAAAATAATTCAAGAAGCAATGTCTGCACTGGCTCTTGGAAAGACAGTTGTCAACTTTTTGGACAGTTATCTTCAACATAGAGTGGCGGGTTGGTGACCATCCTCATCCTTGGGGATCCCATAAGAATACCTCCTCAGGAAGTGACGAATTCACCCAATTATTCCACTATGTTAAAAAAATAATTGGGCAAAGGAAGAACCACTTAATCTAACTAAAATATGTTTTGTTTATGAAAGATACAACCTAGGAAAAATAAGATTACCGTGTCGGTCACTAAGTGAAAAGACTGCAAAAAGGTAAGTTTTGCTTCTAAAAATTTTAAGAAGAGAAAAGAAATAAGCAAAGGAAAGATGAAGGACGATTCACTCAACAATTCGACCGTATGTGCAAAATAAAATGGGTAGAACTATAGATCACCAACAAATATGACAACTTCACAACAATTTGTACAATTTTTAAATTTTTATTACTTAACCCAAAATAGTTTCAACCTCCAGGATTCGCCACTAAATAAAGTTCCAAGATTCATCATATCTGCAACACTTTGCTAGATGGTGGCTCGTGATTGAACTTGAAATCTGGAGCTTGAAAAAAAATGAGGCCGAGAGATATGATCCAAGGCGAACCAACATTATGCAGCAGCAATACCGCCATAACACCACCAATTTCAAGTTTAAATCAATAGGTTTGCCATCATCATATCATCATTGAGAGTATTAACCTCAAACCTCGCTTGTTCCAATGCCATCGACCCAACTACATACCTTTCTTGTTTTCCTTTCCGTCAACAACATCAACAATACACAAATAAAATTACTGTTTAAGGCATGCCATGTTAAATTGAACTCTCCAAAAAAGCAACATTTACTACTGATATCTTTATAACTAAATACCATTTAAATAAAGTATTATCTTATCTAAATATATCAGTATATAATTACTAAATATTTACATAATAATAAAAATAATAATAATTTTCAAACAGAGACCAACAAAGAGCTAATCTATCAATCAAATAACAAAACACATTGTCAGCTTAGCCACCGGTCTACCTAATTCGGTCAATTAACCTCTAAGAAAACAAAACAAAAACAAGAAAAAAATATGGAAAGATCTCACTGGTTTGCACCCTTGTTAAGGTCTCCTGCTGTCACCCTTTGATTGGGAAATTATCCGATTGAACTTTCATGAAACCAATGAAATATTTGATTGGAAAGCTATCTCAATGCGATTCAGAAAAATCGCAATGCCCAAATGGTGTTTTAGACATAACTGTAAGCTATGTTATCATAAACACTTTATGTATATAATTGTAACGAGTGGTTGTGTAACAACCTTAAGAATATTATAATCAAAAATTATAATTAAGTTGTTAATTAATATTATCTTAATCGGCCCAAAACAATCTAAGCCCAAACCAAACACAATGGGCCTCATGTTAATGAAACCCGAATGAACCCATGGTTGAATTGGGCCACCTAACGGTGTAGCCCAATAAACAAACACTTAAGATATGGACCTATCTAATCTATGTTACCTTATTAAGGAGGAGACATGTCTACAATAGTAATTATACACAAATTTTAAGATGGGATATCAAGAGACTCATGCTTTAACATAGATATGTCATGTAAAAGTTCCACATAATATCCCTTATTGCATTATCCACTTGTACTATAACTATAACAATAAGGTAACATAGATAATTAAAGAGTAACTTGAAGTTGAGAAGGAGAGAGACTAACCACCATTCGAATACTAATTATCAACTTGCTAGATCTTATAGGGAATGTACATAGCCCATTCATAACAGTTATAGTTACAATAGGTAATTTGTTTGTATAACACGCTCATTAGAAAAAATGTTGCTATCTATTTTTTTTCTTTTTCGCACATTGCCACCTCACACTTTCTTAGCTTTAGCAACTTTAAATCCTTGTATGCAATTTGTTTCTATCTATCACAGAAAAATGCCAAGGGGAGAAAACCAAGATTGAAGACCTACATCAATCTTGGTAGAAACATGATATCAAAATATAATCTTACATTAATCACTCTCTTGCTTACTACAACTAAATACGTACCTAACCAATTTTATGTTGGAAACATTTAACAGCCGCTTATAAAATGTATGGTAGCAAAACCATGATGTCAATCGGTTTCGTAACCATAACCATAATTTATGGTTAATTGATCAGAGCTTAACTATACCATCGGTTAATTGTTTGTTTGTTCGGTTTTGTTAACTAGGCTAATTCGGTTATGGTCCAGTTAATACGGTTATTTGATCACGCCCTAACCTTTAAAAAACATTGTGGTTATTGCTCAAAACTAAACCGACCTGCCTTTGCACAACCCTAGAATCACAAATTTAAGTGTTATGTCCCGCTGCATCGCGCGGGCACCATACTAGTATTATAAGTTAAGATGATCTTGTTAGGCCACCATGATGTGAAGCCCAACCTTCGGCCCACCTTCTTTAATCTCCCCGGTCCACCTTTTTTTTAAACCCATCGCTTCCTCACTCCCTCGCCGCCAACTACCCCCACACCATCCACCTGTCTCCTTCTCCTGTACACTCAATCCTCTCCAATATCTTCCACCTATCAACCTTAAGCTAGAAACAATCATTATCATACATACACCACCACACTCAACCTAGTTATATATCTACGTAAACCATCGGTCACCACCCTTCATCTTCCAAACACATTCACCAAAACACACACACTCACCGGAATATAAGCGGCTGACGCTACCCACCGGAAAACTATTCACTACCCTAGTAATTAGTTCTAACCTTTTTCTCCTGTAGAAACGAGTGCCTAAGCTGTAATGGCCAGCTTTAGAGTAGTTATTATCCACCTAAGCTGTAACGGTCAACTATTATACACACACACACACACACACACTTAACATATAATAATGTAACAGGTTATCGGCTACTCTAGAACACCACCGACAAAACCCACTGACCAACAGAACCACTATCAGTGAGTGTATGCCCCCCCCCCCCCCCATTTTACCATCTAAAACTCTTATGGGGTGAATGCATGTTGTTTGTGGTCGATTATTTGCATTGTGTCATGTATTTGTAATTGGTAATTATCGGGTGGTCGATCAACATAAGAAACAACTAGAGGTGGATCCACTTAACCATTAATTCTTTTTAATCTTGATCCGTGGATGGGTTAGGAGCCAACTATTTATCATTGTAAAAGTGACACCACAAGTTTATTGAGTATATTTGGTCAACCGATTGCATGTTTATAACCGGCATCACTCACTAGTTTCACGACTAACGTATCTTAACATGCATTTCAGGAAATAAGTGAGCATGGGGAATATGGGAATCACGCATGTTCGAGTATCGTCACCGAATGAAACCGAGTGTTTTATAAATAAATGTTTGTCAAGAAAGTTGTTTTATGTTAAAACCTTATGTAACGAAGTTTGATAATATTATGAAGTTATAAGTTGAATATTGCCTGAATGTGCTTTTGTTTAATATCAATTGGTAACGATTTGGGTTACAAATCTAGGTCGTTACAGATTGACTACAAGAACTTATCCAGTGGAAATAAAGATATATACTATTTTTATTTAGTAATGTTAGATTTGATGAATTTGAAAGCCTTATTCTCACTAATTTGTTTACAAAGACTTCCTTCATACACTTTAACTTAACCTTTTGAATATCTAAAAACACTAAATTATATTCTTTCAAGTATTCTATCTTATAAATTCCATCAAAGTGAGAGATCAAATATATATGATGATCATATTATGATCAAAAGGTTAAATGGTGTTTAAGATATAAATTGTAAATGTTAATATCATAAACCCTTGAAACTTGTTAGTGAGAACTGATGTACTGACAGTAAATAAAAATAGGTAACTAAAGCCAAAAGCTAAAAGCCCAAGCAGACTATAGTGTGGGAAGCCTTAAGTACGTATTAATTAAAAAGGTAATACAACCCGTTTTATTCTTACAAATTCAAGTTCTATAACTTTGTTTGTGCTTTTCATTTTGGTTGAGCAAAAAGTTTAGTTTTTGACAAAGAAATCAGGTTCCATGTATTTGACCTATAAAAATTAAAAGTAGATCTCGTTTTCTTTGATTCGATTATATTTGACGTGACATGTCTCGAAGCAACATAGCCGTTCATGGCAATAACGACACGCTAGCTAAAATGGTTAAAGGGTATTTTGAAGTGTCTTTGTGTCTATGATATTCAACCGATGTCAATTCATTGTCTAATCAAACTAGCTACATTGCACGTATATTTCTCACAATCGTATATTTCATGAATGAACAAATCGCGTTAAATTTTATTCAATTCTCAATTTCTTTGTGATTTTTTCTTCTGGAAAGGATAAAACTAAAATTGAAAAATTTGTATGCTCCAATAGTCAAAGATTATCTTGTTTCACATGGTATGTTTCTCTGTGAAAGTTATCACAACAATGAACAAAGAACACATTGAGGTGCATTGAACATTTCTTTTTTGAACAATACTCTTGCTCAAATTGACAAGTTCATGTCTTATCTTATAATTAAGATATTGATGGTCGAGACTTATTATATGTCAAATCAAATGACATATTTTATGTTTGAGACGGAAGAAGTACTCGAAAACGACAAGGGTTTTTGCTTTTGGTGGTCGGGGTATTACATGAGTGCATGCCTAAGTTCACATCAAGGGTCAACTCGTATATAAGTTCAATCACTAGCCACAAACAAATATTGGCAGTTGGTATGTCATGATTGAGGATATGGCCCTCCCCAACTCGTGTCATTTTCTTATGTTTTTCAAATAGAATGGGCATCTTCTTAATTGAAAGATTGTAGATGAGAGCACTTTTGATTTTGAATAGGGTTATAAACATATATATTACATTCATGTGTATTCGTACGCATGCATTCCACTAATCTTATGAAACTTTTAACTTTCGACATGTTAGATGCATGTACATACGAGGCACTCAAGATTTAATGAGCAAGTTGTACACGCTAAGTTATGACATTGACACTGATTGTCTTGTCTAGTTTAGATTAGTAAGTGGTGAACTTTCTTGTCAAACGCAGTCCTACTTCAACACTTCATACTAACTCGAACGAAACAACCATAGATACCAAAATCGCACGAATTTCTAGTTATGGAGAGCATTTCATTTATTCAAGTTAGGTATAGAAATGACTAAAAGATTGATATCGGGTCGGGTTATATATTTGATCAATCTACCATAACATTGATGATCGGGTTATATTCCACTTGCTACAAAAGTAGAAACTTGGAAAAGATCAAGAAATTGTATTGTTTAATAAGTTAAAGAGTGGTCTATCCTATCAACTTTTATGTAACTTTGTACCTAATGCTTCTGATACAACAATGAGTTTGGTCCATGTCAATTGTCATGGTGCCTTTGTTGTTAAGATTAATTATGTTCCCTCAAATGCTACAACTATATTAGTAATTTGCTTTCAGTAGAGTAGTTTTCTATATCTATGTGGAATCTATGTTGTACTAGATAATAATTGATACACTAAGATTAACTTAATTATAATGAAAACGTTATGTACTATAACATTTTTTCATTTATTTTACATCAAATATTACAATAAAACTCTTTTTGCCTAGGATTAAAATTAGAACTTCCCCTCTAAAAAGCATATGCCTCTACAAAAGTGGGATAGCCCCACATTTGCACATAAGCATAAGTTGTACTCCCTCCGTCCCAATTTAAATGTCCCATGTATAAAAACACACATTTTAAGAAATTTTTTGTTTGTATGTGATAAAATGACAATAATATCCTTAAAAGTAATAATTGTGTTTTGTCTTTTATGAGCAAAACTAGAAATTCTATTTCTATTTATGGAAAGAGACATTTAATTTGGGACAAACAAAAAAGGAAATAAGGACATTTAAATTGGGACGGAAGGAGTATTTAATTGTCACAAAAAGAAGGGGGGGGGGGGTGGTTTGGCTTTGCATAGTTTTAGCAAGTTCCCTTTATCTTATTTGCAACCTTTAATAAAATATCTTCCTAAGGGCACATGGAGTGGTTAGTAATGCTATCACATTATCACACTAAATAATATTGTGCCACTTTATTTTATCACACTCCATCACATTCATCACTCAAACCATGGGTGGAATAATACTCATCACACTCATTTTTTTAAAATAAAAATAAAATATTACATTAAATAAAAAAACTTACATTAAATAAAAAAATACTAGAAATTAAATAAAACATTACTAGAAAATACAAAACCTAATTAACATTTTGGCGTAATATTCGCCACGCCGAAACATCCGAAAAATCCACGCCGACCTCGGTAGCATAGTTGATTTTAGCGAAGCCTTCCTACATATCTTCTGTTTCGTCGGGGAAGTTTAGCAACGCTTCCTTAAAAAAATTTGAACTTTGACACTTCGATTCGAGGTCCCCGTACTTGTGAGAGATTGAATCACAGGTACGTTGTGTTTCCCCGACAAGTGAACCAAACTCGGCTAACACTTTTTTACAGCATGGAGCGCTCCTGCCATGGCTACAACCATGACCACTGCTCATTGATGCGCCATGGTTGTGTACATTGTCGTACGCGATCATGAGCGTAATTTCCTCCTCTTTTGTCCACGTAACCAGTGTGTGACTTTTGTGATGTGAATGAGGAAGATGAGAAGAATTTTATGATTTTTTTTGTGTGTAGTAGAAGAATTTTTTGAATGTGTAAAAAAGGGGTAAATATGTGTCTATAAGTAGGTAGTAATTAGTTTTTTAGTTTTTAACCGTTAGCCAACGGATAGCTAGCTGCTAGCGAGCTTGATAAGCATCATGATTTTATTGCATCGCAACCGTGATTATTTAGGCGGGGCGGTGTTCGTGACGGCCAACCCATCACGGACCGCCCCATCCGCCCTAATAGAGTTGATCAAGTGCCATTATTGGGAGCAAATTTGCAAAACTAAGATAATTTGGTGCATGAATCAATCGGTTTGGAAGGGTTTCAAGCAATCGATGGATTCTATGTCTCTAAATATTCGGGGGGATTGGGGTGGATGGAAAACCGGGGTGGGTCAAGGATTTAAAAAAGGATCACGGGGTTTCGTTTGTGGCTCACCAGGAAACTCAATGTATCGATATAAAAGGTTTTGATGGTCCAAAATTTTGGGGAGGATCAGGGGTAGAATTTGACTTTGTTGCAACTTCGGGTAGACTAGGTGGTCTAATAAACATTTGGGATCCTATGGTTTTTGTAACGCCCCAAAAACATTTTTCGTTTAATTACGCCATTAGGCGTGATTAACAAAATATTAAAACGAGACTTAGACGATAACAATATAGGTTATATTCTAATATGGAAGTAACCTAGTTAATAATATTATTCATATAAATGAATAGAAGATATTAGAAACTAGCTTGATTAGTTAGTTTCTATATCAAAATGGCATTGTGATAACTTGAGGGACTATAGTTGACAACTAATTAAACAAGATGTATTAATTGTTGAAATGGGAGTGAACACACACACACACACACGTGGGAGTGAATAAGTGTGTGTATGTGTGTGTCTGTCGAATACAGAGAAAAGAAAAGGGGGGATATTCTTCCCCAAACCCTAAATCCCTAAGTTGAAGAAATTGAAGCTAGAAATGGTGAATATAAAATGAAGGGTGTGTTCTAAAGAGTTAATCATCAAATATTAAGCTTTTGGTGAGAACCCTAGACCCAAATTTGTGTAGGATTCGAGACCCACATGGGGGTCTTGAGCAAAATATGTTAAATTCATGATATTGTTGATTATTAGTGATATTGATCATCCCTAATGGTTAGGAATGAGTTAGAATTGTTAGAAACTTGCTTGTATGCAAAGATGATGATTTTGGTTTTGATTAGTAGCTTTGATGTTAATAACATAGTAGAATACCTATGTTTAGGCATGGGCTGTGTAAGAATGGTAATCTACATGTATTACATGAATCATGTATGTTAGTTGAATTTGGAAGTAGCCTAACATAATGACTAGAAAGATTCTAGATGGTGAGTTCATGAATTGGGTACTTGCTAAATGTTTAGTAAGTGGAATAATCATAAAAAAAACATAGTACGCACACTAGGTGTTAGATGAAATGCTTAGTTGATATAAATATGTGTAGACATGCAAAAGAGCCTTACAAACTAACATGTTATTTGAGGAATGAAAGTACTTGATGAAATAGGATTGCCTAATGATGATTAGGAAGATGAAATGTACACTAAACTTAATGAGTCAAGATGATAAATAAAAGAGGATAGTTCATAACTAGGACTATTGCCTTATAATTACTGCATACTATATGTAAAAGGTTAGTTTGACTTCTAAAAGTCAAACTGACCCGAATATATGTTTGAATGAATTGGTGTGTGAAAACTCATGATATGAGTTAGTTATTGATATGATGACTAAATTGAATTAGCTTGAGTATAGTGAAGTTGATCTTATCAAGCTAGGTGGAAGCTTGGGGAGGAAAGGATCAAATGAGCAAGCGGGTTAAGGATGCATAAGTTGTGGCCAAGGTAAGTGACTTAACTTAAATAAGTCTCTTAGAAACCAAAGAGGATTGTGTAAACCTTTGACATTTATGGAATTTGCATTATTAACAAAGAATAGGTGTTTAATCATAAAGAGAAATATGGAACACGGGGTTCTAGCTTGTAAAGGAATATGAAACACGGGGTTCTAGCTTGTAAAGGAATAGAATCGCCAAAATGGTAGAAAAAGGTTAAGTACGGGTCAGGACATCTAAATGGATAATTGAGTATTGTTATAATGGGTCAAGTGAGGTTACTTGAGCCCAAGATTTGAAATTTAAATATTGAGTGTTAAATAATAAGGCGATGAGTCAAGTGGTGGTATGAAACCATTTGGATTTCCGGATATTAATATGTGTAAATTGAGGATTTTCACAGGTTGAGGAATTGGAACGAAAAGGGCATGTGATGCCAATGGATCATAAAGGTGATTCAGGTGATGTAGAAATAGGTCAATGCTACCCGGTAAGTACGTAGATCAAATTTTAGTGAACTATTAAGCCAAGAAATTCGAGGTAATAACAATCCACATGAAGTGGGGATGTCAATTCGGTAAGTCATTTCATAATTATGACTAATGCGTGCTTAGACGCTTAGAACCGACTAGTGAAATACTAAGTCCATAGGGGCTTAGTGGTTTTTAAACAAAATAATGGGTCAAAAACAATGAGTTTGACTAAGTTGTATTGTATAGAAGTGACTAAAGTAAAATAATTGCCTATAAGGGCATTTTGGAAATTAGTAGTAGTAACCAAGGAAAATATTGAAACAGGACATGTTAATTTAATTTGGATGATGTTTTGTTTACTTAACATAGGTTAAATGAGTTGACGAATGGGAAGCCATTAGGCGTGGTGCCTAAAACCTCTTAATGGGTCGAAATGGACTCACGTATATTGCTAAATAATTATAAATGTTAGAGACCGAATGGGACGATAAAATCTTTTCTTTGAGGCTTCAAAAAGGCTAAGGTTAAGTGTATATTGCTTTGGGTGTCAATATCTTTGATTTTGTGCAAAACCCCTAATGTTAGTAGCAAAACCGAT
The DNA here is from genome assembly GCA_032199755.1 of Ambrosia artemisiifolia. Taxonomy (NCBI): domain Eukaryota; kingdom Viridiplantae; phylum Streptophyta; class Magnoliopsida; order Asterales; family Asteraceae; genus Ambrosia; species Ambrosia artemisiifolia. The sequence goes on from CM063514.1 coordinate 11,670,590, forward strand.
CAAGGGTGCAAGGTGAGAGCAGCGCACCTTGCGCTGGTGCCTTGTCAGCATGCGCTGACCTTCTGATGTGGTCAGCCAGGGGCGCAAGGTGGCCAGCGCACGTATCTATTGTTGTGTTATTAACCTTTTGTTACGAGGATGGTAATAAAGATGCAGGTATGTAAGTACGAATGCATGGAAATTGGAGGTTTGGATCCAGATATCGGATTCTAACTTGCAGAAGACATTTGGACATGATCATTAAGTATTGTTGGATGTTATGTCCACGTTGTGAATATTTCATGAAGTCACGACGCAGATTGTACGAGGTCGCGAACACATTGCCTAATAAAGATGAGTTGTATTGAATGTAATTAAGAAACAATAAAAGAAGTAACACCTATAATATCTTGGAGATATGTTTTCCAAACATTCGAGAATGTTTTTATAAAGCAAGAAATTTTCTGGTTCGTATTTATGTTGCGTATCTTCTGTTAGAACGTTTAGGGTGTTATAGTTTTCGAAAAAAAATTTATAGTGGAAGATCATAATTTTCTGTTAACATCTGGGAAATTGTATCAGGATGAGTCAAAGATAAACGTTTATGCTCCTCAAAAGGTTGTGAAAAAACGGGAACTCTGGTAAAAAATAACGGAGGTTGTGGGAAGCTCTCATGGGTTGTGGATTATCTTGGGGGATTTTAATGCGGTAAGATTACTGGAAGAAAGAAAAATACGCGTTTCAATTCAGCAAGTGCTTCTGATTTCAATACTTTTATTGACGATTTGGGGCTTAATGAATATATTATGAGGGGAAAAAGATTTACTTATTTGGCCGAAAAGGTAAAGGTAGTAAGTTGAGTAAAATTAACAGGTCCTGGTTTGTAGTAATTTTTACAACAGGTGGTCAGAGGCATGTCTACGCGCGTTGTAGTGGAACCTTTCTGATCATTGTCCCTTGGTTTTAACTCTTATTGACACTAATTATGGGCCAAGGCCTTTTCATTGGTTTAACTCATGGTTGGACAGGAAGGGGTGTGAAGAGGTTATCATTTGAGGTATTGAAAATTTTAAATGTTCAGAAGGTCACTTTGTTTTGAAGCTTTCTGGGAATTTTAAATATCTTAGACGAGTTTTAAAACAATGGAAGGATGAGATGGTCAAAAAAGAAGAAGAGGAGAAGCTGAATTTACATCTTGATATGGAGAGATTGGAATTGCTTATGGAAAGTCAGGACTTGGAAGAAGATGAGCAATGGGTATATGAAGAATGTAATAAAGGGGTTAAACATATTGTTCAGCATACTGCTAAAGATCTGAAGCAGAAATCCATAGTTAATTGGGCTCGGTAGGGAGATGACAACGCGACATTTTTTCATGTGATTATAAATGGTAGAAAGGCGAGCAACTCCATCCCAGGCCTAACGATTGATGGGGTTTGGATTTCAAAATTATGCATAGTAAAACGTGAAGTTCTGAAACATTTTCGAAAGCATATTTCTAAAAGTGTTAAAAAAAGACCAGCTTTATTCTTTGATAACTTGAAGAAAGTTCCCGAGCCCTTACTTGAGGGGTTAACAGCTCCTTTTTCTAAAGAAGAAATAAAGACGGCTGTTTTCAGTTGTGGTTCGGATAAGGCACCTGACCTGGATGGTTTCAACTTCCGATTTGTTCGTAAGTTTTGGGGTGTTTTTGAGGATGACTTTTTATTAATAATGTCTAACTTTCATGATACATGCACTATTAGTAAAGGTTGTTCCTCTTCGTTTATCACTCTGATTCCGAAGTCTAAAACACCTTTGAGTTTGAAAGGTTATAGGCCAATAAACCTTATAGAGATTATTAGCAAGGTGATCTCTAAGGTTTTGGCATTGACAACATGACATTTTTCCATGGGATTATAAATGGTAGAAAGGCGAGCAACTCCATCCCCGGCCTGATGATTGATGGGGTTTGGATTTCAAAACTGTGCATAGTAAAGCGTGAAGTTCTGAAACATTTTCCAAAGCATTTTGCTAAAAGTGTTAAGTAAAGACCAACTTTATTCTTTGATAACATGAAGAAAGTTCCAGAGCACTTACTTGAGGGGTTAACAGCTCCTTTTTCTAAATAAGAAATAAAGATGGCTGATTTCAACTGTAGTTTGGATAAGGCACCTGACCTTGATGGTTTAAACTTCCGATTTGTTCGTAAGTTTTGGGGTGTTTTTGAGGATGACTTTTTATTAATAATGTCTAACTTTCATGATACATGCACTATTGGTAAAGGTTGTTCCTTTTCGTTTATCACTCTGATTCCGAAGTCTAAAACACCTTTGAGTTTGAAACAATATAGGCCAATAAACCTTATAGAGATTATTAGCAAGGTGATCTCTAAGGTTTTGGCATTGAGGATCAAGAAAGTGATGAGTACGGTTATCTCTGAGTCACAATCGGCTTTCTTGAGTGATAGATACATTTTGGATGGCCCTCTTATGTTGAACGAGATGTTAGCATGGATTAAAAATAGGGTAAATCGGCCTTTTTGTTGAAGATAGACTTTAAAAAAGCTTTTGATAATGTTAGCTGGAGTTTTTCTTTCTGTTCTTCAACATATGGGGTTTCCTAATAAGTGGTGTGCGTGGATTAAGGGTGTATTGGAATCTGCCAGGTCGTTAATCCTTGTCAATGGATCTCCCACGTTCGAGTTTAATTGTGAGAAAGGTGTTAGACAAGGAGACCCGCTTTCTCCTTTTTTGTTCTCTATCGTGATGGAGGCTATTTCATGTCTTATCAGTAAAGTGGCCAGCCTGGGAGAATTTGAAGGTGTGAAACTGAATGGAGAAGGTTTGTCTATTTCTCATCTTTTCTATGCTGATGACCCTTTGAATTGGGAGAGTGGTCCAAGCCAAATGTTGAGAAGATGGCCAGGATTCTTAAGTGTTTTTACTTATGTTCTGGTCTAAAAATAAATATTCACAAATCGGACTTGTTTGGGTTGGGAGTCAATAATGTCGAGATTGGGGACATGGCAGGAGTGTTAGGATGTAAGGTGGGTGACATTCCTTTCGATTATATGGGAATAAGGGTTGGCGCAAATATGAACAGATACACTTATTGGGGGGTAAAGTCATTGAAGTTTTTTGAACCTAGGCTTTCTTCATGGAAGGCGAAATGTCTTTCCATAAGGGGTAGGGTCACGCTCATTAAGGTCGTATTGGAGAGTTTACCGGTATACTACCTCTCCTTATACAAAGCCCTGGTTACTATTTTAGACAAGCTAGAACAAATTATGAAGAAGTTTTTGTGGGTTGGTTCGAGCTCTGAGGATAAAATACATGGGGTCTATTGGGAACAGGTTACGACCCCAAAAGAGGCGGGAGGTTTGGGTATAATCAAGCTAAAAGATGTTAATGAAGCGCTTTTGGCTAAATGGGCTTGGCGATTTCGAATTGATACCGATGGTCTTTGGCGAAAGGTGATTCTAGCTTGTCACTATAATAGGAACCAGTGGGGGTTTTTCTTACCATTGAGAAAATGTATAAGAGGTTGCTGGTGTAATATTGTGAAGGTGGTGGAATCCTTGAAATTTGGTAACAAAACTCTTTATAATTTCATCAAAGCAGAAGTCAGAGATGGAAGTACCATTCGGTTTTGGCTGGACTATTAGGTTGGGGATATGGTTTTAAAAATTAAATGGCCAGACTTATACGGAATCGATATGGATAAAACAGGCTGTATCGCTAACAAGCTTTCTTTAAGAGATCATTTTTGGAAGTGGGTTCACCCTCCAATGTCAGCAGAAGAAACACAGCAGTGGAACGAGTGCAAAGCGATGTTAGACATGTTGAGTCTGACCAATGGCAAAAATACATGGAGATGGATTGGAGATAGTTTTGGTTCTTTCACAGTAGGGTATGTTAAAAAGATGTTTTACAAGCAGCGAAACTACTTGGGATTTCTAGTCATCAATTGGGTTCCTTGGATTCCTTTGAAATGCAACATTTTTGTTTGGAGAGCCAATATGAATAGGATTCCGACCGGAATACACCTTTTCACTGGTTGCAGTTCTCGGATGACATTTGGGCGAAGATTGTGAGATGGTGCAGACTGCAGCCAATTTTTTCTTTTGACATTCACGATTTGCTAAACATTCACAACCAAGTTCAAGGCGACAAGTCGAGAAAGATGGTGATACATGGCATCGTGATGACCACTATGTGTACTATATGGAAAGCGAGGAATGATAAGGTATTCAATGGTAAACAAGCGAAGTTGCAAGAGATAGTGACGAATGCTAAATCTTTGTCATTTCTTGTTAACTTACCGGTCTAGATATAAAAACTTGGTATGGAAGGATTTGAATTATCCGTTGTATATGATGTAAGTGATGTGAGCGACAGGGGCGGAACCATAGGAGGGTCAGGGGGTCAGCTGACCCTCCGGCTAGCCAAGTCTTCTCAATAAGGATATTCATTTTTGAGTTCATTTATCTAGTTTGACCCTTATGTTTGTTACTCCAAGAGTATTTGTAGTAAATATAAGTTAGGGTAAATAAAGAAAAGTTATAATACGGTTGGTCGGAACCTTGTCTAATATGTACGGAGTTACTGGAATAACAGGATGATGCTAGGGAGGTAGAAGATGTGTAATAGGGTAAATATGGTAAATACTATTAAAATGGATGGGTATTTTTGTAATTAGCTATTCCTTCTCTTGGAAAAAGCTAATACTAAATAGTCAATCTCATGCCACAATTTTCTTGTCAGATTAATAATAATAGTTTATATTAATATTTCGTTTTCTTTTAATACTATTTTTAGTTTGAGAGAATTACTATTTGCATCCATGTGTTATAGTAGTTTTAACTACTTGAATCCAAAGTTGAAAACTTTAACTACTTGCGTCCCTAGTTGGAAATTAACTAACATCTTGAGTTCAAATTTCTAACGTCGTTAACTAGGTCTGTTAACTTTCAATGAAAAGACAAAAATACCCCTATTTATTAAAAAAAAATAAAAGAATTATCTATACAAACCTAACCCTTCCATCTTCTTCGGTCTCTCTACACCCTCTCTACTAACCCACCCACCCACCTACACCATCTTCAACCTTCTTAGCAGCCTAGAGACTTGGATGGCAAACAAATCTAACATAACATACAATTCTGAAGCAAATACTCCTAAATGCCAATCACCCAATACCTATTGAGATCGTTTTTCAGTGTTCGATTCATCTTCCCCGATCGGAACCCTAACCAACCGGAACCCTATCCCTACCGCCCCCGATACACAATCTGGTTACTTTTGAAATTGATTAATGAAGTGTTGGTTTGTGGTTGGGTTAGGTGGTTCGGTGGAGGGGTGAAGATGGTTGCAGGTCAAGGGTAAGGTGACTTGTTCTTGATGCAAAGACTATTGTTCCTTTAAAGGTTTATTGAAGTAATAATAATGTGGTTTGGGTCTTTTTTGGGGAAAGTTTGGGTCTTTGACTAAGGGATTTGGTCAAAGATGCAGTGGTTGAGCTATCAGAAACAGGGGTGACGTCAGCAGGTGGAAATGTTTTGAATGGTGAGGGGGGGGGGGGGTTGGGTGGTGGTGGTGGTGGTTGGTGGGTGGTGGTCTACGGGGGTCTCTGGTGTAGGAGGTGCAGTTCGGTGGTGGTGGGTTTATCAGATGGTGGTGGATGTCGTGCTGTTCGGTGGTGGTGGTGCAGTGCGGTGGCGGTGGTGGTGGTGGTGGTGCGGTAGGGTTGAAGTCATGGAGAAAGAGATGGGGGGGGGGGGGGTCGTGTTACTCTGTGTGTTAGTGTGTATATAAGACAAGATATATAATAATTATTATAAAATATGTAAAAAGTAAACTTTAAATACATTGTGCATTGTAGGCTTGTACATTTTGTGTAAATGACAGAAATGCCCTTCAAGTTAACAGACTTTTGAACGACGTTAGAAATTTGGACTCAATATGTTAGTTTATTTCCAACCAGGGATGCAAGTAGTTAAAGTTTTTAACTTTGAATTCAAGTAGTTAAAACCACTATAATACAGGGACACAAATAGTAATTCTCTCTTTTAATTCTTACTTATATTTAGCTTGTGAGTTCTCTGATTCATTAAAAAACAAAAAAAAAATCCGTGATTTAATTTTCTTTTTTCTATATTTACATGTAACTGATTTACATCATTAAATAACAATTACTATACATCATGATATATGTATATGTAAATGTATAGGTATATGTGTATATATATATATAGGGTAGGGTTTCTGTAAGAAAATTGATTTGTGTGAGAAGTGTGAGAAGGATTAAAAATTGATATGTATGCATCATTTTTTTGGACGTATTCTTGATGTTTTGGATTGTTTTGCTTAGAAAAACACAAAACATAACATAACAATTAATAACCGAAAACAATGTATTTTAGGCTTAAAACTTAAAACACTATGTCAAGAACATTTAAGCAGAGTGTTTTAAGTAATTACTGGGGTGTTTTATATGTAATTTAAATTTAATGACTATAATACATTGGATTGTATTTTAAATCTTTGTATATTGTTCTGTTATGTGTTTTTCAAGCCAAAATTACCCAAAACATCATTCCAAATAAAAAAACATGATGGCTACATGTCAATTTCTTAATCATTCTCACACTTCTCACACAAACCAATTTTCCTACAAGATCCTCTACCTATATATATATATATATATATATATATATATATATAGGGTTAGGATACTTTGAGAACTCGATGAGTTGTGAGAACTTGTAGGAACACGACGTAAAATGCGATTTTTTTACACTCGTGTAAAACACGTACACCTCGCTGTAAAAAAAATACATTAAATTACGCCAAATTACACCGGTGTAAGGGATTTTTATCCTCGTATAAGTATATTAATATTTTATTCATTATTTTATTGTTGATTAATATGGACCACATATTCATTTTTGATTTAAAAAAGTATGTGGTTATAAAGTGAGTTCCTATGGTTCTCACAACTCATAGGAGTTCTCAATATATATATATATATATATATATATATATATATATATATATATATATATATATATATATATATATATATATATATATAGGGGAAGGTTTAAATGAGACACCCATCTTTTGTGAGAACCCTGAGAACAAATCTCAGCCATGCATATATCTCCCCTCTTATTTTAATGAAAAGGATAACTTGGTAGTTTTACCTCTCCTAACAAAAGAAACACATACTGCACATTATCATACAAGTCACGCTCTCCATCAACCTATCAACCTCTTCATAGGGTTTCTATGATCTTAATTCTTCATCAATTCTTCATCTATTAATCGTATAATTCAGTCGGTCATCAATTCACAATTTCACGATCTGATATGTTTTTCAGGTATGTTAATCGGTTCATCAAACCTTCGATTCTTAACTAGATGATTTGATCTAGGGTATAAAGGGTTTTAACCTAAACCATGTGTTTATATGGATTAACATAAATTTGACGCACACAATTACTGTGTAATTTCAGTAATGATTGTGTAAGATTAGTTCATATGGATTCTCTTAATTTGAATTAATTAGTTTTTATTTGTTGAATTGCAGTCATGGTTTCTCCTAACCCTTTGCTATCCAGTTCTGATGATACATTGAACTCTATTAATAACAATGTTGCCGATGAATAAGGTACTAATGTTGATGTTTACAAGTTGAAGGGAAAGCGTTATTGTAGGCTTTGTGGTGCTTACGGTTATCATGATGCAAGACATTGTCCTAATAAATATAAATGAAGGCTGAGATTTGTTTTTAATAATTTTAGTTATTTGTTTCTCTACTTTATTGTGATTTTAAGTTTTCGCAATTATATATAATGGGTTTTCAAGAATTTTAGTTATGAGGTCATGTTTCCACTTAATTTAATCGAGTCTTGTGTGTTGGATCTTTGAAACAAGAGATGGTTGATATTAATTTATTGCATTCCAATTTACCTAGATTTACACATGTGTAACTGTTGTTCTATATGACTTATCCTGTATTTTCTATTCTTATTTCACGTATCTATGTTTTGCATTGTTTTGTTATTATAGAGACGCATGTACGGGATTTTCAGGAATCTGCTCGCAGTAGTACTTTTGATTCACCTAATGCTTTTAGATATTGGGTACCGAACGTTTTGTCAGTGCATAAACTTGCTTTGAATATGGTGTTTGCTAGAGACGAAAATGCTGTTTCCATGTATCAGTCTTATGCTGAGAAGGATGGGTTTGATATTGGATTGTCAACAACTAAGAAAGTAAATGATATTATTACACTTAGATATATTGTTTGTAGTAGAGCCGGATTACCCAATTATCAAAATGTTGATTCAATGGTTGTGAAGTCAACTTCCAAGTTACCTTGTAGCACTAATTAAAAGGTGACAAATTATAATTCTAAACTAAAGGTGAAAGTGTTTAAGGGTAAACCTGGTTTACGGTTATATGAATTTGTTGAGTCTCATAATCATCCGTTAGTTGCTGTTGAGAACATAGATTTGACACGCAAGAGACGACAACTTGATCATTCTGACAAGGAGTTCATTCATAGATTAAGCTTAGCAAAAGTTGGTCCATCTATTGCTTATAAGCTGCAAACAGTTTTGAAAGGCGGACAACACATGGTTCGTGGTACCAAGAAGGAGTATAAAAATTTCAGCAAGGATTTAAGAGGTTTAATTGGTTCGAAAGATGCTCAAATGATTATAAATTTGATGGATGAACGTAAAGTTAATTTAGAAAATTTCTATTGTGATTACATCATACGTGATGGAGAACTTAGGTCCTTATTTTGGGCTAATGAGGTTATGAAGTGCAATTAAAGAATTTTTGGTGATGTGCTAGCATTTGATGCAACATACGATACTAATCAGTAAGTAACTTCTTGTTTTTTTTAGATCTTCTTTGTCTACTTTTTTGATTTTTATTTATCATTTTCTTGTAGGTATAAAATAATTTTTGTCCCTTTTACTGGGGTCGATCACCACAAGCATTGTGTAACTTTTGTTGCTGCACTTCTTTATGATGAAACTATTGAATCATACACGTGGTTGTTGGAAAAATTTCTCAAAGCACACCATACCCAACCCAAGCTAGTGTTAACTGACCAAGACCCGACAATGAAACAAGCAATAGCTAAGGTGTTCAATGAATCTGTTCATCGTTTATGTATGTGGCATATTATTTATAAACTTCCCGCCAAGGTATGTATATGTGTTAGTTTTTTCTTTTAATTTATGCATATATTTGTCATTGGGATATTATTTGAAGCTGATATACACATTTGTAAACTGTTATGTGTTTTAGTTCTCGGTTACCTATGTTCAGTTGTATTTACACATGTGTAAGTGTCTGTTTTATACATGTGTAATTTGCTCACTACCACTTATTTGAGGCTGATATACAAATGTGTAAACTGTTCAGTGTCTTAGTTCTCGTTTATCTATGTCCAGTTGTATTACACATTTGTAAGTGTCAATCTTACGCATTTGTAAATAGCTTACTACCATTTATTTGAACCTAATATACACATATGTAAACTATTCAGTGTCTTAGTTCAAGGTTACCTATGTTCATTTGTATATAACACGTGTTTGTGTCTGTTTTACACATAAGTACTCTGCTCACAACCACTTTTTTGCATACATAGGTTGGTGGGGATGTGTTAGAGTATACCAACTTGAGAAAACGTATACATAAGATGGTATGGAATGTTTTCATCAAACCTTCTACATTTGAGAAGCGATGGGAGTTATTGATGACAAATGCAACTTGAAGCATCACAAGTGGTTATCGGAAATGTTTTCTATTAGGGATCGGTGGGTCTCGGGTTATTTTAGGGAAATACCCATGTGTTGTTTAATGAAAACCACATCCAGATGTGAAAGCTCAAACGCACTTTTCAAGACTAATTCAACTGCATCCAATACTTTGGTTCAATTTATGATGTGTTTTGATAGCGCTATTGATGGTCAACGCGCTCGACAACGGATTGATGAGCATAAAACTGATTCAACTTCTCTTGTCTTATTCACTCCTTTACCTATAGAAGCACATGCGGCACTTGTGTATACGAGAAGTTTTTTTAATGATATACAATAGGAGATTGCTAAATCCTTATTGGAATGTATGAATGGTAGACCTGAAGTTGTTGATTGTTTTGAACAATATGTGGTTTCTCACTTTCATAAAGGGTCCATTGTTGGTGATTACACGGTAATTTCATTTGTTTTGTATTTTTGCTGCATATATTCATTCCATTATCCATGCATTATAATAGATAATGTTTTCATTTTTTGCAGGTTAAGATTAATATGACTGATAATTCGGTTTAATGCTCTTGTATGCTATTCACACGTTTGGGATATTTCTGCCGTCATGTGTTTTCTGCTTACCGATTTCAAGGCATAAACAAAATTTCGGATAACTATATATCTCCCTGGCGGAAAAATGAGGCATTGCCGAAGAAGGTGTTCAACCTAGAGTTCCGTTATGGTGTTGACAACTCAGAAAGTTTCAAACTTAGGTAAGAGGCGCTAAATTTAGTTCAACAATGTGGCGACTGATTAAGGTGTGATTCATTAAATCTTGCGTCATTTGTTGAAGAAATCAAGGCTATTAAAAACATAATTTTTGAAGAGTTATCAAATGATCCAAATTCTAAAAATAGAGGAGGTCAATTTGAAGAAATAGTTAGGCAATTAGAAACCGATAATGTTTCTGTTGTAGTTCCAAAAGGTATTAGGAACAAAGGTTGTGGTACATCTTCTTCACCATCTGTTTTTTGTTATCTTCTTTTCCACTCTTAATTGCTTTTGTTTGAAACGTTAGAACATTTAAACAACATTTTTTATTTGCATTAGTAGCAGTATATGCAACTGCTTACTTACACATGTGTAAATTGCATAGTTACCCGACTACTGTATTAAAAGTATCTACACATGTGTAAACATGCTTAATTACACTTGTGTAGTCATCTTACTTACACATGTGTAATTTCTTAATTACAAAAAATGCAATACTAACTAAATCACTAAAATGATTGACACATATTCAAACAGCTAGCTTACATATGTGTAAACCCTCATAAATATTTTTATCTTGTATAGGTTTATTTTATAGTTAATACCTTCACGCATGGTGCTTTCATGAAGTTTCTTTGTCCTTGATTCTTTCACCATTTTATTCCTTTCTTCTTTCTTTTTCAATTTCTTTTGCCTCGATTCTTCTGTTAAAACAATAGAGCTTAATCAGAAATTTATTATATTGTTTTTATGCTATATGAAAATGTATTTATCATACCCAATTGCCACTCGATTTCAGCATCCATTCTTGAAAGTGTATTAGCCCTGTCCGTGCTCAATGATAATTCCGTATCTGTAACCAAATGTCGACAAAACTTATTTTAAATATCCAATATGATATTTAAGTGATTATTTGATCTAAATAAATTCACGTTTGTACTACTGCTTACCAGTTTCTACATTGTATTCGGAATCCTCATCGTCACATACAATTGGATTTGATTTCACATTTGAATAACTTCTTTCTTTGATCCTTAATATTCTTGGGCTTTTACGACCTGTAAACATAGTGTTTATATATATATAGTAAGCCTACTGCCTACAAGATATATCTTTATAAATACCATATTAGGCTTTAGGGTACTTACCTTTCATTTTCTTCTTGTTTCCTCTAAAAGCTTTGATAAATTCTGTTCAAGAAAGAAAGAAACTTATATTAACCAACAAATCGAGCAACATCTCGGATTGTTGAGCACTTTTTTAAAATCAAGCCTACTAGATGACTATATAATGAGCTAAATAAACCGTATCATATGAAAGCTATATGCTTAACTATCAATTAAACATAAGCTTCTTATCAAAATCTAGTTCCCAAATGCAAATATAAAGCAAACAAACAGCTGTTAAAAACTCATAATGTAGAAAACAGGTCACAAACAAAGCTCATTCATCAATTAAACCTAAATCCATAGCAACTAAGTCACGAAATTGTTAATAACAATCGCTACAAAATCGGAACCATACCTTGATCTACATAATATCAATAATATAAAAATACGAGAGAGTAGAGACTGAGAGAGAACAAGTCGAATCCTGATGCTGATATCATGTTATCCTTAACTAATCATATACTTAATCTTCAATATTCATAGATCTACTCTACTTTACCAAATTCTAGACATTATAATATCATTTCGTCCAGTTTAAACTCTTATGATGAACAACAAACGAGTTCGGAACCTGTTTACCTGTTCAGCTGCTGGAGTGGTTACGTGTTCCAAGATAGAGAGTAGAGACTGAGAGATAATATAGCTGGAATCAATACCTTGATCTACGTTCATTTATGATCCATTAGGGGTTTGAAGAAGTTAGGGGTTTTTTTTGAGACAGTGTTTTGATCGGATGAGAGAAGTAACGAGTTGTTGTGAGTTGGTATTTTACAAATTTGCCCCTTTATTAAGGTTTCTATTCTTTTTATTCCCCATTTAATCTTAGCCCTTAATTATAATGATCAATGGATGAAAATTGTTCTTAGTGTTCTCACAAATTTCCTTGTTCTCAAGATAACCCTTCCATATATATATATATATATATATATATATAATATTGATCGACCCTCTTATCAAAACTTTTTGGTTCCGTCACTAGTGAGCGGTCTTTGTTTCGAGGACTTACTTGGTTTTTGAATAAGGTTTAATGTAAAAAAAGGTGCGAGTGAAGTTGTCATGATATATCCAGTCCTTAACCAGTGTGAACTCATCTTAACATTTAATGCTTTCAATTATTCAATCGAATTAAGTTACAAAATCTGAATCCACATGTATTCTAATTTTATATCCATATTCAACTAAGGCATTTTCACTAGTAAAAGAACGAGTATTACCCTTAATGAATTACTGCGCGCTTGAATATTAACGATGAATACTACTAAAAACTAGAATAATAAGAGAGAAAACTAAATTAGCCGCGGTAGCAGAGCCAGGTGTAAGGACATAAAGGATTGAAGAAACCACTTTTCTTACCTTAGTCTAAATCTTATTTCTGCTAATTATTCTAAGTATGAAGAACTGCTGAAGACCAAGATTAAAGTACTGAAGAAGAAAACATCAAAGTGCTGAAGAGTAATGATCAGAGTTTCTGAGGTCAAACCAGACAAGTCAACTGAAGAACTGCTGAAGACAAAACTACTCATCAGTAGTTTTGTCACTCATAAGATGTTTTGATAGAAGCTTCTAACCGACCCAAGTACTTCAGTAGTTTGTATTATATTGTTTTGTTAAAGTCTTTTAACAAGTTCCAATACTACAGCCTGTTGTAGTATTATCTTAGAGTATTATAATCCTTTGATTGCTTAGTCTGTATGTATGTATTCATCTATAAATAGATGGGTTAATCCCACTATTTTATACATCGATTTTAACTGAAATCCTTCAAAGGCTTTATAATAGAAAATCCATTTTCACATCTGAGAATCATTCAATACTTGCACTTATTGTTATATACTTTAAATTGTTTAGATTCTCATTAACTGCTTATGTTAAGGAGGGGTAATAACTCCTATTAAAAGTGTAACTTTAACTTGAACACTTTACTATTATGCTGTGCAAATTACTTTGATATATTTACAACACATAAGTGTTTTTTAATATAAACTGATAAAGAGAAATACTGATCCAACACCAGGAATGTTTTCCTATGGTGTCGGTATTTTCAATACCTAGGTTTATAATAACACGGTGTTAATATTTTCGAATCTGGTCGGGTCAAATCACACAATAAAAATCGTTGTAAAAAAAGTACAATATCATTGAGATAACACACAATATAAATACAAAGTCATTAAAATATATAAAAAAAATTACATTTTATAGTTGCTCCACATGAGTTTTCATGTTTTAAAAATGATTCATAACGTCTTCAACTGTAACTTTCGCCAAAAGCTCCTTTTCAATACAACAAACGCAAGCATCATTCAAATAATCATCACCCATCTGATTACGCAAATCTGCCTTCACATGATTCATAGAAGAAAAACATCTCTTAACACTAGCTGTTGCAACCAATAGAACTAATGCTAATATCAATAAACGATAGACCAACGGATATCTAACATGTTTCTTTGTTTCCACCATCATTTTTTCAAGGTTTGATATACCTTTCATGTCACCAAACATTTTGTCACCTCTTATGTTATTAATGTAGATGTCGAGCTCATGCATAATATCATCTCTTTCTTTACAATTAAAATCATACAGGTACACCTCCGCCAACATTAGTATCTTTGGAACATCAAATGCACTAAAATTATCATCTGGGCTTAAGGCATTCATACACGTTAGCACCTCAGTGGTTATCTCGTTAAAACAGTTGCTAAGCTCTTGGATTTACATATCTAAAACAGTGTTGAAATTTCCAACCTGTTTCTATCTCATTTTTATCAAAATAATGACGATTAGTGATGTTAGTCTTTCTCCTTCTATATTTTGGGTCAACATATTCGTCTTCCATATCAACTGTTTCTATCTCATTTTTATCACAAAAAGATGCCACATTTTCCACAAGTTAATCAAATCCATCAAGTCTAAACATTTGTAATTGTTGTTTCGTTGCATTAACCATCCCAATTGCATTCACAACATCTTGATCATTTCTTTGAAGAGCTAAGCTTGAGACAATGTATTTGTAATCCCCAAAATGTGCTTCATCAAGTATAAATAATATGCAAAAATATATGACTTCATGTATTTCCAAATTCATTTGCTTGTCTTTTTTAAACATTCATGAGTCTGGAACTTTGAATATGTCACTGTTTAGAAAAAATAGCAATGGTGTCGCTCGTAAAAAAACAATGGTGTCGCTTGTAAAAAAGCAATGGTGTCGCTAGAATTTTTTCTATTACACATTACATATAATACCAAAATTTGAATGGTGTCGGGCGCATCGTTGTTGTGTACGTAGCTCCGCCACTGATTACGGCTAAGTAATCCCTTGGTAATCAGCAAAGGACACACTAAGCCTCAGACATTATAAAGTATATATAAACATCATCAATGGATTACCAACGACTAACATTATTGCTAAAGCTAAACATCGGTTGTTGAGGTGGATACTAATTTCTAATGGACAGCTAGCCCTCATCGGTGAAAGTGAAGATAAGATCAATTTCACTTTGAAATATCCCTTGGTAATCTGTCGGTGGAGTTAAAGATGAGATTCTCGACTAGACATTATGTCGTTTGTCTATGTGGTCCATTTACGAACAAAATGTCCTTTGGTAAATACGTTGATATTATGATCTACGTTGGTACGGTCTTGCGGTGGTTGAGAAATAAACCTTGGACGTAGCCCCGAAAGACCCAAAAGGGTGAATTTACACTTGAGATTCTTTGTCGTTCTAAAATATATTTAAAGAACATTTTGGTAATTTTGTACAGACTAAACAAAAGTTGTAAAGAAAGTTAGTAAAGATACCCAAACCACATGAACCATTTATATAATTAACTCTTAATCTTATAGGGGTTGAAGAAACACCAATCCAAACAATACTCAAAATATAAAGATAAAAAAAAGAGATTTTATTAGTGTTGTGGTCACGATTACAATGACAGTAACGAGTATCAAATGGACAAATATTTCAACCAATCTTTCTCATAAAGGTTAGAGCTATTACAATGTGTGTATGTGTTTAAGTGTGTAATTTGCCCACCCTTTCTCCTTAGGGAGAAGGGCATTTATAGTGATCGTGGTACAAGCTCACGAGTTGATAATGATTGACAGCTCATTCGCATGGGCCCCACAGGTGAGTCTGCGTGTTGAGAGAATTTGCATTGTCCTCTGATTGGCTGGCTGTCCTTTTCACTTGTCCTTTGTGTCCTTATTGATGGCAGGAGATCATGGAGCAGGGTATGCACGCCTCTGATTGGCCAGACCTCCCTTTCATTCTCTTTCTACAGCTGTCACGTACTAGGTTACACGTGGGCCCCACAGAATCAACCGTTGATTATTCTCTTAGGGCTGACGTGTGGGGGAGGCCCTGCGATAGTCTTGTGCTTATGCGTACGCGCGTCTTGGTACATATCTCTTCAAGCCCGCTAGTCCATTATCCTTTGTGTTTGCGCAGAGGGTGATAGACTTTATAAAGCTTTTGTATTTGGTTAGGTTTATTTATGCGGCCTCTGAATTGCGGGTAGTAGTTTGCGTGGAGTTAGATTTGCAGGTTTACGCGTGTGCGCTGACAGTAATTAATGTTGAGGCACGTTTTTCTCTGCAATGAGTACGAAGCGACGTTGTTGAGCGGGCAAAACGATTGTGATAGATGCTTTTTCAGTGAAAGTTGACATCATTCCTCTCTTTCCTCCATGTGTCTGCATTTCTTTTGGCCGTCATGCAGCTACTGTGTCCGGGTTTCAAGGGGTGTTAATTTCTCAACGTATAAAAAGAGAGACAGACTCCATTTGCACGTCTGCATTCCATCTTCCTCCTCACATATTCTTTGAGAATTCAAACTTTCACAAAATTTCTTAACACTTTTAGCTTGCACATAATGGCTTCTTCATATGACATGCATGGCAAGAGGAAGAAAGATACCAAGAGGCCTCCTCTTGCTGGTGAGACTACTGCTAAATGGAGTCTCGGGGGATTTTGAACGTTTTTGCAAGTATTATGGGATCCTGCCCGGTTTTGGGCCAACCGTTCCTGCTCCAGGGTTATAACCAAACCACCCACGAGAAAGATTGGCCTTTATGAGGCTTATTTTGCTAAATGTAACTTTAGTTTTCCCATTAACAAGTTCCTCACCTCTGCGCTGGAATATTATCAACTACATGTTAGTCAAGTTCATCCGGGTGGGATGTGCAAGTTGACGTGGTTTGAGTTCTGTTGCAAGGCTCAGGGTATAAGGCCTCATGTTGACATATTCAACGTTTTTTTATGTTTTGAAGCCTACGGATAGTTGGGGTTTTCGTTCCGCCAATGTTCTGGGCCCGCTTCCCACTTCACGCGCTCACCCAAAAGCTTCTACGACTAGAAAGACAAGTTTTTCCCGGGTTGCCGAGGGGGTGATTTCCTTGAAGATGAAGAGGAGTAGGGTTGGAGTTAAGGTTGTTGGGTCAAAGAGGATTGATAAGCATTTTAAACTTAGTCTAATATCCTCTCTGCAACTTTTGTTAGAAGTATTACAAGTGCTGAAGAAGAATTTGCAAGAACTGAAGAAGAGCTGAAACTGAAACACAAGTGCTGAAGAGTAAGTTCTGAAGATGGACCAGACAGAACATCTAAAGAACAACTACTGAAGAGCAACCTCTGAAAGTTTACTCATCAACAGTTTCATACTCAATCAGCAGTTTTGATAGAAGCTTCCAGCCACAATCTTCAGCAGTTTATAGTTTATATTGTATTTTAATAGATATTTTGTACAAGTACCAATGCTACAGCTTGTTGTAGTAATATACTATTATTGTTATACTTCTTATGTACGTTTTGTAGTCTATAAACAGAAGGGTTCATATCTGCTATTTATTAACTTGGAAATATACAAACTTGATAATCAGAATTCCATTATCCATTATATGAGAATTATTACTTGAATATACTTCAATTTTTTTGATCATTAACTACTTAGATTCTCATATACACTTATTGCACTTTGATTAATCATTTGAGGGGGAGTATTTATTGATATAGAAAGTGAACTGTTAACTTAGAAGAACATTTAGTATTTCCGCTGCACTTTAACTTTGATTTAAACTGTTCTAAAAAAGAGCTTGTTCAAAGCAACTTTGATCCTACAATTGGTATCAGAGCTCTGGTTTATCTGATCAAATATCAATCTAAAAAATTGAGAACCAGAGACAGGCTCTTCTTGATATTCAATAAAAGGATAAAAGTTCACATTATCAAATTTATTACTTTAAGAAATTGTTAATTTATCAATCTTCTTAAGAATGGATTCTCATAACACTGGATCTGCTAATAAGCCTCCCATGCTAGTGAGAAATGAATTCAATATCTTGCAAAGAAGGATGGCACATACTTTATCACAACAAAACACTAGTTTTTGGAAGTCTGTCATGTATGGATCCCATAAACCAGTGACAACAGATCTAGAATCAAAAGTGTCAAAAGAAAAAGAACCAAAAGACTACACATGTGAAGATTTCCTAAAACTTGAGCAAGATGCCAAGGCTTTTTAAATGTTGGCAATGGCTCTCCCAAATGAAATCTATGCTGGACTCTTACATTGTGAGAGTGCAATAGAACTTTCGGATTGTCTAAAAGAACAGTTTGGAGGAACTGATGAGGTGATTGCCAACACCAAAGAGATCTTAGCTCAAAAGTACGAGACTTTTACTCATGTTAATGGAGAAACTTTAACACAACAATTTGAAAAATTTTCTTCTTTAATATCTGAGTTAAAATTAAATGGTCAGACCTACACAAATTCATCTATGTTGCATAGATTTTTAAGGTCTTTACCAGAAAAATGGGAAACTTATTCAATAGTCCTCAGATCAAATGCAGATTTTGATTCCCTATGACTCACTAAATTACATGGAAAATTGCTAACTTTTGAAAGAGAAATAAATCAAAAGAAAAAGTTATAAAATTCTGGCAAAGCTGCTGATGACTATGTTCCTGGTAGTAAAGCTCTTTTGGGACAAGACTCACCATCCTATTCCAATTACTTTGGCTCTTTT
This sequence comes from Ambrosia artemisiifolia, assembly GCA_032199755.1. Taxonomy (NCBI): domain Eukaryota; kingdom Viridiplantae; phylum Streptophyta; class Magnoliopsida; order Asterales; family Asteraceae; genus Ambrosia; species Ambrosia artemisiifolia. The sequence goes on from CM063514.1 coordinate 11,689,289, forward strand.
GACCATATTGATATAACAGATGGGATCTCATCAGAAAGATCATATCCAGCTTTTGAAAATGTTGAAAATCGAACTATTGATAATATGTGATTTATTCTTGATGATTTGGAAATTTTCAGTAGTGATCATTTAGAAGAAATGGATATTCTGTACCAACAAGCCACGCTGAGTATAAAAACAAACCAATTTTGTAAAAGGTCAGGTAAAAATTTCCAGGTTTAAACAATCAAACAAAAGTTGGTTTTAACAAATCTAAACTTAGATGTCACAAGTGTCAGAAGTTGGGACACTTTGCTAGAGAGTGTAGAAGCTCTAGCTTTAACCAACAACAATCTGGAAATCAACCAAGTCCAAGTTATAACAGAAATCAAGGATCACAGGGAAGTGCACACTTTGTACAAGCACAAGCTCCACACTTCTGAATGCAGTCCAGATGCTGACAACAAGATCTTTGACATCAAATGGGGAGAACCTGATAATGGTAGAAAGAATTTTGCCTTAATGGCTTTTGAGGGATATTCCTCCAACTCTACATTATCTCAGATATCAAAAGAATCTCTTTTAAAGCTTTGTTCACATTCCTGTAAAGAAGCTTTTGCTTTAATAAGATAAACAAATGTGCATCTACAAGGCAAGGCTAATGATTGAGAAAGAAAATTTAGCCAAATGAAATGTGATTTAGAAAGAAAACTTGTTTCAAAATCAAAATAAATTTATAAATTTACTAATAATGCTATTGAAACCCAAGCACAAATAAAAATCATGATAGAAAACCTAGGAAATGTTAGAAAAGATCTTGCTGACACCAAGGTTGTTTGTGAAAATTGGGTTGAGTCTTGTAGAGGTTATCAAAGGCTTCTTAACAAACAAACTGCATCAAATGTTAAGTTTGGCATTGCTATAACCATACTGAATCACCAACTAATTTTTCTCCCAAAACTACTGATGATGGGAGTTAAATGATTCAAATGAAACTTCTAAATTTAAAGAAAGCACATCTTTTCATCAGAGCTTTCTCACTATTTCAAATGAGAGCTCTTCAGAAGTTCAAAAATCTGATATTCAGCCTTCAGTAGTTTCATCTACATCAGGAGTTGGGTCCCTGAAAACTACTGAAGACACCATTCAAAATATTGAAAATATCAGAGAAATGCCTCCCAAAACTCCTGAAAACATTAAAAAGAAAGGAAAGGCAAAATAATGTGAAATATGTGGTCTGTTTAACCACATAACAAAATTTTGTAGATACAGAAAAGGTAAAAAATATAACAAGAAATTTTACAAATGGTTGTGGGAAAACCAATAAAGCAAGATTTTGAAAATACCTTTGTTCCTAACAAACAACAACCAAATGGAACCTTTTCTCAGAAAAGACTAAAACTCAACATCAGCCTTTTTCACAAAATTCTTCAGAAGTTAGACCTGAAACTTTAGCAGTTTCACAAACCGCTGAGGTTAACAATTTGATGAAAATGGTCAAACTTCTTATGACCGAAGTTGATGGTGAACCTTAAAAGGTTATTGCCATTGTACCTAAAAGCAAATCCATGCCAAAAATGACATGGACTCCTAAAAATGGTCCTAAACAAACTGATACTCTTCTTGTTCTCAAGATGAACCCAAATTCAAAGTGGCTTGGGTTCCTAAAACTAACTAATCTACTCTTTGTGCAAAGGGTCTCCAGATGTCTCAGTAGCATTTGGTATGTTAATAGTGGAGGCTCAATGCACATGACAGGATGCGGATACCAGATCAACAATTTCATCAGTCAAAGAAAAGGATCTGTGTCCTTTGGGAACAATGCCAAGGGATATGTTCTTGGTTATGGTGATGTATCCTCTGGGAAAGTACAGTTTGACAAGGTCAATCTGGTTGAAAATCTGTAATACAACTTGCTGAGTGTATCTCTATGTTCTTCATTTTCACCAAAACTGCTTGCAAGATCATTTCACCAGAGGCCAAAAGTTGATAAAGAAAATCATTGATGATCATACTTTGCTAGAAGCCAAAAGATGTGGTAATGTCTATGCTCTAGACATTGAAAAAGACAAAGTATTGAACAACACTGCCTGTTTCTTCTTAAGGAATCAACTTCTGAAACAGACCTTTGGCATAGGAGACTTGACCATGTGAACTTTAAAACCATAAATAAAGTCACAAAAATGGGCCTGGTCAGAGGTCTACCCTTGAAGGAATACCAGTGTAAAGAACACCGTGTCTCCTGTCTTAAGGGAAAGCAGCATAAGTGCTCCTATAAGTCCAATTGAAGAATCCAAAACCTCTACTTGTCTTCAACTACTCCATATGGACTTATTTGGACCAGTCAAGATAATGAGCCTTAGTAAGAAGAAGTACTACTCCTAGAACTCCTGAACAAAATGGTGTTGTAGAAAGGAAGAATAGGACACTTATTGAAGCAGCAAGATCCATGTTAGCTGATTCTGGCCTACCATTGTATTTCGGGGCAGAAGCAGTCAACACAGCATGTTATGTTCAGAACAGATTCCTTATCAAAAAAAAAAAAATTTCAAGACTTCTTATGAAGTCCTTCAGGTTACTTTCTTGGTTATTCTTCAACAAGGAAAGCTTTCAAGGTATTCAATTCCAGAACCAAGATAGTAGAAGAAACACTGAATGTCAAGTTCAATGAGTCATCTCATGCAACTATTCCAGCATATCCTGCTGAACTCTTTGACCTTGACAATTTTATCTTTGGACTTGACAAGACTGTTACCATTTCATCCAAACCCACTTATTTTGATGATGGTCCTCCTCATGGACACCTAACACAGTCTGCAAATCAACTCCAAAAACCATAACTGCTGATTCATTAGTTCAAACTGCTAAAGACCTTCCTCAAACTTTTGAAGAAACTCCATAAACTCCCGATTCAGAAGTTATTGACATCTACAGTTTATTTGAAGTTACACAAGAGCCCATAGTTTAAGAACAACTGATTGAACATAAAGATCATCCTTTGGAATAAATTCTGTGTGATATTGCATTAGGGGTAGTAACAAGAAACCAGCTTTCCAACTTCTGCTTTTACACTACATTCATTTCTCAGTTGGCACAAGACGGGTGTTCAGGAACAAACAAGATGAAGCTAGTGTGATTATAAACAAAAAGGCAAGACTGGTGGTACAAGGTTTTTCTCAAGAAGAAGGAATTGACTATGATGAAACCTTTGCACCACTAGCAAGGCTTGAAGCCATCAGGTTATTTTTGGCTTATGCTATTTCCAACAAAATAAAAGTTTTTCAATTGGATGTTAAAAGTGCATTTTTGTATGGAAAAATTATAGAGAAAGTGTATGTTTGTCAACCACCTGGGTTTGAGGATCCTTCTCATCCTGATTGGGTGTATTAACTGGACAAGGCTCTATATGGGCTAAAACAAGCTCCAAGAGCTTGGTATGACACACTTTCCACATTTTTACTGGAAAATCATGTAAGACCCTACCCATTATACGGGTAATTAAGCGATAATTTACATGTAATTTACTTGGTTTGGAAATTCTAATTCAAAACGTTGCATAGTTTGCATAATACACCAACATTCAGTTCATACGCATCACGTTCCAAAACATACGTAGAGTAGAGTTAGTGTTAAACATGATAACAAAACGCTTTCCAAAACCAAGTTTTTTTTATTAATTTAAACGTTGCGGAAGCAGACGAGTCTTGTGCGTTCGGTTCTTGTTCCATGCCTTGATCATCATCCAATATCCGCAATACCGACTACCTACTTCAAACCCATAAAAACATTATTAGAAATCAAGTTTGGGCTTATATGTAAGAAAAACAATTTTTTCTTGAGGCAATCCATAACTATCACTTTACCATACATGAACAAAATTAACTAATCAAGCCAATTAAGTGTTACCTAGATGTTTGTTAGGCCTTGGTGATTCGATTTATAGCATTTGCACCAAAAACCCCTTTGATTTGAGCTTGATCTAGGCTTGATTCAAGAGTTGTTGTTAAGTGTGTGTGTTTTGTGTGTGTTGGAGGTGGGGATTGATTTCTCTGGAATGAGATGATCCTCCAACCAATTTCCATTTTACTAATAATAATATTCATTTTGAGGAGTTGTCAAGATTTGCCCCTTTAGTTTAGCAAACATGTTGTTTGTTATTAATTTTTTTTTTATATTATAACACTAATCAAATTAGTATTGTGTGAGTATTTAGGCAAAGATGGAAATTACTATATTGATTTGTCATGCTCGGTTAGTAATTCCCTCTTATTTGCTTAAACGGTATTAATGATAAATAATAGATTTTGGGGCGTTACAAATCACTTCACAAGAGGTTTCATTGATAAAACTCTTTTCATAAAGCATGTTGGAAATCACATCCTACTTGTTCAAATTTATGTTGATGATATCATTTTTGGTTCAACAAACACAAAACTATGTGATGACTTTAAGAAACTCATGCAATCAAAATTTGAGATGAGTACCATGGGAGAACTACAGTACTTTTTGGGACTGCAGATCAAACAACAAACAAATGGAACTTTTATACATCAATCAAAATATGTTAAAGAGTTATTGAACAAATTTTCTTTAAAAGACTCTAAATCATGTTCCACTCCCATGAGCCCAACCACACAGATTGAACCAGATGATCAAGGAAAATAGGTTGACCAAACCATGTATAGATGTATGACTGGCTTCCTACTTTATCTAACTGCTTATAGACCAGATATTATGTTTTCAACATGTGTTTGTGCTAGATACTAGTCAGCTCCAAGGGAATCACACCTCATTGTAGTCAAAAGAATTTTTAGATATCTGAAAGGAACTCCTACTTTAGGGATCTGGTATCCTGCTTCCAGCAGTACCATACTAACAGCTTTTTCAGATAGTGACTATGCAGGGTGTAAAATGTCAAGAAAATCAACATCTGGTGGATGTCAATTTATAGGAAACTGTCTGGTGTCCTGGAAATCAAAGAAGCAAACTTCTGTGGCAACATCAACTGCTAAGGCAGAATACATTGTAGTTGCAAGCTGTACATCACAGATCCAATGGCTTCAAAATCAACTTCTTGATTATGGAATCAAAGAGACCAAGACTCCACTCTTGATAGACAGTACCTCAGCCATTAGCATCATTCAAAATCCTGTTCAATTTTAAAAAACAAAGCACATTGAAATCAGGTATCACTTCATCATAGATTGCCATGAAAAAGGCAAAATTGAGGTAAAATATGTGTCAAAAGCTAATCAAATAGCTGATGTGTTCACAAAGCCTTTTGACTCATCAACATTTCAGAGGTTAGTATCCATGCTTGGGATGCTTAACTTTGAGTAAAATCTGTAAGTGTTTTCATTTTTTTGTACATATTTTACTTTCACTTACTTATTTTCCATCTATCTCAAAACCTCTGATAAACCAAAAGAGAGAAACGACTGATGTACAAAAACATCAGATTGGGAATATTTTCTAAAAAGATGTAACTGTTGGTGTTGAAAATCCTCAGTATGACTTTACCTTATATTCTCAATATAGTATCCTCAGGATGCTGAAAGATTGAACAGACTTCAGGATGTAACTATATTTCAGCATGTGCACATCCCGAGGATGGACTAACAATTGATCTTTACATGATATAATTGCAGGAACGACAAGGACTCATAGCTGTTCTCCAACGTCTATTAGTCAACAATCAGTCAAAGAAATCAAGAATAAGGATGAAATACTTGCTAGCTAAGTCCAAGCTCAAGGAAGAAGTCAAACCTGTAACCGTCTTGCATTTAATATAGGCGAAGAAAGGGGACACAGCCATCTAACGACTTTATTCAGTTGAAACTTACTCAACGTTCACCTGAAATAGTCTTAACTGACATTGAAGAGCAGCGGATCACACGTGATTCTCTATTTACTTTCATGTACTATATAAATGGGGATGATTGACGAGTATAGGACACATTTTGTAACAACCCGACCAGGTGGGGGCTGGAAGTTACGACAGATTGGTAACAGACTTGCACAACGGAAGCAACGGTAACAAATATTGATTTGTTTATACAATTTCTAATCCAAAAATGTAAATACACAACTAAAATAAATAAACTAAAATTTATGCCGGGTCGAGACGCGGCGGTCGTCGAAGCAGCTGGCGGGTCGTTATCCACTAGTCAATCCGATCTCTATATGAACACAACTCTAGAAGCTCTAATCCGCTACTAGCTAACAAACGAACATAATCCGTATGCTCCCAAAATCATCCGAATGCAGTACCTGAACACATGCTTAAAAAGAGATGGGTCAGTAATCATACTGGTGAGTCCGTGTAAGTAATCAAGTGGATCCAAAAACAGTTTATCATTTCATAAACAAGTTTATACAGTTTAACACACGTGATGTACAAGCAACACCTCAACCCTAACACTAGATCTATCTACTGCTATTATAGATCTACAAGGCATAATATATGCCGCAATGGTTCCATAACCGTCGTGGAGGGTTTCCCGGGCCCTTACGTCCCGAGTCCACTTTGCGTGGGGGTTTCCCCAAGTAGTACTACCCATATATTAAGTCGGCTCACCTCTGAGTTAATGAGTGTCAAGTATATCTAGCAGCCAAGTATCTTGTCACATCACAACCATTTTATAAAACACACGCAAGCATGTATTCACCCCAAAACAGTAAAACAGAAAAAGGGGAAGTACACGAACTCACCTTGGTAGCGTATCATATCATGTCAAGTTACACAGTTGAATGGTATTCCAATCCGAAGTCCACATTTGGCTCACATACAATGTCCTAATACAAACACGAGCATTAGTGTGTGTAACCGAGTATCGCGGTTACACGTGTGGACGAGCTAGGGTCTTTGGCATTAATATCGACATATTCTATTTGATGGTTTCTCTATGTTTCGAGTGTTAATGTCATACTCATTATATCCATCGTCTAAAGTCAATATCTATATTTGTGTTCCATGTCTTTGACGCCACATATTCGTTTATGTTATTTAAAGTCTAAAGTGTTTATCTATAGTAAACATAAGTTCTTAAAGATGTAGTTTATATACGCCAAGCTTATTGCCCGATGTCTTAATCCTACACAATTATCATCAGGTTACTTAAGCGTCCAAATGCATATCTATCCAACCAATCACTTATTTGTCATCCTTAATTACAATATTCCAATGGCCTTCTATACTGTACCATTTTTATAAACCATGTTATCACCATATCCATTCATTTATATAGTTGGTATATATGTTAGTCCATTTATTTAGATTCATTTGTCGGGTCGTCCATATACTCAATTCCACACGTGTTACACATCATATATATAATACTAAGTATTAAGATGGTATGGGTTCATGTTTTATACCTCTCCCGTGTTGACCAAACTTTGACAGTGTTGACCTGGAGTTGTCTGAGTTAACTTCGCTTGAACTAACTTTGGTATGGGTTCAATTAGACTACACCATTATCATCCAACATAATTTATATTACCATCACTACTATCATTACCTAAACTACCTTCTCTAATCATTACTGTACCCTCTCGTCACTTCATCTTGTAACCCCAATAATACTACCCTTAATCCTCAAGAACTATCATTATCATATAAGCCATCAACAACCATGCCATAATCCCCATGGCACCTACAACCTGTTCAAGTCCAAACCTCAAACAACAGCGCTATTTCTTCGTAATCATCTTGTCTGAACCTGAGTAAGGGCGTCGCCGACATGACCTAACCACCGGCCACCAAGCAGAAGCCATCCTCGTCGGAATCCAAGGTCAAACCCCCACCATAATCATCCACCACTATTATCCTATCCCTGATTAAACTTAACACGCACCTGAACATGATGAAGAGGGCGGCAGCACCGCGGTGGCCCCGTCGTGAGCCGCCGTACACGGTGGTTTGGAACCCACCGGTTCCTTCTTTCTCTTTCTTAATCCTTTCTCTATACGTCTCCTCTCTCTAGATCTTATTAAGGTGAAGTGGGTTGTGAGTGTGTTGTTTGGGAGTGGTGGTGTCGGAACTTCGTCGTACGCCGCCGTGTCGGGTGGTGCTCCGCCTTGCTCCACCGCCTTTTCCCTGCCTTCTCTCTCTTTATTTTCCTTTTTGTAGTAAAGTATGTGTTGTATGTGTATATGTGTGTGAGTATTCAAAACAAGACACAATGGGATGGATACATGCTTTTATAGGGATGTTTGGCTGATGGTTTATCCCAAAACCATTTTTATGTAAATGGTTTTGGTAAGGATGTTGTCACAATATGGGGAGGACACTTGTCCTCCCTAGTGACTCACCAAAGGGGGTGTTGGGTGGGTTCGTGATCGGGTGTCGGTTCGATCTCGCAACGTATATGATAATATTATTCTCTTCGTCAAAATAATTATAAAATACTCTTGGTTTCGGTTTTCGTGTTTTACTATACATAATTTAATGGTTCATTCGTTATAATATTTTTAGACACGAAAAATTTTGGGCCTAGTACCCGTACTGTTACATTCTCCCCCCGTTACTGGAATTCCGTCCCCGGAATTCTTTTCGAGTTATCCGTCGTTGCAATCCAGTATATTTCATACTCGGATTCAACTTCCAAGTCTAAATACTGGTATATACATAATCGTTTTCTTAAACTTACTCATAAATCTTTGTGGTTCCATACTAAACCTCTTACCATGTAATAAACAAATAATTTAAACGCTTGACATATTATGGTTTGTTCTTGATTTAATTCCCAGTACCATTTTCGATGCACCGCAGGTGTTTATATATAGGGTGTACCGCAGCCAACCCACCACACCTATGATAACCTCGAAAATGTTCTAGAAATTTTTAGAGGTTCAGTTTTGTTTTTGGTTTATCTTTTAGTCTCGTTTTCGGTGCACCACTAGTGTTTATATATAGGGTGTACCGCAGCTAACCCACCACACCAATGATACCTCGTAAACGTACTGAAAATATTTCCCCAAAAACAAGGTAGAAAAACATATTTTATATGTACCTAATAGGGAAGTCCTACGTATGTTACAGTAGTCATTAGTCCTCAAAATCTAAATCCTGGTGTCTCTTAAATTTTCCAAAATAGGGGTCTTATATAAGACTCTATCTTAAAGTTTTTACACTTTTCTTGCTAACTTTTATACCTAATATTGTGGTTAATTCTATCTATACCATCGACCATATCGTTGAATTCTTAAAGCTTCAAAATTTCTACGACAGGTGGTGTACGGTATGGCGACTAGTTGTCAATGAATATAGAAAAGTTAGTTACTCAAGAGCTTAAACACACTATTGGCGTACTACTTTTGCTTAGTACCTTATACCTTAATTTGTCGTAGGATCGAATCGCTATCTCCATTAACGACATAATCGTTATATTCTTAAGTTTCCAAAAATCTCTAAAATACCGTGTAGGGCCTGATGACCAATTGTCGAACAATTTGGGAAAGATAAACCTCCAAGTACTCCATGTTGATCCTATCATTATCAAGGGCACATAACCTTACCTTTGGTGTCCTAACTCTTGTCCGCTCTTATTGTCAGATTGTTATTTAAAAGATCTTGCTAATAATTTTTGAACTAAGTCTCTTTGTTTTTGTCAAATATTCCTTACAATAGCTATCACTAACGCATCCACTCCCCCCGTTAGAGCCTATCTATATATCTTATCGGGTAATTTACCACTATAATCAAAAGGGTCATGTAACTAACTCAAAGTTTTTGGTAATAATTTAAGGTCGATCTAAAAACCTATAAGTGGTTTTATGACATTCCTTGTATGTCCTGGGACTTGTCTTACAATCAATAAGTTGTAGACTATAGTGATTTTTGTTAGATCTTAAAATTTTCGCTATGAATGTGACATGTATTTTATATATTCGGCATCTTAATTGGTTTCACTCCCCCGTTGGAATTTACCTATTTTATTTCTTCCGGTTTTATAAGGATAACTTATCACTATGCTAAGGGGTTATGGAATTAATCCAAATATCTTTGCCATAATCTAAAGATAACATGGGAAAATAAAAATATTGGAACATGTATTAAATTTTATGGTTACCTCATGTAGCGTTTAATCCTAGCCTCCTCGAGTTACCGGTTAGTATACTTATGGTGATCGTTTCATTCTTAAGCCCAGGTTACCGCCTTTTCCGGTTGTCATTCTTGAATCATCTCTAAAATCTGTTAAACGATCATAATTCCAACATACTATATTTATCTTAAATCTGCTGAGGTCGGTATCAACTAAGTCTAAATAAAATGATCTAGTAACCAATAATTTAAATTTCTAACTTTGGTCTAGTTGGTGAGAAGATACTAACATAAGGTATGACATATATAAGCGCACAATTCTTATACTAAGCGATAACAATCTAATTGGAAATAAAACTTATCGGGGTAAGGTATTATTTGCTAATCACTCTTGCCTTGATACTTCGGATTATCTCAAACTATAGCACCAAGTTCTTGCAACGTACCCAACGATTATGGTTAACTCATAACTTGGTTAGGAAAATTATTAACACAAGGTAATATTCATATAAATTTATATATATATATATATATACTTATCAAACTACGCCAAATTATATCGACTATTCCAAGTTCATAGTACTTACTAGAGTCACGCAAGTCTAACACATACTCGTTTACAATTCTATTATAGTCCGTTTCCTTACTTAAGTTTCATCGTTATCCTAGTTACCACTTAAAACCTCGGCGACTCTTCGGATTTCTTAGAACTTTCGCGTGCCTGTAAATTCACGATTACGTGATATCAAGTGTAATCGTCAATTTACCTCACAAGATTGTCCTAATAGTTTCCGTCGTAGTCATCTTTCACGTATCACACATAGTCCGTATACTAGTCACACTGGTTCTAAGTCCCTGTAAGCATTCTAGTGTTCAGGTACTCAAGTCTCGACTTACTTCGTTTCTTACTCTGGCCAATCTTATGTAGTCTCAAGGTATTCCCTAGCTAGGTAGTCTTAGAGCCTTAAACACTAAGTTCTCTAAGTTGTCCTGGTGTAGCATAGGATATCTGGAGATATCCTATTCCGGTACATCCGTTGCTCTGATACCAACTGTAACAACCCGACCAGGTGGGGGCTGGACGTTACGACAGATTGGTAACAGACTTGCACAACGGAAGCAACGGTAACAAATATTGATTTGTTTATACAATTTCTAATCCAAAAATGTAAATACACAACTAAAATAAATAAACTAAAATTTATGCCGGGTCGAGACGCGGCGGTCGTCGAAGCAGCTGGCGGGTCGTTATCCACTAGTCAATCCGATCTCTATATGAACACAACTCTAGAAGCTCTAATCCGCTACTAGCTAACAAACGAACATAATCCGTATGCTCCCAAAATCATCCGAATGCAGTACCTGAACACATGCTTAAAAAGAGATGGGTCAGTAATCATACTGGTGAGTCCGTGTAAGTAATCAAGTGGATCCAAAAACAGTTTATCATTTCATAAACAAGTTTATACAGTTTAACACACGTGATGTACAAGCAACACCTCAACCCTAACACTAGATCTATCTACTGCTATTATAGATCTACAAGGCATAATATATGCCGCAATGGTTCCATAACCGTCGTGGAGGGTTTCCCGGGCCCTTACGTCCCGAGTCCACTTTGCGTGGGGGTTTCCCCAAGTAGTACTACCCATATATTAAGTCGGCTCACCTCTGAGTTAATGAGTGTCAAGTATATCTAGCAGCCAAGTATCTTGTCACATCACAACCATTTTATAAAACACACGCAAGCATGTATTCACCCCAAAACAGTAAAACAGAAAAAGGGGAAGTACACGAACTCACCTTGGTAGCGTATCATATCATGTCAAGTTACACAGTTGAATGGTATTCCAATCCGAAGTCCACATTTGGCTCACATACAATGTCCTAATACAAACACGAGCATTAGTGTGTGTAACCGAGTATCGCGGTTACACGTGTGGACGAGCTAGGGTCTTTGGCATTAATATCGACATATTCTATTTGATGGTTTCTCTATGTTTCGAGTGTTAATGTCATACTCATTATATCTATCGTCTAAAGTCAATATCTATATTTGTGTTCCATGTCTTTGACGCCACATATTCGTTTATGTTATTTAAAGTCTAAAGTGTTTATCTATAGTAAACATAAGTTCTTAAAGATGTAGTTTATATACGCCAAGCTTATTGCCCGATGTCTTAATCCTACACAATTATCATCAGGTTACTTAAGCGTCCAAATGCATATCTATCCAACCAATCACTTATTTGTCATCCTTAATTACAATATTCCAATGGCCTTCTATACTGTACCATTTTTATAAACCATGTTATCACCATATCCATTCATTTATATAGTTGGTATATATGTTAGTCCATTTATTTAGATTCATTTGTCGGGTCGTCCATATACTCAATTCCACACGTGTTACACATCATATATATAATACTAAGTATTAAGATGGTATGGGTTCATGTTTTATACCTCTCCCGTGTTGACCAAACTTTGACAGTGTTGACCTGGAGTTGTCTGAGTTAACTTCGCTTGAACTAACTTTGGTATGGGTTCAATTAGACTACACCATTATCATCCAACATAATTTATATTACCATCACTACTATCATTACCTAAACTACCTTCTCTAATCATTACTGTACCCTCTCGTCACTTCATCTTGTAACCCCAATAATACTACCCTTAATCCTCAAGAACTATCATTATCATATAAGCCATCAACAACCATGCCATAATCCCCATGGCACCTACAACCTGTTCAAGTCCAAACCTCAAACAACAGCGCTATTTCTTCGTAATCATCTTGTCTGAACCTGAGTAAGGGCGTCGCCGACATGACCTAACCACCGGCCACCAAGCAGAAGCCATCCTCGTCGGAATCCAAGGTCAAACCCCCACCATAATCATCCACCACTATTATCCTATCCCTGATTAAACTTAACACGCACCTGAACATGATGAAGAGGGCGGCAGCACCGCGGTGGCCCCGTCGTGAGCCGCCGTACACGGTGGTTTGGAACCCACCGGTTCCTTCTTTCTCTTTCTTAATCCTTTCTCTATACGTCTCCTCTCTCTAGATCTTATTAAGGTGAAGTGGGTTGTGAGTGTGTTGTTTGGGAGTGGTGGTGTCGGAACTTCGTCGTACGCCGCCGTGTCGGGTGGTGCTCCGCCTTGCTCCACCGCCTTTTCCCTGCCTTCTCTCTCTTTATTTTCCTTTTTGTAGTAAAGTATGTGTTGTATGTGTATATGTGTGTGAGTATTCAAAACAAGACACAATGGGATGGATACATGCTTTTATAGGGATGTTTGGCTGATGGTTTATCCCAAAACCATTTTTATGTAAATGGTTTTGGTAAGGATGTTGTCACAATATGGGGAGGACACTTGTCCTCCCTAGTGACTCACCAAAGGGGGTGTTGGGTGGGTTCGTGATCGGGTGTCGGTTCGATCTCGCAACGTATATGATAATATTATTCTCTTCGTCAAAATAATTATAAAATACTCTTGGTTTCGGTTTTCGTGTTTTACTATACATAATTTAATGGTTCATTCGTTATAATATTTTTAGGCACGAAAATTTTTGGGCCTAGTACCCGTACTGTTACACATTTCTATCAATAGAACTACACACACACTCTGCTACTTAGAAAACACTCACAAATCATTGTAATCTTAGCACACTCGTCCAATCATTCATCCAAAGTTGTAACATTTTTTTACCATATTAATATTAACAAACAAGGCAGGGGCATAGTCTCCTCCCGAGGTTTTATGCCGGCGATCTACAACTAATCAAGGGCTTTCCTCATACATCGAGTGTTTTCTTTTGTTGCATTACATTTACATTCATTAATCTTAGCCTATTTTTTCAATTTGCCAACAGTTACATCCTCAGGATATAACTGTCCATCCCGAATCATACCTTCGCCATCCCGAGCATAGTTGTCATATATTTGTTTCTATAACATCATGATACACCATTTTCAGAATATTACTAGATTACAAACTTGTTTAACACTTATAGCACTCTACCTCACATTTTCTAATTTGGAAAACAAAATTATTTTTACTTAGTAATTTTTGACCAAAACAATTTGGCACCCACCGTGGGGTAAGTGGTGCTATTTTAACAAAAAACTTTGTTAAAACGTCTTTTTAAAACTACTCACTTTACAAACTCTTGACAACTAAGTCTTCTTCCTAGAAAACTGTTTCCTCATCCATGCCATCTTCAACTTCTGCCAGAAATGCTACACTGCCACCCCCACCTGCATTCTCAAGAAGTTCTACTTCCCAAATTCAACCTAGATCCACAGTGGAGACATCTAGATCTGCTCCTCCTATTTTTGTATCGAACAATGAACTCTTTTCCATGTTTGCAATGGTAAAGGATCAAATGCAACAACAGCAGGAGACCAACAGGATGATAATGAGAGAAATACAATCTCTCAAAACATCCTCAAAAAGACCGATTGAAGACATGGGGACACCATTACAACCTAGGGTGTAAGATTTCAATTCTGGCATCTCTGGGGGCGTTCATCAAGGAGATTTCATCCCCATGAGTACTGGATTCTCAGCTCCAGAAACAACTACTACACCCAGGATGGCAACCACCAGGGATCCTGGATATGCACCTGGACCATCCCAAGGATACAACAATAACGGTAACAATTTAAGTTCCAGTACTTTTACTGCTAATGATGTTGCTTCTTTGCAGGATACAGGTATAAGTCCACAGCTAGCAAGGGAGCTACAGAAAATTAAGGATATGGTATCAAGTGTACCAGGGATAGTACATCCTATCCCCGAAGTATCCTCAGCATGCCATAGGGTATCTCGGTTTGCACCTCCCATATGTGACGCAGGGATCCCAAAACGGTTTCAAACTCCAAGCATGAAGCTCTTTGATGGATCTACAGATCCTGAGGAGCATGTGGCTCAGTATAGGGAAAGGATGGAGATAAATCCAATCCTTGCCAATCTTAAGGAAGCATGCTTATGCAAGGGATTCGGTTCAACTCTCACTGGTCCAGCCTTGAAATGGCTCCTAAGTGTTCCTCCCTATTCAATTACTTCTTTTGCACATTTGATTAACATGTTTAACAATCAATTTTCTTGTAGTCGAACGTTCAAACGTTTAACAAGTGATCTATACAGGGTGACTCAACCACAGGGGGAATCACTAAGAGAGTACATTACTAGGTTTGGAAAGGAAGCACTTGACATCCCGAACCTGGATGTCACGACGGTAGTACAAGCATTCAAGATGGGGCTGCAAAGAGATTCACCATTCTATCAAGAATTGGTGATGAATCCTTGTAGGAACTTGGATGAAGTCATGAACAGGGCTTTGAGGTTCATCCGACTTGAGGATGACAAGAAGATACAAGAGAGGATAGAATCATCCTCAAGATATAACCATCCTAATCAAAAATCCACTCCCACATACGAACCATACAAGCATAAACCATATGCTAGACCTGATAATAAAAAGGTCAATGTGGTGGAGGATGACGATGAGGATGAATGTCTTAAGTTATCAGATTACTGTTTTTCTGTGGTTGTAACAGGATTGATGTACGCCATGAAGGATCTCAGGGACAAAGCAAGATGGCCAAAGAAGGATAACAAGACAGGAAGGAAGGACAAATCAAAATGGTGTGCCTTCCACGAAGATTTCGGTCACATCACTGAAGATTGTATCGCCTTGAGAAAGGAGATTGCATATCTTCTGAGCAAAGGCCATCTTAAAGATCTCCTGGGCAGGAAGAAACATAGGGCTCAGGATGGCACTAACATCCCAGAAGAGTTAATAGCCAAAATCGTCCCTGAGGTTTGGTCACTTTTGCCACTTCAGTCCAAAACACAAACCTTTTACATCTGGGTCCTCAGTTTTATTTTTTTTTTTGCCAAATTCGCCCCAAAAAAGGTTTGGGTTTTGCTAAATTCGTCCCTAAGGTTTGGTCACTTTTGCCACTTCAGTCCACAACTTAAACGTTGTTAGGGACGAATTTGGCAAGAAAAATAAAACTGAAGGACCCAGATGTAAAAGGTTTGGGTTTTGGACTGAAGTGGCAAAATGACCAAACCTCAGGGACGATTTTGGCTATTAACTCCATCCCAGAAAGAGCAGCATCCCCACCTAAGAATGCTGGCATATTCAACTTTATTTTAGGAGGATCAGACATCTGTGGAACATCATATTCAGCTGCTAAAAGGCATGCAAGAGAAACAAAGTCAGAAAAAGGAGAAAGACCCATGAAGATGACCATCCTGACAACCTCTAAAGTGATCAGCTTTGAGGAAGAAGATCGGGAGAATATCCTTGACCCTCATCATGACGGTTTAGTCATAACTTTATATGTTGCTAATCACTTTGTTCGTAGGATCCTTGTAGATGGAGTGTAGTTGAAAGAATTTAGCTAAAACAGGAAAATATGATCATACAAGTCACAAATCTAGGTGCGGAAACCCTAGATATGAACAAAATGATAATACTCGGATCAAAACACGTAAAACATCATTTCAAAGACTTTTTCATAGATTAACTTTCACATAAACTTGATTACAATCACTCACACGTTAATCTAGACCTTCTAAACACTTTTACAAAATCCACACGAACCTGACCTTCAAACACACACTTTCTAAAACTCTCTCTAACTTAGAAAACATCAAAATCTATTTATAGGTGCTGCACATTCGCCCCTTTTCATGGTGCGAATGTGGACTATGTCCACATTCGCCCATCACCAAGGTACGAATGTGTCTTCTCTTCTGTCTGTCTTCACCTTCGCCCACTTTATCTCTACCTTCGCCCATATACTCCACCTTCGGCTCATCAGTAAACAAAAACTAACACATGTTAAAGCTAATCCAATCACTAGTCGCACTTCGTGCATCTACATGGAGGAAGCTCGGTGAGTATCATCTAGCTTGAAGCACTCAAAAGAATGAACATCATGGAATCTGAAATAGTTTCCTGATAGTCAGTCCTGGTGGGCTTCAGTGGAGAAACTAGAGTACAGTGGGTGACATCAAGCTACCAGTATATGTAGAGGGAATGAATTCTATCAAGAGATTCTGTGTGATAGATTCCCTATCCTGCTATAATGTCATCCTGGGGAGACCCTGGATACATGACATGAAGGCAGTCCCTTGAACATATCACCAGTGTGTGAAGTTACCTACACCATGGGGAGTTGTTAAAGTCAACAGCGATCAACAGGAAGCCAAGGATTGCTATACTACATCAATGAAGGCTTCATCACGACAAGCATAACAATTACAGAAGAATGCACAGTGACATCCTCAGGATGACAAAGCACATCCTGACCACGATGTAAAAGCTGTCTGCCTTGACGACAATAACAAGGATATCACTATGCAGATTGGTAAGAATATTCCTCATGATATTGAACAATCTCTAATTTCATTTCTTAAATGCAGGATGTCTACCATTGCATGGAAGCATGAAGATATGACTGGCATCTCTAGGGATGTCATTACCCACAAACTTGGGATTGATAAGAGCTTCAAACCCATCCAACAGAAAGGAAGAAAGTTTGCACCAGAAAAAAATGTCATTATACAAGAAGAGGTGGACAGGTTGCTCAAATCCAAGATGATAAGGGAAGTAAAATTCCCAAGATGGCTGGCGAACGTGGTAGTGGTACAAAAGAAAAATGGGAAATGGAGAGTGTGTGTGTAGACTACATAGACCTCAACAAAGCCTGTCCTAAGGACCCATTTCCATTACCACACATAGATTCAATGGTGGATGCTACATCAGGCCACAAGATGCTGACATTCATGGATGCATCCTCAGGATTCCAACAAATATAGATGGAACCTGATGACCAAGGGGATACAACATTCATGACACCATCAGGTATATAGTGTTATATAGCCATGCCGTTTGGACTAAAAAATGCAGGTGCCACCTACCAAAGGCTAGTAAACATGATGTTCAAGGAAAAGATTGGGGACACGATGGAGGTCTACATTGAGGACATGGTAGTAAAATCCAAGAAAGCAGAGAATCATCTTCAGGATCTCAAAGAAGCCTTTGATATCTTCAAGATCTCAAAGAAGCCTTTGACATCCTGGATGCCTACAATATGAAGTTAAACCCAGCAAAATGCCACTTCGGAGTTGGAGCTGGAAAGTTTCTTGGATACTTGGTAACCAAGAGAGGGATAGAGGCCAGCCCTGAACAAATAAAGGCCATCCTTGATCTCAAATCCCCAAGAAATATCAAGGATGTACAAAGGCTAACTGGCAGGATAGCAGCCCTGAACCGATTTATCTCAAAATCCTCAATAAATGCATGGAGTTCTATGATATCCTGAAGAAGAATAATAAATTCGACTGGGGACAGGGGCATGAGGAAGCATTAAAGAAGCTGAAGGAGTATCTCGCAGCAGCTCCACTCCTGATGAAACCTGAGGATGGAGAACCTCTCAAACTATACCTTGCAGTTTCTGGGAATGCAATAAGTGCAGTCTTGGTAAAGGACTTCGAAGGGCAACAACATCCTGTCTATTATGTAAGTAAAACTCTACTAGATGCTGAAATCAGGTATTCACATCTTGAAAAACTTATCTTAGCTTTAATAATGGCGTCTAACAAGTTAAGACACTATTTTGAAACAGATAAGATACATGTTCAAATTAATTATCCTATTAAAAATGTACTTAGAAAACCTGAAATGTCTGGAAGAATGGCAAAATGGTCAGTAAAATTAAGTGCTTTTGACTTGGTTTATGAACCTAGAAATGCAATCAAATCACAGGCTCTAGCAAACTTTGTGGCTGATTTCAGTAGTGACATCCTTAGTGAAGTAGAGTTTGAAGTTCAGCAATTAAATGAAAATGTAGAAAAATGGACTCTATACACTGATGGTGCTTCAAATGCGAGAGGCACAGGTTTAGGAACACTACTAAAATCGCCACAAGAGGACAAAATACCCCATGCTATTAAATGTGCATTTCAGACAACCAATAATGAGGCATAATATGGAGCTCTCATTGCTGGTTTACAACTTGCTAGAGACATGCATGTTATTAATATTGAAGTATTTGTTGATTCTTTGTTGATTACTAACCATTTTAATGGATCTTATGCAGTAAAGGGTCAAAAGTTAGCTGTTTATCTCGAAATAGTTAATAATTTAGCAACTTTTTTTGTAGAATTTTCATTAACACAGGTACCTAGGGAAGAAAATGCTGAAGCTGATGCCTTAGCAAATCTGGGATCCTCTTTAAATCTACCTGAAGGGTCCAAGATTCCCATCATCCACATCCTGAAACCAGCAATCGAAGAGTGGCATCTTGAGGATAGCAAGACACATCCTAAGGATAAAACAGTACATCCAGAGGATATCACTGTTCTAACCACTCAGGTTCGAGACGATTCGTCATGGATGACTCCTATAATGAAGTATTTACAAGAAAATGTCATCCCTGATGAAGAAAATGCAAAGGCTTTCAGGATGAAGGTATCAAAATTTACAATTATAGACAATATTTTTTGTAGAAAATCTCTTGCAGGTCCATATTTGAGGTGTCTCAACAAGGAAGAGGCAAATGAAGTACTTAAGGATATCCATGAAGGAGATTGTGGGAATCACACAGGAGGAAGATCACTTTAATCAAAGACCTCAAGGACATGATACCATTGGCCAACCATGAAGAAGGTTGCCATGCTATATTCTCAAAAGTATAATTCATGCCAAAGACATAGCAATATCCTTCACCTGAACCATTACATCCTATTATATCACCATGGCCCTTTTATGAAATGGGGGATGGATATAGTAGGAAAGCTACCTAAAGCTCCTGGTGGAAAAGTGTTCATGCTAGTAATGACATATTACTTTTCAAAATGGATTGAAGCCGAAGCATTCGTACAAGTCAGAGATAAAGAAGTGGTGTCATTCATCAAAAGGAACATCTTAACAAGATTTGGAGTACCATCTGAAATTATTTGTGACAATGGCTCTTAATTCATTAGCAAAAGAACAACTCACTTTTGTGAGAGTTGGGGGATCAAGATGATAACTTCAACACCAGTCCATCCCCAGGCTAATAGACAAGCAGAATCTTTAAATAAAATCATTGTCAACAACTTGAAGAAGAAGCTTGGGGAAAAGAAAGGGAAATGGGCAGAAGAACTTCCATTTGTACTCTGGGCTGATAGGACTACTTCCAAGAATGCAACTGGTCAGACACCTTTCTCTTTGGTCTTTGGAACAGAAGCAATGCTACCAACAGAGATGGTCATGCCTACAGCAAGGAGACATCTTCAGGATGCAACTACCAACTCAGAAACATTATTACAAGATTTGGAGACTGTGGATGACTCAGGGATGCTGCTAAAATAAGGATGGCAGTTTATCAACAAAGGATTGCAAAAGCCTATAACAAAAATATAAGGATAAGAAGATTTCAAGAAGGAGACTTGGTACTAAAAAAAGCTTTCCAAAATACGACGAAACCAAGTGATGGCAAGCTAGCTCCTAAATGGGAAGGACCCTACTTAATAGATTCCGAAGCTGGCAAAGGAGCATATTGGTTATCAATGATGGAAGGAGAAATTCTACCAAGAGCTTGGAATGCAATTCACCTGAAATATTACCATGTCTAAGGATGCATGTGACTGATCTCGCTGGAAGAGAAACCATAGTTCGAATTACCGGTAAGATGAAGTTGAAGGCTGATAGAGATGAATCATCTCCATATGTAAGTACTTATCCTTAACTTATTTCGATCGATTATATTTTCACTAAACATGTTCTAGAAATAGTCCATCCTAAGAATTTTGCAGTACCATCCAGAAGATGGAACGCTTAGAAGACTAGAGGGTTGGCCACCCTCTCCTCCGTTAAGGTGTCCGACACCTTCCTAAGGTTTAAAGGTTTTCACCTTTCTCATTGGGTTAGCAACCCCGGCTAGTGCACACGTTGCTCATGTATATTTTCGGGATGGTGGGACCAGTTCATGTAAAAGTGGCTGACAATTTCATCATTTTTGAGATATATATTGAGCTTTTAAGGTTTAGACATTTTTCAATGTCTCTTATGTATTTGGTCTAGTCACCAGGGCTTTGTCGCCAGTTATTCCTAAGGGCCTTGTCGCCAGTTATCCTCAAGATGCTACATATTGGTCTTGTCACCAAGTTATTATAAAAGGGCTTAATCCCAGTTTACTTAAAGGCCTAAGTCTCCAGTACAATAACAATGTTTGCCTTTATACAGGTTGTTATAAAAAATTATTAGACCTTTTTTGAAAAGGATTATAGACTTAAAGTCTACACTTGCACATCCTCAGGATGATGAAGACCATCCTAAGGATGATGAAGAAGAAAACGAACTGGGGACATCCTCAGGATAATGAAGACCATCCTGAAGATGAGAAAGACATATAAAGAATATCTTCAAGACATTAAGCTTAGAAGAACCACTTGATGGAGAGAACATAAAGGTATTATCCGTGTCATTTCTTTATAACCTAAACATTTGCTAATGTTTGCAGAATATCAAAAGAAAAAGAAGACAAGGATGTAGCATAAAAAATCGTTACCATATTATTCATTCATCAACATCAAAAATGATGCCAACCCCTGGTTTCATCCTAAACCACGACCCATCCACCAGGGGTCAACATTCTAAGGTCAGGGCAGAGAAAGATTTGGGGCTTCATCTTGTAAATCAAGATCTCTCCACTCCAAAAGCGTTCATGTTGGATCAGTGGCTGTTTATATGAACACTTATGTGTTTATCAGATTTATATATGAGTTATTAAGCAGCGGAAATACAAGTGTTCAAAGGTCTAAAAGATCACTTTGATGAGGAGTTATTACTCCCCCTTGACTGAACAATAAATGAGAAACAATAAATGATCTAAGTATAAAGCAGTAATAGCAGTTTATGTTTCTCAGATGTGAAGTGGAAATTATAAGTTTAAAGCCCGAAGGATTTCAATATAAGTTCAAAGATATTACACAAAAATCACATGTCAAAATAGATGAACAAACTCATCTATTTATAGACTAATGTACTAAACTGTAGTCTGAAGTAATCTAAGATATTTAACAAAGATATTATGCTAAGATAAGGTTACTACAGTCTGTACATTGAAACTTGAAATCAAGACTTTAACAAAACTATATAATAATCAAACTGCTGATCTTCAGTCGGTTAGAAGCTTCTGAGTGAAAGTGCTGATGAGTGACAAACTGCTGATGAGCAGTTTGTCTTCAGTAGTTCTTCAGTGAAATGTCTGGTTAGACTTCAGAACTTCTGATGAGTTTACTCTTCAGTACTTTGTGTTTGTTCTTCAGTACTTCTTCTCTTTGTTCTTCAACAGTTCTATACTTAGGCAGATATGGAATAGACTAAGGTTATCAAAAAGGTGGTTTCGTCAATCCTCTTCGTCCCAACAATCTCCCCCTGGATTGATGAAGCCAAAACCTTATCTATCCTTTATTGTTGTCCTTTTCTCTCTTCTAGCATCCTCCAGATTTCTGCTGTCATCCGGGTGGTAAGAGTACATCTTTGTTGCTCAGTGAGAGGACCAAGTTCAGGTGTCAAATGTTGTATGGTGAGAAGGTCTTTGGACGATAAAACACTCAACTCCTTTGAGTTTCTATAGACCTTACTTGAACGGTCTCTCCTGGTCACAAGTACTGAGTTGGATTCAGTAAATGACCATTTTACAATGTTTACCTTTGACCTGTCAAAGTCAGAGGCATAGGAAACCAAGCCTGTTTCCTTAGGTTGACCTGATTGAGGAATGTCTTCTATTTCAGTGACTCTCAGGTGAGACTCTTGACTTCCTTGTAATTCAGCAGCACCTTGGATTGGCATGTTGGGCAGGTGATGCTCTGTAACAACCCTTGTATGTGTCTTCTCTTGGATGGATTGTTGTAACTGATAAGCATAGGTAGCCTTGTCTCTGAATTGGGTCAAGATGGGTTTCTCTTCAACATCAAAATCACCATGTACAAGCTGATCTCCTTCTAGCAAAATCATTTTGAAGTCAGTCTTGACAATGGGATCTCCATCTGCTTTTCTTTTGGTGGCTGGCCTTCTTAATGTACCAGATGGTCTTTTGACAATAGAAGTTGTTTGGACTTCTTGGCTTTCAAATCTTTCTGGTTCAGCAACTTTCTTTGCTTTGAATTTCTTGTAAGCCTCATACAAAGTTTGTTCTTTCCATTTGCTGATTGAGGCTTTTGAACCATAGCCATTTGCCACTAATTCTTCAATCACTTCAGCTCTTTTGGCTTTCCTCTCATTTTCAGTTGCTATTCTATCAGATAGCATCTGTGCTCTTCTGGTCAGTTCTTGTGTTGAGAGTTTCTTGAGGGCCACTTGCTTTGATTTGGAGTTCTTTGTAATGAATGCTATAAGCTGTGCTCTTTTGTCTTCTTCAGCAGCAGCTTCAAGTGCTCTCTCTTCAGCCTCAAGCTCATCAAGTTTCTCTTGGTATTTGATCAGTTTTTCTTCAAAGCTCAAGTCTTCTCTAGTTTCTAGGCTGTTCCATACTCTGTCTTCTTTTGCCTTTTTAGCAGCTTCTTTTAAACTCTTCTCCAAAAGGTCTTTTGACATGCTGATGGGAGTAGGGTTTAAGACAGCTGTGGAAGTTGTTGTAGGCAAAGGAGTGGGAGCAGGTTCTTTTTCAGTTGCCTTAGGAACTTCTGATGATGGTTTAGGAGGTAGAACTGCTGATGTGGTAATTAGAGTCACAACTGCTGAAGGATTGTCTTCAGTAGTTTGAGAAATGTAATCAGCAGTTCTCTCTGATGCCTTAGATAACTTGAACTCTGGTGCTACTTCTTTTCCTGGTCTTTGTGTTGGTCTATCAGCTTCTTGATCAGGAGTTTGTCTTTGTGTAGCATCTGTTGGTTCCTTAATCATCTCCCCCTTTTTGGCTTCATCCACTTCTGGAAGCCTAATGGAATGAGATGTTGCAGCAGACAACCTTGCCAGTTGATCTTGTGTTTCATCCATCTTCTTGTTCAACTCAGCAAGTCTCGAGTTGATCAACCCAAACTGATTGTTAGCTTTTAACTCCCAAGCAGTTGTGAAGGGTTTGAGTTGATCAGTTATGATTTGTTTGAGTGCCTGGTACAGGGGACCATCTGGGCTGCATAGTTGGTTCAGATCTATGCTTGTGAGCCCAGTGAATTGGGTAGGTTGTTTTGGTGAAGGAGTGCTTTTTGGGTGATCTTCAGATTGCTCTGAAGATGCCAGTTTTGGGGATTTTTGGGCTAACTGGTCTTTAACCTGATCTTTGGTGACCAGCTTCTTGAGCTTGGAGACCTTAGATTCAGGACCTTCAATGTCAACCGTCAATTCAGTTTGTGGAAGTTTTGATTCATCAACTAACTTAATGGAATCATCTGAATCCCTGATAGTGTCATCAGAGAGGGCAGGATCAGTTATATCATGAGCTGGACCCAAACCAGTAGTCTCATGAACCTCTTTGTCTTGGTTCTGAGGTTTTCCTACCTCTGGCCTTAGGCCTTCATCAGTAGTTGCCAAGTTTGAGGTCTTAGCTATGTTACTACTGTCCTCAGGTTCACCACTGGGTGATAAGTGAGTAGTAGCAGCCTCAAAAGTATCAAAAGTTTGCAAGTTTGGGCTTACAAACTCTTGTTCATCCTCATCTCTCTGTGTTGGGCTAAAGGGATCCACATTCATGTCAACTTCTGAAGGTATCTCCCCAATTTGATGTGTTGTAAGGGGAGTGACATGTGGTGAATGGGTTCCTTTAAGTCCTGAGAGAAGTTGGGCAATTTCTATGGTTGTATGTGAGGGTTCAGGTTCAGTAGTTGTGATGGGTTGGTGTTCAGGAGTTTGGGTGGGTTCAGGAATGGTTTCAGCAGTTTCAAAAGCAGGGTCAACAGTTATTTGTTTCTTAAATCTTTTTCTTTTAAATATAACTGTGACAGGTTTTCTTTTGGGTGGTGGAGAAGGAGTGTGCTGAGAGGATGTTTCAGCCACTTCCTTTTCAAGTGCAGATTGCACATCAGTAGTTTCAGGTTTCTCCACTTCCTGAACTTTCTTTTTCAGTGACTTGGTTGTTTTTGGTTTTTGTTGTTTAGGCTTTTTAGTTTTCTTTTTGGGTTTGGAAGATGTGGGTTCCTTGGGGATGGGTTGTTCTTCCCCTTGGTCATCTTCTAGCAAAAGTGCTGGTTTGTTGTGCCTAGAGAATACTTGAGCAGTTAAAGGATTTAAAGTTGTTGTTTCTCCCTCAAGTACTCCCTCTCCAAGTTCTTTTATTATGCACTGCATAACAAACCTTGGATACAACAAAAATTTCTTTTTATCATTTTCATGATGTAAAACCAGTTCATTGAAAAACAGTTTTGATGCCTTGAAAGAAGTTTCATTTATGATGGAATGAAAAATAGGTTGAAAGGTTGAAGGCATCTGATCTATTGACCCAGTTTTTGGACTAAGACACATAATAATATAATGAAATAACAGTTTATATTGTGGGTCAAAATATTTTTTGTAAACTGTTGCTTGTGCCAAAGTACCTTGATAGCCACACTCTGTCATGGTCAGATGAATATCTGAGGTTGGAATATGCTCAGGTGCCTCAGAATCCTTCAAACCAAGCCTGATGCTTAGTGTTTCTGGTGAGATGGCCATCAGTTTCCCTTTTATGGAAGATTTGAGGGAAATCACTTCATTGTTTACTTTCACTGTCTCAGAATTTGCCCAGAACTCATTAAGAGTTTCTTCATGAATGGGTGGATCAATGGTGAAAGCATCATAATATTGGGATTTCATGATGAGATCAAGTATCTCATCATACTGGGACCAGGCTTCATCTTTAACAAAGTAGCCTCTTTGGTTGTGTCCCTGTTTTAACACGAGAGCCATGGATGTTTTTGATCGAACAGTAATTTGTTAGGTTAGAGAAGGGGTTTTGCTTTGAATTTGAGAGAGAAAGAGGGAATTTTGCTTTTTGAATGGATAAGTGTTGGAACAGGGTATTTATCAGAAGTTTTTAACCGACTAGGTCAAACTTCTGACGGGTGAAAAGTCTGTTTTACCCTTTTAGTCAAACTGCTGAAGAAGAAAGGTTTCTTCATCAGTGGTTTTAGTTATCTCATCAGCAGTTTCAACTGCTGATGCAGATGACTTTTAAAACACTTTTCTAACTTCTGATTTTCATCAGTAGTTATATCCATTTTGAAAATATCCCATTTTGATGTTTATCAGTAGTTTTCAAAATTTGTTCATCAGAACTTTCTCTTTTCTCAAATTTTTGGTCTTCAGAGGTTTGTGACAGATAAGTATGTAAGTGAAAAATAAAATATGTGCAGAATTAAAAAGTGAAACACTTACAGACTTTCTTCTAAGTTTAACATTCCAAGCATGGATACTAACCTCTGAAAAGTTGTTGAATCAAGGGGTTTGGTGAAAATGTCAGCTATTTGATTGGCTGTTGTGACATGCTTCACCTCAATCTTGCCTTTTTCATAGCAATCTCTTATGAAATGATACCTGATTTCAATGTGTTTAGTTTTTGAAAACTGAACAGGATTTTGAATGATGCTAATGGCAGATTTGCTGTCTACTAAAAGTGGGGTCTTGGTCTCTTTGATTCCATAATCAAGTAGTTGATATTGGAGCCATTGTATCTGTGAAGTACAGCTTGCAGCAGCAATGTATTCAGCTTCAGCTGTTGAAGTTGCCACAGATGTTTGTTTCTTTGATTGCCAGGACACCAGACAGTTTCCTAAGAATTGACAACCACCAGATGTTGATTTTCTTGACATTTTGCAGCCTGCATAGTCACTATCTGAAAAAGCAGTTAACTTGGTATTGCTTGAAGCAGGATACCAAATCCCTAAAGTAGGAGTTCCTTTCAGATATCTGAAGATTCTTTTGACTGCAATTAGATGAGATTCTCTTGGTGCAGATTGGTATCTAGCACAGACACAAGTTGAAAACATGATATCTGGTCTAGAAGCAGTTAGATATAAAAGAGAACCTATCATACATCTATACATGGTTTGATTAATGTGTTTCCCTTGATCATCTGGTTCAACTTGTGTGATTGGTGTCATGGGAGTGGAACATGTTTTACAGTCTTGTAAAGAAAATTTGTTCAATAATTCTTTAACATATTTTGATTGATGTATAAATGTTCCATTTGACTGTTGTTTGATTTGCAGTCCCAAAAAGTACTGCAATTCTCCCATTGTACTCATTTCAAATTTTGATTGCATGAGTTTCTTAAATTCTTCACACAGTTTTGAATTTGTTGAACCAAAAATGATATCATCAACATATATTTGAACAAGTAAGACATGATTTCCAACATGTTTTATGAAAAGAGTTTTATCAATGGATCCCCTTGAGAAGTGATTCTTAAGCAAAAAGTTTGAAAGTGTTTCATACCAGGCTCTTGGAGCCTGTTTTAGCCCATAAAGAGCTTTGTCAAGTCTGTAAACCCAATCAGGATGAGAAGGATCCTCAAACCCTGGAGGTTGACAGACATACACTTCCTCTTTTATTTTTCCATATAAAAATGCACTTTTGACATCCATTTGATAAACTTTAATGTTGTTGGAAATTGCATAAGCTAAAAATAACCTGATAGCTTCAAGTCTTGCAACTGGTGCAAAGGTTTCATCATAATCAATTCCTTCCTCTTGGGAATAACCTTGTACCACTAGTCTTGCTTTGTTCTTGATGATTATACCAGCCTCATCTGATTTGTTTCTGAAGACCCATCTTGTTCCAATTGGTTGCTTGTTGTCAGGTAAGGGACAGATTTCCCAAACCTGTTGTTTCTTGAATTGAAGCAACTCTTCTTGCATTGCTTGCACCCAATTGTTGTCTTTGAGGGCTTCTTGATACTTCTTTGGTTCCAACTGAGAGATGAATGCTGAGAATAAGCAAAAGTTGGAAAGCTGGTTTCTTGTAAGTACCCCTGATGCAATATCACCCATAATTTGATCTAATGGATGATCCTTGTGTTCAATCAGTTGTTGTAAACCTGTACTGGATGATGGCTCTACAGGTTCTTCAAATAAACCACTGAGATTGATAATATCTGGTTCAGCTGTTATTTGAACTTCAGGAGTTTTAGGTTCAGCTGAATCAGTAGTTTCATAATGTTCATTAGTAGTTCCTGAAGTTGAAGCTATTGAAACTTCTGAAGGTTTGATAGTTGATCTTCTGACTGTGTTTGGAGTCCATGGTGCAGGACTATCATCTTCAAATCCTTGAAAACCATTTTGAGGAGGTTTGGATGATTCAACAGTCTTTTCAGGTCCGAAATGAAAATTGTCAAGATCAAATAATTCAGCAGGATTTGCTGGAATAAGAGTGTGTTTTGATTCATTGAACTTGACATTCAGTGTTTCTTCTACTATCTTGGTTCTTGAATTGAAAACTTTGTAAGCTTTTCTCAAAGGAGAATAACCAAGAAAATAACCTGTGTCAACTTTTGCAGCAAACTTAGAAATAGAGTCTTTGATGTTGAGGATAAAACATTGACATCCAAAAGCCCTGAAGAAGGAGATAAGGGGCTTAATGCCATGAAGAATTTCATAGGAAGTCTTGGTATGTCTCTTGTTGATAAGAACTCTATTCTGAACATAACATGCAGTGTTGACTGCTTCAGCCCAAAAATACAAAGGTAGGCCTGAATCAGCTAACATTGTTCTAGCTGCTTCAATTAATGTTCTGTTCTTTCTTTCTACCACACCATTTTGTTCAGGAGTTCTGGGAATACTGAACTGTCTAACAATCCCTTTAGACAGACAGAATTCATCCAGAGTTTTGTTCCTGAACTCTGTCCCATTGTCACTCCTGATGACTTTGACAGATAGAGAGTATTGCTTCTCTACTTGTAGAATAAAGAACTTGATGATCTCAGCTGCCTCATCCTTGGAATATAAGAAGAAGACCCATGTAAATCTTGAGTAGTCATCAATGATGACTAAGCAGTACTTCTTCTTACCAAGGCTCATAATCTTGACTGGTCCAAATAAGTCCATATGGAGTAGTTGAAGACATGCAGTTGTTTTTGATTCTTCAATAGACTTATAGGAGGACTTATGCTGTTTACCTTTAAGACAGGAAACACAGTGTTCTTTGCACTGATATTCCTTCAAAGGTAGACCTCTGACCAAGCCCATTTTTGTGACTTTATTGATGATTTTAAAGTTCACATGGCCAAGTCTCCTATGCCAGAGATCATTTTCTGAAGTTGATGCCTTTGAGAAGAAACAGGCAGTCTTGTTCAATACTTTGTCTTTTTCAATGTCCACTGCATAGACATTGCCACATCTTTTGGCAATCAGCAAAGTATGATCTTCAATGATCTTCTCTATCAACTTCTGGCCTTCTGGTGATATGATCTTGCATGCTGTCTTTGTGAAAAAGGAAGAATATCCTTTGTCACACATTTGAGAGACACTCAGCAAGTTGTACTCAAGGTTTTCAACCAGATTGACCTTGTCAAACTGCATTTTGCCTGAGGATACATTGCCATATCCTAGCACATATCCCTTGGCATTGTTCCCAAAGGACACAGATCCTTCTCTTTGACTGATAAAATTGTTTATCAGGTATCTGCATCCAGTCATGTGCATTGAGCCTCCACTATCCACATACCATATGCTGTTCAAACCTCTGGAGACTCTCTGCACAAGATAGCAAATTAGTTAGTTTTGGCAACCCAAGCCAGTTTGGCTTTGGGTTTGCTCTTGAGAACAGGTGCAGCTTGTTGTGGACCATTTTTAGTAATCCATGTCTTTTTGGCAATGGATTTGTCATTAAGAACAATGGTGGGTTCTTTTTGGTTTCCACCATCAACTTTGGTCATCAGAAGTTTAACCATGTTTATCAAATCTTTAACCTCAGCAGTTTGTGAAACTGCTGATGAGTTAGGTGAAACTTCTGAAATTGAACTTTGAGAAGATGACCTTTGTTGAGATAAAGGCTTCTTCTTAGAAAGGGTTTTGTTTGATTGTTGTTTGTTGGGAAAAAAGGTATTTTGAAAATCTTGTTTTATCTGTTTTCCCACAATCAGTTGTTGTCTTTGTTTGTTTAACTGATTTACCTTTCTAAATTTACAAAGTTCAGTTATGTGGTTAAACAGACCACATATTTCACATGCTTTTGCCTTCTCTTTCCTTTTAGATAGATCAAGAGAGCTGGAAGGCAATTTACTGACAAAATCTGATTTTTGAAATAGGTCATCAGCAGTTTTCAGGGTCTCAACTCCTGATGTAGTTGAAACTGCTGATGGCTTATTGTCAGTAGTTTTAACTTCTGCAGGACTTCCCTTTTTAAGGAAGTTCTGATGGTAGGATGTGCATTCCTCCATATCAGAAGTTTGAATCAATTTCTTCCCATCATTATCAGTTTTGTGGGTGAAATCTGTTGGTGATTCAGTGTGGGTATATCCAATGCCAAACTTAACATTGGCTGCAGTTTGTTTGTTAAGTAACATTTGATACCCTTTACAAGACTCAACCCATTTTTCACAATCAACCTTGGTGTCAGCAAGCTCTTGTCTGACTTTTCCTAGGCTGTCTATCATGGTTTTAATTTGTGCTTCTGTTTCAATGGATTTATCATTTAGTTTGGAAATTTCTTTGTTTTTCAACATAACTTTTCTTTCCAAATCACACTTCATTTGTGTGTATTTTCTTTCCATGTCATTGGATTTGCCTTGTAAATGCACATTAGTTTCTCTAATTAAAGCAAATGATTCTTTGCATGATTTAGTGCAAAGCTTTAACAGAGATTGTTGTGATACCTGTGTGAGAGCAGAATTTGAAGAGTATCCTTCAAAGGCCATTAAGGCAAAATTCTTGTTGCCATTATCAGGTTCTCCCCAGTTGACATCATAGACCTTATTGTCTGCATCCTGACTGCATTCTGATGTGTCATAAGGAAGACTGCTCCAGTCAACATACCTTGAGGTAAATAAGCTTTGTTGCTGAGGGGGTTGTTGAGTTTGTGCAGGAAGTTGAGCAGTTGGAAATGGAGGCATGAGCTGCTGTTGTTGTTGAGCAGGCATCTGTACATATTGTACTTGTGGCACATATTGGACATTTGGAGCTTGTGCCTGTACAAAATGAGCACTCCCATTAGTTCCATTATTCCTATTATATGAGGGGTTATATTGATTTCCAGAGGACATTGGTTGGTTATAGCTAGAGCTTCTACATTCTCTAGCAAAGTGTCCCAACTTCTGACACTTATGACATCTCAATTTAGATTTGTCAAAACCAACTTTTGTTGAATTGTTTAGTCCTGGAAATTTCCTTCCTGACCTTTTATAAAATTTGTTAGTTTTTAAGCTTAACAAGGCCAGTTGGTGCAATATTTCCATTTCTTCTAAGTCATCACTGCTAAAGTATTTTAAATCATCCATGATGAAACACATGTTGTCAGCAGTTTGACTCAGTTCTTCATTGTCATAAGCTGGGAAAGATCCATCTGATGAGATCCCAGCTGTTATGTCAATATGGTCAAAAGAACCAAAATTATTAGAACAGGATGGTGAGTCATGTCCTAATAAGGCTGTGCTACCCGGAGTATAGTCATCAGCAGTTTTACCAGATTCTTGCAACTTTTTCTTTTGATTGATTTCTCTTTCAAAAGTTAATAATTTACCATGTAACCTAGTTAGGTTCAAGGTGTTAAAATCTGAACTGGTTCTGAGGACTATAGAGTAAGTTTCCCATTTTGAAGGTAAAGACCTTAAAAATCTATGTAACATAGACTCAGTTGTATAGGTCTGATTGTTTATTTTTAACTCAGAGATGAGTGAAGAAAATCTTTCAAATTGTTGAGTTAAAGTTTCACCCTCTATGTGAGTAAAAGTTTCATATTGTTGAGCCAATATTTCTCTGATGTTGGCTATCACCTCAGCAGTTCCTGCAAACTGCTCTTTTAGGCAGTCCCACAGCTCTTTGGCACTTTCACAGTGTAAAAGGCCAGCATAAATTTCGTTTGGGAGAGCCATAGCCAACATGGAGAAAGCTTTTGCATCAAGCTCAAACTTTAGGAAATCTTCCTCCGTGTATTCTTTTGGATCCTTTGGTCTTTCAGTCTTACCCTCTGGATCACTAACAACTGGTTTGTGAGGTCCAAAAACTACAGACCTCCAACATCCAGTGTTTGTTTGAGAAATAGTATGTGCCAACCTCTTAGACCATATGTTATATTCATTTCTGACTAACATAGGAGGTTTGTTGGCAGATCCAGTATTGTAGGGATCCATTTTTAAGAAGTTTGGATTTGTCAATACTTTCTTAAAGTGATGGATTTAAAAAGTGAGCCTTTTATCCTTTTTATTGAATATCAATATTGAGCCTGTGTCTGAATCTCAATTTGTTAGATTGATTTTGATCAGATTAACCAGATGCTCTGATACCAATTGTTGGATCAGTGGCTGTTTATATGAACACTTATGTGTTTATCAGATTTATATATGAGTTATTAAGCAGCGGAAATACAAGTGTTCAAAGGTCTAAAAGATCACTTTGATGAGGAGTTATTACTCCCCCTTGACTGAACAATAAATGAGAAACAATAAATGATCTAAGTATAAAGCAGTAATAGCAGTTTACGTTTCTCAGATGTGAAGTGGAAATTATAAGTTTAAAGCCCGAAGGATTTCAATATAAGTTCAAAGATATTACACAAAAATCACATGTCAAAATAGATGAACAAACTCATCTATTTATAGACTAATGTACTAAACTGTAGTCTGAAGTAATCTAAGATATTTAACAAAGATATTATGCTAAGATAAGGTTACTACAGTCTGTACATTGAAACTTGAAATCAAGACTTTAACAAAACTATATAATAATCAAACTGCTGATCTTCAGTCGGTTAGAAGCTTCTGAGTGAAAGTGCTGATGAGTGACAAACTGCTGATGAGCAGTTTGTCTTCAGTAGTTCTTCAGTGAAATGTCTGGTTAGACTTCAGAACTTCTGATGAGTTTACTCTTCAGTACTTTGTGTTTGTTCTTCAGTACTTCTTCTCTTTGTTCTTCAGCAGTTCTATACTTAGGCAGATATGGAATAGACTAAGGTTATCAAAAAGGTGGTTTCGTCAATCCTCTTCGTCCCAACAGTTCATTGTTCATACAAATAAAAAAATAAAATTGTTTGAATTGTTCATAAATCAACCATTCTAAAAAATCACCATTCCAAATTCTAAAAAGTGGGCTCTGGCCTAGTCATCATATCCTTCATTGCCCACTGGTTCCTCAACCTGAAACTCCTTAGCCACCCCAGCGTCCATCACTTCGGCCTCCGTCACCTCAGCATCTTTAGTAGTATCCTGAGGATCAGCAACAGGAATGGACTCGGACGCCACCTCCTTTCCACCCAGACTGAGGATCTTCTCTTGCTAGGCTCCGACATCCCAGTCTTCCAGCTTGAAATTGGGATCCTTAGCCTGCAAAGCCATCCTCACCCTAGCTTGGAAAACAGAGATGGTAGAAGACTTCATCAAACCCTGCTTGTACTCCTCCATCTCTTTTTGATGATCCCGCACACTCTTAGCCTAAGCAGACTTCACCACCTTTTGTTCAGTTTCGACCTTACCCAGTTTCTTCTCAAGCTGTTTAATCTTGTCAAAGGCAGACTTCTTTGCATCCTCAAGCTTGGCCTTAGTATCAGCAAACTCTTTGTTGACGTCATCCAGAGACTTCAACAAGTACTCGTGCCCCTATGAGTACAAAGAACACAGGTAAGTATCTAACCCTTATTATATACTGAAAATAATTATTGTCATCCTCAGAATAAACAGCGTACCTGGAGAATAAACTGGGAGATCTTGCCTAAAATGGCATCACAACTGAGACCCTTAAAAGGAGAAGTCTCTTGGGCAGAGGTACTAGAAGCTTTCCTTTTCTTGGAAGAAGCCAAAACTTTAAGCTTAGGTGCGGGTGGAGGACTTGTCATCCTGGAACTGGATGGAGAAGTGATCTTGGGAGCCTTTACTTACTGGCTATCAATCTCATCAAGGTCGAAGTAGTCAGGTTTCTTTGCTGAAACAAGACAAAAACACAGGTTAATACAGGAATATAGGAATCAAGATGAGTACATCCTCAAGATGTGACTAACCAGACATCTCAGTAGCTTGACTTGTAGAAAAACTCTCTTCTATTCCAAAAGTCCTTGCTGAAGCTGGTAGTTCTACCACCTCCCTGTATCTAACAAAAGCGTCGTCTAAAGGAGTAACAAGTTTTGCAAGGCAAGCACATGCAAAACAAAAGAAGAGTCAGAATATCACTAACACCCTCAAGATGTAACTATCATTTTCTTTAACTAACAAAAATATTTACCACTCTTTTACCAGGATATAGGGATCTCATCCCCATAAGGAATGGAATCCCTTCTCACAAAGAAGAATTTAGATTTCCAGGGCCTATTAAATCTCACGACGTTAAACTGAAAAGGAGGTTCTTTGTCAATAAGTTGAAGAACATAACGGTTTGACCCATGCGTTCTTAACTTATATATGTATGACAGGTCTCCAATCTGAAGCTGAAGTGCCATGGGTCTCAATGATCTTATTACAGACCATTAAGATCCTCCAAATCTTAGGCATAGCTTGGGCAAAAGCCATCCCCGTCGCATCAAAGAATTCTTTGATGAAATCTGGGAATGGATACCTAAGGCCAAGCTGGAATGGTAAAAAGAAAAAGCAAACCCAAACAAATGAAGCAAAGTCAGACTTTGCATTCAGGTCAAAGGGACGAATAATAGCAGAACTAGGGAAAGCCCCTGATTTCTTAAGGGCTTGGATATCCCTATCGTTAAAAGTACAAATTTCCTGATCAGGTTCTTTGATCAAGTTTTGGGGTGTGAAATCCTTAGGGATTCCAACACTTCCATAAGCCCTTGTTAATTTCTTTCTCATTCTCAGAAATTATTGTTTTAAAGACTTTTTGCCGGAATAAAGAGAAGAAGAGAACGAGAAAGGAGTAAAGTAGTTACCTTTTTTAAATAATCTCGGTTGATTATAAAGAAGGAAGAAAAGCCTAGATATAGGCGGCAGGATATGATGAGACGTAACGGTTATCACGAGGATTTAGCCTAAAATATAGCCGTTAGGATCTTGAAGAGAAAAAAAAATCTTCGATTAAAGAAAAATATTTTTACCGTTGTATTAACGGTAACATATTTTTGGGGACAATTGTTGGCGGTGAAAATCCTCAGGATGACTTTACCGTATATTCTCAATATAGTATCCTCAGGATGCTGAAAGATTGAACAGACTTCAGGATGTAACTATATTTCAGCATGTGCACATCCCGAGGATGGACTAACAATTGATCTTTACATGATATAATTGCAGGAACGACAAGGACTCATAGCTGTTCTCCAACGTCTATTAGTCAACAATCAGTCAAAGAAATCAAGAAAAAGGATGAAATACTTGCTAGCCAAGTCCAAGCTCAAGGAAGAAGTCAAACATGTAACCGTCTTGCATTTAACATAGGCGAAGAAAGGGGAAACAACCATTAACGACTATATTCAGTTGAAACTTACTCAACGTTCACCTGAAATTGTCTTAACTGACATTGAAGAGCAGCGGATCACACGTGATTCTCTATTTACTTTCATGTACTATATAAATGGGGATGATTGACGAGTATAGGACACATTGCTATCACTAGAACTACACACACACTCTGCTACTTAGAAAACACTCACAAATCATTGTAATCTTAGCACACTCGTCCAATCATTCATCCAAAGTTGTAACATTTTTTTTTACCATATTAATATTAACAAACAAGGCAGGGGCATAGTCTCCTCCCGAGGTTTTATGCCGGCGATCTACAACTGATCAAGGGCTTTCCTCATACATCGAGTGTTGTTCTTTTGTAGCATTACATTTACATTCATTAATCTTAGCCTATTTTGTCAATTTGCCAACAGTTACATCCTCAGGATATAACTGTCCATCCCGAATCATACCTTTGCCATCCCGAGCATAGTTGTCATATATTTGTTTCTATAACATCCTGATACATCATTTTAAGAATATAACTAGATTACAAACTTGTTTAACACTTATAGCACTCTACCTCACATTTTCTAATTTGGAAAACAAAATTATTTTTACTTAGTAATTTTTGACCAAAACAGTAACTACTGATAATAAAAAATCATAAGAAGTTACATTGGGTGTTTTAACCAGATTCTCATCGGTTGTTGATAACTATTGAAGAGAAAAAGGGAAACTACTGATGAACAATAATGTTTCATCAGAAGTTTGGTCAATAAGGGTAAATCAGACTTTTCCCATCAGAAGTTTGACCTAAGGCGGTTATAAACTTCTGAAAACCCCTCTTTTCATACTTCTCGTTTCAAAAACAAACATTCCCTATCTCTGAAACCCTCTCAAACCTAAAAATACTGTTCAATTGGAAAATTCCATGGCTCTCGTACTAAAACAAGGACATAATCAAATAGGCTACTTCACAAAGGATCAAGCCTGGTCCCAATACGATGAAATCATAGATTTGGTCGTAAAATCCCAATACTACACAACATTCACTATAGACCCACCAATCCATACTGAAACTCTCAATGAGTTCTGGCCAAACGTTGTTGCAGTAACTGTAAATGATAAGGACATATCCCTAAAGACGAAGACCAAAGGGAAGACCATGGCGATCACACCTGAATCTCTGGGCATAAGTTTAGGTCTAAATGATGCTCAAGCCCCAGAACATATTTCTACTGGAACTGTCCAGTCAACCATGATAGAGTGTGGTTACCAAGGTACTCTTTCACATGCCACTATTTACAAAAGATTTTTTGATGCACCGTATAAATTGTCGTTTCATTATATTATCATGTGTTTGAGTCCTAAAACTGGCTCTTAGGATCAGATTCCCTCTGCTTTACAACAAATTTTCCATTCCATAGTGAACAAAACTTCTTTCAGGGCATTTTTATATTTTTCAATGAGTTGGTGTTACATCACCAAAATGATAAAAAGAAATTTTTGGTATACCCAAGGTTCCTAATGCACTATATTATCAAGGAACTTGGTGAAGAGTACTTGTGGGAAATGTTTCAAAACTAAACCCTTTAACCTCACAAGTATTCTCAAGGCATAATAAATCGGCTTCCATGCCAGAAGATGACCAAGGGGAACAAGAAACAGTCCCCATGGAACCCACATCTTCCAAACTCATTCCTCCCAAGACCAAAAAAGCCTAAGAAGCAAAAATCCAAGCCTATAAACCCAAAAAGAAAAGCACCTCAGGAGGTTGAGATGCCTGAGGATGCTGATGTGCACTCTGCACTTGATAAAGACGTAATTGAAACTTCCTCACAGTTACATCCATCTCCATCCCCTAAAAGAGCCAAAAAGATTTCTATCCAATTTCAAGGAAGAAGTCTAAAAAGACCAAAACTTTTGAATCACTTCTTGAAACTACTACACCTATTACAACTACTGATCCCAAATCTACTGAACCTGAACAATCACCAACACACACAATAGTAGAAATTGCACACTTTCTCTCTATGCTGAAAGGAAAGATCCCATCAGTTAGTGGCACTCCCCAATCACCACATAAAACAGGGGAAGAAACTACTAAAAAAGCCACTGATGAGGAAATTATCATTCCTATCCCAAGAGATGAGGAGGAACCAAGGTCTCTAAGCTAAATCTTTTAGACTTTAGTTACAAAGGAGGGTGCCACTACTCTTTTACCATCCCTTGATGGATTAGAGGTTAGTGGTAACATAACTAAGACCTCATTTGTGGCAACTGCTGATGAAGGCCTTGTGCCTGAGGCAGGAAATCTCCAAAACCAAGACAAAGGGGTTCATGAGGCTACTAGGATCGGCCTAGCTCATGATAGAACTAATGACTTCATCATTGATGATATCATTAGGGATTCAGATGATTCCATTAATTTGGATGATGATTCAAATATCAATGTTTTGACAGCTGACTGTGAAGGTCCTGAATCTGATGTATCCAAACTCAAAGAGTTGGTCACAAAAGATTAGGTTAAAAACCACTTAACCCCTAATTCCCTATAAGTAGCATCTCTAGTCTTTACTGAGGATCATCTAAAAACACCCCCTTCTCACTCACAAAAGCCTACCCAAACATCTTCCACTGGTCCTAGCATAGACCTGAACTAGATATGCAGCCCAGAAGGACCTTTATACCAAATGGTACACCAACTCCTTTCTGGTCATCTCCAAACATTCACCACTGCCATGGAACTCAAAAACAGAACCTAAATGAAAATGATCAACAACGCCATTGACCACAAACTGTGAGAGCTGTCTAGAAAGATTGAAGGTAATAAAAGACAACTTGAACATCTTATTGGTGTTGCCCCTCTTGCTCCCTGGTTTCGTGAAATTGATGAATCCAAAAAGGGGGAGAAAGGCAAGGTAACAGTTATATCAAGAAGCTCAGGAAAAACTCCTTACAGAACAAGCAGAAAAGGCTTCCCATGTAAAAGACATAACTGCTGATGAGAACTTGAAAAGTGCTGAATACAATCCTTCAGTAGTTTCTGCTAAGAAACAACCTTCAGCAGTTGCAACTCAAACCAAACAACCAACATCTTCTACAACCACAACTCCAATTGTCCAAACTGAAATTGCCCCATCTAAACCTCTAGTATTTTTAAACCCTGAACCAATTACCTTCAGTTCAGAGGAACTTGAAAAAACTTGAAGGAAGTGAAGAAAAAAGCAAAAGAAGATGAGTTATGTGAGAAGATAGATGAACGAGAAGACTTAGGCTATGAAGCCAAGCTGAATTTATGGGAAAAAGAGATGAATGAGCTAGAGAGCAGAAGAAGAACAAATACAAGTTGCTGAAAATGACAAGAGACAACAACTGATGAATATTATTATCAAGAACAACAAAGCCAAGAAACACTCTCTCAAGGATCTCTAAACTGTTGAACTAGAACATAGAGCAAGACTTATCTCAGAAAGACAAAATGTTGAGAAAGAAAGGAAGTTGAACAGAAACCAGATCATTGAAGAATTGATAGCTAATGACTATGGCACAAAGGCTTAGTTATCAAGATGGAAGGAAGCTGACTTGAATGATACATACAAGAGATTCAAAGCCTTACAGAAGTCAAATACAGAGAAATTCAAACCATCAGAAGTTTCATAAACTTCTGATTCAGCAAGAAGAAAGCATCAGAGAAACACATTAAAACAAACTTCAAGATGGTTTTGATTGAAGGCAACACCATAGTTGAAGATGACTTTATGATTGAAGAAAAACATCTGATTACACAAGATAAGGATCCTGCTACTTTTGCCTATCAACTCAAACAAACCATCACTGATAAAAAACAGACCAAGGTAATACTGAACACCACAAAGTGTTACATCACAAGAGTGAGCTGAACAAAATATCAGATGATGATCTTCTCACTGTTCAGTTCATGGAACCAGAACAAGGACCACTTCTCATAGGCCAACAAGTCAATGAACTCAAGATCTCAATGATAAAATAAATATGGAGAATCCTTGACAACAGAAGAAGAGGAAACTATAAATAAATTAGATAAGGTTTTGGCTTCATCAATCCAGGGGGAGATTGTTAGGTAATAGGATTGATAAGCATTTTAACCTTAGTCTAGTATCCTCTCTGCAACTTTTGTTAGAAGTATTACATGTGCTGAAGAAGAATATGCAAGTACTGAAGAAGAGCTGATACTGAAACACAAGTGCTGAAGAGTAAGTTCTGAAGATGAACCAGACAGAACATCTGAAGAACAACTACTGAAGAGCAACCTCTGAAGGTTTACTCATCAACAGTTTCATACTTAATCAGCAGTTTTGATAGAAGCTTCCTGCCGTAGTCTTCAGCAGTATATAGGTTATATTGTATTTTAATAAATATTTTGTGCAAGTACCAATGTTACAGCCCTTTGTAGTATTATACTATTATTGTTATACTTCTTATATACATTTTGTAGTCTATAAATAGAAGGGTTCATACCTTCTATTTATTGACATGGAAAAATACAAACTTTTTTTTAAAGGCTTAGTTCAGTGAAAATCCTTTTACTACCCTAACCTAGTGGTCCCAAGTTCAAATCCCTACCCACACACCAGTGTCCTCCTTGCCTAAGCTCAAACCGTCACGGGGAACTTTTTTGTGATGCGCATGAATCGAACCTGTGACCTACCCCCAGGA
The DNA here is from genome assembly GCA_032199755.1 of Ambrosia artemisiifolia. NCBI lineage: Eukaryota > Viridiplantae > Streptophyta > Magnoliopsida > Asterales > Asteraceae > Ambrosia > Ambrosia artemisiifolia. The sequence goes on from CM063514.1 coordinate 11,729,534, forward strand.
TGGGAACCCCTAATGGAAAACGTGTAAGGACAAAGAGGATTGATGAAACCACTTTTGATGCCTTAGTCTAATTCATATTCTGCAATACTATTCTTAGTATAGAAATTGGTGAAGAAGAAGACTGAAAGTACTGAAGAAGAAGAAGATATCAAGTACTGAAGAGTAAAAGATCAGAAGTTCTAAAGACGAACCAGACAACTCTCTGAAGAACTACTGAAGACAAACTACTCATCAGTAGTTTGTCACTCATCAGCTGTTTTGATAGAAGCTTCTCACCGCCCTTGTACTTCAGTAGTTTAGTATTATAATGTTTTTGTTAAAGTCTTTGTACAAGTTCCAATACTACAACCTCTTGTGGTATTGTTTAGTATTATCTTTGATCAACTTGTATGTAATTACTGGTCTATAAATAAATGGGTTAATCCCACTATTTTAGACATCGATTTTGGATGAAATCCTTCAAAGCTTCTAATAGAAAACCATTTCACATTTGAGAATCTTTCACAACACTTATTGTTATGTGCATTCAATTGTTTAAATTCTCATTAACTGCTTAGTTCATTAAATCCAGGGGGAGTAATAACTCCTGTTAAAAGTGATACTTTAACTTGAACACTTTACTTATTCCGCTGTGCAAATCTGCTTTGATATACTTATAACACACAAGTGTTCATTAAATAAGAACTGTTAAAAGGAACACTGATCCAACAAAACCCACCCTACCTCAAACCAGCTGGGGTGGAGATCATTGGCTGGAAACTTGAGAATCTGAATTCTATTGTCCATTATATGAGAATTATTACTTGAATATATTTCAACTATTTTGATCATTAACTGCTTAGATTCTCATATACACTTATTGCACTTTGATTAATCATTTGAGGGGGAGTATTTACTGATATAAAAAGTGAATTGTTAACTTAGAACATTTATTATTTCCGCTGCACTTTAACCTTGATTTAAACTGTTCTAAAACAGAGATTGTTCAAAGCAACTTTGATCCTACAAAGGTTCGCCCCACCTCGTGTATGGCTTATGAAGGCAAGGATTGGTATGAGACTTTGATCTCTAACCCTGCGGAGATCACCTCCATTGATGAGGTGACATAGGTGGCTATTGGGATGAGCCGAAACTACAAGCGGGAAGCTGAACGTGAGAGCCCAGTGTTGCACTCTGGTGATCAGGGTATGTTCTGTCGTTTTTAATTTCTTTAACATGTCGGCTTCATTGTTTGTTTATTTATTGGTTGTTTTAGTTCTTTGCAGTCCGCAGTATTTACTTAGTTGTTTTACAAGGGCCGGAGTTTTAACAATATAGGTATTAACTATGTGGATTTATAAAAATAAGCAAACGAATAAGAGAATGACAAATAAGTAAAGTTAACACCTTCACAGCCTACACTCCGACTTTCAAGTAGGGGTGTTAAACGGGTTGGCATGTTCAACCCGGCCCGAACCCAAAAATTTTTAACGAACCCAGGCCCGACCTGAATATACGTGGTTTACTAGAACACGACCCATTCAACTTGATTTTTTTTTATTTTTTCGCAAGCTAATATATTTAAATTAAAATTTTTCTAAAAAAACAAAAACATATATAATACATTTTCGTTTTAATTATAAAATCTTATATCAATTTCTATTTTAAGTTATAAGTATAACATTATATACCTAACCGATTTAATTTATAACATATAACATATTGTAAAAAAGTAAAATATAGCATAAATGGGTTAAACGGGTCAACCCGACAACCAGCCCAGGTTGACCTGAACCCGTTTGGATTTAACCAAAACCCGCTAATTTCGTGTTGTGTTCGGGTCGTGTCAAAAATTCACACCCATACCTCAGGTACCTTTTTAGTCCCCTTACCAAAAGAAAAAAAAAGAGTACACTTAAGTCCACAACTCAACAAATAACCAATTAAAAATTACAAGCGTAAACCGTTGACACAGTTTTTTTTGCCTAAAAAGAGGTAGGGCTCACCAATAAAGAAATTTCAAATGTAAAAGTGCAAATACTGTTAGGATATGAGAGTTTGATTTGTTTAAATTTGTTAAGTAAGATGAATATGAATGAATACTAATAATGGAAAGTGCAGCAGAATAATAACTATGCCATCTTAACAAAGAGAACACCTGCTTTCAAACGAGTACATTTCATTCGTCATCACATATTGAAATTAAGTACAAGTTCTCCCCCTCAGCCTAATCACTCAATTGCTTTGTTTGTGCAGAGAATGTGTAAGTGATAAATAGACCAGTACAGACACTGTTCTATTTATAGACAAACTAAACCACTGATGACCTAGGACTGACGTCACCTAAGACAGTGACAGCTAACTACCTTAACAACATAAAACATCTGCTATACAAAACTACTGTTACATTGAGTGAACCACTGATAGCTAAACAACGGATAAGGAACATCCGATAATCTTTAACATCTGTTGGAGCCAAAGTGCTATTGGCTCCAGCAGACCTTTGGACTTGATCAACACTTTGTCTTTATTCCTTTGTTAGTAATTCTTTCATCAGTAGTTGTCTTCACATAAGCAACCCTTTTATCAGCAAGACTTTAGTCATCAGTAGTTTGTGTCATAAGTCTTTTGGGAGAAGAACTGTTTTATTAAGGATCAGCACTTAGAATATTTTGGCTTTTATTCATCTGTTCTTTTCCAGGCCAGCAGACCCAACAATCTCCCCCTAGAACAGATGATGCCAAAACTGGTCTGTATTCTTGATCTTTATTTCTCATCAGACTCTATCTAATCTGACCCTTCAATTGAAGTTCAAAGTCAAAGGAGTAGAGATCATCAGCTTCCCTTTCAAGTTCCCAGCTCATATGATCCATGAGGTCATATGCACTCAGACCATATGCATCATCCATGGAGAGCTTTTGGATCTTTCCATTAGACCTGAGCAGTGTCAATTCATGGGTGGCCTTGTCAACCTTCCATTTTAGAATTTTTTAGTCTCATGGATTTTTGGGTTGCAAATTTATTGAGGATGAGTTAGGTGATGGAGGTCTCCCAATGATTCTTCTTAATTCTTCACTGATGGGATCAGAGAAGTACTTGACCTGATTGAAAATTCCCTCTTTCACATATGTGTCAGCTAACTTCTTTTGGTCTTCTTTAGACATTTCTTTCTGCCTTTTGATTTGTCTTCTGGCAGCAACATTGATGTCTGTTGAAGGAAGTAATGCTTCAAAAGAAAGGGTCTGATGGGATTTTGGTTGTTCATCTTCAGGGTAAGTTGGCTTTGGAGGAAGTGTTGGATCAGTCTTTTTTCTTTCTTCAAGTTTCTTATATGTTTCCACCAGCCTCAATTCAGACCATCTGGCTATGTTTTTCATTTCACCATAGTCAGCATCAACAATTTCATCCCTCATTCTTCTGAGCTTCAAAAGTCTGGCAGGGTCTTTGCCCTTCTTAAAATCTGGTACATCATCCTTTTGATTATGTTTCTTGAGCTCTTCAATTCTTAGCAATTCATCTTTGAGGGCTTGAATGGTCCAGCCTGTGAAATGTTTTCTCTGGGCTTTATAAGGCTTGGTGGCCATTATTTGATTAAGAAGAGACTCTCTAACCATCCTTGCCATTTCACCACTGATAGGCATGGAAGACATAGACTTGCTCAGGTCCTTGGCAAAATCCTCAATCCTTCTCAGTTTGCCAAGCTCTGCTGAATGGATGCCCTGAGCAGTCCTGTCATCCTTCCCTTTGCACTTCTCTTTTATTATCAAGTCTGCCTGTTGAACTTTTTGTTTCAAATATTCATCAAGGTTTTTGGGCTTTGGTAGGTTCAGACTTGACAGAGAAGGGAAGGACAGTTGTGAAGCATCCTCAGTATTATAGAAGGACTGAATTCTCCCTTGATCATGTCAAGTTCAAGAGGATACTGAGCAGCTAATGGAATATCAGATGTTGGTGATTTTGTGATGGTGGTTTTTGAGGTGTGTGGTGAGAAAGATTGGAGTGGAATGGCAGGAATGGGTTGTGTTGTTGGTGGTGTGGTGGCTATATTTTCTTCTTATATAACAAAGGTAGATTTTCTCTTCCTTTTATACAGAATGGTTGGAGATGGTGGTGAGTGTGGAGTGTTAACATCTATTGGCACTGGTGAAGCACCAGCAGATGTTTGAGGTGGTGATGGAATGGGTGGTAAGGTCAAGGCTAAGGCTGTTGTAGTGGTTGTGGATGTTGTGGTAGATGGTTTGACAGTTGTTTTGGGTGTAGCAGCAACATAAGTTTTTTATCTAGATGATGGAGGCTGCCTGACATGACAAGCAGACCTCTTTTTCCTCTTTGAGGTACCAACATTATCATTTTCTTGTTGTTCTTCTTCTTTCTTTTTGGAAAGATTTTCTGCTTTAGTTTGTAATGTCTCAGCCCTGATCTTTTTGGCTTCAGCAATCTTTTCAGCCATTACATTGGCTGATTCATCAACCTCTTTTGTCTTGGCTGCTTCAGCTTCAGCAATGGTTTGAGCAGACTCTGGTTCAGGTTCTGGAGCAGACTTTTCAGAAGAAGGTGGAGCCCCAAAAGGATTCAGCTTCTTTAGTCTATCTCTACTACTCTCCCCCTTTTTGGCATCAGCTGCCGTGAACTCATCATCATCTACATCCCTGAGTATGGTTGTAGGGGCAGAGCCAGTAGTCTTTAGCAGATGATCTTTGATGACTTTGATGTCTGCTTTTGTGTCATTGAATCTAGCATCCACCATTTTCCTAATCACTTGCCTGTAGGTCTCTTGAGTCTGATCAGCTAATTTTCTGTGAGCAATGATGATAGGATTGACAGATTTCCATAACTCATTAGCTATCTCCTCTTTTGATGGTTGAATTTGGCTGAGTGTCACCAAGGTGTTCATAATGGTCTTGATATCTCCTTTGTATTCAGTCATAAAAGATTCAATGGCATCCACTATATCCGTCAATTCTTTGTATCTTAACCCATCACCCAAGTTAATGGGATCACCTGAGTTCCTACCAGAGGTGGTAGTTGTATCCGGTGCAGTCCTTGGAGGAGTATCCATAGGAGAGAAAACAGATGCCCTTTTTTCTTGGTACTGGGGACTTCCAACTGGAATAGAGGTCAATCTTGTTGCCTCAGCAGTTGTTGCCTTCAAGGAAGTCTGATTGATGTAACCACTGTCCTGAAGTGAGAGAATGGTCTCTACAACAGTAGTGGCTGCTTCACTTGAAATACCACTCTGAGTTACATGTAACTCAAAAGGTGTGGCCTCCTCTGTTTGTGGGTTGACCAAATGACTTTCCTCTGCACCAGTCACTTGTTGAGGTGTACTCTCAGTGATAGGTGGTTGAGAGGAACTGGTTGTGTCTAGAGTTTTGTCAATGGCCTCAAACAAGGGTTGCATAGTGGAAGGAATTGATGGTGAGGGTTGTGGGGTGAAAAGAATGTTAGCCCTGGGATATGGGCTTGTGAACAAATGTTCTAGTGAATCATCTGCCCCTTGATGTGTTTCCCCTTGGCTTACAACATGATCTTTTGAGAGGATACATGAGGAGTTTGGCTAGGCTGAGATTTTTCCACCTGTTGAGAGGAAGTATCAACAGTGGTTGTTTGTTGCTCTTGTGTTGCAACAGGAATATTCTCTGGTATCTCATCTTCCAGAGTCACCTTTTTGGTGTGTTTCTTGGGGGGTTTAGTGGATGGAGTTTTCTTTTTAGTGGTGGCTAGTGTGGGTTTCACAGCACTGTATGTAGTGCCATGATCACCAGGAGCAGTGGGCTTAGCAACAGAGCTTTGCACAACAGTTGTTGTCTTAATTAACATTTTTTTCTTGTGTTTTAGAAACTTTTGTTTTGACTGGTTTTTCTTGGTTAGGACCTAACATCCTTGTAAAAGTTTCTTGATACAGGCTATTCATTTGAAGGCCTTGTCCCTTTATGTAATCCTCTTTAGGTAAAAGCTTTTCTAGGATCACACTTAACAGCCTTGGATACATTAAGAAAGCATTGTTTGACCTAGCCTGAACCCCCTTCACATTATTCACCAAGTCCAAAAACAGTGCTTGGGATAAGTTATAATCATTGTTTGTTAAAATGGCATATCCCAAGTACTGGACTTTTAAAGGGATTTCATTAAAAGAAGTTGTCTTTGGAGAGAGGCATACAAGCAGAGTATGAAAGAAAAATTTCATGTTTGGGGGAAAAAACTTTTTAAACATAGTTGCGCGCCCTAGTTAATTGTCCCTCATACCCTCTCTCAATGAACTCTGGATGTAGTTCAGCTTTGTCAAAACTTTCCTTACCTGCCTGATCATTCAAGGAGAAGGTATTGGATATGGTTTCAGGAGTGATGGCAACTTTAGTGTCGCCAATTTGAGAAACAATGGATGTTGGCTTTTGTCAACAAACAGAACTTCAGCTTTCAGCCAGAAAGCTTGAAGTGTATCCTCATAAATGAGTGAACTTGAAGTCAGGGCAGTTTTATACTTAGATGTATTCAAGATGTCGATAATGGAATGGAAATGTTGGTTTTCATTTGTTTTAGTCAGATATGGAAGATAATTGTGAGGAACTTTCAGTTGGAGATCCATTTTATGGATTAGACTGAGAAAGACGAAGGCTTTTTAATGGAGGATTTAGGTTGAAGAAGACGGTTTTAGAATTTTGAATTCGATGAGACGGTGGAACAACTGCTGTGGAAAACAGGGTTTTTATAGTCTCAGGTGGAAACCGCTGATGTGGCCAAAACGCTGCTTTTGAGAGCATACGTGGAAAACACTTGTTTTATCTGATCAGATGTTTGAAACAGATTTTTCAACCAGCAGTGGTTTAATTAATGAAACAGTGGTTATATTATCTGATCAGATGTTTGAACAGATTTTTCAACCTAAACTATTTTTAAGGATGAATTTTTTATTTTTCTAACAACATTTTAATGCTTTTATTCATGAAAACATTTTGATTTTATTCCATGTTTAGCATACCAATCCGAGAGATCAGATCTGCAAAGGTAGATGTGTCTAAAGCTTTTGTCAACACATCTGCCAACTGATCCTCTGTTGGAACATGATGTAGAGAAATCAAACCTTTTTCGTAGCTGTCTCGGACAAAATGATGTATGATGTCAATGTTTTTTGTTGTGGAATGGGAGACTGGATTTTTGATGATATTTTCAGCAGCTTGACTGTCCAGCATGAGTGGAGTTCTCAAGGCAGTTATACCAAAATCCAGTAGCTGGTTTTGAAGCCACATAAGTTGAGCTGTACAACTTGCAGGAGCAATATATTCAGCCTCTGCAGTGGATGTTGAAACAACCGCTTGCTTTTTGCTTTCCCAGGAGACCAAGGCATTGCCTAGGAATTGGCACCCTCCTAATGTAGACTTCCTTGTGGTTTGACAACCAGCAAAATCACTGTCTGAATAACCTGAAAGCTCAATGTTTCCATTAGCAGGGTACTAGATACCAAGTGTGGGAGCACCTTTTAGGTATCTGAATATCCTTTTCACAGCAATAAGGTTAGACTTTCTAGGTGATGCCTGGTATCTTGCACAAACATAAGTGGCAAACATAATGTCTGGCCTAGATGCTGTTAAGTACAATAAAGACCCAATCATGCATCTATAGTGTGTTTGGTCAACCAGTTCATCTTTGTCATCAATAGTGACTAATTTTGTAGTACTCATGGGTGTGCTACATGGTTTACAGTCATTCATCTCAAATTTTGTAAGTAGGTTTTTAACATACTTATTTTGATGAATAAAGGTTCCATTTTGCAGTTGCTTCACTTGGAGACCAAGGAAGCACTGTAGTTCACCCATGGCACTCATTTCAAACTACCCTGCCATGAGTTTTCTAAACTCTTCATACATTTTGTTACATGTGGATCCAAAAATGATGTCATCCACATATATTTGAACAATCATTAAATCTTTTCCTTTCCATTTTAAAAACAAGGTTTTATCAATTTTACCTCTTGTAAAGCCAATGGATAAGAGAAAATTGGAAATAGTTTCATTACAGGCCCTTGGTGCTTGTTTCAGGCTATACAAAGCTTTATTAATCTTGTGGACATGATCAGGATGGAATGTGTCTTCAAAACCAGGTGGCTAACATACATAGACTTCCTCCTGAATTTTGCCATAAAGGAAAGCACATTTGATATCCATCTGATACACCTTGATGTTGTGGTTGACAGCAAAGGCTAGGAAAAGTCTGATGGCTTCCAACCTAGCTACAGGAGCAAAGGTTTCATCATAGTCTATTCCTTCTTCTTGTCTGAAGCCTTGAACCACAAGCCTGGCTTTATTCTTGACAACAATACCCCTTTCATCTGTTTTGTTCTTAAAGACCCATTTTGTGCCAATTGGACATACATTTTTTGGCAATGGTACAAGTTCCCATACTTGTTGTCTTTTAAACTGAAGGAGCTCTTCTTGCATAGCTTCTACCCAACCGTTATCTTTCAGTGCCTCTTGGTACTTGACAGGTTGTGTGAGAGATAGAAAACCAGCAAAAAGACAAATGTTTGAGGATTAACTTCTTGTGAGCACCCCTTCACTGATGTTGCCAATGATTTGATTAGGTGGATGAGCTCTGAGGAAGGTTAGATCTCCCCTGTATGGAACTATGGCATTTTGTGGTGAAGAACAGAGGTTTGAGTTATCAGCTGTTGAAACATCTGTTTGCACTTCTGTAGTGCCAACAGCTGTTTGAAATGGTAGTGGGGGAATAGACCCAAGTGGTGTGGAAGTGGATGGACTTTTGCCAACAGAGAGTGGACTTTTGTCAGGAAATAGTGGATCAATGGTTGAGCTTGATGAGGCAGTGGTTTGAGGGTAAGACTGGCCAACAGTGGTTGACTCAGCTCTGGCAGAGTTTTGTACATTTGCTTGCCCTGAATCAGGATAAATCTTGCAGAAAGACTGTGGCATCACAATGTCATATCTGTAATCCTGTTGTGAAGACTGCAGTGTACCTGCATTGTCAGTTTTCACAGTGATATCTTCAAATTTGAATTTATCTAGGTCAAACAGTTCTGCAGGATTTTTTGGGATTTTCAATGGTGAAAGTTCATTGAACTTCACATTCAAAGTTTCCTCTACTGTCCTAGTCCTTGTGTTAAACACTTTATAGGCCTTGGCAGTAGATGAATATCCCAGAAAATATCCACAATCTACTTTGGCTGCAAATTTTGAAATGGAATCTTTTAGATTTAAGATGAAACATGGGTAGCCAAAGATTTTGAAGAATGATATTAATGGTTTGAGTTTGAACAGTACTTCATAAGCAGTCTTTTGATGCCTAGGTTTGATTAAAACTCTGTTTTGAACATAACAAGCAGTGTTTACAGCTTCTGCCCGAAAGGACAGAGGTAAACCAGAATCTGGTAGCATTGTTCTTGCAGCCTCAGTGAGTGTTCTCTTTTTCCTTTCAACCACCCTAATTTGTTCTGGTGTTCTTGGAATGCTGTACTGCCTTACAATTTCTTTTGACACACAAAAATCATCCAACTCCTTATTCTTGAACTCTGTTCCATTGTCACTTCTAAAGATTTTTACTGGCAAGTCATATTGCTTCTCAACTTTGGTGACAAAGTCCTTCAAAATACCTGCAGTCTAATCCTTAGAGTGTAAAAAGTAAGTCCATGTAAACCTAGAAAAATCATCAACAATAACAAGACAAAATCTCTTTTTCCTAAGGCTCATGATTTTTACAGGGCCAAACAAGTCCATATGCAACAATTGAAGACATTGACTTGTTTTGGACTCATCAATGGATTTGTAAAAGCTTTTATGTTGTTTTCCATTTAGACAGGAAAAGCTATGCTCATCACACTTAAATTCTTTTGGTGGCAAACCTCTGACAAGGTTTTGTTTGGAGAGTGAGTTGATAGTTTGAAGGTTGGGATGACCCAATCTCCTATGCCACAATTCTGTCTCTTTGGTTGAGGCAGCAGAGAACAGACAGACATTTGCCATAGGATTATCCTTCAGCATATCAACAACATACACATTGCCACTTCTGTGAGCAACAAGTTGTGCTTTGCTCTCAACAATGATGGTGTTAATCTTTTCAACCACATCTGGTCCAACAATCTTACATGTCTTCTTAGTGATGAATGACCCATATCCTTTGTCACTCATTTGTGAAACACTAAGTAGATTAAACTTCAGATTGTCAATTAGATTAACATTTTCAAACTTAAGTCTCCCTGCTTGAACAGTCCCAGAACCCAACACTTTACCTTTTGAATCATTACCAAAGGATATATCACCCCCTCCATGAGCAAGAAAGTCCAGAAGAATGGCTCTACATCCAGTCATGTGCCTGGAGCCGCCACTATCTACATACCATAAACTATCTAAGCATGCAGAAGCTCCCTGCACATCAGTAAAGAATTAGTTTTGGTGAGTGTCCAAAGCCATATTGGCTTTGGATGGGTTCTCAGACTTTTCAACCTCAAGCTTAGGAGAATGATCAGTGGTTTAAACTAGTTTTTGAACTAAGTTCAACAGCTGTTGTTGACCATTTGCCAGTGCTTGTATGTCAACACTTGGTCCAACAAATGTTTGATCATTTCCTATCAAATGTTGATAACCATGAGGATGTCTGTTCACTCTAGGTTTTGAAGGCCTTTTGGGCTCTTCATAAACATGTGGTAGACGATGACAAGGTGGTTGTCCATGTCCTCTTGGAAACCTGTTAGCAGATGGAGCATCTGTTACCTGAACATCTCTGGGAGCAGAGTTTTCATTCAGATTTTCGGTAACAGCTGTTTAGACTGGTTTAGCCTTGTACTAACCATTTGACTTTCAAGAGTTTTAGCCTTGTACTCTTTTATTTTTTCATCAAAATTTTTGAGATACAGACACTCTTTTGTTTTGTGATTCTTTTTCTTACAGATTAAACATTCTTTGATTTTGGAATCACTTAAACTTGTTCCTTTGTTGATATCATATGCTTCTAGAAGAAAACAGTTTTTAGTAACATGATTCTTCTTTTCACAAAAATCACAAAACAAGTTGTCTTTTGATTTCCCTTTTTCTTTCTTCTTTTCAACAGATGTTTGATCATCTGTTGGAAGATCTTTCAAGGGAATGATCTTGGCCTGTGGTGCCTTTTTACCATCAAGGGTTTTGAAAGTCATTGGTTGGAAATTTTCAAGGACATCACACTCATCTGACCAGGTTGGATTGAATTGGTATTTTTCAATCTCATCAAATAAGGGTGTACCTTCTAATTTTTCAAGAATGATCTTCTTGCCATTGGGTTCAGTGACCTTGATTTCCTGACCTTTTGAATTGGTTGGGATGATTTCAACCAACTGTGGTTCCTTTTTGTCAGTGGTTTGTGAAACTTGAGCAGTGGTTTCATTAAAACCAAAACCAAATTTCACATGACTTTTAGACTGTTGGTTAATAATCATCTCAAAACCATTTGATGATTCCACCCATTTTTGATATTCAACTTGGGTGGACTAAAGCTCCTGTTTACAACTTTGATATTTGCTTATCATAGTTTGGAGCTGGTCTTTGGTTATACTTGCTTCATGTTTTAAACTGCTGATTTCAGATTCTTTTTCAGTTAATTTTGATTTTTAACTCTTTGGTGAGTTTTTCAAACTGAATTTCATCTTCCAAAATTTTCTTTCTAAAGTTTTCATTCACCTCTTTTATCTTAGCAAATGCTATGATACATTTATCTGAGCACAAGTCATTTAAGATTTGAGGTGATACCTTAGCAGCAGCCATCAAGGCACAGTCACACTGGCAATCACAGTCATCAGTACCCCATGAGTCTGAGAGATTCACAACCTCCACTTTAGATTCTTCAGCTGAAACGACTTCATCAACAACATCATTAGTCACATTTTCAGACTGAGACACTACTTCCTCAGATTTAGTCTCTTCAACAATTGTTTCTAGTGCCATGAAGCAGAAATTTCCTGGTTCATTTTCAGATTTGGCAACTAGAGCAATGTTTTCATCTGTTAGCTCATCTGGTAAACTGCTCCAATCAACAAAGCCTTGTGTGAAAAAGCTCTATTGGCTTTGCTGACTGGTCTCTGTAGGAGCAGAGGATGGAGTAGCAGTCATTGGCATTTGTGCCTGAGCAACAGGTGTTTGGACATAATGATACTGAGGAACAGTGGTTTGGACATACTGCACAGGAACAGTGGTTGAGGTCTGTGCAAAGGGAGCAGTTGTTTGCACATTTGGTCCAGGGGTATTTTGGGAATACTGATAAGTGTTGGTCTGAGGCCTTTGGTTTGGGTAGGTAATCATGGGTGTTCCATTTTGACTCTTACATTCCCTAGCAAAGTGACCCATTCTATGACATTTATAACACTTGATCTTTGATTTATCCAACCCCACTCTTGACCCACCATGTAAACCCGGATACCTTTTGCCAGTTTTCTTATAGAAATTAATAGTTCTAATGCTGAGCAGGGCCAATTGATGCAAAATGTCCATTTCCTCTAAGTCCACAGGGTCAATGTATTGAAGGTCATTATACACAAAGGATGTGTTGTCAGATGCCTGGATATCACCACTTGCTACAAAAGCATAGTTGGGTGATGAGTAAGAATCAGTGTTAAAACCAATGGTTATATCAATGTAATGATCATAACCCTGATCCTTACTACTTCCAGGTACCTCATCTTGACCCAAAAGTGCTGTATTACCAAACACATAATCATCAGACACTTTTCCAGAATCCCGAAGCTTTTTTTCTGGTTAAGCTCTCTCTAATAGGTCAAGAGCTTACCATGAAGTTGGGTCAGAGTTAAGTCCTTAAAACCAATTGAGTTTCTCATAACAATTGCCATAGTGTCCCATTTATCCTGAAGTGATCTAAGAAACCTATGATTCAAAGTTGAATTTGGGTAAGTTAGACCCACAAGTTTTAGTTCACTTATTAAACAATTGAACCTCTCAAATTGTTGTGTTAATGACTCTCCCTTCACATGACTGAATGTTTCATATTGTTGATTAAGGATTTCACGGTTGTTTTCAATAACATCCTCAGTCCCACCAAATTGTTCATTCAAAGCATCCCACAACTCTTTTGCATTGTTAAAGTGTAACAGCCCAGCATAGATATCATTTGGTTGAGCCATGGCTACAATACTGAAAGCCTTAGCATCTAACTCAATTTTTTGAAAATCCTGCTCGGAGTAGTTTTCGACACTTTTAGGTACTTGGACCTTGGGATCTTCGGTACTCGGCACCCTTGGAACATGTGGTCCAAAGACAACCGACTTCCAACACCCAGTGTTCTGTTGAGCTAACACATGACTCATCTGACGTTGCCAGATATTGTATTCAGATCTAACAAGCAGGGGTGGCTTGTTGCTCGTGCTAGTGTTATGTGGATCTTGATTCATAGAAGCCATTCTCTGATTGTTTATAAAACAAAGTGTGTTTAAAAACTTTGAACGTAAATTAAACTTTTACTCTGTTTTCAATCAACAAACAAAGTGATATCAATAATATTGTGCTGATCTGATTATATTAAATTGATTGATTAGATCGAATTTAATTGACCAAGCTCTGATACCAATTGTTAGGATCTTAGAGTTTGATTTGTTAAGATTTGTTAAGTAAGATGAATATGAATGAATACTAATAATGGAAAGTGCAGCGGAATAATAACTATAATCTTAACAAAGAGAACAATTGCTTTCAAACGAGTACGTTTCATTCGTCATCACAGATTGAAATTAAGTACAAGTTATTACAAGTTCTCCCCTCAGCCTGATTACTCAATTGCTTTGTTTGTACAGAGAATGTGTAAGTGATAAATAGAACAGTACATGCACTGTTCTATTTATAAATAAACTAAACCACTGATGATCTAGGACGGACATCACCTAAGACAGTGACAGCTAACTACCTTAACAACATAAAACATCTGCAATACAAAACTACTGTTACATTGAGTGAACCACTAATAGCTAAACAGCTGATAAGGAACATCTGATAATCTTTAACATCTGTTGGAGCCAAAGTGCTATTGGCTCCAGCAGACCTTTGGTCTTGATCAGCACTTTTCTTTATTCCTTTACTTTGTTCATCAGTAGTTGTTTTCACATAAGCAGCACTTTGATCAGTAGTACTTTAGTCATCAGTAGTTTGTGTCATCAGTCTTTTGGGAGAAATGTTTTATTAAGGATCAACACTTAGAATATTTTGGCTTTTAATCATCTGTTTTTTTCCAGGTCAGCAGACCCAACAAATACTAAGCGGGCTAAAGAGCAGGTACCAATTTTGCCGGCATATAAAAAGAACTCTCTCTTTTTCAATGCCGGCAAAAATAGTGTCTGCTCCTTGGCACGCAAAGCTAAAATAGTGCCTAACACTTTAGGTTTGTAATTTTTTATTAGTTATAGAAATGTAATACTCCCTCCGTCCCAATTTAATTGTCCCATGTCCAAAAACACATATTTTAAGAAATTTTTTGTTTGTATGTGATAAAATGACAATAATATCCTCAAAAGTAGTGATTGTGTTTTGTTTTTTATCGGCAAAACTGGAAACTACATTTCTATTTATGAAAAGAGACATTTAATTTGAGACAAACAAAAAAGGAAATAAGGACATTTAAATTGGGACGGAGGGAGTAGTAGTTTTGGGCTATAAAGATTTCTGAAAGTCAGAGTGTGGGTTAAAAAAGAGTTGGCTCAGCTTATTTGTGATTCTGTTCTTTATTTTACAAATCTCAAAATGATAGGGGAAAGTTAATTTGAGAACACCTATATTTCGTGCGAACCGTGAGAACGGCATCTAAAACCATTCAAATTCAAAATTTCTTTTTACATTTATCTTTATTACTAAAATACAATCCCAAAAACACAATTTACGCGTAAAAATTCAAACGTATACGAAAAAAAATTGTTTTTACACATGTGTAAATTGACTGTTTATACATGTGTACACTGTTTCATTTACACATGTGTAAAAAGTTAATTTGAAAGTGTTTTTGCAAAAAAAGATTAATTATTTGAAAAGAACATTCATTTATTAATGTTGTATTTTGATTATAATGAGGTTTGTATGAAAAAAATTTGATTTTGATTGATTTTTTTACTTGTTCTCACGGTTCTCACAATATTTAGCGTTCTCAAGATAACCCTCCCCCAAAATGATATATACCTACTTTATTGAAAATGATGTTCAACATGCAAAATAGACATTTTTTTCCCGTATTATGTAATAATCTTTTAACTCTTTAGAAATATCAAAATCAAAGTGTTTCATGCCCGACTCATATCATCCCTATTAATTATCATTGCTAATAATAATAATAATAATAATAATAATAATAATAAATTTTCTTGTATTTAAGTAGATGTGACAAAATATTTACATGCGTTATTCCAATAAGTAAAAACACTTTAGGACGACTCTTTTTTTGGCTAATTACAAGTCTATATAGATCTTACATTAATTCTTTAAACCATCCCATACTTCTCAACTATAACCATGAGTTTCCTCAATCTACACCAACCTGAAAACGATCACCCTTATTCATCATCATCGTCTTTGTTCTTATCTTCCTTAGACAACGCGGAGCAACGCGTTTTCTCGTGCAGTTATTGCAGTAGAAAGTTCTACAGTCCACAAGCATTCGGAGGCCACCAAAATGCACACAAGGTCGAAAGAACCTTAGCCAAGAAAAGCCGCGAACTGAGATCAGCTGCCAGACATAAACCTGAGTGGAACTGCGCGTCCTCTGGGTCGATTGGGTTCGTTGACAATGGTCCAACACATGTTGAGCAGGTGCAGCAGCCTGTGGTTGTTGGGATTGATCAACAGCAAGAAATATCTGGTTACAAGGGATCAGTGAGTGTTGAAGATGATTTTAATAATCTTGACTTGTCTCTTCGACTTTAATCTACTTCTTTACTTGTATTTGTAACTGTTTTACATAAAAAAGGACTTTAACTCATAAGCATTAAACTAAAATAAAGGTTATATAACTATTCGTCTCATCCTCATCAGATCCTACCAAAATTTCAAATGTATGTTATGAGTGGGATTTTCCTGGGTACGAATTTTTTTTTTATAGCCGTTCTTGAGTTTGACACGCATGAACCAATTATGAGCAATGAGTTCGGTGTACAAATCTCCACTGATCATCACATTTTACGATCGTTGCTTCTTATCTTGATCATTGATTCATGAGTATTTATTGTGTTTTTTTAATAGATTCTTGTCGCGTAAACCTTAATGTTCGGTATTAAGACATTTCTTAGCTTTGCTATTCAGAAAGTGCCGCTGGTGTAGGTTTTTGCTTATTAATTTACCATCTATTTCGATGTAATTTTGTAAGATTTTTTATGTTTTTATTGAAAAAACTCTTCTTGAGATTCAATGGTTTGTCAAACTTCTAATCAATATGAAACCATTGATCCTTTTAATATTCCCTATGGATTATGGGTACCGGAGTCCGGTGGAATCACATGATGCAAACTAATCGAAACTGACTCAAGTTGTGATAGTATGGTGTTGCCATATTTGGACAGAATGGTACGTCTCAACTATATGGGAATAGTCAAGACACAAGAATATATCAAGGTGAAAAAGATCTCTTTTAATTTTCAACTCAAGAAAAATTGTATACCGACCGATAGCTCGCATGGTAGCCTTTTAACCACGTGGTCGTGGGTTTGAGTCCCACGGATGGCGCCAATTAAAGAGGAAAAATGTTACCTGTGGTTGGTTCGAGCTAAAGGGATTAAATAAAGATGTGATGGGATTGATTTTGGTGCTTAGATCCGGATAAACCTGCAAAACAAAACACCGTTAGGCTCGTCACAGGGGAGAGGGGAGGTCTCTCTGTAACCATCCTCTGGCGTGAGAATAAGTATGAGTTTCTAAGGTGATAAAGTTGAGAGAAAAGTGTTTGGTTCGGAAGTTTACTAGTACCCCTAAATGAGGGTTGAGTTGTGGTATTTATACATTTCTTAGTGGGCTTCGGATGGTAAGGGCCCATGGGCCTTTACTCCGAAGCTCTTCTGTCGGAGTACTTATGTAGATTTATCATTGGTGGTTCGGACTTCGGCCACGGACCCCATATTCTTTTCATATGGAGATTGATGGGAGTGCGAAAAAAGATTGAAGAAACGATCTCATAACTCTAAAAAATACAGGTTTTTGCTTTGCTTTTATTTTAGATTATCCGAATTATTATTTCGGTTACTATTGCTATTTCATCTAAGCATGTGGTTATTATATGTAAGTTTCATGGACCTAATAATATATATTGTCACTTAAGAGATAGGAGAGCTTTTGATATGAATAAAATCTCTCACTTGGGTTTTGTGTAAGATTTGTGATAATGTATATAGCACTTTCTTTCGCTTCGTGTTAAAGTAAAGAAATTATGGGACGAATATCGTTCTTTAGTGAATATTCATTGTACTTGTGGAAGTGGTGTAGTACGTCTTTCTAAGTTCTTGCATAATCAACAAGAGTTAAGATTATTTTTCTAGGCACTTTGCACATACATACCCTTTACCCACTAAAGGCAAGTACGTGCTTCAAATTTACATAACAATGGTAAGAGAGTTGTAGGGAACAAGCAGTCAAGTGAATGCCAATCCATTGGGGACAATAAAGGTGTAATATGATATATAAGTCTTCTCAGAAAACATTATTTGTTATTCAACACCGTATCCTTGCCCACTTTAATAAAGTATTCAAATAGGTTTCATAAAGTTAACATCCACTAGTAGAAGATACATGTATCGGATCCTATATCTAGCCTTGAGATTGAGCTTTGGTTTGAGTAAATCTTTTCAACCCGCGGCCTTGATCAATTCTAATTTATAATTAATGACCTTTGAATGTCCTCTAGAAGGGCATAATTAACTGCTCTTTCAAAACTCAATCTTAAGGCTAGATATAGAAACCGATACATGAATCTTCTACTTATATTATCCAAGTCTTTAAGCTTGATACGTAAATACCTACTATCAAACAATAATATTTTTATTTTAGTAAGTATTATTTAGTTTAAACTAGTATTGTTCCCGCGCGCGTTGCGGCGCGCGACGGGTTGCAACAGGGATTCTATACGCGCAGGCTGCAATGTATTATAGGAAGACTGGTTTGGTTGCTGTAGGCTAAACATTGCTACAGTCAAAGCAGCGCATTGTTGTGTATTAGCATAATTCAAATAAATCAAACATAAACGTTTTACCCAAATCAATTTCTTAATGAAAGGCAGGTGTCACCAAACTCTCAAAGTTCAATAAATCCACACCGTTGAAAATCTGTTGTGTCCCGCAACATACGATGATGTTCATAACACAATTGAATACTCTGGGCCAAACAAAGCAAATAAAATCAAGTGAAAATTTAAGTTAAACGTTTACCATCTCTTCTCTCTTTTGTCCTTTCGTATGTTCCCATTTTTTTAAAAAGCTGCATGAGAGTGTGTAGCAGATATGGGTCATGGGCTTGTGATAGTCTTCATGTATCAACGTCCCTTGACATCGTTCTCCACTCCTCCTCCTTAGGTGAGGCGATGCGGATGATATTGCCAAGGCGCGAAGGACTCTCTTGTTGCCTCGTACGCTGATGGAAAAGGGGACAATAATAAGGAAAATAATATAATAGGCGCAGAAGTCTCAATTGCATATAGTTTAATTCTATAGGGAAAAAAAGTTAATTTTACGGATAAGAGGTTATATATCTACAACTACAACATGTAAGCAAAGATTTAGATAATAAACTAATAATAGCTTCATAATGCTCCTAATGATTGATTTGTCAGATTATTTGATTAAGAGCTAAAAACTTGCATGGGTTTTTAATGATTAAGAAGGTCTGGTAGATCTAAAGTTCGATGGTCCATTTAATATGTTAACCAAAACATAAGGTAAGCAATAAGCTACAATGTAAGACATGACCCAAAAAAGCAACAAAATTGAACAATTTAAAATAAAGGCTCATCACCTGCACCTAGTCAGAGGCATCTCCATTGGGCATATACCAAGTCTTTGCTTTGTGTTTACATGCGGCGGGCACCATCATCGACTACCTACATGCGGCGGGCACCATCATCGACTACCTATTAAATCCTAGACCACCGGAAACCTTAGCCGCCGTCACTTATATTGTAACCAACAGCGATATCGTCATCATCCGCTGTAAATGCCGACCACCAAGTAAACCTTTCCACCAGCCTGTCCTCTCTCTCTCCAGCCTGCTCTCCTCTTTCTGAGTATCCCGGGTGGTGTGACAGTGGTGTTATCTTAACTGCGATTCAACATAAGGGCTGGTAGGCGCAATTCATACACACAAAATTAGAAGTGTAAAGTATAAAAAAGAATGATATCATTGATTGGAGATGAGAGGCGCACAACCAACAGAAAACAAATCACTAAAAAACCACAAATGGAAAACTAACACCACCCCAAAAACAAAAGCACAAACCTTAACAAAGGCACATTAAAATAAAGATTTATGGCAATTCAGCAAGCTAATAAAGAAACAAAGCCCAAAACGTAAAATGATATACAAATGAAACTCTCTAAGCTTCTTACATCCAAATGACTAACAACCATCGTAAAAACATGTCTCACAGCAACCTACAAAGATTACACCACAAACTTTGTATCCCAATTAACCTCTTTACATTTTCTCAATTTATAAAATAATGTACTCAATGTTACACTGGTTGTAAATCACTGGTTTTAAGTGTTCTACATTTGCCGTTAAAAGGTGTTTTACAAAATAGCATATAACTTAAACTCCTATAAATCCACAAGTCCATATTATTTTTTATTGATGTTTGTTTTATTATTGTTATTTTTTTTAATTTAGAAAATAAATATGGTACATGTATAAATGTTGAAGATACCTGGTTATGATTGTTATTTCTAAAAAAGTCTTCTAGAATAAGAGCTTCCACGCATTGTTCTAAACTCCGGCTCTGCTTTCTCCTGCAACAAAAAATGTATTTACAATTTTAGGATAAAGTAATAACGTAACATTGGTTTAATGGAAGTGTGGAGGAGCATTACCTTAAACTGAGCTTTCTGCTACACTACTTTTGCGTGGTTGTCGTCGAATTTATAGTCGACCTTCTAAAATTGAGGTATAACATTATTTAATAAATAATCAGGCAGAAATTATTCAATACGATATGAATTTAGTTTCTTGCCTGTTTTCTTCTTGCAGCTCTATCTATCATTTGTCCTCAAGACGAAGGGAAAGGATATAAATGGAGATTTCAATTTGCTTTTATAAGCAGTCAATGACTCTGAACTATTCAATAAAAATTACAGATTTTTAAGGAATATATTGATAATAAATTAGTTCTTCGTTGCACACACAAACTTACAGTGCTGATAAATTGGGCCATTTAAGCCCAAGTGATTTGCTTTGAACAACTGTAGGATGAGCATGTGTAATAACCAAATCAAAGAAACCACCTCTTCAGGTCGATCATCATAAAACCTTTTCACAATCAACAAATTTAGTAAAAAGTTGTTGCCTTTATCAATACCCACATGGGGAAAACGCCAATTGTTATAAAAAAGCGGAAAGGGGTTTAACAATTAACAACAAAAATAACTAATTCATATCGAAGTAACGTCAGTGATGCATCAATAAACTGCAAGTTACCTTCAAAATGTTTCTAAAATAGCACTTTAGCAAAGCAGTCGATAAGCTATCGGTTAATCGTTTATACGTAGCTTCTATTGACCATGTTGACCCACTTTGGCTACAACAGCCGTCATCTATAACCACCTCCGACCGCAATCACCATTTCATTGTACACATCAACCGCTACCATCCGTCCATCCCGACACTACCTGTGTTTACCAAGTCCTGAACAAACACCAAACAGTATCATCCGGCATCCAATTTAGGTTGTCAAATCAGAAAACAGAGGCAAGTATGTTGGGTTTACCTTAGTTGCCGGAGAAGGATGATCCGTGTCGCGTCACCGTCTTCTTCTTCTTCACCGGTCACAAACAACAGCCGAACATCATCGCCTACGGCGAAACCACGGCCATCACAGCAACCGAACACAACCACCACCAACCGCCGGCCAGGAACATCTCGGTCGCCACCACCGTATGCTAACAACCTACACGAAACCCTACAGCCTTTCAAATAGAGAGAGAATGGAAGGTGAGAGGGATAGTGTCAGTGAAGAGTTAATAGCCAAAATCGTCCCTGAGGTTTGGTCACTTTTGCCACTTCAGTCCAAAACCCAAACGTCTGAAATCTAGGTCCGTAGGCTTTTGATTTTTTGTCACATTCGTCCCTAACACTAACCCAGTTAACTTATCTCGTTAAGTTGGGGGGTATTTCTGACTTTTTGCCTACCTTCTTCTCCATTTAGACATGCCATCATCACACACCACCACCACCACCACCACCCTCACACAACCACCACCACCACCCTCACACAACCACCACCCTATTCAAGAGAGAGAGACAGACGAGAGAAAGAGAGAGAGAGAGACAGACGAGAGAAAGAGACAGACGAGAGAGAGAGAGAGAGGGAGACAGACGAGAGAAAGAAAGAGAGGGATCTGAGAGAGGAATCGAGGGATCTGAGAGAGGAATCGAGGGATCTGAGAAATAGAGAGAGGGAGGCAGCGATTCAACCCTAAACAACCATCACCTCCGCCGCCACAACCACCCTAAACAACCAGCATCTCCGCCGCCACAACCACCCTAAACAACCATCATCTCCGCCGCCTTGAACCACCCTAATCGTAACCCTAAACACCCACTCCTCCTTCGATGTATTCTCTTTATCTCTGCTCTCTCTCTATCTCTCTCTGTCTCTCTCTCTGCTCTCCCTATCTCCTCTCTGCTCTCTCCCTGTCACCACCGACGAGCACCATCACAGCGTCTGTCTCCCTCTCCTCTCTGCTTTCTCTCTCTCTATCTCTCTCTGCGTCTGTCTCTCTCTCCTCTCTGCTCTCTCTCTCTATCTCTCTCTGCTCTCTCCCTCTCTCTCCTCTCTGCTCTCTCTCTCTCTATCTCTCCTCTCTCTCTCTCTCTCTCTCTATCTGCTCTCTCTCCCTTAAAGTAGGTTTTTTATTTTTGTTCTTGTATTTATTTAGCTTTAAATACAAAATGTCTAAAATGCCCTCGATTTTGTAGGTAAAAAGTCAAAAATGCCCCTAGAGTTAACGAGATAAGTTAACTGGGTTAGTGTCAGGGACGAATGTGGCAAAAAAATCAAAAGCCTGCGGACCCAGATTTCAGACGTTTGGGTTTTGGACTGAAGTGGCAAAAGTGACCAAACCTCAGGGACGATTTTGGCTATTAACTCGTCAGTGAAAGACACGTATCATAAAGCTGCCTATGATTTTACAAATGTACCCATCAATATTATTAAGTGAATTACCTGATTGCCCCTGCACTGTTGATGAATAGTGAATCTTCAGTTTCTAATAATACATATATAATTGATAATCAAAGCTCATTTCGCTTTTTAAATTGATAAATCAAAGGTATACATCAACTAAATGAACACGTACATAGAGTTTTTAAAGCCAAAACATATATTGATAATAACTATGGTGTACCATTTAGGTCAAAGTACCCGGCCACCTAATAACCAAATTCAGGATCCAACCAACTTTTGTGCGTGTTGAGGAACCCACTCGGTTTGAAAAAAAAACCAGAAAAAGTTAATGAGAATTTTGCAGGATTTGGAAAAAATTACCAAAAGAAACCAACTGAAATTGAAAAATCATCGGTTATCCGCCGTCCAAATCTTTTCCCAATATTCATCAAACGACTTTGTATTCACTTTACTACTAGGTAATGAGTTAACATCATGGTGGTGCGCATAGGATATCTTTATTCCCACAAATTCAATAATAAGAGGTTGAGACGTTGGATCATCTATTTGGTGTTTGTGAGGTAGCGGCTAGGACATGGAACGCATTGCTAGGTGGGTGGATGTGGCTTTTCTGTCTTCAATGAAACCACTAAAGTTGGTATCGTCAATAGATGTTTCATGCTTCGATCTTATCCAATCATAAAAGGAGGTAATTGATAGTATTGTATTGACGGCTTTGTGGGTGTTGTGGCGATTTTGGAATGACATAGATGAGTTTTATATTACAACAATCACTCGTGGGATACTATCTTTGACTCTAACTATTCCTCTGGTTGGTTTTTAATAGGAACTGCACCGTAAGGTGAACGTTAATTATGTTAATATGTAAATGCAAACTTGTAAATATGTATTTGTAAATATGTAAACTCTATATGTATGTATTAGTATGTAGGGGATGGTTCTATGGAAAACCCTATATTATCGTGAAAACCGTGGAAACTCTGATTTCCCAAGCTTTTTAGGGCCTAAAAATTTTAGGGCATATAACATACATAATTCTAAGCATTTTGAGCAAAAAAAAATCAAAAAAGGGCCGAGCGTTTTTTTTTTTTAAAAAAATAAAGTTTTCGGGTAACACATGTTACACGAAAATAACACATGTTATTTTCCACTAACATGTGTTACCCGAAAGCGGTTTTTTTTTAAAAAAACGCTCGGCGTTTTTTTGATTTTTTTAGCTCAAAATACTTAGAATTATGTATATTACATGCCCTAAAATTTTCAGGCCCTAAAAAGCTCAGGAAGTTAGAGTTTCCACGGTTTTCACCCTAATATAGGGTTTTCCATGGATACTTAGCCTTAGTATGTATGTGTATATGTATATAAGTAGGACATATGTAAATGTTTAGAATCCTAGCATGATAAAATTATAAGGACAAAGATTAAGATTGATTGGCTGCAAATGGGTCAAAAGAAAAAGTTGCAAAATGGGTCAGAATCAGAAACAAGAAGACTGCAGTGTTGTGACATCAAATGTAAAAGGCGCGACTTACAACAAAAAGACCATTATGCCCCTGTTCGTCAAACGGTTATTTTTGCGGGAAAGACATGTTGGTTCGAACAAAACTCTCAACAGATTCGCACCACTTCAGTTTATATATATAGAACATGTTTATTCCATTTGTAACTACCAAGATTATTCCTAAGAATCAATCCATTAAAGTTTGTTCTTCATTTGTTTGTTTTGCTCTCAAAAGTGTTCACTATTTCATCAATTATTGTTCTTAAATTTGTGTTTTGATCTTTGTTTTGTTCTGTATTCGATTGTTTTAATCATCGCTGCCAACAAACTGGTATCAGAGCCAGTTAAACATCACTGCAATCTTCTGATCCATTCGTATACCTTTCTGTCCCACTGTTTCATTCGAACATCAATCACAAACTTTCTGTTTTACCAAAAACTCAATTACTACACTATCAAAACATGTCTCAATCTTCGGGAATATCATACTATGGATCAAGAAACCAATACAAGAACAAGTACAAGAAAAGACAAGAAAAAAGGGCTACATCAAGAAAAAACAGGAATGATACAAGATTTTGTTATTATTGCTGAGAACACAGACACTTTATAAGTTCTTGCATCATGAGGGAAAGGGATGAAGGTACCCAAGTAATCAAAGATGCCATAGACACAGGTGTTAGTTATTTTCCAGAAAATAAATTCGGTGATGGGGGAGATTATCTTCTCTATGGCACGGATAAAGGATTTTGGAAGGATATGTGGTATGTAAGTTCGAATATTCAGAATCATATATCCAACAATTTAGACTATTTTCTGAAAATAAAAAGATCATTTGGTGTTGAAAGTAGGATACAACATAAGTTTGTATTTGTTAGGGGTGTTGGTGTGATAAACATCACTGTGGAAGATCAATCCTTGATCATCCCAAGTGTATTTTATTCAATCGACATTGAAGATAACATACTAAGTCTTCCACAATTGAAACTTCAAGGTTTTGTTGTTAAAATTGAGGGAGATTTGTGTGTTGTGGAAAATATGTTCAAGAATGAAAGTATACAATTTAGATATTTGAAAGATAATAAGGATACCAAAGAATCAATGTTAGAAGAATTGAATGATGATCACGATCATGAAAGAAAGAAATATGAATACTTGAATAAGTATTTTGAAGAATTATCACTTGATGCCGATAGAAACATAAGAAAGATATAAGAAGTGGCACAAAGTATTAACATTGATTCTATTGAAAAATGCATTGAATTCTTGGATATAATAGATGAATTAGCTTATCCATGGGTACACCGAGATGTTTTACAAGAACCGTTCTTAAAGATGGTAGCATGGTTCTTGAACGATTATCTAAGAACAATGATCGACCCATTCCCCCTAAGATTGAAAATGGAAAGAAAGTTGAACTCTATGATTTATACATCCTAGTTAAAAAGGAGGATGGACATTGTAGAGTATCAACGTATAATGTATGGGTTGTTATTGCAAAAGAATGGGGATTTGAATATGAGGATAAAGACATGCTTCGGGTTCTATATGCTCAATATTTAGATGTCCTAGAATGGCAATACAATGTATACAAAACAGCTAAGAAAGCCGAAGGTCAAGCAAGGAAAAGGAGAATTGAGTGCAACAATCTTAGAAGAACAGAAACAATGCCAAGCATGCCTAGAAGAATGTCTATGATGAACAAGGAATCAACTACCTCTAAAGAGGACTATGCTCTTTATATGGGAGGAGATTGGAAGGCTGAAAAAAGGCTAATCAAGAAGAGAAAATTCGACTTCTCACAAACAGAAAAAGCTCTAAAGGAAGCCATTGAAACACTACCTTGAGACATCAAATGTAAAAGGGGCGACTCACAACAAAAAGACCATTATGCCCCTGTTCGTTAAACGGTTATTTTGGCGGGAGAGACATGTTGGTTCGAACAAAACTATTAACAGATTTGCACCACTTCAGTTTATATATATAGAACATGTTTATTCCATTTGTAACTGCCAAGATTATTCCTAAGAATCAATCCATTAAAGTTTGTTCTTCATTTGTTTGTTTTGCTCTCAAAACTGTTCACTATTTCATCAATTATTGTTCTTAAATTTGTGTTTTGATCTTTGTTTTGTTCTGTATTCGATTGTTTTAATCATCTGCTGCCAACAAATTAGTCATAAAATAATTTGAGTGACCTCTTAAGTCTTAACCATAAAATAATATGATTTTGTTATCTAATCAACAAACCAAAGTGTCAAAGTGCATGTGACTTAACGGTATTAAGGTGTGTAGAAGATGTGTCTCTCGTGATCAGGTGCTATGGGTTCGAATCTCATGATAAATTTTTTTATTCGCGTGATGCCATTGTTTTAAGTGAATGGAGTAAAAAAAATATTGTGAACTTGATGAGTCTTCACAATTTTTTTTTTCTAATGCCCCGTATAAAATTAAATATTTCTAAATTGTCACTGTTTGGGATTGGGGTGGGCGACAATGTTTTTTTCTAGTGTCCTGATGTGTTGTAATACACACCTTGTTAATATGTTAGTTTTGTATATATTTTAGTCTATTATTGTGTGCTTTTAGACGGTCTTAATTATTTATTGGTGTACATGTGTTTTGTAGGTGTTCGTGAGATATGAGCTTAATACGAACGAACTTTGGTCAAGTCGCAGACACCCGGTACAAGAGCATGGAGTAATAATAATATATATAAATAATAGTATATAATATATTTTAATAATAATAATAATAATAAAAAGAAACTTCACAAAATAAAAAAACGGCCCAAGGCCCATAATGGAAAACGTAGGCATATTGTTTTTACGGCATTTATGATCACGAAGAGTTGAAGGTTTTGGGGGATTAATATTCATTCGGACGGCTGCATCAAAGAGTTAAGTTCGCACATTAACAGGAATAAAGGAGAGGCGTGCACGCGACCAAGATGCAAGGCTAATTCTTTTGTAACTTCCTCTAGGCGAATGGTTCAATTAGGTTTTGCTCATTTTCTATTTATTTTCAGTATTGGATTATGTTTTTCTGTGATGACAAACAATTAAAACATTATTGATGCATTAGTTAAGCAAACAATTGATTTGTGTTTTGAGTCATTTCTTTACAACTTGTTCGGTTGATGACAAAACTTAGTAGCGGGTTGGGTGACATAAAGAGGGTTGACTTGACGCTTACAATTGGGTAGATAATAGGGTTTGATGACAAGAACTTGTGCTACCAGTTAATTAACTAATTTCCAGAACTATGTCTATGTGGTTCCCAATCTATAAACTGAAAACTGTGTGAAACCTAAAACCTGAAGTTTAGAGGGAGTTACTTCTTTATTATCATTGTTTTTATTCAAATCACTTAATCAATCTTTTCTTGTAAGCAAAGCAGCAACTTAGTTTAATCTTCATAATTTTATTAGTTTTTCTATTAGTATAATTAAAAATTGCTATTAACACTAACCACATACTCCTCGTGGTTCGACAACCCTACTCCCTATACTGCAGTCCTTGTAGCTAAGGAGTTGT
Organism: Ambrosia artemisiifolia; assembly: GCA_032199755.1. Lineage (NCBI taxonomy): Eukaryota > Viridiplantae > Streptophyta > Magnoliopsida > Asterales > Asteraceae > Ambrosia > Ambrosia artemisiifolia. The sequence goes on from CM063514.1 coordinate 11,756,894, forward strand.
TTTTAGAATATTTTTTGATTAGCACTCGACACGCGATCAAAATGGCGCCGTTGCCGGGGAATAGGTGCGCTTAGTGTAGTTTTTAGTTTTTATTGTTTATTTATAAAAATCCAAAAAACCAAAAAAAAAAAATTAAAAATTATATTTTTCTAGTTTAGTTATTTGATTTAATTTCTTTTTATTTTTGTTCAGTATTACACTTGGTGTGTTAGTTTGTGCAGACACAGTGACATGCAAAGACACTATGATTAGCTGGGTAGAAGATGACCCATGTGATTGTTGCGGGAGCCCGTATCATTTGTTTCACGATTGTCCAGTGGCCCGTAGTAGGATTAAAGCGTATAGGGAACAACAAGATAGAATCATATTCGGTTTCACAAATCATGAAGGTTCACCTTTATCATCTCCATATCATCAGCCACTCTCGTCAAACTCTTATTGCTATTCTCAGTCAAATGTTGCGTATCACGGGAGCTCAAATTTCCAAGGGAATTACAACAACCAAAGAAATTATCAGCAAGGATCGGGAAACAATCAAGGGAGTTCTCAAGGCAATCAACAGTGTGGATCTTCAGGGCAGGATGGATTAGTGAAAGAGATGTTGACTGAGTTTATGAAGTCAACGGGTGATTTCATGAATGAGATACGGAAAGATCACGAGATTCAGGACAAGTTGCATATGGAATTGGTAAAGAAAGTTAACGAATTAGCAGAGGAAATCGCATATTTAAAGGCTATGAGAAACAAGACCACACAAAATCCTCCTATTCCTGAAGATTTTACAGTAGAACCGGGTATGATTAATGATGAGGTGGTAGATGAGCTTATGGATTTTCCTAACCAAGAAGTTGAAGAAGAGGTCATGGAAATCAATACCATGCCAATTCCTTCAGTCGTTGAAGAGCCTCCAGGGACGATTGGGAGGATCTTTAGGAGTATTTTGGGAGCTACAAACATCATTATTCATCATCATTCATCCACACTTTCAATTATAATCATCATGTTCGGTATTATCATTCAAACTTTTGATTCGTTTCTTGTAACCATGAGTGGCTAAACATCTTGTAATCACCTCCGGGTGTATGGTTTAATTGTGAAACTTGAACTCTTGTTTGATTTGGTTTATGGATTGTTTTTCATTTAGTTGAAGAATATTTGTGGTTTAAATCATTTAAATAATTCATTTGTGTTGCAATTGCTTATCTTTTTATCATTCGCATTCGGTTTTCTTGCATCGTGAACAGTTTGATAATTGGGAGGGTAATTGATACTTGTGGGTTGGTAATTGAATTGTACAGGTTATTATTAAAAACTTGTGTTCGGTTATCACTTGATTTGAACCGTCCAACAAAACTATGTCTATGTAGTATCCAATCATTTAAACAAGAGTAGGGTGGATCGTTAACAGGAAGCCTGGAGGGGATTACTTCATTTCTATTATTGTTACAACTTCTTAAATTCAATTAAAAAACAAAGTAATTAGATTTTAATTTACTAGTTAACTTACAAAACTACTCTTTCCACCAATTCCCTGTGGAGACGACTCAACTTCCATATACTACTATTTTCTTATTTTTTTGACCGACCCAACGACATCGATCATGTCCCTTTTCAGTCATCGCAAAATAATAATAATAATAATAATAATAATAATAATGGGTAGGGATCCTAAGAGAACCAACCCCTATTTGAGAACTGAGAGAACCATTCTGGGCCACACATTTCATATAAAGGCAAAAAAAAAAAAAAAATTTTTTTTTTTTTTTTGCTTTAATCGCACATTTTTATGCAAGGAAAAAAAAATTTTATTTTTTTTGAATTTTTTTTTCATTTATACATATGTGTATATGTCAATTATACATATGTGTATATATCAATTATACATATGTGTATATAGCATTTTTCAGCTATACATATGTGTATATTTCAGTTATACATATGTGTATATTGCATTATACATATGTGTATAATGCAATTATACACATGTGTATACTGAAAAAAAAATACAAAAAAAATAAAAAAAAAAATTTTCTTACATATAAAGCAGCGATTTTTGCAAAAAAAAAAAAAAAAAAAAAAAAAAAAAAAAAAAAAAAAAAAATTTGCCTTAGAGAAATGTGTGGCCCAGAATGGTTCTCTCAGTTCTCAATTTGGGGAAAGGTTCTCATTTGAACCAAATCCTAATAATAATAATAAAATGAGGAATGGTTAAGTCGCGTCTTTTTGTTGGAAAGCATTTAGTGAAATAATACTCCTTTAGCCAGGTGTTTTCCTCATCTGTATGCCTCAGAGACCGAAAAGAATTGTTTGGTTGGTTCTAGGAACTCGATGTCATGGGCATGGAAAACACCTATTCGAGGTGGTGTGGAAGAGACTGAACACATCGTTGGTTGCAATTTTAGAACAACAAATTTTGGTATATGGAGCTGATCATTGGATATGGAGGTATATAGATGGAGTCTTTCTTGGTTATTCTTAATCAACAACTAGCTACTCCTAACCTGATCCCTACTATTTGGTTTAATGTGATTATGAGAAAAGTTAACAATATTTGTGCTTGGAGAGTGCTTAAAAATCGGCTTCCTACTGAAGAAAATATAATGTAGAAGCCAAGAAGGCATTGATGTTCCCTGATCTCTTTTGTGCCAGTGGTGTACACATGTTGGTGAGTCAATTGATCATTTATTTGGCAATTGTAACTTGGCGAAACGTTTATGGATGTTCATTGCGGGGTGTCTTCAAATTAATCTCACTTGTCGAACATCTAAGTCAATGATGGAGTGGATCGAAAATAGTGATCTACCGAAAGAAAAACAGACATTGGTGGGTGCCATGGTGTTTACTTCTTCGTGGGTGGTTATGTGGAAGTGATGGATTAATATTTAGGTGTTCTCTCTAAATATAAATTTCAGGACTACTACGGGTGCAGGATACTTAATTGTGGATCTCAAATAGAAGCAAATAAATGGAAGAAATTTGGAACGAGCGACTTATGAATCTCATTATGTAGTTTGGTTTTTTTATGTTTCTTCATCTATAGCATCTTACTAGGTTTTATTTTTGCAAACGTTAAAAAAATATTATAATCTGTGCATGTTAAAAATCTAATTAACGAAATGTTATATTTTCCAACTAAAACACTATCATCATTTACGTTAAATGTTAAATAAGCACACATAATTAAGAGGGTGTTTGGGATTGAGTTTGAAAATGCAAAAGTGCTTTTGGTCAAAAAGTGTTTATTGGCTTATGACTTTTTGAAAAGGAGTTTTAAAAAAAATATTTGGATTAGCTTTTGGGATGAGAAACGTCAAAAAGTCAATAGATTGTTATTTTTTTAAGTGTTTCACTTAACTTTTTGTGAATACTGGTTGTATGGTGGTAGATTTGTAATTTTTTTCCAAAAGTCAAAAGCCAAAAGCCTGAATTTCTAACTTTTCAAAAACAGTTTTTCCACCCTTAAAAGCTAAAAGCCAAAAGTCAAAACAGAAAGTGCTTTTGGGTTACACAAACAGCTTATTGACTTATTTTGCTTTTCCAAAAAGCCAATAAGTCAATAAGTTGTTTTGAAACTCAATCCCAAACACCTGGGATTGTTTTTTTTTTGAAGGCATAATTCAGTGGAAATCCTTGTACAACCCTAACCTAGCGGTCCCAAGTTCGAATCCCTACCCACACACCGGTGTCCTCCTTGCCTAAGCTCAAACCGTCACGAAGAATTTTTTTTGTGGTGCGCGTGGATCGAACCTGTGACCTACCCCCAGGATGGGAACCCTAATGGAAAACTCACCCTACCTCAAACCAACTGCGCTGGAGATCATTGGCTTGGGATTGCTTATTTAAATCTTTTTTTTTTGTTAAAAGTGTTTATTTACTTATGACTTTTCAAAATGAGTTTTTTAAAAAAAAATGTTGATTACCTTTTGTGCTTGGGAATTCTAATAAGTCAATATGTTGTTTTATAAAAAGTGTTTGGTTTAGCTTTTGATGTAAAATGACTAAAAGGTTTAGATGGGTTTTAATCCAAATGGTGGGTGGGTAAATCTGTAATTTGTAGTCCAAAAGGCAAAACAAAAAACTAGGATTCTGAACTTCTCCAAAACAACTAATTTAACTCATCAAAAAGTCAAAACAGAGAGCACTTCTACCTTAGCCAAATAACTTATTGGCTTTTTCAAAAAGCCAAACACTCTCGAAAATGTTTAGTTACAACTTATTTCTCAACTCAATCCCAAACACCCTCGAAATGGTTAGTTACAAATAAAATCTTTACTATGGTAAATTGATCTCATTTAACAGAAACTTTATATTTATATAAATAACGGGTGTACTTAGGCTCAATAGACTAGCTTTGCTAGGGTGTGAACCTCGTTTATTAGAGGAGATTCAAATTAAGCTCGAGCTTGAGCACATGTTTATTTAAGCTTGACTCAATTCAAGTTTTTAACAGGTCAATCTCGAGTAGATGTGGAAACTTTGCTTCGTTTACACCTCTAGTAACAAAATAACTCCTTTAACCTTAAAAATGTTAATTTAACATTTTATGTTCTCTTAATATACTACTATTCTTAATTGGGACTAACAATTGTTACAGGTGAATTGGTGTGGCAAGATCTATTATCTTAATTTAAGGATTAAAAGTATTGATAACTTTATAGATATAAAGGTAAAAACGTGCAAAAAAAATTTGTTATGATGTCCTATCGAACTAGTCTGTGTTAGAACTAATTAAAAATCTTGTGTCAATCATAGGATGGTCGGTCATAACGCAATTGAGTTATACCTAGGTAAGCAACGTATTAACTCAAAGTTAGGCAGTCTTATATTTATTAGTTTTTAGAAATGATAGATATTTTCTGTTCCTAAATCAAATTGATAGGTACACCATGCACTAGACCAGGGCTATCTCTGAAATCGTGAATTAATGTCGACAAATGTTAGAGGGGCTCGGGAGCGGAAGCTGGAAGTTCGAAGTTTTGGAGAAAATTTTGTGAAGAGCGACAGATGAGATCCAGTGATTGGGGTTGGAACAGCGAGTGCCCCCCTCTATTAGAGGGCAGAGAATCGAGAGAGTGGAAGTGCTACTACTACTACAACTGCTACTTTTAATACTATTGCCACTATTGCTGCTACTTCTACACCATTACTATCACCACTACCACTATTATTATTATTATTATTAATTCAAACCGCTTCAATAACGTTTTTTATTGTTGCGACTTAGTTTTATTTTTCTATGATAATGTTATATGTTTCGATCTATATTTTGCGAGTAAACAAGTTATACGTTCGTGTATAAGTAATTCAATGTTTTTACCTATGTTATTTGTTTGGTTTAACGGTCCCATTGCATCTAGCATGCTATAAATAAGTTGTCCAAAAGTTGTCAACCTAGTTATTTGTTTGGACAACTTTTGGAACCGGGCTAAAGTCTGAACTCATGGTTTGCATAGACACATATATAAATTATGAAATCTAGTAATTCCACTAGTATCGGTATATAGTTCTAAAGTCTAATTTCTTAATTCTAATAATGAATGGTCTACATGTTCACACAAACATCTTTTGATTTTATAGATATGTCGAATCTTGTTTTCCAAATATATGACAGGTCTTTGTAGTGTAGAACTTGAAATCAAATTTAGGATCCATTTTATTTTGTAAAGCAACTAATATAAGAACGAACACATCCTATAGAACAATATATCACGCCCATTTTTTTAAAGGGGAAATGAAATTAAATAATCCTAACTTTGGGGGATTGGAAGGGAATAATCTCAACTTGAAACTTATAAGATAACAGTCCCAACTTGTCAATGTTTTTATTTTGTTGGTCTCAAACTAACCGGGGTTAGTTTTTAACAGACCCAGTTAGTTTTCTGTCTAAAAATGTAATTTTTAAAAGATCAAGGACCATTTCTACCATTAATCAAACTTTTAAAACAAACTCATCTTCCCCCGACCACCCTCGTTCTCCGGCGAACACCTCCGGTGACCACCCTCCTTGTCCGGCGACCACTTCCGGCGAGCTCTTCTTCTCCGGCGATCACTTCCGGCGAGCTCTTCTTCTCCGATGACCACCTTCCTTCTCCGGCGACACCCTCTTTCTCCGGCGACCACCCAAAGTATTAACGTAACCTCTCGTCTTCATCTTCGGGTGTTGAACGTTTCGAGTGTTGACGGGTTCAAACCCGGGATTTTTATAAGAACCGAGTTAGCGTGGTGTCGGTTAACCGGGTCTTAACTCTCGTTAATATTAATAGGGATGGTGACTGGATCGGGTTTGGGTTTGATAACTGAACAGGGTATGGGATATAGTTACTGTGAATAGGTTGTGGGTTGTTTACACTCGCCGGAGGACGCGACTGGTGTTAGTTATCGGAGTTGGAGTGGTGATCGGAACTGTATTGACAGAGGAGGTGGGTGTTCGACTATTGATAGTGGTTATCAGAACAGAGGATTGTCGGGTGTGGGTTTATGGTTTGTCGGAGAGGTGGTCGGGACCGGAGGAGTGAAGGTGGTAGGTTGTTGGTGTGGGTTTATGGTTTGTTAGAGGGGACCTGAGGAGTGAAGGTCGTAGGGTGATCACCGGAGGTGGTTGCCGGAGGAGAAGAACTCACCGGAAGTGGTCGCCGGAGAAGAAGAGCTCGCCGGAAAAGGAGGGTGGTCACCGGAGTTGGTCGCCGGAGAACGGGGGTGGTCGGGGGAAGATGGGTTTGCTTAAAAAGTTTGATTAATGGCAGAAATGGTCCTTTATCTTTTAAAAATTACATTTTTAGCCAGAAAACTAACTGTGTCTGTTAAAAACTAACCCCGGTTAGTTTGGGACCAACAAAATAAAAACATTGACAAGTTGGGACTGTTATCTTACAAGTTTCAAGTTGGGATTATTCCCTTCCAACCCTCCAAAGTTGGAAGGAAGGTGAATAGTGATTTGGTGGTGAATAGTAAAAACAACATAATAGCATATATACCTATTCCTTCCATGTTCATTCACGAATTTGGCTGGTGGTGCAGTGGTTTGATGCGTGGTTTCTTACCCGTGCCACCCGGGGTTAGAGTCTGTTTGGGTTGGGTTTTTTTTCTTTTTTGTTCATGGCACTATCGTAATTTATCAGGTTTTGTAGGGGTATATGTGTCATTTTCGTCCATATGTATACATAACATAAATGAATTGGGGCTGTTTGACACTTAGCAGTGTACGTGTTGTCTTCTGGGTTCTTCTTCTCGGTTCTTTCGCCGGGTGCGTTTTGCATTCCAGACCCTCACAGGCGCAGCCAGAGTTTGGTTTGACAACCTTCCGGTAGGAGGCATCCTAGACTTCGATGACCTCATCCAGAAGTTCAAGGATCACTTCTCCCATCTCATGCGCCACAAACGAGACAAAGCCCACATCCTCCTATGTCAGCGCACAGACTACGAATCAATAGAAGACTTCATCGTGGGCTACAACAAGGAGGCACTACAAATCGGCTGCGGAGAAGAGCTCATGCGCGCAGGCTTCATTAATGGAGTACGCAGTGAGGATTTGATGAAAACACTGTCCGGAAAAACGGGCGTCCCAGATTCTTGGGAAGAAGTCATCAAAGCCTCCAAAATATACGCATCCTCAGAACGCTCCATCAAGCAGCAGCGCGGCTACAGCCAAACAAACAACTCTAACAGAAACAAAGGCAAGCAATCCGTTTGGTCACGCATTTCAGGACCAACGGATGAAGGAAAGTACTCACCTGCCAACGATGCTCGACAAACAATCAGCAACAAACAACAAAGGGACCAGAGAAGCCAACCCAAAAAGAACACCGACTGGACGCAACTCACAAAAACTCCGTCACAAGTACTAAAGACAGAGCAGGTCACTTTCAAGGAGCCCAAAGTGCTGGGCAAAAGAAAGAACGTTGACCACACCAAGTTTTGTGAATTCTATAACGATTATGGCCACTTGACGGACAACTGCTACAATCTGAAACTAGAGATTGAGGTGGCACTAAAGACAGGCCAGCTCGGTCATCTTATAAGAAATGTCAACAAAAGCGGGCGCAACACCACTCAAGACGACAAACGCGAAGAGCCCGGAAAGAAACAAATCCGGAACCTACAAACGAGTTACGTACAATATGCCCCGCGCCATCATTGCAACATGATCACCGCCGCGGGAACACGCCAGAATACGGGTAAACGCCCAAGAGAAACAGATGACTCCTGGAAAGAGGTGGACGTCCTCCTCCCCCGAGTGCGAGGCGGACCCTCCGCAACAACGCCACTAATCGTCACCGCCGTCCTAGGACATTACCGAACGCAATCCATGTTCCTAGACGGCGGAAGCAGCACTGACATAATCTATGATCAGTGTTTTCAACAACTGGACGAGGATGACAAAGCCCGCCTCGTTCCAGTTAATGCACCAATCTTAGGCTTTATCGATGAAGTCATCATGCCCCGCGGCATAATCACCTTCCCAGTCACTTTGACAGACGGTACCCACGAACGCACAGAAATGTGTGACTTCATGGTTTTACCGGTAACATCGCACCACGACGTCCTGTTAGGGCGGGAAGGCCTGGCGAAGTTCAACGCCAACGCCTCCACTCCCCACCAGATGGTAGGCTTCCCTACCCGCACCGGCGTCGCAATAATTCGAGGAAACAAACAATGCCACGCAATCGAGGTGGCAAAACCACAAAAAGCGCAAACCCGTTCGGAGCCGGAAAACTGGGTCCTGAACCCAAAATTCCCGGACCAAACGGTCATCATCGGCCATGAAATGTCCAACACCATAACATCGCACCTCAAGCAACTCTTGGTCAAAAACATAGACATATTCGCCTGGCAACCATCTGACATGATCGGTGTTCCAAGAGAAATCGCGGAACACAAACTCAACACTTACAGATCTGTGGAGCCAGTCGCCCAGAAGATGCGCAAAATGGGGCCGGAGAAAACAAAGGCGATGAATGAGCAGGTCAACGAGCTTCTCCACGCAGGCATCATCCGCCCAATACGCTACCAAACCTGGGTAGCCAACCCCGTCATGGTAGGAAAAACAACGGGCGGATGGCGCATGTGCGTCGACTACAAAGATCTAAACAAGGCCTGTCCAAAAGATTGTTACCCTCTACCAGAAATCGACTTAAAGGTGGACTCCCTCGCACCGTACCGCTTCAAATGCTTCCTTGACGCCTACGAAGGCTACCATCAAATCCAAATGGCAAATGAAGACGAAGACAAAACGGCCTTCCGCACAGATACAGGAATCTTCTGCTACACCAAAATGCCTTTTGGCCTCAAAAATGCGGGAGCCACATATCAGCGACTCATGGACAGCGCTTTCGTTGATGAGATAGGCGTACGCTTGGAAGTATACGTCGACGATCTCGTCATCAAAAGCAAGGACGAGGACCACATGCTGGAAGACATTCAGAAAACATTCAATCAACTGTGGAAGGTGCGCATGAAGCTCAACCCCAGCAAATGCTCCTTCGGCATGGAAGAAGGAAAATTCCTGGGAGTCGTTGTCACGCGAGACGGGTTCCGCGCAAATCCAGACAAGGTTCTCACCATCGAAAGAATGCCTTCACCAACATCCATAAAGGAAGTTCAAACACTAATGGGACGCCTTGTCGCCCTCAACCGCTTCCTTTCAAATTATGCTTCTAAGTCTTTTCCATTTGTAGACACTCTAAAGAACTGTCTGAAAAAAAGTAATTTCCGCTGGACCCCTGAGGCGGAAAACGCTTTTCAAGAAATGAAAAAATGTCTTATGAATTTACCTACTCTCACCGCACCATTACCTAAGGAACCGTTAACCCTATACCTCTCTGTCACGGAGAGGGCAATCGGCGCGGTACTCCTTGTGGACCGAAAAGGCGTTCAAACACCCATCTACTATATTAGCAGAACCCTGCTAGATGCAGAGACTAGGTACTCTACAATGGAAAAACTAGTGCTAGCTCTAATTCACGCATCACGCAGACAGCGCAGGTATTTCCACGGCCACCCAATAAACGTCTTAACAGACTACAGAATCAGCGACGTATTACGAAAGCCTGGAACCTTAGGGCGCCTAGCAAAATGGGCAATCGAACTGGGTGAACACACCATCAATTACAAACCCAGACCCGCAGTCAAGGGACAAGTACTCGCTGACTTCGCCACCGAAATACCAACGGACAAAATTGCGGAATGCTTAGCCGAGCAAGACCCCGCACCACCAACCTCTGGGGATGAAAGCTGGAAACTCTACACCGACGGCGCCTCAAACAGCGACGGCGCAGGTGCAGGTTTACGCCTAATCAGTCCAAACAAAAAAAGAATACACGTACGCCATTCACCTAGATTTTGCCGCAACAAACAATGAGGCAGAATATGAAGCGCTACTAGTAGGACTGCGTATCGCACAACAAATGGGAGCCTCCCATCTCGAAGCGCACGTTGATTCGCTGTTAGTAGCCGGACACATCAATGGTACGTACGACGCCAGAGACGCCACAATTGCCCTATATCTACAGCAGGCCAAGTTACTCATGCGCAAATTCACTTCGTGCACGATCACCCACATCAACCGGAGCGAAAACAAACCCGCAGATGCACTGAGTAAGATGGCTTCAACGGTCTTCGACCACATGGCCAAGAACGTTCGTATTGAACTACAAGAAAGACCATCCGTCCCGCCAAGACAAGTAAACGTCATCCAAACTGGTACTATATCTTGGATGGCGCCGCTAAAAGCATACTTGACATCCGGATCATTACCCGACAACAAGGCGGACGCAAGAAAAATATAACACAAAGCCCTACACTATGAACTGACAGAGGGAATCCTCTACCGACGATCATACCTGGGCCCGTTACTGCGATGCGTCGACAAAGAAGAGGCCTCCTTCCTCATCAGAGATATTCACGAGGGTATCTGCGGATTACACGCCGGGCCCAGAATGGTGGTTGCCAAGTTAATGAACGCAGGTTATTATTGGCCAGGCATGCACCCAGACGCGGTGGCAGAATTGCGCAAATGCGAATCCTGCCAGCGCCACGCGCCAAGCACCTTGCGCCCCGAAAACGACTTGGTACCCGTCACAGCGGCATGGCCATTCCAGAAGTGGGCGATAGACCTTGTCGGCCCATTTCCCACAGCACCAGGAAACGTCAAATTCTTAATAGTGGCTATCGACTACTTCACAAAATGGATCGAAGCAAAGCCACTAGCAAAGATAGACGGACCTCACACCAAGAAGTTCATATGGGAATTCATCATATGCAGATTCGGCTTACCGTATCAGATCATAAGCGACAACGGAACCCAATTTACAGACCAACACTTACAAGAATGGCTGGCACAAATGGGGGTCCAACATGTCTTTACATCAGTCGCTCATCCCCAAGGAAACGGCCAAGTCGAAAGAGCAAATCGAAGCATAATCGAAGGTATCAAAAAACGACTCGGAACCAAAAGAACCGGATGGGTGGATGAGGTTCCACATGTTCTATGGGCAAATCGCATCCTCACGAAAACCAGCAATGGCGAAACCCCATTCAGCCTAACCTACGGATCCGAAGTCGTTATACCAGCAGAAATCGGATGCCCTTCCGCGAGAGTACTCATGGCGGATAAAGGGCAAAACAACAAAGAACTACGACTAAATCTGGACCTACTTGAAGAGCGACGAGAACTCGCCGCCATCAAAGAGGCCAGATACAAAAATCAGTTGGAGCGCTACTACAACAAGAAGGTCAAACTACACGAGTTTGACATCGGAGATTAAGTTCTCCGAAACAATAGCGCTTCCAACACAGAAAAACAGGGCAAACTTGCTCCAACCTGGGAGGGGCCTTACAGAGTTCAGGAGATCCTAGGCAAGGGCGCCTATGCGCTAGAGAAGATTGATGGTACGTCCGTCCCGCGCTCGTGGAACGCGGCTCAGTTACGTTTCTGTTACATGTAATAACTTTTGTAAACACTTAGGATACACGTGCCTAAGTCCTTTTCTAAAGGTTTCTATGAAGTTTTCAAACGCCTACCTTATTGTGTGCACTATTGGATCCTTGGATCTTCAAGGCATAGATATTAAACATAACTATCGCCGGACTCGATAATTAAATCCAAACACACCACACAACAAGATTCAACAATATATACAAAATAAACTTGGAAATTTCATAGAACCAAAAACGGGCGTTCAAGCTGCCCAAAGCTTTACAAAAACAGAAACCAAACACAAACCATCCTACAAACCTCTAATCCCCCCCAGACTCCTCAAAATCCACCAACTGCTCCTTCATACCCTCTGGAGTTGCCCCAGACGTCCCTTCGCCAGATGCTTGCTTTGCCTTCTTCTGCGCCTCCGCACCCAAACGGTCAGATTCTTCAATAAAGTAACGGAGGGCGCCCGCAGGGTCAGCATACTGATTACAGTCCTCCACCGTCTTCAGTATAGGGAATTCGACTTTCTCAAACTTAAGGAGTTCAGCTTTATACTCCTTCTCCCTGGGTTTACCATGGTGCGCACCTTCAGTTATACGCCCTTGATTCAGCGCATGGTAAAACCCAGTCTCGAAACCCTCAGCCTCCCCAACAGCGCGTGCAGCAGCAGCAATAGCAGCAACCTGATCGCCGAGATTCGGTTCATTCCAGAACTGCTTAAAAATCTGCAAACAAGGGATAAAACAGTCAAAAGAGAGCCTACACAAAAAAAATAAAACAGAGTTAGAGAGAATACTTACCCCGGCGATACCCTGGGTCATCACCCAACGAACAGACTCCTGGGCCTTCTCCTGCGCAACGTTGGCTTCGTCCAGCAGACTCTTAGCATTTTCCGCCTCAGTCTGCGACAAAGTTAGGGACTCCTCTAAGGAAGCCCTCTCCTCCGTCAGCGCCGCCTTCTCCTTCACCCAGGCCTCTTTCTCACCCACCAACTCAGACAACTGGGTAGACGCGTTCACAAGCTCCTGATCTTTGGCATTTAAATCAGAGCGCAAGCCTGCCACCACCGAATCTTTCTCAGCTAAAACCTTTTGATGACCTTCAGCAGTCTCTTGCAGCTTGGAATTTTCATTCCTCAGCGCTTGGATCTGCTCTTCAAGCCTCATCATCTTCTGGTTAGTGACTTGGCAGGCTTCCGTCCACCTCTTCTGAGCTAGCGCATGATCACCCTCAAGCGCCTTCACCTTATCCTCAGATTTGTACGCCCTTTCCCGGTACCTCTCAACATCAGACTTCGGCTTCTCCTCCCTCTGCGCCTGCACTGACCTCCTGGAGTTAAACTCAGCAATATCACGGGCAAACGCTTCATCACGTCGCTTCAGCGACTCCACAGCAGCAATCTGAAGCGCCTGCCCAACGCAGATGTCAGTGATCAGCTGTGAGCGAGGCAAGCTATCCTGATAGAGCCTCTCCTTTGGAGGAACCACTTGGGACACAAACTCCTCAGCAGTAAGAGGATTTGCAAAACGGGAGTTCTCCCGAATACTCCAGTGCGGGCGCCAGATTACATCGCCCGCGGAGTAACTCGAGTCACCCCGTTCCACAATTACCCTTCCACCAGAAGGCATATCACTCACCACCCCGATATCACCACCACCAACAGGAGAACTATCAGGCACCACCTGCTTGGAGGCAACTTTTGTGGCCTCCTCAACAGCCTTAGCCTTGGCCTCCGCCTCGGCCTTCTCCTTCTCCAGACGCAGCTTTTCAGCTGCCGCCTCCTCCTCAGCCTTCCTGGCCACTTCCTCCAAACGCAGCTTTTCAGCTGCAACCCTCTCCTCCTCCAGCTTCTTGGCGGCAACCTCCTCGGCCTGCTTCTCGGCCTCAGCTGCCTCTTTCTCCGCCCGCGCTTTCTCAGCCTCCGCTCGCGCTTTCTCCTCTTCCTGCCTTTTCTTGGCAATCTTCACCTCAGAGGGGGTGGGACCTGAGGAGCCATGAGCTTGCGGAGAAACAACTACAAAAAAAAAACAAAGTGTAACTCAGAAACATTACTACAACAAAGACAAGAAAGATAAGCTGAAAATCACTTACTAGTTACTTTCTTCACAATCTTCTGAAACAGAGGACGGCGCTCCGGCGGTGGACTGATCTCCAGCGAAAACGGCGCCGTCCCAGCTCCACCAGCACCTTCAGACCTGGAAGACCCAGACTTCTTACTCTGGGCTTTCCCCAGTTTTCGCTTCTTCTTCAGCGGACTCTCCGGTACATCCACATCTTCAAGGGCGGAGGACGACGATTCCACAGTCTTATCGCGCTGCCCAAAATAAGGCCCTTCACCACCTGCACTCAAAGGCGCAGATTTAACTTCGGATAACACCTTATGCTAATGCATACGCGGCGCACTCTTCTTACGACCACGCGGAGGTGGTGGATGAACCAGTTCCACAGAAGACCCAGTTGATTCCTCATCAGAGGAAACAGCAAAATAAGGGGTCATTACATGTGGAACAGAACATAAAGGATCAGGATTTATAGGATGCTCACGTGAAATAATCATACCAGAGGGCTTGAACTCCAGATATGGGAAATAGAATCTATCAACCATCTGGTCAATCACAGACACCCTACCCTCCGCAGGATCCCTCCACTCCAACGGCGCTTTGTCACGCAACAAAAATGCAGCAAACTTTGACATCCCTGAGCCAAGCAAGACAAAACTCTGTCAACAAAAATAAACACAACTGACAAAGCAGCATGAGGACAAAGCACTTATCAGGCGCAGCAACCACATGCTCCTTCCCCTCCACAAGCTGAACACGGCTCATACCCAACAGAGTCAACATGGCCTCCGAACACATACCCGTGTCAAACGGGGAAGCATGAGCCACCAGATCCTTAAACCATGCCTGCTCTCGGAAACCCTCCATAACAGGATGATCAGGCACCTTTTGACGTTCAGCAACAACCTTCCATGCCATATCCACAGGTATGACCCCCCTCTTGACATAGAAAAACTTCTCCTTCCAGTCATGAAGAGACTTAGGAGGAATGGTTCCAACCGGTGGTATATGAGGACGAGGGACAAAGCTGAACCAAGATTGCTCCATGGTCATCAAATAGAAGACATTGAACCGTTCAAAAGACGGCTCAATGTCCAAAGCTCTACAGCAGGCTTCGAAATGAACAAGGCGAAGCATCCCAAACCCACTAACCTGGGTTATATGAACACCATGTGTAACACCCCGGTCCGGAATGGGCTGACGTGTCACCATATCATATCAGAGACAAAAGACAAAGTTTCTTTTATTTAATTATAAAACATATAGCATTACGGAAGACAGGTGGTTCATAGTCTTA
Source organism: Ambrosia artemisiifolia (assembly GCA_032199755.1). Classification (NCBI taxonomy): domain Eukaryota; kingdom Viridiplantae; phylum Streptophyta; class Magnoliopsida; order Asterales; family Asteraceae; genus Ambrosia; species Ambrosia artemisiifolia. The sequence continues at coordinate 11,772,171 of CM063514.1, forward strand.
AGGTCAAAATACATTAATATTAACTAATATAAGTGACGGCTTCTTTAGGTAGCATCCTATGTTTTATTGCTCTCTCTTTATTCTGCCCAAAGTAACCTGTTAACCTGTAGATACAAAAAGTTTACGGAATGAGCTGAAGGCCCAGTACGGAATAATAGGCTCAATAGTAACGCAATAATTAACTGAAACTGATAACACAAATACTGATCTGAAACATAACAAACATATAACAGAACTGAATCATGTAATACAGATGTACCCGTAAGCCAATCTGAATTCTATTATACGTGTTAATATACGGGTAGCTACTCCCGTCTATTAACACATGAAATGGCGCAGGTTGGCATACCCGCAACCATTTCCTGAACTGAAACTGAAACTGAACTAGGATCGACCCATACGCCTCCTAATTGCAATGTACCACACTTGTACTTAAGAGACGCCGTGAACTGATCTCTCCGTCACGGTTGGAGCACATGTTGCCGATGCCACAACAACATGCCCGCGGGACACTCCACGGGAAGCGGTAGCTTAGGGTAACAGAGTACTGAAAATCTGAGTCATATAATCTGATGCAAACAATAACTAATAATATCTAATAATACTAATATCATATACTTGGGAACATACGATAATGAGTGAATTAAAAATATCGTATGATTTATATAATCTACTTTCAATATTAATATTTTTAGAACGAGAAACGAACGGACGGTCAAATGAATTGATGCTCAAAGACGTAGGAGTTTTAATATTTATATATATTATTAATAGGGTTTTTATCAAACGAACCAGATAACAAAGGAGATGGGTAAGGATCCGTACCTTTAGCTTCTCCAAAGTAGTTTTAACCTTGCTCGTGAGTCGTGAGTGTTTGTAAAAATATCTACATGTGAGTTGTATATCTCATTTAGATTTATTACTTGAGTTAAATACTACGATAGTTTTATTGGAAACTACCTTGCAACACTATGCTTATTTATTCAAAAATTGACAATTAGTATATTTTAAGAAAATCTATACTTAAAATATATGTAACCTTTGTGATTCGTTAATTGTTTATAAAACAAATCTTTTATAACTATTTATAATAAAGCACAATATTCTTTAAAACTCATTTTAGTTGTAATCATTATATTTCAAATAAGCATTAGCGTGCGTAAGTTTCATGCACGTGTTGGGACAAATCTTATTAGTTATTAATATTTTATATTTTTGTGTATATATATATACACACATAAATTGATATATGATTAATAATCGAGACTTGGGATTTATATAGACACGGACATCTAATCTAATAATCTAATCTAATAAGCTGGCCATTACAGCTTGGCACTCGTACTACTAAGAAAGCTGACCTCGTACAGCTTGGCTCAAGAGACTCAAAGAACAAAATATTATCATTATATCCCAAGCCTAAATATTATTCGTATATCAACTTATATATATTTATATATAAGTTAGATTTAATTATTTGGTTCATTAATATCATCCCACACGTAACACCTTTACAATAATAAACGTATTAATATAAGTTAACATAACCTTTAAGCTATCAGGTTGAGTTTGGCGAGTTCAGAACCGGGTTAGTGGACCGACCGAGTCAACTAAGTGGTTTGAGCCGGTAATAACAAAGGAGGGATTTAAAAGTATGAGTTGATTAAATTTGACTTCTCAATATCATAACGACTTTTCATTATGACTGTACAAATCTTGGTTTTGGTTTTAGAAATAAAAGGGTGAGTTTGGTCTGGCCATAGATGGTTTGAAGGGAGGTGGTCTGTCAGAACCGGGGTCGTGGGTAGATGTCGGGTGTAGTCGAAGGTTGTTAACCGGGGATGGTTTTGGGTTTAGTAGTTGTAGTTAATGATCGGATGGGACATGATTACATATCGGACAAAGAAGGTGACTGATCGGAAAAGATGACAGAGGTGATCGGAGAAGGTGTTGGGTTGGAAGTTGACCGGAAGGGTGACCGAAGAAGACGATCGGTCGGAGAAAGTGACCGGTTCCGGTGATGTTCTCTCTCTCACGTTACTCTCTCGCGCGACTCCCTCAGAGCACTGTAATGTCATCTTTTCTTTTGGTGTGTAGAATTCATGTTTCTATCTCTTCTATTTATAGTTATAATATATGCATGTATGTGATGAATGTAATGATGATAGTGATAGGTGAGTTGATCATAGAATGTTATATATTGTTCATGTGCTGTCAAAACTTGAGTTGTGCAAGTGTTATCACTTTCTAAAAACTAAGTGTGCTGTCTATTGTGATGATAATGAACAATGTGCTGTCCAAATATTAGCTTGAGTTTTAAGCTTCACATATAAAGTGAGCTAGGGTAGTGAACTTATGTGCTGGCATTATGAGCTGTACAATTCTAATATTTATGTGTTCTGGTATAGTGGTATTAGATATTTGTTTGTATGTGGAAAGTGTGTGTACGTGAGGTGTGCAACTTCAATAGGAAGTTAATATTATTTCATGTATTCTTTTATTATTATTTTCATTTCTTATTAGTTTTTAATATTAATTATTAATAAGTTAATTTTAGTATTTAATTTTATTGTTTATATAATTTTTAATACGTATACGATCTAACCTAAGATAATTATATAACTTGAATACTGATAAGATAATCTAGGATCGTAAAATCATGTGGTTGTTACATTTTCTTTGACCCATTGAGTCAACTAGTGTTTCGTTTATATTATTATTTATTTACTTTAAAAATTTGTCGGATATTACAACTATCACCCCCTAAAAAAAAATTTCGTCTCGAAATTTGTAGGTTGTATTTAAACGGAAGTGATATAAAATACGTGAATTATTATTATATTTGAACATGAATATAAACCTAATCTATAAAATAGGAATCCCAAAAGTGCACATTTGTACCTGTAATTTGCAATTATGTTCATGACCATAATTGTTAATTACCTTACAACTGTACTCTACTAGTCCTCCTATCAGGCAAATTAATTACATATCTAATCGTACAGAAGCTTAACAGAGAGTCATAAATAACAAGATGATAATTTGGACTAACATGTCCCACATATATATTTAAACATATCCATTGTCAGAGTAAAATAATCAGGCATGTTAACAAACAAGGTTCACAATTACTTGGATTAAGGACTCTAAGAATTGAGCATACTAGGATATACGAAACGAATCGATTCTTCGGTTTCCCGTGTAGCTTCGCGTTTAGTGTAGTAAAAAAAAAATGCCTTCGTATACATTTTTCTTTCCAGAATAATTTCATGTTCTTATTCGAATGATAAATTATCAAGACTTATATGTAACATATAACTAATAATGTGAAGCGATTGATAATTAATTATTCTCAACAAAGGTATGTGAATAAAACCAAAGTGTCCCAAACATGAGAGAGCTGTGGTGGTAACTCTAGTCGATATGTGACTTCTCCGATTTTCTTGAGAATCTTGAGCGGACCAATGTAACAAAAGTTAAGATTTTCTTGAGAAGTTTATACGAACATAGTGAGACTAATGCTAATCTTATCATTAATTCTAAATCTAAGAACTATACGTCAAGATGGAACTTTTCCGAAATACATGATCATTGACTTGAGCTTTAAAGTTCTTCAATACTGATCTGTATACATCTTCTATCGGGTTTTTGAGTTTCTCGAAGATTCCCTCGTGCGATAATGACTTTATCATATAAAAGTTATACTAACTCAAGTCTTTTGGATGTCTTTTGATTAACTTTTTCCCAACAATTTGTAGTATGCCATTTACCTCCATACAAGAGTTTAAAAAGGTGCCATGCTAATTAATTCTCTATTTCCTACTAAAATTGAAGGCATACTTAACAGAACATAATTATTCATACCAATTACTATTCTAATCTAACGTGCATGTTCTAAGCATCTCCTAAAATTTTGGATGTCTCGATGGACTAGCCATTTGTCTAAGGCTGACAAGCACTAAAACGTCCCTAAGCTTTTAGGAAGCCTCACCAAAATCGTGATGGGAAAGAGATATCTTATTTTAAAATACTTGAAGATGGCGTATTCCCTCAACTATGACTAGATGTAATATTTTTTTTTTTTAACGTGAATATGAAACATATGTTCTTACTGTTTCTCTTATGCCTTTGGACTTATCTTATGCATAAATCTTTTGAATAACTTACTAACCGAGAATCTTAGACACTTTATCGACTATATCCATATAGTATTGTTTCCTTAAAATTCTAGACATAATAGTACCGAAATCCATTGTAATTTCGTTCCAATTCCAAACTAGAATATCCAATAGTTGCAACAGTCCATATTTTCATGTGTGCTTAATCTTCACTTGTTGGCAAGTGATGCACTTACTCACACTAATGTTATCTTTCTTCATGACATTCCAATGAAAGTCCTAATTTTAATCTGGATATACTTTCCAAGATTTCAAGTGTGTAGAGAATGGAGAACTATGTACTTCAACTAACAATGATCAACGAAGGGCAAAATCATTAGGCACAAAATTTTTTTTTATTTTTTTTTTTCACCTCAATTTGTCCTATAATTTCAGAGTGTTTATCCACTTCGAGGATTTGCACAATTGCCTAAGTTCCTTGCTACTTTTGCTCTATCTAGAATATGAGGCATGTTCTTTTGGCATTCCTGCCAAGTTTACGTTTGTTTTACCAACCTAGATGTCAACGCTCATCCTATTGAGATCTGTTGAATCCGAATGCAAGGCATGGTTTCAAAGTGCTCAGGGTGACGACTACAACATTAGCTTTGTCAAGAGGGTACTAAGTTTTTGCATCCTAATCTTAAAAATTCTAGTCGATGATAACTTATTCTAGGTAATTATTTACTTAGCACTTTTGTGTGTGGGGAAGATATAACTAGTCTTACTATACAGATGTGACGTCATGTCTTTAATATAAAGATAATTACAGCTACCTCCGAGTCAGGTATCAAGTAGTTGACTATAGCGAGTGCATAAGATGGCTTTTAGGAACATCATCTTTCTTGATCTTCACTTATTGCTACTCGGATTTCATATCGATCTTCGAGAAGAAGAGAGTGCCTTGAAGTTTGTCAAATAAATCGTCACTAAGAGGAAGAGGGTCCTAGATCTTAATAAATCTTGCTAATGTTCCTTAAATTCATTTAATTATACTAACGCCATACAATATGGTGCTTAGAATTTGGCTCGGTATTAGTGATGAGCGAATAGTAAATATCTATATCATAGTCAAGTGGTTATCCTGGTAGTTCATCCGAAAATATATTAACATATTCGTGGAACAGAAAGGATAGCTATGAGCCTACTGTGTCTAGCGTTTGTAAATCTAATCAAAGTTAAATTCCTTAACAACCGTGTGAAATTATCTTATGAGCTGAAAGCACAAAAATAATTTAAAGGGCTAGACTTACATTTAGACAAGATCGGAGATGTTTTATAGAAAAACTAGTCAAAAGTCATACTTATATCAAATCAACTAATATATTACAAAAAATAACGTAAAGTTACTTATAGACTTTGATAAACATGTATCTTATACATTTATCGGTTTAAAATTTTAACATCATAACATATTAGTCTTATATTATATTTACTTTGAGTACTCAACTTCCTGTTGATTAATAAAAGTCTTTATTTACTAACGTATGTATAATATTTATATGGACGACAATTTTATTTTGTTTAGAAAAATAATATAACGTTTTACCTGCCCAAGCACGTGTTTATGTAATATGACACTTAAAAGAAAAATAAGTAAATAGCTAAGTGTGTATAAATACTTGACGTATTAAGTCAAAATATTTCGTCGAAGATGTACGAAATTCTTATACGCGTATATTTGTGCTAAAACAATCATCCATGAACAATTACTCCAAATTTTGATAGAAAAAGACTTTATTAAAAAAAATTTAATTTTAGTGACAAAATTTATAAAAAGTTTGAGGTAAAAGTTTATTAAAATAAAGTTTATAAAAATATATTAATAAACAATTTTTATTTTATTTTAATTTATTTTGTTTTTATTATAATGGTAATAGCATACTTAAGTGTTAATTATATTAGAGAAAAATAAAACATAATAAAATTTATATCACTTTCAACTTAATTAACTCAAATATCCTATAACCGTTAGTATCATATGACTAAGGGTTTTCAAAATTGATCACATCAAAGTTTCATATAGACTAACGAGAAGAGTTGTTTTACTAGTGACACGAGGATAAGAGTATATAGAAGAAGCAATTAGTAGAGAAAAATGCCAAGCTAAATCAGTAATTCCTATCTTAAGTCTACCCATTCCTCACAGGCCTTAATTACTATGTTTAAGTTTTCTACAGGAAAGAGCCTTTGCTCTGATACCATAACTGTAACACCCCGGTCCGGAATGGGCTGACGTGTCACCATATCATATCAGAGACAAAAGACAAAGTTTCTTTTATTTAATTATAAAACATATAGCATTACGGAAGACAGGTGGTTCATAGTCTTAAGGTCAAAATACATTAATATTAACTAATATAAGTGACGGCTTCTTTAGGTAGCATCCTATGTTTTATTGCTCTCTCTTTATTCTGCCCAAAGTAACCTGTTAACCTGTAGATACAAAAAGTTTACGGAATGAGCTGAAGGCCCAGTACGGAATAATAGGCTCAATAGTAACGCAATAATTAACTGAAACTGATAACACAAATACTGATCTGAAACATAACAAACATATAACAGAACTGAATCATGTAATACAGATGTACCCGTAAGCCAATCTGAATTCTATTATACGTGTTAATATACGGGTAGCTACTCCCGTCTATTAACACATGAAATGGCGCAGGTTGGCATACCCGCAACCATTTCCTGAACTGAAACTGAAACTGAACTAGGATCGACCCATACGCCTCCTAATTGCAATGTACCACACTTGTACTTAAGAGACGCCGTGAACTGATCTCTCCGTCACGGTTGGAGCACATGTTGCCGATGCCACAACAACATGCCCGCGGGACACTCCACGGGAAGCGGTAGCTTAGGGTAACAGAGTACTGAAAATCTGAGTCATATAATCTGATGCAAACAATAACTAATAATATCTAATAATACTAATATCATATACTTGGGAACATACGATAATGAGTGAATTAAAAATATCGTATGATTTATATAATCTACTTTCAATATTAATATTTTTAGAACGAGAAACGAACGGACGGTCAAATGAATTGATGCTCAAAGACGTAGGAGTTTTAATATTTATATATATTATTAATAGGGTTTTTATCAAACGAACCAGATAACAAAGGAGATGGGTAAGGATCCGTACCTTTAGCTTCTCCAAAGTAGTTTTAACCTTGCTCGTGAGTCGTGAGTGTTTGTAAAAATATCTACATGTGAGTTGTATATCTCATTTAGATTTATTACTTGAGTTAAATACTACGATAGTTTTATTGGAAACTACCTTGCAACACTATGCTTATTTATTCAAAAATTGACAATTAGTATATTTTAAGAAAATCTATACTTAAAATATATGTAACCTTTGTGATTCGTTAATTGTTTATAAAACAAATCTTTTATAACTATTTATAATAAAGCACAATATTCTTTAAAACTCATTTTAGTTGTAATCATTATATTTCAAATAAGCATTAGCGTGCGTAAGTTTCATGCACGTGTTGGGACAAATCTTATTAGTTATTAATATTTTATATTTTTGTGTATATATATATACACACATAAATTGATATATGATTAATAATCGAGACTTGGGATTTATATAGACACGGACATCTAATCTAATAATCTAATCTAATAAGCTGGCCATTACAGCTTGGCACTCGTACTACTAAGAAAGCTGACCTCGTACAGCTTGGCTCAAGAGACTCAAAGAACAAAATATTATCATTATATCCCAAGCCTAAATATTATTCGTATATCAACTTATATATATTTATATATAAGTTAGATTTAATTATTTGGTTCATTAATATCATCCCACACGTAACACCTTTACAATAATAAACGTATTAATATAAGTTAACATAACCTTTAAGCTATCAGGTTGAGTTTGGCGAGTTCAGAACCGGGTTAGTGGACCGACCGAGTCAACTAAGTGGTTTGAGCCGGTAATAACAAAGGAGGGATTTAAAAGTATGAGTTGATTAAATTTGACTTCTCAATATCATAACGACTTTTCATTATGACTGTACAAATCTTGGTTTTGGTTTTAGAAATAAAAGGGTGAGTTTGGTCTGGCCATAGATGGTTTGAAGGGAGGTGGTCTGTCAGAACCGGGGTCGTGGGTAGATGTCGGGTGTAGTCGAAGGTTGTTAACCGGGGATGGTTTTGGGTTTAGTAGTTGTAGTTAATGATCGGATGGGACATGATTACATATCGGACAAAGAAGGTGACTGATCGGAAAAGATGACAGAGGTGATCGGAGAAGGTGTTGGGTTGGAAGTTGACCGGAAGGGTGACCGAAGAAGACGATCGGTCGGAGAAAGTGACCGGTTCCGGTGATGTTCTCTCTCTCACGTTACTCTCTCGCGCGACTCCCTCAGAGCACTGTAATGTCATCTTTTCTTTTGGTGTGTAGAATTCATGTTTCTATCTCTTCTATTTATAGTTATAATATATGCATGTATGTGATGAATGTAATGATGATAGTGATAGGTGAGTTGATCATAGAATGTTATATATTGTTCATGTGCTGTCAAAACTTGAGTTGTGCAAGTGTTATCACTTTCTAAAAACTAAGTGTGCTGTCTATTGTGATGATAATGAACAATGTGCTGTCCAAATATTAGCTTGAGTTTTAAGCTTCACATATAAAGTGAGCTAGGGTAGTGAACTTATGTGCTGGCATTATGAGCTGTACAATTCTAATATTTATGTGTTCTGGTATAGTGGTATTAGATATTTGTTTGTATGTGGAAAGTGTGTGTACGTGAGGTGTGCAACTTCAATAGGAAGTTAATATTATTTCATGTATTCTTTTATTATTATTTTCATTTCTTATTAGTTTTTAATATTAATTATTAATAAGTTAATTTTAGTATTTAATTTTATTGTTTATATAATTTTTAATACGTATACGATCTAACCTAAGATAATTATATAACTTGAATACCGATAAGATAATCTAGGATCGTAAAATCATGTGGTTGTTACATTTTCTTTGACCCATTGAGTCAACTAGTGTTTCGTTTATATTATTATTTATTTACTTTAAAAATTTGTCGGATATTACACCATGCTTCACCAAAGTATCCACCTGGAACTTGGTAGCAGGAAGACGGAACCCACAGAGAGCAAAGTGGGCCCAATACAGGCTCATCTTCCCTGGGGGAGGGGCTAGAGCAGTATTCTTCCCAGTAGGAAGCTCCACCTCCCATGACGGATCAAACTCCATAGTCTTCACAAATCTGGAAAAGGTCTTCTCACTCCATTTGCAGGGTGTGTTATGGATCAACTTCTTAGACTTCTCAACAGACTTCTCTGGGATTCCCCCAACAGTGGATCCCTCAGACATATTGAAACAAGTAAAGGAAAATAAAATTTTTCAGACACAAACTCGCCGGAAAACTTGAAGGTTCGCCGGAGAAGACAAGGATTCTTGAGAGAAATTGAAGGATTCTTTGTGAAAAAGGTGAGATAAAGAGAAATCCCAGGAGCCTCCTCGAATATATATACCCATCGCATTTAATGCGATGGGAACAGCTGGCAGAAAACCCTTCACCTTGCCAGACGAGGAGGCATCTGGACGCTACACGTGGCAAACAGCTGGAAGGCAGCAGTCATCTGGCAGCACGTGACTCCACGCGTCTGTTAGAAGGACAACCTTTCACCTGCCAAATGTCAGCAGTTACTCTGACACTGCCCCCACTCGCGCGCGTGTACGGCTACTCGCCTGACACACGAAGAATAAACCACCCACCCACGTGCTGACGTGACTGAAAACTATGCAGACATCCCCTCTGCACCCTGACACGTTCACCAACCGTCTCAGCTTCTCAAGCACGTTTCCTAATTTCAAGGAAACCTTTTCATTTCTAATTCCACAATAAATACCTGAGACTGCCACGTCATCACTTGGCGATGGGTTGACGTAAAATCCAAAAGACGTTCTCCGCCAGATTTTACCATCTCACACCCAGATTGCCACGTCATCACTTGGCGCTGGGTTGACGTAAAATCTAAAAGACGTTCTCCGCCAGATTTTACCATCTCACACCCAGATTGCCACGTCATCACTTGGCGCTGGGTTGACGTAAAATCTAAAAGACGTTCTCCGCCAGATTTTACTATCTCACACCCAGATTGCCACGTCATCACTTGGCGCTGGGTTGACGAAAAATCTAAAAGACGTTCTCCGTCAAAATTTTTACTGTCTCACACCCAGCCTGCCACGCCATCACTTGGCGCTGGGTTGACGTAAAATTCAAAACTAAAGGGAAAAATCACCACCCGCGCCAAGTCTCCACTTGGCGCCGGTTTCTTATAAAAAGGTGTCATGTACAAAGATAAAGGGACGCTTTTATCTTTCCACATGCCACCAAAGTGGCAACGCGCACACTTTCCCTACATTAATTTATTATTACAGAGATGCAACGAGCACTCTTCCTTACAAACATACAGCTGTAGACAACACAGGAAAGGAACACCCCACTACACATTTAGTCGAGTGCCCCACCAGCACTCTAAGCAAGCACAGGAGACACCCTAGACTTGGGGGACTTGAAGGGGTAGGGTACTACTTCTTAGCGCTTTCAAGCGCACCCTACCCAGCGTCCAGAAACTCCGCCTAAAGCAGCCCAAGCAACACACTTAAGGAGATAAAGCAGCAGCGCCGAAGCGCGCTGCTCACTCCGCGTAGAAGCACCAGTTGACAGCGCCGGGTACATCCCCCTTGGAGCTCAACTTGCCACTTCCCATCAGGTGTCAGCTGACAACTGGTCAGCCGCCTGACACTATCTGACAGCAGAAGAAAAGGAGTCCCTTCTGCAGATCCAGCCACAATGCGCTACGTGTACCAATGGCAGGGCACCGCCCAGCCTTCCAACCACGTAGCGCCACGTGACCCAATCAAAAGAAGCCCTCCTCAACTTGGATCACTTTACCTAACTAAGGGTTGGGATCCGACTAGATGGGCTCCTAAGCAACCGGCCCGGCTCCCGGGCCCAAGCCCATCAACAATCAAAGTGGGCCTGATGACCTCAGGCCCACGCACCTCCTATAAAAGGAGGACTTCACCTCCTTTCTTATGGTAGCCAATTTAACCAATTAGAAGCAATACACTTGTATTATTACTTATACTCCACATTTATAAAAGATCATCTCTTGTTAGTGGACGTAGGTCTCACGAGACCGAACCACTTATATCGTTGTCTCTCATACTACTCTGCTTGCTGTTTATGCATATAACCATAGATTAACCATCGTCGTGAGCAAAGGATTATACCCTGCAGCGAACACGAGTCATTATACCCTACTCCTATTACCCCTTTATACTCGTTGTTTCTTCAATACATAAGTTATTAATTACATTAGTTTATATCAAATAAGGTATCTGATAGTTTTAGATTTTTCTTATGATCACTCTCGTCCATGTAGTGATGTAACCTAGTAAGTGCGCACAAAGAAAAACAAAAAGAACACATCCCCCAATGAATTAGTATACATAGCAATAACATTATGAACAACTTAATGAAACAACACATAAGTACAAATGCCAAACAATAACTAATAACTAAGCTAAAGTCTAAACTCTTTTGATTGCACAAATACATATATAAATAGTGAAAGCTTGCAATTCTACTAGTATCATTGTACAATTCGGAAGTTTGATTTTTTTTTAATTTTAATATATAATGGCCTGCATGATCATGCATTCATCTTTTGATTGTATAGCAACGTCGAATCTTGTTTTCCAAACCTATGACGAATCTTTGTGGTGTAGAACTTGAAATCAAATGTAGGAACCGAATTTTTTCTTTTGCATAGCCGCCAATACAATCACTACTCCTTGACTTAAGAATGAACACATCCTCTACAACTATATGTCATATACATCTTTTAAAAGCATTACTAAACCTAATCTTCACTTTTCATATCCATTGTCTGTGCAACACACAACCAAGTTGGGCTTCATGTCATTGTCATAGAAATCTTAATCAAAGCAAGGTTCCACAATGTTAAAAGTTCAACATTCAATAGGATGTCCAAACCACATAACCAAGTTTGATTTATTAATTCTAATATGTAATGGTCGACATGATCAAATCTTGTTTTCCAAACCTATGACAAATCTTTTTGGTGTAGAACTTGAATCTTTGTGGTATAGAACTTGAAATCAAATTTAGGATCCGAATTTTTCTTTGCTGAGTAGCCAATACAATCACTATTCCTTGATGTAAGAATGAACACATCCTCTACAACTATACATCATGTCCATTTTTTAAAAGCATCACTAAACTTAATCTTCACTTTTCATATCAATTGTCTGAGCAAGACACAACCAAGTTGGGCTTACATGGCATTGTCATAGGAATCTTAGTCAAAGCAAACGTTCCACAATTTTAATAGTTCAACATTCAATATTCAATAGGGTGTCCAAAAGGTCCTTCACGGGTAGTAAAATATTGATTTTGAGAATAATGATTTGAAAACAGAAACTTAATTATTGTATTATTTAAACAGAAACTTAATTATCGCCGGCATGAGCCCAGCAAGGGCCGGCAGCCCCGGCAAACACTCCCCCTCAGGGGCGGCAACGGCATAGGCGGCAGCCACAAGCCGGGCATGCCGTGCCAATTTTTTGAACGTTGGGCAATATGGACGTTTGGCAATATTAAAGGATGACGGACCTCCTCCACACCCTTGGACCATCATCCTATTTATGCTCCTACCCCACGCTGACAAGGCAGCTGAGGTGGAGGGCCATCGTGAGGATGCCACCCCTCTCCACACCCAATAGTCTAAACATATTTATTAGATAGATTACACATAGACATTGTCTTGTTAATGGTTTTAATTCAAGTGATAAGTAGAGAAAACTTTTTAATAATAACCTATGCAATATCAAATCATATGTGCTAAAAACTCTCCTAAAAATCAAACTGTTCACGATGCAAGGAAACCGAATGCGAATGAAAAAAAGGCGCAAATTGCAACATAAATAAGTTATATAAATGAATTAAAACCACAAGTATTGTTCAAACAATGAAAACCAATCCAAAAGACTAAAGTAAGCAAGGTCTGAGTTTCATATTAACAAATCATCCATTAAGAGGTGGTTACATGAGGATCTAGCCACTTATCATCATCAGAGATCTTCGATGGTTCTTTTGGATGTTGATACATTAAAGGATTAATGTAATTATGGTTTGGGATGCTAAAATTCGTCTTTGGAGAGTAAAAATGGTCTAGGGTTGAAGGTCCTTTCGTTTGGGGTAGGGTTTATCTTTAAATAAGGTGAAAACCCACAAAATTCGCAGTTAATCGACTCTCGGCGCCACTGCCAACGCAAGGTGGTACTGGCGGTACCAATTTCGTATGTATTGAGCTGAAATCAGCACCCTAAGGCTCCACTTTGCGGGTAATGGCGCCAGGTGGCTCTGATCTGGCTCCACAAGGCTCTGACACTGCACTTCTCCGCCTTTTCTTCTTATTTTCAACTCCAATCTTGTGTACGCACTTCCAAACCTTCGTATAGCTACGCGAACCCTTTCATTAAGCTCCAAAATCCATCCATAATCCTTGTACATGCAAATCAAATCAAAGTCAAAGTAAACTTGTTTTTATATCAATTAACACGTATAAACACATAATTAAACGTTGTGAAATATAATATGGTTAAACACCCTCGCGTCAGTTTGTTCCATACAACTCTTTAAAATAAATAAATATAATATAGTGAGTGCTATCCCATAGTATCGTCATGGTTAGAGTCGTCACCTCATTGTTGCCAGTGGCGGATATAGAAATTAATTTCAGTAGTACGTTTTTCATTTTTTTCAGTTTAGTAGTAACGTTATTCAAATATCGTAAAAAAACTAATTTTCCACTACGCGCGCGAAGTTGAGTAGCAACGGACGCGGTGTTGGATATTTTAGTGTAATTGGATTGACTAGTTGATCAATATCTTCATAATAAGACATCATATAGGTATGGTGTGTGCGGAGTGCACGCTTATTTGAATTTATTATGAACTTAGGGGCGAAGTCCCTAAGGGACAGGGGTCCGGGGGCAGCGCCCCTGGGAGCAGGGTCCAAGGGGCGGCAGCCCCTGGCGGGGTCCAAGGGGCAGAGCCCCTGGTTGGGGTCGAATGTCTCAGAAAATTAATTGCTATGGTAAAAATGTCTCAGAAAATTAATTTTCGGAAATAGAGGGACTAATTTTGGCAATTTGGAAACCTTGTGATAACTGCCTATTAGGCAGTTAATAACCCTGTTATTCATTATGAATTGATTAATTGATCAAAATTCTCTGGTTCTTCTCTCAAAGATCACATACTGAAAATTCTCAATCTCTGATTGTATCCGAGTGAATATTCGATTGAACCATCGAATTGATTCAATCTGAAAGCGATTACGTGCCTTCAGAGATTTCAGATCCGGTTGTTCATTTATTTACTGTATATCCCCAACAAAGATTGAATCAATTATTCGAAGATGACTAACAATGAATCTGTGAAAGATATGACGAAGAATTTTACGAAATTGGACAAGTTTTCTGGACAGGATTTCCGACGCTGGCAGAAGAAGATGCACTTCTATCTCACGAGTCTGAAAGTTGTGTATGTTCTGAGCACTCCTTGTCCCGAAATCGTTGAGGATGAAACCCTGGAACAAACCAGAGCACGTTCAAAGTGGGAAAACCCAGACTACATCTGTCGTGGGCATATTCTTAATGGTATGTCTGATTCTTTATTTGATGTTTATCAAAACGTAGAGTCTGCAAAAGAATTATGGGATACCCTTGAAGCAAAATACATGGCAGAAGATGCATCTAGTAAGAAATTTCTGGTTGGTAATTTTATTAACTATAAAATGGTAGACACTAGGCCTGTCATGGAACAGTATCATGAATTGCAACATAAGAAAGAGGAATTGAATCTGGTTGAATTGGGAATGAAGATGGATAAATCTATTTCTGTCTCTAGTATTATTGATAAATTGCCCCCCTCTTGGAAAGATTTTAAGAACAATCTGAAACATAAGAAAGAGGAATTGAATCTGGTTGAACTGGGAAATACTTTCCAAATTGAACAATCCATACGTGATATGGAAAAGGGTTATGTTGTTGGTACTAAAACCATGGCTGGTTGTTCTTCTGTGAACATGGTGGAGGAGGGTGAATCCTCCAAGGCTTGTAAAGGGAAACGAAAGTTTGAAGGGAACAACAATAAGGGTGGTTCTGATAAGAAACCTAAAAGGGTTTGTTGGAAGTGTAATAAACCTGGACACTTCAAGAAAGACTTCAGGTCTAGTAAGAGTGGAGGAAAAGGCAAAAATTAACGTGGCTGGTACAAGTGGATCCAAGGATCCCGAAAAGCAATCAGGTTCGTTTTTGGTACCATGTGATCATTTTATAGAGAATTATTATGTATCAATAATCTCTGAAGCATTTTATGTGCAGGATGATGATATTTCATGGTGGATGGATTCGGGAGCAACATGTCATGTTTGCAAAAATCTTTAATGGTTCAAGAATTTTAAGCCAATTGAAGATGGATCTTTACTGAAGATGGGCAATGTTGCTACTGAACCAATTAAAGGAATAGGATCTGTTCTTTTAGTCTTTACTTCTGGAAACTCTTTACTATTAAGTAATGTTCTATATGTACCTGGGATTCGTAAGAACTTAGTATCTAGTATTGTATTGAATAATTGTGGTTATAAGCAGGTCTTGGAAAGTGACAAGTATATCTTGTCAAGACACGTGGCATCTAGCTTCAAGCTAGGTCCGCCCCTGATTGTTGCTGCAATGACGTGTCAATGGGCCTATCCCACAACTAGGAACATGCCCAGTAACGAAGTACTAGTATATTAGGGAAATATTATTGCATTAAGTCAGAGAAGTTTTATCATTTACAAAAGAAGTTCAAGAGAGTCTACTACAAGACTACAAACATAACACTTGTAACATAGTGTCATATACTCATATTGTTAAAGTGAGACTGAAATGTTAAATCAAATTAATTCAAAAACATGAAGGTCGTTTTCATAATAAAAAAAAAAGAGAAAATATTCACATCTCGCTGAGAAGCAAATGAAAATAATAAATCTTCTTCACAATGTCACAAGATCTTATAATTTATGGCTCTATGCCATTAATCTAATTTGTTTTCGCAA
The DNA here is from genome assembly GCA_032199755.1 of Ambrosia artemisiifolia. Taxonomy (NCBI): domain Eukaryota; kingdom Viridiplantae; phylum Streptophyta; class Magnoliopsida; order Asterales; family Asteraceae; genus Ambrosia; species Ambrosia artemisiifolia. Next base: position 11,788,516 of record CM063514.1, read on the forward strand.
GGCAAAAAGAATCAGATAAAATTAGAACCAGGGACTTGTAGCAAGAAGTTATACAACGAACAAGATTACAACCACAGTTTGCGAATAACATCAATTAATTTACACCACATTTTTCACTCTTAACCATTTTAGTATTGCCGTGTGTAACTATGTTTTATCTAAACAGGGGCGCAACTTCATAGGGGCAGGAGGGGGCGCTCGAGCCCCGAAATTTTCGCTCGGAAGTTTTGATTATATAGTACCCGTATAGATTTTTTTTGGTATATACGGTTTCGACCCCCTGTAACCGGTGACTTCCGACCCCCCCTAAGATTTTCGCTTAGGCTTCGCCACTGATCCAAATAAAAGATATATCCATGATCTCTTCCATTATTCCCTTAGAGCATATCTAATTATTACTACGACCTTGTCATTCCCCGCTCTCTAGATACATCATAAAATTGTAAGAAACACAATTAGCTTTTACTGATATCACTGATGTTGTCACACCATATGGAATTTTCAGCCATAGTGCAATTATCGCCAATCGTCACCAAGTATCCTTAGCCCCTTCACAATTTATGAAGATGTGGTCCGGTCGTCTCAACAGAAAACTTTCCACACGAGATGCTAGAGGTTGATGGATCAGCCACCCTTCTCCACGACATGTTTACCACCCATATACACACACACCATTCGGCAAGGCAAAAAGTAACTCCGCCTTTTTTGCCAAAAATTATAACGGTGGATAAATAGCGAACCATATCGTCAGTGGCGCAGCTTGCTTAGGGCGGGGAGGGGCGGCCGACCCCCCCGGATTTTCACGCAGAAGTTTCGATTATATAGTATCCGTATAGAAAATTTTGAAAATATAGGGTTTTGACCCCCCGAAACTGGTTTCGACCCCCCGAAACTAGTGACTTCTGAACCCCCGGTGACTTCCGACCCCCCGAACCTTCGGGTCAAGCTTCGCCTCTGCATATCGTGTTATTTGCTTTTTATGAATTGTGTTCTAGCATACAAAAATAGCAAAAAGCTAACCATACGTTTGTGAATATTTGATTTACAAGGAGTGATTCTATTGTATACGGTAATATTTTCATTGAGAGGTTGTCATGACAATTTTTTTGGGATGCATAAAATGGTTATTCATTCGTTTCCTGACCAGAGTCCAACGGGTTATCCATAGCAGTGTCTCGACTCCGGGGGGGGGGGGGGGGGGGGGGGGGGGGCAGAGGTTCGTTTTTAGTAAGCTAAGCTTTGCCATCCAGAAAGGGGTGGCGGCACAGCTTGTTGCCCGCCTGCCCCGCTATCTTGATGTAATTTTTTGCGATTAGTACAATATATTAATTATTTCCTTAAAAAAATGGTTGGTAAAATGTTTAATCCAAAAGGGGGGTGACGGCGCAACTTGTTGCCCGCTTACTAGCTGTCCACTTGTAATGTGTTTGTGGGTTTATTACAAATGAAAAAAAAATAGTTTTTTAAAAAATAAAAATTCCAAAACCAAAAAAAAATTAATAAATATTTAAAAAGTAGTTATTGAAAAGTGTCGAGACACTTTATGCATCCCATAATTTTGGGTTGAAGCTTTAACGTACCTGAATGTCGTTTATGAATTTTATTAACCAATTTCGATTGAAGCAAGAACAACATTGATCGATCGACTCAGAATTTGTAAATCAGTTACGAGTATCACATTAAAGAATATAAATAGGATCTTTATAAGAAGTATATAAATTGAATTATTGACTATATACTTCTTATAAAGATTCTATTTATATTCTTTAATGTGATACTCGTAACTGGTTTACAAATTCTGAGTCGATCGATCAATGTTGTTCTTGCTTCAATGGAAATTGGTTGATAAAATTCATAAACGACATTCAGGTACGTTAAAGCTTCAACCCAAAATTATGTTATAGCGAAAGAACGAATGACCAAAATGTCATCATATCTAATCTCTTTCCATTGTGGCAAATTAGACATCATTGTTCGGTTCAAGTGCTTTACCAGAGATATCCTTGACGGACTCTTTCAACACTTTTAAAAATTTATTCTTTATATAAAAAGGTACATCCATTCTAAATGTTGCAAAACTCAAGCCAGTTTTTTTCATTTTTGTAGCTAACTCAAGCCATTTACATACAATATATACTCTTTTCATACGAAACAAATCAACTTAAAACTATATGACCAATAAAAACTACTTTCTAAACCAACATCACCTAAAGTTAAAAACTTTCAAAAAATAATCGAGCTAAGGAAATCCTTAAAAACATGAATAAAAAATACACGAAATCAAGATATCAAAACCATTGACATTTATCACATGTTCTAACATGCCTCATGATCAAACAATAATATCTTTGTAGCATGTTACATATCCCTTTGATAAACTTGTAATCCCATGTTTCTTTTATCTATCTTCTTGCTAGTCGCTTTATTATAAAATCCTGCCGTTTCAGGGGAAAAAAATCCGATGTACAAAAATAATTTACTTGTCTTCTTCATGATCATCATAGATCAACAATCATCATACTCAAGAACGAATTCAGGGCGAAAGAGAGTTAGAATTAGATTCAGATGATTCAAAACTATGATTTCTTGCATACCTTAATTCTAACGAAACTTGTTTTTGGTACCGCAATTGTCTATAAAAATTCTCAATAAACATCTCAGCTCTCTTATCAATATCTTCCTCGTCACGGAAACTCTTGGTTCGCTCTACACGAAAACTTTTCTTCTTATTCAACTCCCGAGAAGACGAAGAAGAAGAAAAAGAAGAAGAACCCGTGTCACCAAACTCCAATTTATTATTATAATCACCATCATCATCGTCATCATCTGAGGATGACACGATTGTGGTCAACCCAAGTCCTTCACCAAAGCTCAACCGCCTACGACCACCAACACGACCAGTGAAAGCGGATACAATCCGCCATCGGTTAATGTTTGAGTTCATGAGGAAAGTAACTTTTTTAACCATGGCTTTTAGCCTAGTTAATACGTGCCATTTTCGATTGTGGTCTTCTGCCATGATTATAAGAATTGATGAAAACGAAATGGGTGTGATTAATAATATAAAGGGATTGATGATCGTGTTGTTGAGTGGTGGAGAAGACTTATTATTTAAGTTGTTACGTAGAAATTTACAAACATTGTACATAGAATATAACGTTAAGAAAAGAAAATAACTAGGTGACGTGTGACAGCTTGTCTTGCAAGGGACGCGGAGTAGGCACGTTTGTAAACTAGTTTAAGTAATCAATGATTAGAAAGTCAAATGTCTTTTTAAAAAATAAATAAAAAAATAGACTAAATATTTACTTATGTTAATGGTGTATGAATTTATGAGATATTGAATTATTTTATTGTGAAAAGGTATGGATTTAGTCGGATTTAGTCTCAACAGTTTATAGACGTTAAATATGATTGTTAAGTTGATATAAAAATAAAATAAATTGATATACACCTTTCGGTGTAATACAAAAAAAAAAAAAAACACAATTCCTTGGTCCCCTCTTGTTGAAAAACCAACACAACCTATGTTACTTTCAGTTTCAAAGTATCTTCGATCCCTGAAAACTATTGAGCAGATGACTAATGAATAAGGTAATTAATAGGAGTGACAAGTGTGTCTGGGAGAGAGGCAAAGTCTTATTGAGCAAGTTTGTGCGGTGACATCAACAAAGAGATGTAAACGAGTCAAGCTATTCATGAACTTCTCGATACCGGTTCAATGAAAACTCGGATCGAGTCAAATTTATATAAGCTTAAGCTTTTATTAAGGCTCGTTTATTAAAGGAGATCGAGCCAACTAGCGAGGTTAACCAAGCCTTTTCTTTATACAATAGTATTAAATATTAAGTTTTTTATATTTATATAATAACTACTCCAAATAAAAAAATTTAGTAGTAGTATTTAAGTTCTATGCTTTGCGGGGGACTGTAAAAGTAAACCTAAAAATTTTGAACCATGCAAAATCTGTTGCGGCCTGTTATCGTGCAAAAATTACACCGAAACGTAGATAGAAAAGAATAACCAAATCGACTTAAAGAGAAAAAATAATGTTAAAACGTTGTACCACACACGCGTGTTGCAACGTCTTAACTAGCAAAATTTAGTCCAAGACATTAAACGAAAATTAAAAGTGAAAAAGTGTTGGGGTTAACAATGAAAAATATTTTGTGACAAAATTGTAAAATATGAAAGTATAGAAGTTATAATTAAAAAACGGAAAAAATAAAAGAAAACATTCACAAGCACAATTAATGTACAACCACTAATGCATAAAGAAGATGGTAATTAATATATCTAACTAGTATTAAGCCCCACGTATTGCAGCGGGGCATAAAACTGTGGCAAGTTGTACCAATACAACACCACCACCAGCAATCACAAAAATTGGAAACCTCATAAAACAAAAGAATTTAAAAAAACGAAAAAAAAATAAAAACAGACAAAAAGTAGACGTAAACAACGTTGAACTACGCATGCCTGTTGTGGCGTGTTATGTGCAGGAATTATATCACAAACATAGAAAATCATAATTAAGTTAATCTAGGACCTGTGTTATGACAAGACTGCTAAACATGAAAAAATAGACCAAACGTCACAACTCGCATAATTTAGATCGAACGTAAAACGAAAAAATTGTAAAAGATGAAAGTAAAGTGAAGTGAAGTGAACTAAAGTTGAAAGTAAAAAATTATTGAGGTTGAAAAACTACTCACAAGAAGAGCTCGAGGTTTAGAAATAGGTTGGTCAAACTTGATTTCCAGATTTAGAAAAAATTTCAAACTTTAGGGTAGAACGGCTTTATGGGGCAAATGAATGTTTAACAGGAGAATAAACCCCATTCACCTCAACTGTAGCTGAGAATGGAACTTGGGGAACAAAAACAATATCAGGCGAACGAACCCTATTCGCCTGCTCGTGTAGCTCTAGATGAAGTATAGAACGATTCACAAGAATGAACCCCTATTTGCTTAAACAACAACCACAAATGAGTCTATTCACCCAGAAGGAAGGGGCGAACGGGTCTGATGCTGGGAATGACCTTCATCAGCTTGTTCTTCAAGAAAATGAGAGTTTACTTAACTTTTCCAACAAGTGTTTTGATACAAGCATGTTTGTTATAAAGTTTTGAACATAATTTGTTAGAAATCACGTTTTAAACACGATTATGCACTCAAAACATCATCAAAACACAAAATCTAACCAAAAATACATATTTTCATTCAAAACCATCAATTTTCACTACATATCAACCCTGAGGGTATTCGATCCTATCAAACAACCCTTAAAATAGAACGAAAGCTCTGATACCACGTGCGGGACGAGTTTTATTTGTCAGACACGACACAAAAACTTAGATTTCGGGTTTTAACGCGTATGATGGCGGAATCAACACATGCACGTCTCATAGTCGGTTAGAAACACTAGCAATCACGAATAACATACAATAAGGATTCCAATACAATTTTGGCAGAACTTCGTCGTGAATTCATTCAGATCAGAAAAGTTACAAAATGAGAGGCTAAGGGTGGTATTTATAGGTTGTTTTTATTTTCCCCTTTAGGTCCAAGCAAATGGGCTTCATTCACCTAATGTTCCAAGCGAATGAGTCCATTCGCCTGGACTCATTCTCCCTATACATAATTACCGAAATAGCCCTACCTATTACCAACGTAATACAATGCAAACGACTCGACCAATCCTATCATCTAGTTGGGGTCCTGGGGACATACATATAATGCATTTATAACTACAATGTATATAAATAAAATACCGAAATGTGTATAAAAAAAAACTCAAATGCATAGATTACATAAATGTGTATACCAATAACTGATATATCATATATATACATATTTAAAAACAATAAAAAGAATGTATATTGGTGTAAAATTCGGCAAAAATCGATGTGTTTCCGTACGTAATTAGTATACGTAATTAACGGTTTAAGTGCATATTTAAATTAGTTGGATTAATTTAGCCTTAGAGAATAGCAAATTCCCCATAAGATGCATAGGGATGCACATGTTTAATGTTGTAGCACGACGAAGTCGCGTGCGAATAAACTTATCCGGAACGGACGTTGGTGATTACCCGGTAAAAATTTAATAAACAAAAAGGATCCCGGACACCCAGGATATAAAATAAAGGGTAGTTTCACAAAATATAATGTGTTTTGGAACTCCAATACCATAAGTGAAAACTTTACATACAAATCTCCCGGTAACGAATAAAGTGCGCGTATCGCACCCGATACGCGTATAACTTATAATTTCACCCAACGAAAGCCTAACTAACCAACCAACACTTAAACTAGGCTATGTTTAAGGGTTATTAGAGGTTATTATAATGTCCAAATAACGCGTAAATAAAATCCGATTAATACCCGAACGACACCCGAACGTTAAAGTGCGAAGCTTAACTAAATATTTAGCAAGTATTTTGTGTTGTGGACCCCACTAGAACCACCCCCAAACCGGCCCAACCCCTTTACCAAGCTTAAAATCCTTTTTTTTGTACTAAAGGATCCATAATATCTAGCAAAAATCATATGAGATATGGAATTTATTTGTTGAAGATATTATATATATTTGGAGTACTTGAAAGATCACCACAAATCCTCCTTTTTCTTGTTAATTCTCGGCTCCAAACACCCTCAAGAATCCATCCTAGATCACTAGTACAAACAAATCTATAATATATGGGATTTATATCTAGTGATAGATCCTTGTAATCTTGAAAGATTTATAAAGATCATGTATGATCTATAAGATATCACAAGACTTAAACATGTGATCAAAACTCTTCTTTTCTTTTTCCTTTGAGCCGTGGACTCTCAAGAGCATACACACACTTCTTTCAAGTTCAAACACTTCAAATTCATTCACAAAACATCCATCTTCCAAACCCCCATTGTGTGTTTCAAGCTAGGAGCTTAACCACATAGGAATAACACACTAAACTCCATCAAAATCAAGCATTTTTAGCTTTCCTAGCCTTGTGCTAGTTGTAAGTATTCTTGATCTTGTTCTTGTCTTTAAAAGTTTACGTTTATTATCTAGAAGCAAGTTGTACAAGGGGTTAACTTGATAAAGCTTTACATGATAAAACATAGGATTTTAAAGACTAAAATGGTGTTACAAGTGTGTGTTATGGGCCGAAAAATGGTGATGGATGTGTGTTTATTCTTGTAGTTTTATAAAGTTCATAAAGACTTAAAGAAAATGATGAATTAAATATAGCTTGTTATTGGAACTTGAATGAACTTAAATATAGTTTTAATCATCATAACATAAGCATCTAAGACTATGTATAATGTTGATTTTGTTAGAAAACAAGTTACACAAATTTTACATCTTCAAAGTCTACACACTTGAAAAATGTAAATTGGGCATGTTGGACAAAATACACTAATTACACCTATTAGTATCCTTAATGAGATGATTAAAGACTATTAAAAGTGTTGAAACATAAAAATAAACTAACATGACAAAGTTAATCAATTAAAGTCCACTAGTTTAGTAGAAAATTGTTAATCTTGAAAGATTGAATGGAAAAATGTAACTTTTATAAGTTAAAGGACTATTTTAGTAACTTTAAAAGTTGAGGGACTTGAAATGATATTTTTAGAAACTTGTATCTAAAAATATAACTATGGAAAGTTTAGTGTCAAAAGTGTAAAATGGTAACTTTCCAAGGTGGATTTGGTAAATACTAGCAAATATACATATGTATCTTGTATAAAAATGTATTTTTATAAAATGGAGTTTTATAAAAATATGGATTTTCTAACATGTGGAAATATATAAAAACAAAGGTTTTTATAAAAATGTTAGATAAAATAAAAGCTTGGTGGAAACTTATATAAAAATGAATACTTTTATATAAATGGGAATATATAAGTGTTGGAGCATTTTGTATATATAAGTAACCAAGTCTTGGAAATAAAAATACAAATATGTTTATAAACTTCCAAGTAATATATGTGGAAATTAAAAGGTGATTAATTTCAAGAATACATATATTGTTGAAACTTGGAAAAATTAACAAGATATACATACAAGATTAATCGAATCGGATATGGACGAGTTACGACGTGTTAACGGACTAAGACGTAAAAACGGACAAATAAGCATTTGTATTATTACGACTAAATGAGGAAATGAAAACATATATTTTAAGGACTCAAAATATATAATTCGGGTGAAAATATATAACACTTTCCAAAGTGTTGGTAACTTATTCGTGGGAGAGAAATAACGTAAATAATCTAACGATTAAACGTTTAAAACAAGTGTATGAACTTGACAATAAAAATATATATTATCGAATCGACGAGATCCTAATATATTTATTTAATGGGAAAGTAAATATACGGTAAGGTGAGTCGAGTCGAGTGAGGAATATATATATATATATATCGAATCGACGAGATCCTAGTATATTTATTTAATGGGAAAGTAAATATACGGTAAAGTGAGTCGAGTCGAGTGTGGAAAAGTTATGACGAGTCGACAAGATCCTAGTATATTTATTTAATGGGAAAATAAATATACGATAAAGTGAGTCGAGTCGGGAGTATTAAAATATTATATCGATCGGCAAGACCTTAGTATAATTATTTAATGGGAAAATAATTATACGTCAAGTGAGTCGAGAATAATATTACACAAGTTAATTAATATTCATGAAAGTATAAATGTAACTTGTAACGAGGGTGATCCATCACCAACGGACCTAGGACATATGTTTAATTAAACGGGGAATTATATGTAAATGGTGGTGTTGGGAGTTGGGTGTACAACTTGCCAGAAAAACACACGCTATAGACTTAGTGACTTACTCTCACTAGGACGTTCGTAGGTGCTTAACCTCGGACTTACTATTCTCTACTATTTGATTGTATGCTGTACATTAGGTGAGTTTCACGACCCCTCTTTACTGTTTTACTTGGGGGAAAGATATGTTTGTGTCACATATTGAAATGATTTTAAATGTTAAAATGTGATGAGTGGCATGATGAGTACTTGAGTTTTGTTGTATGTTCGCCACTTGGGGTTGAGTCCTCGCTACCGTAACCATTAATTCAGGGAAATGAAACCGAAGGAATATTTCGATAGTACTATTGGTGCCTGACAAGGACCACCCCTAATCGATAGCGTCGATTATGCATCGGCGTATGCCTGGGGTGCACGTATTCTGAACTAAGTTGTTATTTTCCGAGAGAACAACTGGTGAACACGGGACATATTTATTAGTCTTGGTTTGGTTATGGGACTCAAGGGATTGCTCATCATCATAGTTTGTAGGAGCTAGCTGCTCCTCACAAAGGCCACAAGTTGTGCTGGATCTACGCAGGGTGTAAAAATGTTGTTAATACGAAACTAAAACCTGTGAACTCACCAATATTTTATACATTGATGTCTTTTTAAACATATCTTTCATGTAACTAAGTGCTGAATAGATATGGGGCTAGTGCGGTGGAATTCAGGATGTCGGATACTTGTCGGGGTTTCATCTATTGTTACTATCGGGTTGGAACCTAAACGGAAAAACCCCATTTATGAACTTCTTGTTTGTTGTTTTGTGAAATATTGTAACAAGATACTTATTTTCGACATCTTAATAAAATGATCTTTTCTAATTAAATATAGTTTGTGTTAATCTTGACTTTGATATTCTTTCGAGCGTTGCGCCACGTGTTTCCGCCATTGGCGTGGTGTGACAATTGGGTATACAATTGGGTAAATGGGTATATCACCAAATCCCAAACCAACAAAAAAAAAGTGATCCCAAACCCAATTATCTGAACCCAAACTTGTCCCAAATGTGTTGAGTGTCGAGTTCAAGTGTCATCCCTATTCTAATTTAATATATGCATTGTTCATTTAACTCTATTCCATCATTTATTATTCATGTAGAAAGACAACTTTGCCCATTTCGAAATACATTATAATATGTGGTATAGATTGCTGTTTTTGTTGATAGATTATACATACACTGCACATTAGTATGTTATGCGATTTTCACAATTCTCGACATAAAATTGGCTATATATATATATATATATATACACACACACACTTTTGCCTTCACTCACCGGTTGATTGTGATTGAGCTTAACTTGGTAAATAACGCAGTGTAATACTAGTGCTTATTTATGAAAGATAGCTTGTTGGTATAGTTGGTGCTACCAAAAGCCACTTAAGTTAGTCAGAGTCCTGTGAGTTGTACCAGCTGTCGGACTTTATACACCTGGCTTTTCTTTCCAGCCATTACACTCCTTACCCATCTTTCTTGCTTAATATGAGTAATGGATGTTTTAAGTCATAAAAAATTAATTTTTTTTTTTTGATATGGTCTAAGACACAAAAGTCACTTTATAAAGAATAATTGATTGATTATTTTATCTTATCTGAACTACAATTACACCAAATAGAAGTGATCCACCATGCGTCCTGTGGGGGACACACCGATTTTGAATAAAATTTGAATGAAATGTAGACGAAATAGTAATAATAATACTAATAAAAACCTAAAAACAAAATATTATAAAAATTAAAAGTATTTCTTTTAATTATTATTTTTCCGTTATGGTTTTTGCATTTAGAAAACTATATGGCTTCTGTTTCACACGGGTGGTTTACATTGCATGATATTTATTACAAACTTAATGTTTTACTCTACTAGAAAGTCTACTCATATTTCCTACTAAAATCTATACCATCCAATCATAAATTACACATTATCGGTGCGTTTGTATAATGAACACCACCAAACAACGTAATTGACGAAATCCAACTGCCAAACATAGTGCAGTCTCGCTGCAACACGCGGGTTCCTACTAGTGATTACTAATACTTGACACAACCCGACCCCTTACCATCCTAAATCATAGTTATCAAAGGCGCTAGACGCATCAAAATGTCACACAACGTCGTTAACAACTGGTTAATCTGAGAGTGATAAAAGAAAATAAGTTGAAAGTTTTGAGTGCTAATGACCAAAGTAAAAGTTGATAGTATTATCCGGCAATAAACAGCTTTAAAATCAAGAGTTAAATGCAATTTGCGTCCCTGTGGTTTAGTGGAGCTAGCACCTTGCACCCATTTTCGAAACCTTTTGCACTCTGAGCCACTATACTTGTATTTTCTTGCAGTTTGAGCCCAACTGTTAACTTTCCATCCACTTTAACGTTAAAAAAAATTGAAGTTACTAAAATACCCATGAGCCCTAATTATTTCCCCAATTCTTCCCTGTTATAATCAAACCTTGATTTAGAATATAGTAAACAGGAGGTATAGTATGGTGGAAGTTTATTTTTTCATTGTCAAACTAAATCACGATATGCATGAATAGTTTCTTGTTTTGTTTAAACGGTGGGTTCAACGTTTAGTTTGTCAACGCGTGGATCAAAAGAAAGAAAACTAGGTGGCTGGTTTTTAGTTTTTTACCTTTGGTTTACTATATTCTACTAACACAAATCAAACCCTTTCACTACATCCTATAAATACCCATTTGCTCAGACGGATGGATGGAATGATGGATGCTTCGACTAGATCAGTGAAGAAATTCGATGGATCCTTCGATTACCTCTGGGTCGATTAGAGCAGGGAAGAATTGGGGAAAGAATTAGGGCTCATGGTTATTTTAGTAACTTCAATTTTTTTAACGTTAAAGTGGATGGAAAGTTAACAGTTGGGCTCAAACTGCAAGAAAATACAAGTATAGTGGCTCAGAGTGCAAAAGGTTTCAAAAATGGGTGCAAGGTGCCAGCTCCTCTAAACCACAGGGATGCAAATTGCGGTTAACTCTAAAATCAATTTCCCATTATTTTAATACCGTTTGGACATATGGTACTGAAAACAATTGAAATCCATTTCTATAGATTTCACAAGGGTCTGTGAGTCTGTCTATCTTCTTTCTTTTGCATAAACACTTCACCACCATCACCACCACCACAAGCCTCTAAACCCCACCACATCTCCATACAGATCCACCACCAAAAATGTCACACAACGAACGAGACACCGTCCCACTTAACCAATCTTCCCAATCAGACATCGACGAGATCGAAAACCTAATCAATTACTCCGCCCAATCCACCGTCCTCCCTGCCCAACCTTCTCCACCCCCAACCATCCCTATCTCCTCTTCTCCTTTTATCCCATCCAATCTCCCCCCACCTTCCCAAAAACCGGTTCAATCCGCTGTTCCTCCAGCCATACCAATTAATAATAATAATAATAATCGCAATGTTAATAACAATAATAATAATCAACAATTGACTGGATTCGGACCGGCTCCCTATACGTTGACTGAGCCGGTTTGGGATACGGTGAAACGAGATCTGTCACGTATTGTTAGTAATTTGAAACTGGTGGTGTTTCCTAACCCGTTTCGTGAAGATCCGGGTAAAGCCTTGAGAGATTGGGATCTGTGGGGTCCGTTCTTCTTTATTGTGTTTTTAGGGCTTGTTCTCTCTTGGTCTGCTTCTGTTAAGAAGGTTAGTCTCTTTGTTTGTTTGTTTGTTTTTTTTTGTTTAGATTTAGGGTTGATATGTGGTTTGTGTTGGATTTGAGGTTATTAGATGTCTAGATCTTAGGTAGTTATATGCAAATTGAACTGGATCGTCATTGGATCCAATGAAACTGTAGATTATTAATCATGTCGTAGTCATCGATTAGGGAAGACGAACTAAAGAGAGAGTAGATTATTGTTTGTTGTACCACATTCGAAGGAATAAGTTGAAAGGCATTGCGAGGTTATTGCGGTGCTCAACGTATTTGGGAATGAGCGTTTCTCAGTACGAACAGGTATTACGATTTAGATACGGAGTAGATTCCGTAGGTCATTGATGTAATCTCTTTGATAATGGAAGTTAGAAACTCACTACTTTCCCTTGATAATGCATTAGTGGCTTTGTTTTCTATTTTCATGAATTTATGAATGATAATGCTACGAACAAAGTGATAAGATAAGACACGTACTATATTTTGATAGATCATTGATGCAGAAACTCGCTAGCTTCTCTTGACCTTGGTTTTTGAAATATTTAAACTAATTGCTTAGTGTCTCAAATGATGGTCTAATTTGTTCGAATATTGGTCACTGCATAATGTGTTGGTTCAGACCACATCACGCATCAGATTGTATTAAATCATATCTGTCACATACACATCATGGAATCACATCGTGTCACGATGTAATTTTTATTAACTTTAGGGAAAATATGTGCTTCGTATTGTATTCTGTACAGATCTTCGATTGTAGATCACTAGATCTTAGGATGTTATGTGCGAATTGAACTGGATCGTTGTTGGATCTGCCGAAACTGTAATTGGTTGTTTGCTTCATAACTTGCATGCAGTAGATGATTGATGAATCTGTATTTGTATTAAATGGCCTGTAGGCTAGCGGTATTGAGGACTGTAGTAAAGGTGTCAGTGTTCCATGTAAGTGGTTGAGGTTCTAGTTTCATGGTAGACAATGGTGTAGATTTAGGAGTAGGTTTAGTGAGTACGTGAGCTGGCCGTTCCGATAAGAAACCCATATTCGTAGCTTGCTACTCCAGTCGGTACTAATTTCCATTTTCATGAATTTATGAGTGATAATGCTATGAAAGTATGAACATGTATCAAGACACATTACACATATCATATTCCCTAGGTCATGTTGTAATCTCATTGATACAGAAATGTAGAAACTCACTACCTTCTATTGGCATAATACTTGACTGATGTTTGTTTGATTATCCCTCTATAGTTTAGTGTCGTTTCTTGATGCAAGACAGAATTGCAAACCGTCACGTACCTTGTAAAGTGAAAGCAAAAAAGCATAGTTATTATCATCGTAGCAAACGTTTCGATAGAACCAAAATGAGAGAAACTTTATTATCATATCAAAAGTTTGGCTAGACTATTACAAGTAGCCTTTATTTGTAGGCGCATCTAGTAACCAAAGTATTTATTTTTGTTTAAACTTTAAGGTAACCAACTTATCAACTATTACTTTAAATGAAATAGAAACTGTAACCAAATTCTTAAATTTGGTTTAAATGACTAATGATGTAGACTTAGTTTAAGCAAAGTATAACCACCAATCTAAAACAATAACAAATTATTAGAAAAAAGTAGATTTTTTAGGAGGCTTTTTTGTATTTCCACAAATTCAGTGCATTTTGTCATGCAATGATGATAAAATGCTTCATTATTGTGCCTTCCAGCTTCATTTTATCTTGCATTTCCCACATTTCTATGCAAGTCTTCAATCTCCATATCTGATTATTATATCTTTGTATGCTTGTCAAGAACAGTAGAACACCTTAAGCCCTTAAGGATCTAGGCCATCTGTGTTCAAATTATCTCATCATAGATAATAATCTCCCACCTTGCTAATTTTGCAACAAATTATGCCATCAACAAGCCCTCTAATTCAAACTTACGGGGGCACACTTTAGACATGCGACCTGTATTTTAAAACATCAAATCATTAGATTAAACTAAGCATATGTTAATCACTTAATCACCTGCATCGCCTATAAATGTCTATTGTCTCTGATTTATATATGGTAGAGAAGTTGTTTCAATGTCAACTTTTTACATACAAGACAATGGTATAAGAACAACCAGACTTGGGAATATGATTTTAATTACTTAAAGCATGCTGAATTATAAATAGATAAGATCTTGTTTCTCGAAAGGGAAATATGTCTTTGATGCTAGTTTGCTACGTAACTAATCTTGGTCTGGAAAGTCAAAATAAGCCAGATGGATTCATGTATGTGTTACCTTGGTTTGGAAAGGCGCGCTTGAGTCGCGGAGTGCGTGAGACGTTGAGGAAAATGCATCAGGGGCAAAGAGGCGTGCCATACTGCCATGTAGTTCGGGCCAAAATTGGTCAAATTAAGACCTGTAGCAACTAGCAATGCAGCAGGTTTATATGTAAAAACAACTTAAGGGATATAGAAGTTACGGAAGGTTTACTTGATAGATAGGTTTATATGTAAACAAATGAGAGATATGCGTCTTCTAGTTGTAAATAAACCTTATTTGGTTGTACCTGGACGCGAGCCTTACACTTTACGAAGATTGTATATTTGATTAAAAACATATTGTAATTTCTGTATTTTTTTTTTCTTGCAGTCTGAAGTTTTTGCTGTTGCCTTTGCACTACTTGCAACTGGTGCTGTCATCTTGACATTGAATGTGCTGCTGCTGGTACTTTATTTTTTTCCTCTCTTTCTCTACACACACACACAGCACAGCCTCTATATCCTCAGGGATAGAGGTAAGGTTTGCCCACATCCTGCCTTTACTAGACTCTACCAATCACTTCTGCTATTTGTGGGATTTACTGGGTATTTTTGTTGTTGTATACACACACATATCGTGGTGGGTTGAATGAGAAGTATTAGGAAATATGTCATACATGGATTCACCGATTAGGTAGTCTATATACTACAATTCTTAAAATTGTGTATTCACACCCGTATTCACCCATGAATCAGAGAGTTTTGAAAATTTAGTGCTTTTCATTTGAACCGCCTGTGGCTGTGGTTGTTCGTAGATAAAAGTAGATATATGAAAAGATATTTGCATATGGACGAATGCATTAAAACATGTAGGAAATAGTTGTCTGTATCATATTAGTTGATCAATTAAAAGTTATAATAATAATGTTATTAAATGTTTGATAAGTTCATATTAGTTGATAAAATGATAAAAAGAATGAAGTCGTATATATTGTTATTCAAATGTTGAACATAAAAAATCTATTTTGACCAACAAATACTTTATATAATTTGTTCAGTAATAGCATACTTAATAACAAGAAAGTATTGAAAAGTATATAAAATAAACTTTACATTAAGGGTAAACTATTTCTATGTTTTCCGTCAAATAATTAGATTTTCTCTAACTAGTATGAAACCTTTATTTACCCTCAACTAGTTAGATAATCATAATATTCATCTATCTAAACACTAGAAGCTTGAAGTTGCAATACTCAGCTTGACTGAGTATGACAATGGTTTCGGTAATCCCAGTCCCATAACTGCCAGGTATCCAATGGGTTTTCACGGTTGGTGTGTTCGGTTTTTCGTTATTTGAAACCTGAACTTCCCCAAAAAACAAATTCGAAATCTAAAAAATATTGTACTGCATTTTTAACATCTATTTGTTTTATAACAATTAAAAAATATATTAGTATATTGTATATTTGGTTCTGATGCTGGTAAAAGGCCATGGAGTCGTTTTCGGATAATGGCCAGGTCTCCCCTAATACCATTCCATCATAAAACTGTAGGTTTATATATTGTATCTGACTATTAAGTAGGTTCTGATGGTGTGGTTGTTTTGTAGGGTGGTCATATAATCTTCTTCCAGAGTCTGAGTTTATTGGGCTACTGTCTATTCCCCTTGGACGTTGGAGCCCTAATCTGCATGTTGAAGGACAATGTGATCCTAAAGATTGTGGTGGTTTGTGTGACATTGGCATGGAGCTCATGGGCCGCGTATCCATTCATAAGCATGGCGGTCAACCCGAGAAGAAAAGCGCTCGCTCTCTATCCTGTCCTACTCATGTATGTATCAGTCGGTTTTCTTATCATAGCCATTGATTGATTAGTACCCTGCAATATCATGACTTTACACAAGATTCTTTTATAGCCTTGTCGTGTTACATTCCGTCTATCCATCCAACTAGTGTTTATTATCCAGAACCCGGTCTTTCTATGTTATATGTAAGAAAGTTTTGAATGAACGATAATGACAATGTTTTGTTAAATAATATACTTAAGAGCATGCTAAAATTGAAAATTTTATAAATTTTTTGGTAAAATTATCGAAGCAACCTATCAGTATGAGCATCCACAATGTGGGTCCACAATAACCACAACAAACCTTACAAAAAAATATGATTTCTTTATCTTGTGTTTCATGTTCGAAATAAGAATTCGAATTCATTTTATTTAAGGTATTTTGAGTCCAAAAAATGATCTCTGTTTTTGCATTTATTTCATCTGAAATGATGAAAGACGTGTGAAGCCTGGTATTAGTTTTGTCATGTCAATTTCTTCATTAGTTTTGTCATGTCATTTTTCTTCATTTCCAGTATCGTGTGAGCACTCAGGCACATTTATTGGAAACACTAAATTTTAAAAAAACATTTAAAAAATATAATAAAAGTAAATATATTTATATATACTTTAGATGTTTTCCAAAAGTCATAAATATATATCCAGAATAGCAATAGAGATTCCTTGTTTTTTGTCCGATCAAAACACATATAAAAAATGTTTATTCAAGATTACTATTCCAATTCCAAGTATTGTTGTGATTCAGTTGATTCGAAAATACATAAACTAGTATTTTCCTGCCGCGCGTTGTGGCGGCGCACGACGGGTTGAATCGCGCAGTAACATATGAAGTGTAAAACACAATGCGTAAAAGACACTTACTAAAAAGTGTAGAACACAATGCTTTAACTCGGTTCATAATAAAATATATGTCGAAACGTAGACTAATTGGAAGTGCACATAAAATAAATACGAAAACGAAAGAAAAAAAAAGTTTAAGTTGAAACGTAGACCACCTCGTATTTATACTGATACATATATAAAAATTTATAGTTAAGAAAATAGTTTTTTAAGTGGAGTACCAAAATGTATAAAGTCGACATTTTCCAAAATGAAAAAAAAAGGTTTAAGTCGAAATATAGATCAACTCGTATTTATACTGATACATATATAAAACTCCGCATGTAAAAATATAGTTTTTGTCCAAGCACAGATACAAAAATGGGTAAACTCGAAATTTTACAAAAGGAAAAAAAGTATAAATCAAAACGTAGGTGTAACACATAAAAAAATTCACACAAAACTTTGGGGGGTGATAGTGGTTTTTACCCACAGACACACCATTTTAGTATATAGATAATATATGTATTATATATTAGGGGAAGGTTCAATTGAGAACTCATAATTAGGGAGAGAACTCGAGAACTCCTACTTAAATTAAGAAAAAAAAATCATAACTCAAAATTTAAGTCAAAAACCAAAAATCTGGTTCGGAGCTTCTCTTTCCCACGTCATCTCCGTTCAGAAAAAAAATAAAAAAAATAAAAAAATAGGCGACTTCTAATGCACGTGTGTAGTAAATGTCCGGTTAGCTTTAGGGTTTAGTTTTCGGGTTTAGTTTAGCTTTTAGGGTTAGTTTTTTTAAGTTTTGCTTGTAAGGTTTAGGTTTTTGGGGGTTGGGTGGGGGTGGGTAGGGTGGGTTTAGGTTTTTGGGTAGGGGGTTAGGTTTTTTGGTGGGGGTTAGGTTTTTTGTTGTGGCGGGTGGGGCTTAGGTTTTTGGTAGGCGGTGGGTGGGGTGGGTTTAGGTTTTTGGGTGGGGGGTGGATGGGTGGTTTAAGTTTTTGGGTAAGCGATTTAGGTTTTTGATGAGGGTGGGTGTGGGTGGGGTGGAATTAGGTTTTTGGGTGAGGGTAAGTTGGGGGTGGGGGGTTTAGGCTTTTGGGTTATACTACACATGTGCAGTAGCGTTTTTTAGGTGTGTGTGTGTTTTTTTTCTGAACGGGTATGACGTTGGAAAGAGAAGCCCCGAACTAGTTTTCTATTCTTTTACTTAAATTTTGAGTTATGATTTTTTTATTATTTTTTTTTTGTATTTAGTTAACAGTTCTCGAGTTCTCTCTCTAAAATGAGTTCTCTATTGAACTATCCTCTTATATACTGTGCATAAGTAAACAAACACATTCATCACCAACACAACACCATCACTACACCCACCCGTCACAATCCACCAAAGATTCGTTCTGAAAGCTGTTACTGTTATTTTCAGTTGTAGGTAAATATTGTTCGCAATTTGTTTTCATTTGTTTAGTTGTTAGTTTTTAGGCTTTCTTTAATCTAGAGAGTAAATGGCCAAATTCGTCCCTGAGGTTTGGTGTATATTGCTACATCAATCCAAAATAAGAATTTTTGACAAATGAGCCACTAAGGTTACAATTTCACTGTTAAATCCGTCCAAATTACAAACTCAGTTAAAAACTAACTTTAAGTCGAGGGCAATTTTGTCATTTTCCATCTGATTATCAATTGTTATATTTAAATAATAAAATAAATTAAATTAATATTTTAAACACTTAAGTGGGACCCACAATTCACCTTCTTCCTCACCTTCCACCCAAGCCTTTCTTCACCTTTTACCACCACCACTAACCGCCACCTCAGCCACCGTCTCCACCACCTGGACAACCACCACCGTCTCCACCACCTGCACAACCACCACCGTCTCCACCACCCGCACAACCACCACCGTCTCCACCACCCGCACAACCACCACCGTCTCCACCGCCTTCACAACCACCTCACCTCACTGTCCCCACCAACCACAACCGTCCACCACCTCCACCACAACAACCACCACCCATAAATGTTCACCACCTCCACCACAATAACCACCACCCACAACAGTCCCCACCCACAAAATTTAATTTAATTTTCATTTTCTGTATTGCAGAGTGCATATTAATGCTTTCACGAGTTATTTACGTAATTGTTTTTTTGTGTCTCAGGCTCCATCAAATTACGAAGGTATAGATTTTCAGACTCGAGCATTGCAACTCAGTAAAATTTATCTTACTTGGGATGAAAATGAACCCCAGCGTGTCAAGAAGTTTAAAAGAAAAATCAATGTCGACTAGGTACGTTAACATGTTTAATTCTTTATTATTTTTTTTTAAAACTATCATATTACATAAGAATCTGTTGTTTAGTATTTGATGTGTGTTATGGACCTTATGGTATCATTTTTATGTTTATGAAAGAATCCAAGTACGTTAAGGATGAACTTGAATTGAATGAGCTTATTGCTTCAAGTGATAGTGAAACCGATGAAGATGAGAATAACGATGATGGTGGAGATAATGGGGGTAGGGGTGGGGTGGGGTGGGGGTGGGGTTTATATAATAAAAATAAATATATATTTTTTAATTTATTACAAATTCTCATTTTGGACTGATCTAGCAATTTGGAACAAACCTCAGGGACGAATTTGCAATTTAGAAATAGGAAATGACCAAAATGTCCCTGATTTAACGTTAATATTTAACAGAGTTTGCAAATTGGACGGATTTAGCACTAAATCCCAAACCTTAGTGGCTCAGGTGTCAAAAATTCTTAATTTGGATGGATCTAGCAACATTAACCAAACCTCAGGGACGAATTTGGCCATTTACTCCAATCTAAATATACGGGGAGAAAATATTTTATCATATAACATTTTGTATTTCTATAGTAAGTTATTGTATGTTCTTTCAACTTAGGGCCGGCCTGATAGGCTTAGCAAATCAGGCAAAAGCTTAGGGCCCCTAATTTTTATTTTATACTTTGTTCATATATTACATGTGTATTTAACCTAAATTAATAAACTATTGACTAAAGACATAAAGACCAAACAGGTAAAATGTTTAGACCCAAAACTTGAAGAATAATCGACTTATCCTTTTTTTCTTAAATGCATCCTCAGCTCCTATCCTCATTAATTGCGACCTCGCTAATTGAAACCGACTTGGATGGTGATTGGCAGATAATATATGAGCAAAATTAAGGGTAATCAGTCACTGCCGATGGTTGCTCAATGTCTAAATATCAAGTGAAACAAGAATTATTCATGTAACTATTTTTCCTAGTAATAGTGATCTATATATGTAGTGTGATTTGTGATTGAGTTAAAAAAAATAATCAATTTTGCATTTTGGTATTTGTGATTTTTTTTATTCTTTAAATAGTTACATATATCATAACAAATCCAATCGCATATCAGTATATCACAAGTGTATACATTATATATATATATATATAATTGCAAGATTTGTTTGTGAGAGGCATTTACTGTTGCAAAACGTCCCATCACTTCACCTGTTATCCCGGTTGCCCTTCCTCTCCTCTGTTAGACGCAGGTACCCTTATTCTGCCACGTATGTTTGTTACTTATAGGTGTAAGTCAATTTTGAAGCCATGTTTCTATCTCTCTAAGATCAGTGGCACAAATCACCACAACAAACCATCAACACCAACCCTTCCTTTCTCTCTCTAAAAAGGTCCATCCTATCGCCTCCAACAACGACCACCACGCGAATAGCGTATCTATCATCCAGACAATATGCTGCGCGACGAGGACGTCGTTATGTGCTGCCGAGAAATCGGAGACGATTTGGGAATTATTTGAGCGGATATCGCGGCGTCGATAACCAAACGAGCAGCAATTGACCCCTACTCTGTTTCTTCTTTTTTTCTATTTCAGGTTATGATCGGACTTTTATCGGTGGGGCATGAGGAAGATGGCGACGACAGCTGAAAGTAGGGTTTTCGCTTGACGATGGAACTGTCCGCTTCGTGAATTGGAGGTAAATTAATATTTTGAAACTTTTTAAATTGTCTATCAAGAAGAGAGACCATTAGCTAATACACATAAATGGCATGATGTCTTCTAACCATGGACAGATTTACTGTCAGGTTTCGACGATGCCATTGTAGGTGTCGCTAGCACGGTAGCACCGGCGACTTCTGTTGTTGATGATGGTGTCCTGCTCTGACTTTTACAAGCAAAAGAATAAGTCTCTACACATGCACCTGTACTTTGCAATTAGGCTTTTACAAATATGCTAAAATGCAACAGAGATCTAGCAGGTATTTGGGTTTAATCAGGTTTAGTGTTGTTGGCTTATATTTCTATGATTTTACTCCATCATGGATCGTTGTATTGAAAGTTGCAAATACTGTAGTGACAATTATTCATGGATCTATGTTACTGCTTTCCAAGTGATCTTATACAATGAGAGATATAGGTAATATCAAGTACAATTCAAAAGCTTAGTGCGTGCAACAAAGTCGTAAACACCAAGTTGTCGCAGTAACGCGCGACATACTCAGGTTAAGAGAAATAAATAAACTTAAAGTTGCAGATAATGAATTATAGGATCCGGATCATGTGAAAACTCCATTGAGTTGTGAGAACTAGAAAACTATTCTGGACCAATCATCAAGAGACACATCAACACCTTTATAATTTCTTGTATTTTTTTAATTAGGGACATAAAAGTCTTTTACACACACCCACTTGAGGGTATTTTAGTAATAATAACACCCACCCAACCCCACCCCCACCCCAAGTAACAATTAAATAATAATATTGAGAACAAATATCTCTCACCCTCACTCTCTCTCACACAAACCGTTCACTTTCTCTCTCTCTAACCCTCTCTCTCTTTAACACACACGTCCCTCCCTCCCTCCCTCTCTCTCTCTCTTTCTAACACACACACACACACACGTCTGTCATGGTACAGAAAGGAGGAGGACGGTGGTCATGGTGGGGCTGGAGGCGGAGGCCGGTGGTGGGTCGATGGGTGGTTTTTGAGGCGGATCTGGGACGGGAGAGGCGGAGGACGGTGGTGGGTGGGTCGATGGGTGGTTTTGAGGGGCGGATCTGATTCAGACGGTGGTGGATATGATTCAGACGGGTGGTGTTTGAGGGGTTTCGACGGAGGTGGGGGGGTGGATCTGATGATGAATGGTGGTCCGGTGATGGTGGTGGCGGAAGGGGGATCTGAACATGTATGTTTATTATTATTATTATTATTATTATTATTATTATTATTATTATTATTATTATTATTGTTAGTATTATCTATGTTACCTTATTAAGGAGGAGAGATGGCTAAGATGGTCATTTCACCATTATTTTAAGATGGCAATCCAAAAGTCACAAGTATAAAACACTATTTTTTACCATTTTTCTTCCTTTTATGCCCTTGTGTACTACATTTGATGCCAATGATATAAATCTCTGATGCATGCAATTGATGTATTCACTGCTACTTGCCCTCTTGAATCTGTTGTTTTAATCATAGAACTTCTGTTACAATTGTTCCCTCACCTTCAGCTATTGAATGAGATTAAATGATTGAAGCTTGCAAACGAAGCGTCTCGCCTTCATACACACACCATTACAACCACACAAGAAATCACTTTACTACGAAATCATTGTTCTCATTCTTCTTCTCTGTTGCTCTGACCCACCACCCCTATGCTACCATGGGAGACGAGTCCGGCATGGACCCTGTAATGTTTGACGTTGAGTAAGTTTTGCTAATGCTTTCTCTTTAATTTCAATCGATTATCCGGATCTATTTTGGTTTACTCGATTGTTTTTTTTTTTGGTCGATTTTTGTTTCATTGATACTTATTGTTGATTGTTACAAGATATAAAGGTGGAGGAAACTAAGCACCAAAGAAATACTGTCGAATCTTTATTTTTATTTAATATACTTATTGACTTGCATAAGCAAATGTGTAGTTTACCATACGTCTACTGATCGGACATTTTTAATGAATTATTGGGGTGCTAATTGGTGAAACAAAAAACTACCCATTTAATGTTTTAAAAGTATAAATGCCCTTAGTACATTGCTAATTGCTTCTACTTTTGCATCGATGATCTTCTGATGTGATTTGTACTTGTTTGTATTTAGTTACTACTTATAAAGGCTTGTGGGATATTGCTTCCAATGTACATGATAATGTGGATGATCAATTTGGTCCATAATAGCATCACGCGTTAATACCAGGTTTGCCCCAAATTCTTAAAGACATGTTTATCAACATAGTTGGGTCGGGTAGTTGTTTAATGGGTCGAATCATGTTGATGAAACGGGTCGATGCAAGTCAAACACCTGTTCGTTCATCTCTTAGTAATCTTATAAATTTGTAGCGTTTTATTTGTTATTACTGAAGCAATACAGTTACAATATCATAAATATATTCATGTCAACTTACCTAAGATTCGTTTTTGCATAGGACTCTGAACGTGGCAACATATTGTTGACATACAGGACCAACAAGTGCTAGATAAAGATTGATTATTCAAGAGTTTTCTTTCATTTTTTTATTTGCTACCACCGGGCTTAAGTAAAAAAGAAAAAGGTATTGTTTGTACTTCCACTTGTACTTAATTGATAATTGTATATTAATGATCTTCGCTTTTTCTATGTGGAAGATGAGATATCTGTAAAGATTCTAAAACAAAGATGAGAATCATCACTTAACTACCTTCATAGATGCAAAGTTAAAATTTTGCAAAGGTTGGCTCATGATAATATCCTTTTAATTGATCATATTTTGCAATTTTTTATCCTACAAAATAATGACTGGTTAGTTCATCTATTACATAAGTATTGTGCTTATGATATATTTATATTTTATTACTAATTCTGCCAGGAGCATCAACAAGCCGGTGTTCATGTAGATGCCGATTTCGCAGCCATACAGGTTTGCTACATGTCATTGCCATATAAAATATTTGTTTCTGTTTCATGAAACTTGATCCCATTACTAAACCAGTTTTTAATCTATTTTTCCAGGCTTATAATGGCCCTAGAATGGCGGTGCTACCATACTTCAACTCGGTTGTTGCACCTGATCATGCCCCTCCACCTTACATGTGAGGACCACCACTGGTATAGTACGTAATAGATAGCATAATAGATAGAATATATTTTGTAATTTGAATTGTAATTATGTGATAATCTCTATCCATAAATAGAGACCCTAATGTATTGTTATATATAGTTGGTAAATCAATAGAAGGAGGCAAGGGATTACATTCTATCATGGTATCATCCTAGAATACCTATACCCTAAAACTGCCGCCCTCTTTCTTTCGCACCTCCTTCTTTCAGCCGGCAGTCTTCTTTTTCCGATCCTCTACCACCTTCGCTGCTACTCTGTCTACTATTCCCTCATCATGACTTCCCCTCCCAACAATACTATTATCCCCACTGTCAATCTCGAGTCTAAACTTCACCCCGCCACCACAATCACCAACATTAAAAACTACATATCCATAACTCTTGAAATCGAGTCTTCGCAGTATGGTTCTTGGGCCACGTTGTTCAACCTCCACTGCCGAGCACTCGCCGTTGACAACCACCTTAAGCCGAAACCACCACCAACTGACACCGAGTCTTCCACCGCCTCTGAAGAGTGGGATCGTATTGATGCCATCGTACTCCAATGGATATTCAGTACGATCTCCAACGATCTTCTCCACACAATCATCAACAACGTGTCTACCGCTCACGAAGCATGGGTCGCCATTGAAGACTTGTTTCACGACAACAAAGCCGCTCGGGCCATTCACTTGATGCACAAGTTCTCGAATACTCGTCTGGATGGTTTTGCGAATATGACGGCGTATTGTCAGGCGATTAAGGTTATTGCTGATCAGCTCGCTAATGTCGACGCTCCGGTCGAAGGGGATCGTTTGGTTCTTCAACTCCTGGCAGGTCTCAACTCCGATTACGAGGGCATCTCGACCATCATCAAGAATACCCACCCTTTACCCTCATTCTATACAGCCCGGTCCAAGCTACTACAAACGGAGACGGACAAGAACGAGCGAGCCTTGGCCAACGCCAAAGCAGCATCCTCGGCTCTTTCTGTCACCACACAACCCACCACCAATCAACCTCCTACCTCCCATGATACCGCTCGTCCCCAGCCCACCCACAACCGAGGCCGCGGCGGCCGTTTTAGTCGTCGGGGAAGAGGTCGTGGCGGCTTCGGACGAGGACAATACCCAGCTGCTCCCTTCTGGCCGACCGGGTTTGGCAATTGGTCTAATCAGTGGCAACAGCAACATGGTTTTGGGCCGGCCCACTTTTCCCAATTTCCTTTTCCTTGGGCTAATCCCCCTTGTCCTTACCCGAATACTAATAAGCCTTCCCCTGGCCCAGCTTCAGCCCATCAGCCTGGTATTTTAGGCCCGAGACCTGCCCAGAATAATTATGCTGCGTACACCCCGACAGACATCGAGCAAGCCATGTACACGCTGTCCCTGCAACAACCCGACCTGAATTCATACATGGACACTGGCGCATCCTCCACCATGACCAATAATCAAGGTGATTTTCACTCCTTTTCTAACTCTTGCATTGCTAAAAATATTATTGTAGATAATGGTGATACAATTCCGGTCATAGGCCAAGGTACCAAATACCTACCCAAACCATTCCCACCCTTTATCCTCAAAAATGTCCTATACTCACCTAGACTAGTTAAAAACCTTATTTCCGTTCGTCGCTTTACTAGAGATAATTTAGTGTCTATTGAATTTGATCCGTTTGGTTTTCTTGTGAAGGACCTCAAGACGCGGGCTCCGCTCCTGCGATGCAACAGCAGCGGTGATCTTTACCCTCTGGTGCTCGGGTCCTCCTCCATCACTTCACCAACTGCTCTTGCCGCCATCTCTGCTGACCTTTGGCACCAACGTCTTGGCCACCCAGGACGTCAACCTTTACATTCTATTAAAAACTCTAGTTCTATTCATTTTGATAATTTTTCGAATAATGTTTGTGATTCCTGTGTTTTGGGAAAAAGTATTAAACTTCCATTCTTTGCTTCTATGACATGCACTACTTTACCTTTTGATATTATTCATAGTGATGTATGGACCTCTCCTGTCATTAGTTCCTCGGGTCACAAATTTTACGTTTTATTTTTGGATGATTACTCTAATTTTTTGTGGACATACCCTTTAACTCATAAATCAAACGTCTTCTCCGCTTTTTGCCAATTTGCTTCCGCTATTAAAACACAATTTAACCACACAATTAAAACGTTTCAATGTGACAATGGCCGTGAGTACGTTAATAATGCTTTTCAAAATTTTTTCACCACAAACGGCATTCTCTATCGTCTTTCATGCCCCTACACATCCTCACAAAACGGCAAAGCCGAACGTAAAATTCGTACCATTAATAACCTCATCCGAACCATTTTATCTCACGCCAATCTCCCCACCAACTTCTGGCACTTTGCCTTGGAAACCGCCACATATCTCCTTAACATTCTCCCGTCCACCATCACCAAAAATAAAACACCCACCGAAATCCTTTACCGCACCACTCCCACATATGACCACCTCCGTGTCTTCGGTTGCCTTTGCTACCCTCTCACTCCCTCACCCACCATCCACAAACTCGATCACCGTGCCCATCCTTGCGTCTTCTTGGGTTACCCACCTACCCATAGGGGGTACCGTTGTCTTGACTTGAATACCAAACAGATTTTTATCTCTAGACACGTCATTTTCGACGAAACGATTTTTCCATTTAAACACACCGTCTCCCCTAACCCGGACTACACCACCCTAGACACTGAACCACCACCTTTTCCACATCACCTACAACACCACTTTCCCCATCCCAGCCCACCCACACCCGCTGACCATTCCCCAACGACCACCTCCACATCATCCACTAGCCCAAGCCCAACTCCCTCTACCACTCCCCCCACGGCCCAACAGACCCACCCATATCCTACGACCACCCAACCACAGCCCAATACCCCTACACCAAACACCCAACCTACACCAAACACCCGGCCCACTCACACAACAACCCCGATACCCACTACCCAACCTACGCCACCGGCCCCACCACCTAGGACCATCCACACCCGCTCCATGAGCGGCATTTTCAAACCCAAACAACCATTTAACCTGAACACCACCACCACCATTGTTCCCATACCCAAAAACCCAACCGATGCCTTGTCTATACCGGAATGGTACTCTGCCATGACTACAGAGTACAATGCTCTTCTTAGGAATGGGACGTGGGAATTGGTACCTCGTACTACTGATATGAATGTTATACGCAGCATGTGGCTTTTCAAACATAAGTTCAGGTCGGATGGTTCCTTGGAGCGTTACAAAGCTCGTTTGGTATGTGATGGTCGCCTTCAACAAGTAGGTGTGGATTGTGGCGAGACGTTCAGCCCGGTTGTCAAACCGGCCACTATTCGGACGGTTCTGTCCATTGCCCTTTCGAAGGGTTGATCTGTCCATCAGTTGGACGTCACCAATGCCTTCCTTCATGGGAATCTCCATGAAACGGTATACATGTATCAACCTATGGGGTTTCGCGATAAACGATTTCCTGACTACGTTTGCTCCCTCAAGAAATCTCTATATGGTCTTAAACAGGCTCCCAGGGCATGGTACCAGCGGTTCACCGACTTTGTTCTCTCCATTGGGTTTCACCACAGCAAGAGCGATGCCTCCCTATTCACGCTCCATCAGGGAACCCACACTGCTTATCTACTTTTATATGTTGATGATATTCTTCTCGTCACGTCTTCTGATCAACTTCGCAGCTCTCTCATGGCTAAACTTGCTGCCGAATTCGCCATGAAGGATCTTGGTCCTCTCAGCTACTTCTTGGGTATTTCTGTGTCTCGTACCAACGACACAATGTTCCTCTCGCAGCAGTCTTACACCAGCGAGATTATCGCTCGTGCAGGTATGCAATCCTGTAACCCAGTTGCCACACCAGTTGACACTAACAGCAAGCTAAGTGCGACCGCAGGTGAACCATTTCACGACCCCACTTTATATCGCAGTCTGGCCGGCGCCCTACAGTATCTCACGTTCACCCGGCCAGACATCTCATATGCTGTTCAGCAGGTATGTATGCACATGCACTCTCCCGGGATAGACCACTGGAATGCACTGAAAAGAATTATCCGATATATAAAGGGCACGTCTGCTTACGGGATCACGCTTCGAGGCTCATCCTCCCAGACTCTTGTGTCCTACACAGACGCTGACTGGGCAGGCTGCCCAGACACTAGACGTTCCACCAGTGGTTACTGCATATATTTTGGGGACTCTCTCATATCCTGGTCATCCAAACGCCAGAGCACGATTTCTCGTTCCAGCGCTGAAGCTGAATATAGGGGGGTAGCTAATGTCGTTGCTGAAATATGCTGGTTGAGAAATTTACTTCTTGAGCTGCGGCATCCATTGTCCTGTGCCACTCTGGTCTACTGTGACAACGTCAGTGCCATTTACCTGTCTGGGAACCCGGTGCAACATCAGCGCACCAAACATATCGAGCTGGATATTCACTTTGTTCGTGAACAAGTTCAGCGGGGTCACGTGCGAGTTCTTCATGTCCCAACTCGGTTTCAAGTTGTAGATATTTTCACTAAAGGCCTGCCTCGTGTGTTATTTGAAGATTTCAGAGACAGTCTCAGCATTCGGCCTCCTCCCGCTTCGACTGCGGGGGTGTAATAGATAGCATAATAGATAGAATATATTTTGTAATTTGAATTGTAATTATGTGATAATCTCTATCCATAAATAGAGACCCTAATGTATTGTTATATATAGTTGGTAAATCAATAGAAGGAGGCAAGGGATTACATTCTATCAGTACGTTATGGTTCATTTAAACATGTGGAAAGCATATCATGGTGGTCAATTGGCCATCATGTTGACTGTTAACTGTGCTTGTAATTTTAGTATATAATGCTAACTTATACTGCTATGTATCCACATGAAGGTGTTTATCCACATGAGTTTGTATTGCGAGTCTTTATTGAAAATTTTTAAAAATGTTTCTATCGTTACACTATATAGTACATTACAACCTGTAAAGTTTTATTTACTATTATTGTTTGCAATGATGCAGGCAACTCCTATGACCATTGATTCTCCTGCTAAGTCATTAGGGAATTCTGATTGTCGATGAAGAAACTGAAAGGAATAAATGGGTTGGCAATGTTGATGGTCAATGGCAATGGCAATGGTAATGATGATGGGAATTCTCACTGGTACTAACCTTTTTCTCACTATTGTTTATGATATAATTATGTATAAAAACACACACTGTTTGAATGATTTGTTGATATTGTTTGTTTTGACATAGAATAGAAGAATAAATGCACAGCAATGAAAAGTTTTGTTGTGTGTTTGTTTGCTATGCCAATAATATATATGTTATGACTTTGGTTAACTATATGTAAAGTTAGATTAGCATGAGAACGTATGTTTAGCTCAAATGGATAACTGCATTTAGTTTGTATGTATACTGCAGGACACTTATACCCATGGTTTAAAAAAAGAGTTCAGGCGTGCACCTTGAGGCACGCCTCAAGGCGATTTGATATGCAAACGAGTCCAAGGCGGTGCCTCGGGGGGTTATTTTGTGTGTGTGCCTCATAGAGATGAGGCGTTAAGAAAAGCTACACCTCAGGTTCGCCGCATGGGGTCTCGATGTTTGTTTTTGATATTTTAGACTCTTTGTGCTAATTTCAAACATTCCATGTCTTTTTAATGTGTGTCTTTTTATGGTTTTGATGAATATGATTATAGAATTAGTGAGTATTTTATATTTATTAGATATATAATTTATATAGATATTTTTTAACTCCGCCTCGGGCTTACGCCTCGGTTTGGCTCGAGGCTTATGCCTCGTGAGGCGAAGGGAAAATGCCTCAAGGATCGTTTTCGTTCTTTTAAACTTTGCTTATACCACTTTACTTTAATATTTCTAGGGATTTCTAATGTAGGTTTCCCATTCACATGATGCATTTGCTTTGTAGTTAATCACTTAAATATTAATTAACTTTCTACATAAAAGAAGTGTTGAATTTGATTGTCGTTTCCATTTTAATTGAAAAATTATTGTTGGTGTCCGACTACTCTCCTCAAATCATGTTTTTATTTGTTTTTTCATATCACAGGTCTATCAGGGGCAACTATTGATGTGCATTGTTATGATGTATTCACAAATAAATGGTCACCTGGAAACTGTTGCGGGTACAATGGTAGTTATTCAGATGTGATAATTTGATAGTTCATGACCTCCATACAACTTTCTATTTTATGTTACATATATTTACATTTCATTACATGAGCCTAGGGTGGAATTGGTCCAATGTTCTATCTGCTGAAGATCTCCACGTTCTTGACCTAACATAACAGCGACCTCGGTCGCATAGGTTTTGAACTTGAGATATTTGCTCTTTTTACATGTACATAGGTTCGGATAGTTAAACCCTAATATCTTCTAACACGGCATCAAGTTTAGGGTCTCTTTCAGGTCTTCATCTTACGCAAGTTTAATTTAGCCGCGGTCAGGTTTACACCAGGGTAACTTTAATTTTTTTCTCTTAATTATTCTTTTATTGCAACTGTATCTAATATTCATGGTTTCTAAGTTGGATATTTGGGGTAATTACATTAATTGCTTCTAAAAATTTAATAAAGCAACAACGGACTATATCTATGCTTTTTATAACGTTTTTTATTCATACATTTTTGATAAGAACGTTGATGTTGGTTTCACGTGTAGTGTTTCAGTTTCTTAATGGTACGCATCTCATGTAAAGTTCTACCTGAATTCCTCAGGTATAAGTATAACCTACAGTGTACTCGAGGAAGTCAAACCTTCAAGCTTTGAAATTGGTCCCAATGAATTAGGATCAATAGTTGAAGGCTGTAGTTAAGAGAAGGTGAAATCCCACGATGGGGTTCAAGGCATTATGAAATAGATCTCTACTCAACTGATATCACTTGGTACACCCGCTGCAACGCGCGGGCATTCCCACTAGTTATTATTATTATTGTTATTATTGTTACTATTATTATTATTATTATTATTATTATTATTATTATTATTTTTCTGTTATTAATATTATACAAACATAAATTGAGGTTCTGTTTTCATGAAATTATGCAATTGTACGGTAAAAGTTAATTGTAAGTTGTAACCATAATTGTTGTAAATTTGGGGAAACTATGAATTGGACATGGTAGTGTCAAATCCCAGGGGTCGCTCTGGAGGGTTGATTACAGCTTGGGATCCAAAAGTCTTTTCAGTCTGTTCCTCGATTATTAAGCAGAATTTTGTGTTGACTTAGGGGTTTATTAATGAGGTAAATACAAAAGTAAACATCTTGAACGTATATGCTCCTCAACGAGCTGGGGAAAAGAAGGTACTTTGGAATACTCTATTGAATGTTATGTCTAGTAAAGATGGTATATGGGTTTGTTTGGGAGACTTTAATGCGGTCCGATACCAGGAAGAAAGAAAGAGGTCGAAATTCAACTAATCGGTGGCAAAATATTTTAATGAATTCATAGATGAAGCCGGGCTAAAAGAATATTGTATGAAAGGGTTTCGGTATACTTTTGTGTCAGTTTAGGGATCGGAATTGAAAATGAGTAAGATTGATCGGTGCTTAGTGTCCGCTGATTTTTTTGACAAGTGGCCAGAGGCATGTCTTCGTGCTTTACCCCGATACTTATGAGACCATAGTCCCTTATTATTATCAATTGATAATAAGAACTATGGTGCTCGCCCTTTTCGGTGGTTTAATTCTTGGATCGATAGGGAGGGTTGCAAGGATTTGATTCGTGATACTCTAGAAAAGGCTTCGCATTTGGGCCCTCCTGACATACTTTTGATGATGAAGCTGAAAGATTTGCGTTCTGTTTTGAAAACCTGGAAGTGGGATGTGGATTTAAAAGAAAAGGAAGATATGAGATGCCTTAAAGATGATATCCAAATCCTTGAAAAGATTGCTGAACAGAGAGATTTAGTTGAAGATGAGCAATGGTCTTGGACCGAGTGTCAAAATCGTAGCAGAGATCTAGAAGCGGCGCACAACAAAGATGTGAGACAAAAATCTAGGTGTCGCTAGGCGAATTTTGGCGATGAAAATACGACATTTTTTCATCGTATCATTAATGGTAAGAAGGCGATTAACCGTATTCCTGGCTCATTGGTTGACGGGGAGTGGGTTTCGAAGCCGAATTGGGTGAAGAGAGAAGTTTTGAAGTATTTTAGATCTCATTTTTCAGATAAAAACAAGAAAAGACCGAATCTTAGAACTGGGAACCTGAAGACGATCTCGCAACAATCTGCCGATTTTCTTATTGCACAGTTTTCTAGAGAAGAAATCAAGGAGGCTGTTTTCGATTGTAGGATTGATAAAGCACCGGGCCCGGATGGTTTCAATTTTCATTTTGTGCGAAGTTTTTGGGAGTTTTTGGAAGACGATTTTTATAAGATTATGTCTTATTTTCACTGCCCGGGGGTGATTAATAGGGATTGTGGGTCTTCGTTTATCACTTTGGTTCCAAAAATTAAAAATCCCACGAGTCTAAAAGATTACAGACCAATCACTTTGGTGGGAGTTATAAGTAAAGTGATTTCTAATATCCTCGCTTTGCGCCTCAAGAATGTTATCGGCTCAATTATTTCGGATGACCAAACATGATTTTTAAAGGGGAGGAACATCTTGGATGGTCCATTAATGGTCAATGAGGTTCTAAGTTGGTTGAAAAGGAGAATAAAAAAGCGTTTCTAATGAAAATTGATTTTGAAAAGACATATGATAACGTGAATTGGAGGTTTTTGATATCGATTCTCAAGCAAATGGGCTTTCCGAATATATGGTGTCGATGGATACAAGGGATTCTTGAGTCTGCGCGCTCTTCTATTCTTGTTAATGGATCCCCCACCTTCGAGTTCCAATGCGAGAAGGGTTTCAGGCAAGGTGACCCGCTCTCTCCTTTTCTTTTTCTAATTGTTATGGAAGCTTTGTCGTCTCTTTTTTATAAAGCTGAAGAAAAAAAGGAATTTGCTGGTATAAAATTGGGAAATGAGGGCATGTTTTGTTCACACCTTTTCTATGCGGATGATGCTCTTATTATGGGGGATTGGACGGAAGAGAATGTTCTAAAGATGGCTCGGATTTTGCGTATTTTTTACATATGTTCGGGGTTAAAGATAAACATCCATAAATCTAACTTGTTCGGGGTTGGGGTGTCTTCAAATGATGTCTTAGTTATGGCTGCTACCTTAGGGTGTTGTGTTGGTGACACCCCGTTTGAGTATTTGGGGATCAAGGTTGGGTCTAATATGAATCGGTGTATGAATTGGAGAAAAGTAGTTGAAGTATTTGAGAGCTGATTGAGTCATTGGAAAGCCAAACTCCTTTCTATAGGTGGCCAAGTTATATTAATAAAATCAGTCCTTGAAAGCCTCCCGGTGTACTACTTCTCCTTATACAAGGCCCCGGTCAAGATTAATGATTCGTTAGAAAAGCTTATTAAAAGATTTTTGTGGGCGGGGTCGGATCATAATAATAAAATTCATTGGGTTGCTTGGGAGAGATTGACGGCTCCTAAAAAAATGGGTGGGTTGGGTCTCACCAAGTTAAAAGACTCTAACGAGGCTCTTTTAGCTAAGTGGGTTTGGAGATTCAAGAGCGAAGATAAAAGTTTGTGGAAAAAAGTAGGTGTCGCTTGCCACCCATGTAGATGATGATGTTCGTTTATTCCTATTTCTGCCGGTTCAACCAGGGTGTGGGCTGCCATAGCACGGTTAGGGGAGAAGCTCAAATTCGGGGAAAAAAATTTTACCTGTTGCTTTCGAGGATCTTGTGGTAATGGTACGGATATCCGTTTTTTTCTTGACCATTGGATCTTAGATGACACTTTGAAAAACAAATTCCCTCGGCTTTTTAGTTTGGATGATAAAAAAGATTGTCTTATAAGGGATAAGTGGAATAGGGATGGTGTGACGGGATCGTGGAACGCTCTTACTATTGTGCAGAGGACTGCAAAAGACTGCAGTGCGGAGATTCTTATGCTGTTAGCAGTTCTGCAGCAGGTCCGCATCCATAATCGGGCTGATATCTGGTCTTGGTTTCGTTCGGGTTCAAAACCATTCTCGGTCAAAGCTGTAAAACAATTAATTCTGAAGAACATGCTATACGATAATTGGTACAGGTTCAGATGGGTTAACTGGGTGCCGTTAAAGTGTAACATCTTTGCCTGGAGATCTTAGTTGGATCGTATCCCTACATCTTTAGCTCTGGCCAGAAGAAGAGTTTATCTTGATGATCAGGTTTGTTCGTTATGTCGTTTTGATGCAGAATCCTCGGTTCATTTGTTTTCTGGGTGTGGTTTTTCCTTCAGCGTTTGGAGTGCTATTGGGGCTTGGTGTAACAACAAGTCGACGTTCGCCTTTCAAGTGAGCGACTTCTTGGAAATGGCTATATTCGTGACTGATGATAGAAGAGGAAGGAAACTTATTCAAAGCATCATCATCGTCACTATGTGGGTTTTATGGGATGCTCGTAATAAGAGAATTTTCAATCATAAGGAGCCGAAGGTTTATGAGGTGATTAACAATGTTAAGTCAATGTCATTTTTTGGATTAAGAATAGGAGCTTGTTTAAAGATATTGTTTGGGTAGATTGGGTTAAAAATCCATTGTATATGTTGTAGTTGTTTTGTGTGCTGGTCCTTGTTTTGAGGACTCGGTCGGTTGTTAATGAAATTTATAGTTCAAAAAAAAATTATATTACTATTGGGTCTTTAGAACTTTAGAACGGTTTTACTTAAGTTTAATTGGAGTTTGATCATCAAATTTAACAAATGGTGTCAATGCATGGATTGTCACCATCGTTGGATTTCCTTCATAAGGTCAGTGTCTAACATCTAATAAGCAGGGGTGTAATCATGTCGGGTTGGCGAGTTGAAGAATTTTAGGTTGGTGGGTAGAATAGGTACCCCGTACACTCGAATACAAGCCATATTTTATTTGGGTCGGGCACACTTAAAAGTTCAAACCGGTTCATGTCGTGTCTTGCAAGGTTCATTTGCTAATATGATTAATAACTAGTGACTTACTAATGATTTAATCAACTAATGACTCGAGCTCAAATGAACATTTTTGTGATTAGTGTCTTCTTAATTGGTTTTGTTTTTCTATCTCTCAATCTCAATTAACAAAGGTTAAGTATATTCAGCTCAAGGTTATTATAGTATTCGAAAGAAATGATTGAAAATTCGATAGTTAGAACTAGTGAATAAAACAAGAGGCCAGGAAGTTTTTCGCGTACAAATTCAGTGAACCTATGAAGTCTCGCCCACTGTTCCCCTGTCCAAACATTAAACACTTATCCTCATTAGATGCGAAAAGTCTAATTAGCCCATTTTCACTTCGGGAAGTCAAAGAAGCTGTTTGGGATTGTGGTAGTGAGAAGGCGCCGGGTCTAGATGGTTTTACCTTCGGTTTCCTCAAGCACTTCTGGGAACTTTTTAAAGACGATGTCATGAAGGTCATGGACGAGTTTTATCTCAATGGTGTGATAAACAAAGGGTGCAGCTCATCCTTTATTGCATTCATTCCCAAAGGAGTGAACCCGATTAATTTTAATGACTTTCAGCTCATTAGCCTAATCAGATGCATATCCAAATTGATCTCCAAAGTTATGGCTAACCGGTTAAAGGGTGTAATTGGGTCCGTTGTATCATAATATCAATCCCGGTTCCTGTCGGGCAGGAATATTTTGAATGGCCCACTTATTTTGAATGAACTCATTTCGTGGGTTAAAAATTCTCACTTCGAAGAGTTTATCTTGAAAGTTGATATGGAAAAGGTGTACGACACAATCAGTTGGAGTTTCATTATCTCTGTATTGCACCAAACGGGGTTCACAGACAGATGGGTAATGTGGATTAGAGGTATTCTTGAATCGGCAAGAGCTTCGGTCCTGATAAACGGTTCGCCCTCAGATGAGTTCCAATGTTTCCGAGGAGTAAGACAAGGTGATCCACACTCCCCATTCATCTTCATTATAGCAACGGAAGCACTTACAAGTTTTATCGGGAAAGCGAAAGAGGTCGGTCTGATAAGGGGTATACGACTGCCCAATGACGGCCCAGTTATGACCCACCTAATGTATTCGAACGATATCGTATATATGGGTGATTGGGGTGAAAACAATATTCAAAACTTAATAAGACTCATGAGATGTTTCTTCCTGGTGTCTGGCCTCAAGATGAATTACAAAAAGACAAATTTATATGGTATTGGTGTTAGTGAGAATGTGGTTCAAACCATGGCAGCGACAATAAATGTAATTTGGGAAGGTTGGCATGTATGTATCTAGGACTGCCGGTGGGGGCCAATATGAACCAAGCAAGGTTTTGGGGTGGGGTTATTGAAGTAGTTAAGAAGCGATTGTCAAAATAGAAAGCAAAGAACTTGTCAATTGGGGGCAGAGTTGTGTTGCTTAGGGCTACTTTGGACAGCCTTCCCCTTTACTCCTTTAAATTTATAAAGCTCCGAGAGGGGTTCTTGATACACTAGAAGCTCTTAGAAGGCGATTTTTTTAGGGCGGTACTAAAGATAAATCAAAGACCAATTCGGTAGCATGGGAGAGGGTTATCGGGCCAACAAAAAAGGGGGTCTCGGGTTGGGATCATGAAAGCGATGAATGAAAGTTTGTTAATGAAGTGGTGGTGGAGGTTTAAACAAGAAAAAAGCGCTTTATGGAAACGTGTAGTCTTGGCCGTTCATCATCATCCGAATTCATGAGCATACTTTCCAGTAAAAGCGGGAGTATCGAGCACATGGAACACCATAAACATGTTAGAAAAGGAGCATGCAGACACCAATCTAGATGTTTCAACCTTAATGAGGGGTAAAGTTGGAAATGGTGTAGAAATCCGATTTTGGGTGGACTGGTGGATTGGGGACTGTCCGTTAAAGGTCCGTTTTAAAGCTTTGTTTATGCTTGAAAAAAGAAAAATGTTTCGGTTGCTCATAGGTTGAGTTGTTGGGAATTGAAGCGTAATCCATGTGGGTCACTGAAGTGCATGAAATGTTACATTGCAGCAACTTGATTGCAGGAATGGAGCTGTCTTCGGAACAAGATAAATGGGTATGGGAAAGCAACTCGGATTGCTTATTCTCGGTAGCAAGTGCAAGGAAATTGCTGACTCAATACGCTACTCCTTTATGCCCTTTTCCAGTGGATAAAAGGGGTGCCTAAGAAGGTAGGAATTTTTGTATGGAGGGCTATACAAGATCACTTGCCGACTCTCAAAGGCCTGAAAAGAAGAAATTTTTTCCACGGTTCGGCCATCTGCGGAGTAGGTGAAGATGATGTTGACCACTTGTTTATGGGGTGCTATGTCGCTTCAGTGCTATGGCATAGAGTCAGCTCATGGTGCGAGCTGCAGTCACTCTATGTGTTTAATGTCAAAGATTTACTAAACGTGCACATGGAGATTAATACAACTGAGGAGAAGCGAAGCTTGGTGAGATTCATAGTTTTGGCAGGCTGTTAGGTGATGTCGTGTGGATTAAGTCACTTAAACTTCTGTTTCTTAAATTGACAATTTTCCGGTGGAAATGACAAGACTCAATGAAAAAGGTAATTAAGATGAGACTTTAAGTTAAAACACTTGGTCAAGTTTAAAATTTATAAAAATTAAACGATAATTGCTAATTGTTCTAAACCCACACAATAGGCAAGTGTACCTATCGAATGTAGTATAGACTCAAGCAAGTACTGAGTATCGAACCCAAACACACGACTTCCCCTACTCAGCCTTAACTTGCTTTCTAATAAAAGTAAAGATAGAAGTGAGAGAGCGCGAGAATAACCAACGTAGAAATCAATATCCACAAGAAGTGTTGCTTGGGGATCCAACTAACTTTGGGATGGATTATAATAGTAATTACTTAATTAAGTGGTGTATTCAAGTTGCACACTTGTGCTTAATTTTGAGTTGCTTAATGATGCATTCTCTAGAGGTGACTGTTTTCTCATAACTAGTTTATGTTCTTGTTTAAAGTGAGGGTCTCCCAATCGGTAAGCTCACCTCCTAACAATGAGGGACGGACTACTCAAGACTATGCATGCCCAACCCCGAAGAATCCACCTCCCAGTGTTGCAATAAAGACATCTAACTACTTTAAACTTTTATGAATGACTTGCCGGTGGCCGGAGCATGGCCGAACAAGCTACCACTTGATATCATAAAGGAGTCGTGACTAACCAGAACACGTGCATCCCCTACTTGAATTAATTAAACTTTCAAAAAGTGATTGACCTATTACTAACTGTGAGCAGTATAGTAATGGAAGAAGATAACGACCGTCCGCTTCCAACACGGGTTCACCAATTCTTGGTTTGCGCCAAAACTAACACATAGACAATGGAGCTAAGTCGCACAACCAAGTCTTGGCTTATCAATAGGATCAAGTATAAAGACCGTACCGACCCTAAGTGAGATTTTGATAGCCAAGGATCAAGCCATAAAGTGTGATTGTTTCCAAACACAAATGGGCCAATCTCTACACGTGGAGTTAAAGTTAGCATACAAGTGCATGGGTTTTTACACACCATGGGTACACTCATAAGTCCCTCCACTTTCTGTCAAAACACCCACAAGACCAAATACTAAGTGTTAGTTTTAATTAATTCATCAAACAAAGTTTTAAAGTAGAAAGAATTAGACAAGAACAAAAACCACCACTCAAGAAATAAAAACTATATAATCCATTACCAAAGAAGTCTTCACCCTAGCAATACTCAAGAATCCTAGCCAATGATTGGCATTACAACATGCACTCTAAGTTGGTTGTTCAAATAACACATAGTAGTGGTTGTTTGGAGGATCAAAGAGGGTTTTAGGGATGATTTGTAGTGATCTCTCTCAAGCTCTCACTCTAGTAGTGTTTATGGAGTGATCCCAAGCTCCAAAGGTCACTTACGAGACCCTTAAAATGGCAGAAATGTGGGAGAGATTAGGGTGGAAAGGATGGATGAAGGGATGCCCAAAATGTGGAGTGGAGACCTCTATTTATAGGCAAATCAGCCTAAGCACGCCCATGCTTAAAGTTCTGGCATGCCCATGCTCGACAGTAGGTACTCTTACAGAGTCCCTTCTGCAGAAGCTGTTTGTCCTTGGGGGCTGCACGGCCATGCTTAGTATAGTGGCACGTCCGTGCTTGCTGCTTCGTGTAACCGTCTTGTTAGTTTAGTCGGTTGGGATCCTTGGGGTGCACGTCTTTAAAGGCACGGCCGTGCACAGGTGTTTGGCACGCCCGTGCAAGCCTGTAAATTGACTTTTTGCTTTCCGTTGACCTGGAAATGTTGACTTGTTGACCCGAGACAGTTGCACGGCCGTGCTGCATCTAGCAGAGCTTCAAAGTCTTCAATTCCTCATCCGTTAGTATTGTTTTGTGCCGTTTTTCACTCCTAG
Source organism: Ambrosia artemisiifolia (assembly GCA_032199755.1). NCBI lineage: Eukaryota > Viridiplantae > Streptophyta > Magnoliopsida > Asterales > Asteraceae > Ambrosia > Ambrosia artemisiifolia. The sequence continues at coordinate 11,828,445 of CM063514.1, forward strand.
ACTTCAAAACTTGCATGTGGGAAACAAGGTTGTTGTACCATGTACCATTTTGTCCCCTAGAAGCTTGTTCTCCACTCAAAATATGCCTTTATTCTTCCTTTTTTTTTTTTTTGCTTCCAAGAACCTGCATTTATCTTATAGGAACATTTTAGCTATATTTTATAAAGATAAAAGCATAATAAATGTGCAAAAAGGAGGATAATTACATATGTAAAACATATTAAATATTCGGCAAATCATTGGGCGATATGGTTAGCACGTAACGAGGCCATTTTTTATGGGAAAAGAGTCAACCTGGATGGGTATTTGGTGAGGTCCAACCGATGACGCTTATATGGGTCAAGCACAAACTTAAACAAACAAGATGGGCGTGGGAGAATTGGGTAGCATTTGACATTCCTGTAACTTGATTGTAATTCTCTTTTAGTATCTATGGGTGTTGTATTGGGTGTTGTAATTCGGTTAATGCTAGTGTCTCACTAGTCACAGCCTTATAAATATTTTTGGGTATGGAATGAATTTAAGTTTGCCGATCAAATAAAAAAAATAATTAGCAATTGTCATTGTTGACCAGTTTTTAAAGCCCAGTACCAACCCATTATAACCTCCGTGTTGACCAATACTTGATTTATATAACACACGTCATAAATATCAGAATTCAGAAAGAAAAAATATTTATCATGAATTAATAAAATATAAGTTATAAATAATAATGATAATTTTCTAGTATTTTTTTTAGCAAACCATCAAAAATTTCATTCCATGCCAAAGACCATATTTCTAACAAGGTGCTATAAAGAGGGTACAAGATACACCAAAAGTCACCAAGACAATTACTCAAAATAAATTTACATCGTATTTCAACCATTTGTCTAGAGTTAAAGCTTTCCATGCTGCCCAAATCTTCAAGGTGAGATACGTGTTCTCTTTAATATTTTCTACCAATTTTGTCACTGAACTGGAATGGCCATTGAAAATTCTTTTTTTTATGTCTTCCCAGATAGTCCAGAGAGTCTTCATTATGATAAAATTCACCGCCTTCTTACGTTTGGCTGTGAAACTTAGCTCCTGAACAGCCCCAAATAAACCATTGACCATATCAAATAAAGCTACCTCGGTAGCTTCCATCCATATCCCCAACGCCCACTAGATAGTTTTAGCAGCAATACAGCTAACCAAAACATGATCCACAGTCTCCTCTGTGTAACCGCATCTAGCGCAAGGTTGGTTAGCAATAGCAACACCTTTTCGCTAAAGTTCAAAAATAGTAGTAATCCTATTTGCTAAGGCTTCCAAATTAAAGAATTGACTTTGGGGTAGCCCATTTAATCCATACCATATGCGTTTGAGCAATAGTACATATGCCCGCGAGTTGGATCTCCTTTCTGACTGATTTCACAATGAACTCCGTACCTCCGGTGTCTAACCAGCCCAATGAATCTTCATAATTAGTAATGTCACACCCTCAAATTGCACTTGCAGGGTTTTACCGCGAGGCACGTGACACACCAGGATCCAAGTCAACGGTCACATAGAACAACAACTGTATGCATAAAATAACGTTCGAAAACAACCACGCAGTTCAAAAGTTTAGCGGAAGCATAAATAAGTTTTACAATCCAAATTCCAATGTAAATAGTTTCAAAATAGTTCAAAGATGATTATTTAAACGATGCATGAGATGAACGGACGTTGTGGACTCCAGTGCGCCCTAAAGTCGCGCAGCTACCTTAGCGACCTAAGAAAAGATGCTATGTTTGTCAATATACAATATTAGTGAGTTCACAAGTTTTATATTTGCGAAAGTAAGTAAGTGTTTGAAAACCAGACCCACATAATCCTTACATCTATACCTGATGCTAGCCAGACATCGTTATATGATACTAAAGCATCGTGAACCTTTGCTTAACGTTAGTAAGTTGCCTTGTTTCCCCGCCACCGGTCATCACTAGATGCCGTAAGTTAGGTAGGACAAATACGCACCCGCTCGACCTCCAGTCGACACGAGTGGGTCTTGCCGGGCCTAATAGATCTATTCACACTCTCCCCGCTATGTTTTCACATATTCATGGTTCAAAAGTTAGAAGGACTTTAGATGAATGTCGCTTAGTGCACATGTGATATAATGTAATATATTTGATCTAAAACATTAGTGCTCATACAACATGTTTCTCCCCCAACAGGAAAACAGGAAAAGATGTTGTGAAACTCACCTTAGGTTGCGTCTTTAACAATAGGTATGAAAATCAGGTATGTGATAGTTCCAAATACCAGACACCTTTCATAAAATGTTTCTAAGTGTTTGACTGATGTTATATTTGTCTAATAACCCTTGGTTGTCCAAACCGTGACTTTGTATGTTTGCGTAAACGTTTGACTTTGACACGACCTCACAAGACTAGACATCCCGTTGGTGATCCGTTATATCCGTTTATCAGTTAAGTACAAGTTCTCCGATAACGACATGTAGGTATGATGTGCCTGGTTTTAGTAATTAGAAAAATGTCATTTTTCCCGGTGCCAAAAAGTTGATGTGTTAATTTCAAAATATTCGTTTGGGAAAAAGATTATTTTTTACTAAACCGTTAAACAAATTTTAAATTTATAAGTAAAAGATAATTACTTAGAAACTAAAACCAACACATAGGCAGAGAACCTGACGTGTATAGTATAGGTTTCTAGGGTAAATACCGAGTATCGTATTCCAAAGAACACACTTTCCCCTACTCAACCTTTCATCACATTAACTAAACGGGTTTTGAAAAAGAAAATAAAACGGAGGGGTTCTAAAGGAAAAATAGATTTTGAAAAAGGTTTGCTTTTAAAATACAAAAGATAAAAAACAATAGGGATAGCAAACATGTACATCTCGGGGACCCTCCGTATAAGTAGTCAATTTCATTAATAAAAGCAGTATTAAGTTTAATAAAAGCAGTATTAACTCTATGGGCCACGCATAGGGGAAGTTTACGAGTGCCCATAAAGGTGTCTTCAGACTGTTGGCCCGTAAGCAGGTCTTCTCCTGATTGACAATGCGGTGTTACTTAACTCACACTGCCGTGCAGCTTTTTGGAAAGTTTGAGTCCTGCTTTTTAGGCACTTCCCAAACCACCGCCAAGCGACTCGTTTAAGCATTGGGTTCTCTAATTCATCTTCTTAAATTTACGTAGAGGCTTAATTCTGACCGGGAATCCCTTCCACCTCTCTCAACTCTTGCTTTTTGTACCAAAGGATCTCACATGTCATTAGCTTGTGTGACGGGGGATCCTCTAAGAGGTTAACGGCTTTGTACTGATGAGAGCTGGATAAAGTATCCTTGTTTAAATTATCTTTTAAAAGTGATAACTTAATAATTTATTGATCAGATAAATTTAAGTTTGATTTAGTGATCATGTGACTTAACAAACCCAACCCATTACCTCCTGAGATGAATGAAGTCTTTAACAAAAGTGGAACATAATCCTAAGGGTGTGCAGTCCAAAGATCACTCATGCACCCGTAGGGAATCCTCCATTTGCCAAGAAAGTCACTTATACATCTGGTAAGAACCAGAAATGTGTCGCTCAGATCGGGTCCACTTCAGAAGACATTGCTTGGAGCCCGGTTTGGATATCAGAAACCCGAAGGATCTGTCTCAATACCGGTTTCCTTTCCTTGGATCTAGCTCGGGACTACCAGAAGCTGTACGAACCCCACGATAGTTAATTTTATTATTTATGTTACGGTTGATTTTAAAGGTTGTTAACTTAATAACTAATTGAACCTATCACAAAGATAAACAAACAAGAATTAGTTAAAAATATAAACACACCGAATAACTAAAAATAAAGTTATACAAATAATAAAAGTCTACAAATCGAAATAGGTATGGAGGATACTAGATGGATACAACCATAAATGATAATCAACACATGAACATGGATGCTTCCAACTCATAGACAAGCCTTCCAACTCCTTGAATCTATGTATCTAATGTGATCCTCACAACCCTCGATGTTTTATTGCATGTAACTACTCCTACGAGTCCATTCTCGGCCAAGATAATTAAGGTATGATGATTTTGAACCTTGGTGGGATGTTAGGATGGCCCTAAGGCCTCCCACAAGACCCCAAGATCTCTAGAAGAATCTTGGAAGTCGACCCAAGAAGGCACAAGAAGGAATACCAAATGATTGAGATGAGCTTGCTATTTATAGAGCTGCCAGGTGAAGCACGGGCATGCTCAAGAGTGGTGCACGGTCGTGCACTTTTCCAACGTATGTCCTCTTGCTGCAAAATCTGTCTTGTCTGTACTTCAGATCGTGCACGGGCGTGCCTAATGACAAAGTTGTTTTTCTTGTCTCTCAAGTTAGATGCGTTGTCTTCTAGCGTGTAGGACTTCTGTTCAAGTGAGCATGGGCGTGCTTGGTCAACCCCGGGTCAGTTTTATCATCGTTTAATCCCTGTAAAGGTCTTTACACATACTTGGAACATGCTTCGGGTCTCGTATTCTCAGGAATCTCCGGTTTTGGCTGTTTTTACCCGAAAATAACCTGTTTTTGGGTTTGAATTCCAATTTCCTGATAAACACAAATAGGAACAATTAAGTAACTATAATTATCAATTTAAGCTCAATTTTGTCCTATTATGAGACTAATAGTGCATGTTTTATATGTGTAATTGATGGCACATCACAATACCCCACACTTAGACTGTTGCTTGTCCTCAAGCAACCAAATAAAAGTCTACCTAAGGCAAGCAGCAATCAGCAAATCCTCAATCCACTTATTTATTTTTTTGTAAGAAAAATAAAACTGCATGACACGCCTACTTAACCCTTGGATTATGCTCAAACCTATACCTGCTCACAATGTTCACTTAACACTCAAGTTTTTCTTTTTGGTGAGTTTTTGGGGTGAACACTCAAGTCTGAACCGAAGTCGACACAAGTCATAAGCTTGTATGCAAATCAAGTCCTCGTCTCTAAACCGAATAACTATGGTAAATCAAGAGGGCATTAACATGGTTGTAATGTAGGGGTGCTAAAACTACTAAAGTAAAACAAAGATTTTTTTTACTATACACAAAGGGGGATGAGTCACCAAGCCGCGATGGACCGTCACAGTTGAGAGGCAGCAAGACGTGGAGGCGGGCACAACTTTTTCAGCAGCGATTTCTAAAAGGAGTTTAGTGTTTATTCCTCGATCCATCATCATCGCTATCTCACACTTCACAATGTAGTCGATATTGCTTCCTTTCTTGATACGACGCCCGGCTTTGTATCATATAGCGCCCTCCTGGATCAGCATCGTATACTCAAACTGTGAGTGAGTCATATTCTTGCTGCACCTGCCTTCATAAGGCCAATTTCCACACTTGATACGTCTTTCATACCGTTTGGCTCGTCTCTTAGCAGCAGTTTTTTATTGTCCACAAAAGGGTGAATTTTGCTCCATCTGTCGGCACAGTTTTCTTTCATCAGTTGTCTACTCAAAAATAATTTGAATCAGCTCTGGAGGCAGACGTGACTGAGCGAAGTGCAAGCACGCAAGCAAGTGTTTATCCATCGGATGCATCTTGAGAAAGTGAGGGGGAGAGCAAGAGAGAGATGAGAGAACAAAGAGAGAATGTAGAGAGAGCAGAGAGCAGCAGATACACACACACACACACACACATATATATATATATATATATATATATAGAGAGAGCAAAGTTCCAGTTCTTTAAGGTCTCACTAGTCAAATACCAAATTTTTATCTTTGAAGAACTTTTATTGCTTGTGGGCTCTCTTTTTACGTCTCTCTATTTATTTGGGCTCTCTTTTTATTTTGGGCTCTATCATACGTTTTGTATAGAAGATCTCCCTGTCGGACCCATCTTGTGTTGTTCCCCCCTTTTTGACAATGACATCACCCTTTCTAGCTTGCGGTCGCAAACCCTCAATGATGACTTGCTTATGGTTTTAAAGGTTGTTTTTGGCATGGAAATGGTGATTTTAGGGCAAAAACGGGTTTATAGAGGTTAGGGGTTGAGAGAGAGAACTTGGGGTGAGTTAGGGTTACACAAATGATGAAAAACAAGTCAAGTATGGTATTTATAGTTCTAACCAATCGTCCTACCGATTTAGGGTGACTGGCTCTCCTTCTAGGCGACTAGTAACTAGTAGCCTCCCCCAGGGGCGACTGATTTCGAAAAAGTCGTTTGCTATTTTAACGCATAAATTCACGTATACACATATCGGTGATGCGTTTGGTTTTAGTGTTAAGAAGATGTCAATTTCCCTGGTGCCAAAAACTTTCATGTGTCAATCCCAAAACATTGGTTTGGAGGAAACGACTGATTTTTACTAAACCTCATTAACAAAGTTTTAAATTTATAAAGTAAACAATAATTACTTTAGAAACTAAAACCAACACATAGGCAGAGAACCTGACGTATATAGTATAGCTTGCTAGGGTAAATAACAAGTATCGTATTCCAAGAGAACACACTTTCCCTTACTCAACCTTTCATCAATTAATTGATCGGATTTTAAAAAGAAAATACAACGGAGGGGTTCTTAAAAGAAAATAGTATTGAAAAAGGTTTTGGTTTTATAAAGTAAAAGATAAAATAGTAGAGTAGACTAATATGCACATCTCGGGGCCCTCTGTATAAGCAGTTAAATTTATTATTAAAATTAATAATTTAAGTTAATTAAATGTGAGGAAGACGAGAGGGATCTTGAAGTGTTGACACCTTTATAGAGAAGCGGGGCCACTACTAAGTAGAATGCATAACCCTCAAGTGTGGGCCCACATGAGAGTACTCCGCCAGGTCATCGCGTATAGCGGGCTCCTCAAACCGCGGTCAAGTCTCTTGTCTTTGAACTTATCTTCTTCTTGAATTGGAGGCATAACTTCCGACATGGAACACCGTGCACCTCCCTTAACTCTCGCATTTCGTACCGAAGGATCTCTCCTTAGGGTCAATCCCGAGTTTGTCCAACAACGTATCCCCTAAGAAGGTTAACGATCATGAACACCGAGGGATCTCTCTTACAGTTAACTCAGGAGACTCGTATCCCCATTGGCTAACGGTGTTGTACTAACGAAGAACTAGAAATAGAATCCTTAATTTATTTATCTTTTAAGTGACACCTTATTATTTAGTGATGAATTAAATATAAAGTTGGTTAGATGAATGACAACTTAATAACTCAACCCATAACCTCCCGAGATGAATGAAATCCTTAACAGAGGTGGAAGATAATCCTAAAGGCGTGTAATCCGAAGATCACTGGTGCGCCCATAGGGAATCCTCCCTTTTGCCAAGAAAGTCACTCAACTACTGAATGAAACCCTTGATAAAGGTGGAACATAATCCTAAAGGCGTGCAATCCGAAGATCACTGGTGCGCCCGTAGGGAATCCTCCCTTTACCAAGAAGATCATTCAGTCATCTGGTATGTACCAGAAATGTGTCGCTCAGATTTGGTCCACTTCAGAAGCCGTTGCTTAGAATCCGGTTTGGATATCAGAAGCCCGAAAGATCTGTCTCACTACCGGTTTCCTCGCCTTGGATCTAGCTCGGGGCTACCAGAAGCAGATTATACCTCTAGTTGTTTAATTAAGTTAGAGTATTTTAGGTTAATAACTTAATCATCATTCAAACCTACCACAAAGATAAACAAACAAGGATTAGAAAAAGATAACACAACAAATAACTAAAAATAAACTACTACTACTAATAATAAAAGTCTACAAATTGAAGTGGGTTCGGGAATATTGAAAAGATACAACCATAACAAATAATCAACACATGAACATGATTGCTCATAGACAAGCTCTCCATCTTCAAGTGATATGCATCTAACATGATCCTCACGACCCTCGATGTTTTATTGCATAAACTACTCTACGTTCCCATACTTGAGTGAATCAAGGTAGGACGAGGCCTAACCTTGGTCCTAAGACCTCCTAAGGGACCCCAAGATCTTTGCAAGACCTCTGGAAGTCGACCCAATAAGTGCTCAAGTCAAGGTGGAATGGGATGATCAAATGGTGAAGGTTAGCTTGCTATTATAGAGTTTCAGGTGAAGCACGGGCATGCCAAGGTGTGTCAAGGGCGTGCTCGTTGCCACACGTACGTTTTGTTGCTGTTTGGCAGATGTTTTCTGTCCTTATTGTCTCAAGCACGGTCGTGCCAAAGAGATGGGCACAGGCGTGCACTGCCTACTGAGTATGTTTTCATGCTTTCCATGTTTGCTACGTCGTATTCTCGCGTGCAGGGCCTTCGTGTAAGTGAGCATGAGTGTGCTTGGTCACTCCCGAAATGATTTTATCACTGTTTAAGCCCTTGGATTGTCCTCAAACATACAGGGAACAGGCTGCAAGTCTCGTATCTTCAGGAATCTCCAGTTTTTGCTTGTTTTTACCCGGAAATCCTCTGTTTCCGTCTTGGAGCTTCTGTTTCCTGAGAAATACAAATAGGAACGAATTAAGCACCAAATATCATTAATATAATCCTAATTGTAACCTATTATGAGACTGTTTATGCCTGTTTTATATGTTAATTTTGTGAGTTATCAATCGGCAAGTAATATATTGATCGTATGTCCATTATTTATCAGTCCCTTACCATTAGGTTATTGTTTCACCTACGAACGGGATACAAGACTCGTACACCGGTGTTCCCGGTGATTCCTTGAATCCTCGAACCGTGACTAGTGTGTGTAAACCGCCTCCCAATGATTCCCAGAATCACCGAACCGACTCAACAAACCCGTAGAGTTCGTTTAATAATTGTTTCGCTAAGGTAGACTTAAGTGTTTGTTAGAAATATTAACCTGAGTTTTCGGGTTGTCACATCATCCCCCTGTTGAAAGAATTTTCATCCCGAAAATTGTTCGAAGCTGCTAGGAATGAAAGAAAATTTTTCCAGTTGCTACAGTATCCCCCTGCTGAAAAGAATTTCGCCCCGAAATTCAGTTTGCTTCAACGGTGACAAGTTTTGATTTCTTGAATAGGTGGGGATAATTGAGTTTCATTTGATCTTCGTGTTCCTATGTGAACTCCGATCCACGATTGGAGTTCTAACGAACTTTTACAATGAGTATTTTACTCCGACGAAGGCTTCAAATCTTAAAGTCTAGAATTTCAAGTAGTACTTCAACGATACACAACTAATCATCGACTTTGATTTCATCAAGAGGGGCAACAAGTGTCTCATCAGATAGACACTTATTTAGGTTAGAGACATGGAAAATGTTATGCACGCTACCGAGTTCGGCTTACCACGCTTCCCAAATCGTATAACGCCTTTCCACGGAGAGACTTTCAAGGGTACCATGTCGCCGACTTGGAATTCCAACGTTTTACGACGACGATCGGCAAGCTCTTTTGATAATCACGAGTTGCTACCATGTGGTTACGGATTTATATGATATTCTAGAAAGTCTCGTACACAGGTTCTAGACCAGTGAGTTGGCTCTCGCCCACTTCAGCCCAACAGAGTGGAGATCGACATTTCCATCCATATAGGGCCTCGAACAGAGCTGTCTTAATGCTAGAATTGTAACTGTTGTTGTAAGAGAATTCCAGCAAAGGTAGGTGACTCTCCCAACTTTTGCCAAAATCGATCACACATGCCCGAAGCATGTCTTCTAATGTTTGAATTGTCCGTTCCATTTGACTATCAGTTTGCGGATGATAAACTGTACTCATATCTAAACGAGTACCCAACGACTTTTGTCAAGCTTTCCAAAAAAAAAGAACCAAAACGAGAATCACGATCTAAAATGATAGAAATACGCACCCTGTGCCGAGAGACCACTTTCTTAAGGTAGATGCGAGCCAACCACTCCGTTTTCTCATTTTCCATGATAGCCAGGAAGTGTGCAGATTTGGTTAAGCAATCGAGAATCAACCAAATGGTATCACAACCACTTGGTGATTTCGAAAGTTTAGTTATGTAATCCATAGAGATTTGTTCTCATTTTCAAACCGGAATTTCAGGTTGCTGGAGAAGACTGGACGGTTTCTGGTATTCAACCTTGACCTTAGCATAAGTCAAGCATTTACTTACGTATGAAGCTATCTCAGCTTTCATATTTGGCCACCAATAGAGTATCTTTAAATCCTGATACATCTTGTCTGAGTCAGGATGAATAAAATATCCGGGTTTATGAGCTTCGTCCAAGAAAACCTCTCGCAAGTTACCGAACAACGGAACGCAAACGTGCTCAATGAAGTAGTGTAGGCCATCAGATTTATTCTCAAGATGTTTGTCAGCACCATGCATGATTTTAACGTTAAGGTTTTCCTCCTTCAAAGCTCCTTGCTGAGCAGAACGGATTTGGTCAGGCAGACCCGAATGAATGGTGAGCTGTAAAGCTCGAACAAAACGAGGTTTAACGGATTCATTTCTATTAAGGCGTCTGCCATAACATTCGCCTTACCAGGATGGTACTTGATAGCACAATCATAATCATTAAGGAGTTCAACCCATCGACGCTGTCGCATGTTTAAATCCTTTTGACCAAAGATATGCTGAGGAATCTTGTGATCGGTATAAATGGTGCGCTTGATACCGTACAAATAATGTCTCCAGATTGTTAGTGCAAAAACCAAAGCACCCGACTCCAGATCATGGATGGTGTAGTTCTTCTCATGGACTTTAAGCTGACAAGAAGCATAAGCAATAACCTTCTCACGTTGCATCAAAACACAACCGGACCTTGAACGGATGCGTCATAATATACAACGAAATCATTCGTGCCCTCAGGCAAGGATAGGATATGTGCATAATAGAGTTTAAGTTTCAGCATCTGAAATGCCGATTCTTGAGCATCACCCCAGTTAAACTTCTTGTCTTTCTGGGTAAGAGAGGTGAGGGGTTGAGCAATCTTCGAAAATCCCTAAATAAAACAATGATTGTATCCGGCGAGACCTAGGAATTACCGCACCTCAGTTGGCATTTTTGGTGCTTCCTAGTCTTTGATGGCTTCTATCTTTGCTGGATCAACATGTATTCCCGTCTCATTGATTACATGTCCAAGGAATTGGACTTCGTACAACCAAAAGTCATATTTTGATAACTTATCATAAAGTTGTTCTCATCTTGAGAGTTCCAAGATCAATACAAAACTCGACCTGACGCTGAGACGAGAGACTAGGCAAATCTTTAGTAAAAACGTTAAGAAAATCATGAACAACTGGAATGTCTTCAATATTTTTCTCTTCAACAGCTAATTTAGAAACAAGTGCCACGATGACGGTATAACCTTTACGAAGGTACTTATGATCTTTCGTACAAGAAATAATGCTCATAGGGATACCACTTTTCTCACCACGCACAGATAAGATTTCTCCATCAGGGAGTGGAAGTCGAATGACTTTATCAAAATAAATGATTACAGCCTGATACTTAGTCAACCAATCCATACCAACAACGACATCCGGACTACCCAAGGCAAGAGGCATACGATCTATGAGAAAAGACAGACTCAAAAGTTCTAGGTGACACTCATTGAAAATGTGTGTAGCCTCAATGTGCTTACCATTAGCCAATTCTGCTAAATACTTAACCTCTAAAGGTGTAGGCACAATATCTAGCAACTGATTGAATCCAACAGATATAAAACTCCTATCGACAACAGTGTCGGGCTTCCCTTGAAACAATGACGAAGGCGCGGGCATTCCTACTGCCACCCCCGTTGTTACCGTTCCCGTTCTTTGCACCATCCGCCTAATTTAGTTTGGGGCAATCCCGCTTGAAATGCCCTGTCTGACCACAATGATAGCATCCTTGATTAGGCTGAGGAGCTGCTGGTGGGTTTGATTTATCATTAAGCTTGACTCTGCAACTCTTGAATTCATGGTCACTTTTTCCACAACGCTAATACTGATACTTGTTACAAGGACCAATGTGATGGTAGTTGCACTTGCCACACTTAGAATAGTTACCAGCATAGAAACCCAATTTCTGCCCCGACTGGGAAACAAGAGAAGAGTTTGAAGTTTCAAACTTCCTTTGCTCTTGTTGAGGTTGATTGGAAGTGAGGTTCCTGCCAGAGTTGTCCCACTTCCTCTTGTTTTCAGGGGATTTCAGAGCTGCACCCCTTGGAGGCAAAACACCCTCATCCACTTTCTGATTTGTAAGCTTGTGGGATAGACGAATAGTCTTCTCAATGGTGGTTGAGTCTGATGCAGTCACCAACCACGTAATCTCAGGTACCAACCCAACACATAACCGCCAACTCATGATGTTTGGTGGTGTATTCTTTGATCTTAGAACCCCCAATCTTATGGTTCCACAGCTGATGCTCCAACTTCTGCACTTCATCCCTAGGGAAGTACTGACTTCTCAGATGATGAATGATATCGGACCAAGGCATGGCGTTAGCTTCACCCAAGCCAAGGGTCTGGGTAGTGGAGTTCCACCAAGTCAAAGCGGGTCCATCCAGAGTACCCGAAACATACTTAACCTGATTCTCCACCAGGCAATTACATGTGGCAAACACAGACTCAAACTTTTCAATCTACCTGAGCAGTCCCACTGCTTCCTCGGTACCGCTAAAATAATGTGGTTTGCAATCCATGAAAACCTTAAAAGTACAAATGGGCTGACCATGAGGAAGTGGTGGTGAAGGTACTTGCTGATTAACAACATTTCATATAAAAACATTTAATACTGCTCAACCAAAAGATGACGATAACAGAAAACGGATGAGAGTAGTAGTAGTAGTATTAGTAGTAAATAAATTTACTACCAAGGCCTTGAGCTTGGGCAGCCTGATAAGTAGCGAGAGCTGCAGCCACCTGATCTTGCATGAGATTGTTCAGCTCTTGCTAGGTCATACTGATGTTTCCACAACCTCGGTCATGACCACCATTACGTCCACCGCGTCTTCCTCTACGAGCAGCAGACATTCTTCTAATATCACAAACAAAGACATTAGAATCATCACATGTAACAGACTTGTAGCAAATATGCTATAAGGGAGAAAGAGAGCATCCCAACTAGATGAACCTGTATCAACTACAAACCATCTAGCTAGAATGTCCAAGCTTGCTGGATAGATAAGCACCACAAGCTCATCCACACTAGAGTGCCATACAATAAGAATCTCTAAGTGAACATTCACTTAGAGGTGTACTAGGACAAGTACGAGTGCAAGATAGTGTGTGAGCAAGTGTTTCCATTGGAGAATAGACAATAGATAAATAGATGATGTAACATGTAAATGATGATGTCAACAACCCTGCAATGTTAGTTAATTCCCATTTGACTCGACTCTCAAGTGTGTGACCGTCTAGTGTGTGAGACTCGGCTTTAGACCATACTCTGCATGCAGTCCTAGTCCGCTAACCATTGGCTCTTATACCAATCTGTCACACCATCAAATTCCACTTACGGGGTTTTACCGCGAGGCACGTGACACACCAGGATCCAAGTCAACGGTCACATAGAACGACAACTATATGCATAAAATAACGTTCGAAAACAACCATGCAGTTCAAAAGTTTAGCGGAAGCATAAATAAGTTTTACAATCCAAACTCCAATGTAAATAGTTTCAAAATAGTTCAAAGATGATTATTTAAACGATGCATGAAATAAACAGACGCTGTGGACTCCAGTGCATCCTAAACTTGTGCAGCTACCTTAGTGACCTGAGAAAACATGCTATGTTTGTCAATATACAATATTGGTGAGTTCACAGGTTTTATGTTTGCAAAAGTAATTAAATGTTTGAAAACCAAACCAACATAATCTTTACATCTATACTTGATGCTAGGTAGACATCGTTACATGTTATTAAAGTGTTATGAACCATTGCTGAATGTTAGTAAGTTGCCTTGTTTCCCTGAACTTTTTTGAGAAAAACTAAGAAAACCCTACTTCCCGAACTTTCTTTAATTGAAAATTTTAAAGCATGTAATATACATGTTTTTAAGAGTTTTGAGCAAAAAATAATAAAAGCACCAAGCGGTTTTATTTAATTTTAAATAAATAAGTTTTCCAGTCTTACATATGTAACACATGTAACATATGTAACACCAGAAAACTTATTTATTTAAATAAAACGCTCGGAGCTTTTTTGATTTTTTTTTGTCAAAACTCTTAAAAACATGTATATTACATGCCCTAAAATTTTCAATTAAAAAAAGTTCTAAAAGTATGGTTTTCTTGGGTTTTCTAAAAAAAGTGGGAGAAATATAAGCTAAGTATTAGGAGAAAACCCACTTTTTTGAGAAAATTAAACTTTCAATATATATATATAGGGAAAGGGTAAAACGAGAACCGTACTTTCGTGAAAGAACTAAAGAACTCACTTTAAAACCCAAACTTATCTTAATCAAAAAGGAATTTGTGGTTGAAAATTAAAGGTGAATAAAATATTAAAGGGGATATTCCCTTTTGGAAAAAGACAAACATTGGTGGGCCCAGATCTTTACATCGCTGTAAACCCATCGTAAATTTTTTTTTACTGTGGGGTTACCCATTTTTACATCGGTGTGTAAATTTTTTTAAAAATTCACATTTTACGTCGGGGTTCTTATGGTTCTTTCATGAAAGGCAGGTTCTCAATGGAACCTAATCCTATATATATATATATATATATATATATATATATATATATATATATATATATATATATATATATATATATATAGGATTGTGATCATTTGAGAACTCCTATGAGTTGTGAGAACCAAAGGAACTCACTTTATAACCACAAACTTATTTTAATCAAAAATGAATATGTGGTCCAAAATTAAACAACAATAAAATATTGAATAAAATATTAATATACTTACATGGGTTAAAAATCATTTACATCGGTGTAATTCAACGTAAATTCATGTATTTTTTTAAAAAAAATTACAACGGGGTTTATGTGTTTTTACAGCAGTGTGCAAAAAAAGTTTTCGCATTTTACGTCGAGTTCTCGCAACTCATCGAGTTCTCAATGGATCCCAACCCTAGATATATATATACATATATATATATATAAAGTTCCGGAAGTATGGTTTTCTTAGGCTTTCTAAAAAAATGCCTATATATCGTTGACACAGACTTGGCCGTTGAAGTCCGCCAAAACCGTGGGGTGATTTACATTCACTCTAAACCAACGGTTAACACACACACACATACACTTCAATTCAAACAATGACGCGTTGGAACAAGGATGAGGAGATCGCCTTGCTAGTGTGTTACCAAGACGCGAGGAACGACCCTGCCCTACAATAAGTAAACTGCCACAGCCACTCGGGGGGGGGGGGGGGATACGAGGTTCTGGGACCGTGTATTGGCGGACTTCAACCGTAAAGTCAGTGTCAACGATCACACCATCGAAAGCCTCCAACGCAAGTGGGCCGATCTCAAACAAATGTGATCAGTGGAACACCCTCTACGCAAACACCTTGAGGGAGCACCCGGGCATTGAGGAGGGGTTGGCTATTGAGTTCACCAATTTGGACTATGCGGCTCGATACCGCAATAGTTTCGATCATGTCGAGGCATGGCAATTGTTGCGTAATGCTTAAGTTTGTTTAATTTGTATTTAATTATGTTTTAATATTTTGTATTTTATTTATGTTTTATTAACATATTTATGTTTTGTGTGTTTTATTTAAGTATATGTTATGTGTTTAATTTATGTTCTAATATTAATAGAATTTAATTTAATTAATTGATAAGGATTAATATTCAAAAGTCGCTTATTTTTGGGTTGGGGGTGAATGATGATATAGTTGGTGAAATGGCCGATTTAGTGGGTTGTAAAGTGGGTGCGCTTCCTTTTGATTACCTTGGTATTAAAGTGGGAGCAAATATGAAACGCATTTCAAATTGGGAGTCGGTATTGGATACGGGTAGAAATTGTCTACAATCTTGGAAATCTAAATTGCTATCGATAGGTGGAAGGCTAACTCTTATTAAATTGGTGCTTGCAAGTATTCCGATGTATTATTTATCTTTGTATAGAGCCCCAGTTGCGGTGATCGATAGCATTGAAAGAATGATGAGGGATTTTCTTTGGTCGGGGGGTAAAGACGGTAGAAGCTTGTGTTGGGTTTCATGGGATGTGGTCACGAGACCGAAAAAGCTTGGGGGTTTGGGAATTTCTAAGTTATCGGATGTAAATACGGCTCTCTTGGTTAAATGGGCATGGAGATTTAAAAATGATCAAAACGGATTGTGGAGGAGAGTCGTTGAAAGTGTTCATGGTAACCGTAGTTCCTTCCTATGAAAAAAGCGATACCCAGGTGTTGGAAGACTATTGTTACGTTCTTGGATAGCCTAAGTATCCATGGTAATAAACTTAAGTATTTTTTTAGATGTAATTTTGGGAATGAAGAGAATATAAAATTTTGGAAGGATATTTGGTATGGTACAGTGCCGTTAATGGAAAGGTGGCCGAGTTTATATGTTATGGATAATGATAAAAATTGTATAGTCGGGGAGAGGTTACTAGCGGATGGTGGTAAAATGGTGTTGGCAGAATCCTGGCAGCCTAATGCGTGCTCTGTGGAGGCCATTTCTGAAGCGCAAGACTTGTTATATGTCTTGTCTCATGTCTGCTATACAGGGTTGAAAGATCAATGGGTCTGGGGTATGGATAAGGCCGATATGTTCACAGTGGCAGATGTTAAACATCGCTTGAGAGACGATAGGTGCGGGCATCTGTCTCACCTCATGCGGTGAGAGGCGTGGGTTCCTATTAAAGTTAATATATTGATGTGGAGATTTAGAAAGATCAGATCCCGACCCGTTGGGCTTTGATTAAGAGGCACGTTGATATCCCAGATAGGTTATGTTCGATGTGTGAAGTTTATGACGAGTCGATCAAACATCTATTAATCGGCTTTGGCTTTGCTTTTGGGATGTGGACTTTGATATTTAATTGGTGCAAAATTGATTTCTTGGGCTTGACAATAGTGGAAGAATTGTTGCAGATTCAAGAAGTGCCGAAGTATTCAAAGTGGGCTAAGACTTTTAAGGGGCATTATTATGATTTTTTGTTGGGCGTTATGGAAGGAGCGGGATAAGAAAGTGTTTAAAGGGTCTACACCTAGGGTCCTAGAGGTGGTAGCGATTGTCAAGTGTATGTCGTTTCTTTGGTTTAAACACCGCTCAAGATTCAAAAACATAGAGTGGAATAGTTGGGTTAAATACCTATTGTACATATTGTAAGGTTTTTTGGCGGTCCTTAATTTGAGGACTCGTCCGTTTTTTTAATGAAGTTTTCCATTAAAAAAATAGAATTTAATTGAAAACAATTAAAATAAATGAAAGTAATAAACTCACACGGTTTTAAAACTGTGTTCAAACACACGGTTCACCGTTACGAACCCATTACCAACGTCACCGACGACACTGTTGCCATGCTGATAGTAAAGTTACCGTGAGGTACCCGTCGCTTACACGGGAATCGCCCCATCCACCTTAGGTTGTTTCCATATTTTGTATTTAATTTTCAACACCATAATCAAAGCCATCATGTATTGTCTACTGTTTAATGTCATGTCAATATAACAGAACGAGTTATGATGCACCTAATAATTAATTTACGTCCATTAAATTAATAAATAAATTCAATAATCAATTATGTGTTAATCATGGATAAAAACTAGGATTCTATTACCCTGCGCTTCGCAGCGGAAGCTCCTGTTGCGTTGAGAGTTTGGTAGACGTTAAAGATCGCGCGTCGCTGTGGGCTCCTGTTGCGTTGAGGGTTTCGTGGACATAAAAGATAATACTAAGTGAATGTTATTTTCACGTGAGCTTAAAAAAATATTCGCGGCTAAAAGCTAAAAGTTTGGTGGTCAAGGTTTGAAATCTTGTAAGGTAAAAGTTTGGTGGTCAAATTGGAAGAAATTAAAATCATAAGCTAGTAAGAAAGTTATTGGTCAGAGTTTGGTGGTCAAATTAGGAAAAAAAGTAAAGAGACCATAGAAGTGTCAAGTTATAGGGTAAACATTTAAATTTATGTAAAGCATAAGCTGTGTTGAAGAAAACTATTTACTAATGGAAAAAAGTTATTAGCTTCTTTTCAGGCGGTAAGGAAAAAAAATTGTAGAATAATGGTCTAGTACTCGAGTGTCTTTTAATCATCGCAATCTAGTTACTGGCGCAAGATATCATCAGCCACTATTCAAGTGTCACACAATTAATAAATATACAATACATGCATTAACATAAAACATTTTGATATAACTATGATGCTTTTGTAAAATTTGCTTTAACCGACTTTAAGGCTGAATTTTCCTTTTTTATTATTTTTCGGATGTTGCTAGAAACATAAACACACAGCATGATATCGGTGACAAAAATCTTTTGGTTGATTACAAAACAGTCGTGGATGATATCTTCACCAGGAACCTCGTGATGTTCATTTAATGCCGTTCGTCCCCACCTTGCAAAATCTAGAAGAGATGATGCATACATTAGAAATTCTCATCTCACATCAGCTTTCAAACCCTATTAATTAAGATGATGGAGTGTGGTTTCGGGGGAGAAGTCGGGAAGGTGAGGTGGCAACCTCCCCCAACGGGTACCCCCTCCCGACCCACCTTTGGTGCAAACGGGGATTTTTTCCCTTCCTCCCCGAGCTCATTTTTCCTCTTTTTCCTCTTAAATAGACTAAATAAAAAAATTAAAAAAATGGAAGGGTGAAGAAGAGGGGACCATTTCCTTGATTTGGAGGAAGGAAAGGGGAGTGACGTGACGCTGAGATAGACAAAGTGGAAGGGAGAACCTCACCCCATAACCAAATGGTTAGAGTAACTTTTTTTTTTTATTTTTTTTCCAGATGAAATACACAAATACATCTATCCAAATGTAAACTTCTAATCTTTTGGTTATGCAACACATCATTTACGTGATGCTTATTTTTTCAGATGTAAAATGTCTGCAGTCTGCAGACATCTGTAGAAAAAGAGGTGGACCAAACCTCTGCACTCTGCAGGAAGAAGAGTGTTTTTTAACTTCTGCGGACCAAAAACAAACCTATGACCCGAGACCAAACCATTTTGACACGAGACTGAACCCGATTCAAACCTTGACCCAAACAACGACCAACTGTGACTCGAGCCAACCAATGTCTAAAAACCACTCGGAATCTCCACACAACCGTGACCCAACAACGAAACCACCTCCACCATCGTGACCTTGTGACCACCGAAACCACAACAACCGAGACCCACTACAACCGATACCAACCACCCCTTCCATAACCAAAACCTGCAACTCAACAATCAACAATGAATAATAATTATAATAATAATCATTGATCAAACCAAAAGGAAGAAGGGAGGTGCGACGGGGAAGGGGAGGGGAATAGGGAAGTGCCATTGGGATGGGGAGTGGAGGAACGACGAGGGGAGGATGGAGGAGGAGTGGCGCCGGAGAGGGGAGTAGGAAGAGTGGTGGAGGAGAGGGGATGAAGGAGGAGGGAAGGGTTTGAGAAGGAAGAAGAAAAGAAATTTTGATGTCGGAAGGGTTAGAAGAGAGAAGAAGATGTTGGTCCAGGTCTGCACCAAGAAGAGAGTGTGCATACCCTTTTTAGTGAAATGTCTTCTAAAAACAAACACATGGTCTGCGCAACACAAACATAAGAGTCTAGGAAGAGTTTTTGACAAGAAACAGACACCCCCTTAACAACTAGGATGCCCTCTGAAGACACTTGATATATATAAGAACATGGTCTAAATATAATGTTTATTTCTCTCTTCTAAGAAAATAACAAAGTGTGTTTAGTCGTATGATCTACATTGTACACTACATGCTAATTAGTATAAGGGGTTTAAATATGCGTTTGTATGTAGAAACAGTTTTTTTTTTAAGTATGAACAGTTGGTTAACAAATCTAATGTTTTAGCACTAAATTAATGTTCTATAATGACACTCACCTTTCGTATGTGTGTGAAAAGAATGATCAATGCATAACATTATATTTCATAACACAAAACAAACTAAATTATTTATTTGTTGATCTGTGCATAGGTTTTGACTAGATAACTGTAGATCAAATCCATAATTTCCAAAAGGAACAATCAAATAGTAAAATACGTTGAAAGTTCGTGTATTTAAATCTAAACAATTTTCTTTTCGTTTTTCTTCTTAGTAAAGTAGGTTCTATTTGAGAATTTTTCTTCTTAGAAAGGAAATCCGTAGTGGGAATTTAGATAAATTTTAATAATAACTATTTATACTGGTGCAAACAAGTTGAACCGAGCCTGAGCTCGATCAGGCTCAAGTTCGAATATCTTATTAGAGCTTGAGGTTGAGCTCGGCTTATTGGTAGTTTCTCAAGTTCGGGCCCGGCTTGTTTATTATTTATTAATTAATATATTAAATAAAATAATATAAATAATAGTTCGTTTAGGTTTGTAAGCTCTATAAGTGAAGCTTAAGCTCGAGCTCGTTTACTAAACAAGTTTAAATAAGTTAATAAACTAATATTACACCAAGGCTCGACAAGCCTAACGAGCTTCACATGTTATAAGGCTCGAGCTCGGGCTCTACAAATATACGAGCTTTCTTTGAGACTCAAGCTCGGCTCGAGAACGATAACTCGGCTTGTTTCGAGCTTTTTACCGAGTTGAGCTTGAGTAGCTCGCGAAAGGCTCAGCTCGTTTGCATCCCTAACTAGGTTGAGTTGTGAGAAACATAGGAACTCACTTTATACCACAAATTTAATTAATTGTGTAATGGATTTTTGGTTGTATTTAAATATAATAAAATATTGAATAAAATATTAATTTTGTTACACCGGTGTAGTCATTTTCTTACTCAGGTATAAGAATGATGTTTTTTTTTTCATTTTTTTGTATATTTCTTAGTTAGCCATTTTACATCATTGGGTAAAAAAATTAAAAAACGCATTTTACATCGGAGTCTCATGTTTCTCACAACTGGAGTGAGTTCTCAACCGAACCGATCCATATATACATGATTAGGATCATTTGAGAACAATGCCCTAATTAAAAACTAAAAGAATGATTCTGAACTATACATTTTTCAAAGGCAATTTTTTTTGCTAAATCGCACATTCTCTTGTAAGTCTGTTTTTTTTGCAGTTATACATATATGTATATGCATCTCTAAAACTAAAATAATAAGTATTGTACATATATATACATACATGTGTTGATAATGTACATATACATTGAAAAATGATTGCACATGCATGTATAGGTAAGAACATGTTTTTCTAATTTACATAGGTGTGCATACGTGTTTGAATTGGAAAAATAAGTATCATACATATATGTCTAACAATATACAAATATGTATAATTAAAAATTGATACTATACACATATGTATTAAAAAAACAAGCATCTAAGCTAAAAATTAAAAATAGCGGCGCCAAATCTTTGAAAAATGTGTGGTCCATAATGGTTCTCATGATTCTCAATTAGCATTGTGTTCTCATATGATTCTGAACACATATATATATATATATATATACGTCGATCGGGTCAAGTTATCCAAAACGGTGTAAAATAAATAAGAAGGGTAAGAAAGATACCAAAACCACAATGAATCATAAAATATAACACAATAGGTCACAAAATATAAAACAATACCGAGAAAAAAGACACAGCATATCACAAAAACAACACAATGACAAAAGCAAAAAATAAGACATGATTTCACATAACGACACAATGATCTAACACAAATTGTAAAAACCACAAGCTTAAAATAAAAAAAAAAGCGAAAACCTAAAAACTGAGATCGCATGGTTCGATGAGCCGGTTTCAATGCCGCTTGAATTAATTCAATCAAAAATTTAATACTCTTTCTACCACTTCCTATTTTTTTCAGTGTGTACATGATGTTAAACCTATGTTTCTATATTACGAGGTATTAAAATACATTACAATGAAACACACTAATGTTTAATGGAGACGTTTTGAAAACTAAAATCAACACATTTCTATATAGTGCCTAAACTAAAAGAAAACGCTATCAAATTTCTAATGTAGTTTATAAATCATACTTCGTTGTTCAGGAGAAGAGGCATACAAGATCCATAAATGGGAATGAAAATAAAAATGTGAGGAGGTTATTATATAAACACGTAACATATGTAAATAAAAATTATAGTCATATATTTAATTATGCACCCTTATGTACCACAGTTAGGGTCTTAGGGACAATATATCGACTTTCTTTAAAATGTCATTTTAAAAATATATAGTAACTAGTGAGTTACCCGCGCTTCGCAGCGGGAGTTCGGTCCATATTAATTTGGTTCGTTATGGTACCGACACTCGAATAGCAATCGAAAGAAATACACCAAAGATGACATATATTAATTCCCTTTTAACCATAAAAACGAATATCAGTAACAGTACCAATGTTATTCGACCAATACCGCTTTAGCTCGACTTGGTAAGTTAAATTGATTTTAATAATAATACATAGTAACGAAAAAAACTATAGTAAAAATGACGAAAATACTAATAAAATATTATAAGTAAAATCAAACGTTCAAACAACTATGCGTAATAATAAAAAACATTATAATGATCCAATTAATGAAAGTCACATAGCTTATTACTGTTAACAAATTTAATTGTTAATATATAGAATACTATATACTCAATGTAATGCTCAATCTATGTATTTAATCGACTCAACCTAACGCGTTTAGAAGCATGTGACAGAACCCTACGATGACAATAACAATTAACAAACCATGCGTTAAAAACTTTCCCTTTGGGAAGCGACAACCATCACCACCATCTCATTTTTCATGTGATATCAATAATTATCACAATCGATTGAGACAACCCTTAATCAAACTTCACACACATAATGTATCTGTTAACGTTATCTTATGAAGTCTTATACGCATAGATGATAGTCATGCTAAAAAAATGATGAAAGTAAATAAAAGGTAAAAAATGATGTTTTTTTTTCTTTTATGCCTTTTTTTTAACGGCAAACAATCCCACATGTAAACCCATTCTTTCGGGGCTATGTACAAGGTCGACTTCTCGACCGTCGTGAGCCTGTACCCTCTTGATACGTGGGAACCGGCCAATGGAATCCGTAAACCCTCGCCCCCATCAGGTTCAAACTCGGGATTAAAGCCCCAATTCGTCCTTTCACCAAGATGTCCATCAAAAATAGCCCAAACAGAAATCGAACCCGCGTCTCCAATTTAGGAATTACAGGCCTCAAAATCGTTGAACCAACTTCTCTGGACTCTTCTATCATGCCCACTTAGTTACGAAATGTCAAAACTTTTGTATTAGCCACTTATTTGCCTTCATCAAGTGTAATATTAACGCAGTACACGTCATACTATATCACCACTAATGCATATTTGATACTTGTTGATAAAAAGATGAAAAGGGTAAACTTTCAATAAAAAGGTTGATACTTATATAAGCTTATTCAATACATAACTGATTTTAACTAGAATAATTCTATAAACACGTATGATTAATACTAAGAAAAAGAAAGCAAATTAAGTTAATTGTTACAATCTCGCATTATGTATCACCGTTAAAACAATAGATACAAAATGCTTACGCCTTGAACTATAGTTGTTAAATCGTAAGTGCAAAAGTGTCAATTCTTCAAACTTTGGCCATGTAACTTAACGGAGTCGTTACGGCATCGCTACTAGATTTGCAACTCAGTAACTCAAGCACTCTCCATGAACATTTCCGGTGATCAACATTCCTGCCAACCGAAAATACATCGATCGAATCTGAAGAAGCAATAGACGATGTCTTTGGAATATTCATGCGAACTCGTCGGTTCTTTAAGTCCCGAATATTCATCTCTGGTGGTGGCACATTTACTAATCCATAGAAAATAACACGCTTCTGGGAAGAATATATATTCTTCCCAGAACCAGCAGCGTATTGAGAAGTGATTCAATACTTGCCTAGTCACATGCACGTGTGGAAGTCTCATGCTAAAGTTTCGTGCCATGTCAGCTGGATCAAGAATAATTCAAGGCAGTTAGAGTCTTTTGTTTACGTTTGTATTTTGAATTGAATAAGTAGCTAAGTCCTGGTCTTTAGCTAAGTTTGTTAGTTTACGTTGTAAGCATGTCTATATAATAGCATGCAGTAGTTCAAGTTTATTCATTCACAAAAGCAATAAACAAACAGCCTTGAGTTTGATCTATAATCTGTGTGTGTGAGAAATATTATAGCTTTGATATCAACAGTGGTATCAGAGCCACGAGTGTGCTCTAAAACAATCCTTATCTTTCTGTTCTAAACCCTATGGCTGATCAACTCAATGTTCTTACCAATACTAATACTCCGATACCTGTTTTCAAAGGTGAAGGGTATGAGTATTGGAGCATTCGTGTCAAAACCATACTTAAGTCTAGGGATCTCTGGGATCTGGTAGAACAAGGAGTAAATGAAGAAGAAACTGATCTCACCAAACTCAGGAATACGAAGAGGAAAGATGCCTATGCCATGGCTATTATACAACAAGCTGTGCATGATACTTTATTTTCCAGAATTGCTGCTGCTGAATCATCAAAGGAAAGTTGGGATACCCTAAGAATGGAGTATGAAGGAGATACTCAAGTGAAAGCTGTTAAACTGCAAGGGCTACGTAGAGAATTTGAAAATTTGGTTATGAGAGAAGGTGAATCTGTGGGTGAATACTTCTCAAGGGTGATGAGTGTGGTAAGTCAAAAAAGGTCCTATGGTGAAGAAGTGTCTGATAAAACTGTGGTGGAGAAGATCCTTCGCAGTCTTACTCCTAAGTTTGATTACATAGTACCTTCAATTGAAGTTTCCTTTGACTTATCCCAACTCACACCAGTCAAGCTGATGGGCTCCTTGCAATCACAAGAAGAAAGACTTAACAGCAGATCTACTGAAAAGATGGAAAAGCATGAGGAGCATGCATTACAAGTTATTCAAGAAAGCAATCGACCAACCAATGCAAGAGCAAGAGGACGTGGGTCCTATAGAGGTCGTGGGAAAGGTAGATCATCTGAAAGAAGGGTCCCTCAATGCTATACATGTAAAAAGTTTGGACACATGTCCAAAGACTGCTGGTACAATGAAGAAGCTCAAGTCAATGTTGCTGCTGAACCTATTGAAGAAGGAGAGAACCAGGAAGAACAGCACTTGTTTATGGCTCTTATTGATTATTATGAGGCTCCTGTCTCATTCATGATTAACTCTCATGCAGCCCAGAAAGGTAATAATCTATGGTTCTTAGATTCTGGGTGTTCTAATCACATGACAGGATCCAGGTCAAGCTTTGTTGAATTAGATGAGTCATTCAAAATGGGAGTACAATTGGGAAACAAGAAGACTTTGGAAGTTGAAGGCAAAGGCACTGTACAGATCAGTACAGGACCAAGCACTTACAAACTTTTAAATGATGTATATTATGCTCCCTCATTGGAGTATAATCTCTTGAGTGTTGGTCAGCTAATGAGAAAGGGTTACTCTCTATACTTTGAAGGGAGCTCATGCACAATCAAGAGTCAAGGTACAGAACTGATGAAAATTCCCATAGCTAATAATAATATGTTTGTAGTTGATGCAAGTAAGACAGACTCAAGCACTCCTGGCAAGACAACTGCCTTACAATTGTGGCACAAGAGATATGGCCATCTTAACTGGGAAAATTTAAAGAAGCTGAGTGACAAGAATATGGTGGAAGGTATGCCAAAGATCAAGGGTTCCAGCACATGTGAAGGGTGTATTTTGGGAAAGCAGATTAGGCTGCCCTTCAAGTCAACTTCCTGGAGAGCAACCAAGAAACTAGAACTTGTTCATGCTGATCTCTGTGGACCAATGCAGGTACCTAGCCTTGGTCACAGTCTTTATTACTTTCTGCTTATAGATGATGTATCCAGGATGTGTTGGGTATATTTTTTAAACAAGAAGTCAGAAGCCTTTGGCAGATTTAAAGTTTTTAAAGCCTTAGTTGAAAAACAAAGTGAATGCTTAATTAAGGTGTTAAGAACTGATGGTGGGGGTGAATTTTGTTCAAGAGAATTTAATACATTTTGTGAAGAGCATGGCATTCATAGGGAGATCACTGAACCCTATACTCCACAACACAATGGTGTTGTGGAGAGAAAGAATCGAACCATCATGGGGATGGCAAGAAGTATGCTTAAAGAAAGAAGACTACCAAATTATCTCTGGGCAGAAGCTGTGGCAACCTCAATTTATGTTATTAATAGAGCTCCCACATCTGCTATTCTTGACAAGACTCCTTATCAGGTATGGTATGGCTCTAAACCTGATGTTACTAATTTGAAAGTCTTTGGTTGTATTGCCTATGGGCACATATTTGTTGGAACAAGAAAACTTGATGACAGGTCTCACAAGATGATTCTCATTGGTTATTCAACCAATGGGACTGGCTTTAGATTATTCAATCCAGTGTCAAAGAAATTTGAAACAAGAAGGTATGGTGATACAACTGTTCTTGAAGATGAAGCATGGAAATGGGAAGATATTCACAAATCAAACAAGCAGGTGTATGACAGGATGTATGCTGATCCTTTTCCTGAGGAGTTCAGTGAGACCACTTTAGCAAATGATGATGGAACCTCAAACAATGTGGAGGCTCCAACAACACCTGTTACTCATCAGAATGAAGGAAGTCTAAACTCCCCACAAGGTGCTTCAATTCAAAACAGTGAAGGTTCAAGTTCAAGTTCATCTGTTCCTTTAAGGGTCAGATCAGTTGCTGACCTGTATGCAAACACTCAAGAAGTAACATCAGAACACTTAAGCTGTCAGTTTGCCTTAAGTGCTACTGATCCTATTTTCTATAGTGAAGCTGTCAAGAAGAAGGAATGGCAAGTGGCAATGCAGGAAGAGATTGATGTCATCAACAAGAATCAAACTTGGCAACTTGTTCCTCTGCCAAAGGGGAAGAATGTTGTTGGTTTGAAATGGCTGTTTAAAACCAAGTTGGGTCCTAATGGGGAATTGATTAAGCACAAGGCAAGGCTAGTGGCTAAAGGGTACTCTCAGAAGTATGGCATTGACTATGAAGAGACCTTTGCTCCTGTAGCAAGGTTTGAAACCATTAGACTGATCATTGCTGTAGCAGCTTTAAAAGGTTGGTTATTGCATCAACTGGATGTAAAATCAGCTTTTTTGAATGGAGATTTGGAAGAGGAGATTTATGTTGAGCAGCCTGAAGGTTTCCAAGTGAAAGGTGAAGAAGGAAAGGTGTATAGATTGTATAAAGCTTTGTATGGATTGAAGCAGGCCCCTAGATCCTGGTATGCTAAGATTGATGGTTATTTTGCTCAAAATGGTTATATTAAAAGTCCTAATGAGCCCACACTGTATGTCAAGAACTGTGCATCTAATATTATCTATGTTTGTCTCTATGTGGATGATATTATATGTACTAGTTCAAGTGAGGGTTTAATAGGTGAATTCAAGAAAGGTATGCAGTCAATGTTTGAAATGACAGATTTAGGCTTGCTGCAGTATTTTCTTGGTTTGGAAGTTAAGCAAACCAGTGAAGGGGTATTTTTGTCTCAGAGTAAATATGCTAAAGGTTTACTGTCGAAATTTGGTATGTTGAAATGCAAGATGGAGGATATTCCAATGTGTCCCTATGAGAAATATCAAGTAGAAGATGGTGAAGATAAGGTTGAAGAAACTAAGTACAGAAGCCTAGTGGGTAGTCTTATCTACTTAACACATACTAGGCCTGATTTAGCTTACTCAGTGGGAGTTCTTTCCAGGTTTATGCAAAGCCCCTCAAAGACTCATGCAGGTGCAGCAAGAAGAGTGTTGAGGTATGTGTCTGCCACTCAGCATTTTGGTATTTGGTATAAAAGGGGTGATCAAATAAAGCTAGAAGGATATTCTGATAGTGACTGGGGGGCCTGCTTGGATGATAGGAAAAGTGTAAGCAGTTATGTATTCTCAGTTGGTAATGGTGCTGTGTCCTGGTGTTCTAAGAAACAAAGCACTGTGGCTTTGTCTAGTACCGAAGCAGAATACATTTCTGCTACCAATGCAGCATGTCAAAGTACTTGGTTGAGCAGGATGCTAGCTGATTTGGGAGTAATCAATGATGAACCTATTACCATTTGGTGTGACAGTCAATCAGCCATTAATCTAGCTAAGAATCCGGTTGAACACAGCAAGGCAAAACACATTGAGTTAAAGTATCATTTTATTAGAGACATGGTGAATAAAGACAAAGTGTGCTTGAAGTTCTGTACTACTGATGAGCAGGTTGCAGATGGTTTAACCAAAGCTTTGGTGAAAGAAAAGTTTGTATTTTTTCGTTATATGCTAGGAGTGCAGGAGTTTGAATCAAGGGGGGGTATTGAGAAGTGATTCAATACTTGCCTAGTCACATGCACGTGTGGAAGTCTCATGCTAAAGTTTCGTGCCATGTCAGCTGGATCAAGAATAATTCAAGGCAGTTAGAGTCTTTTGTTTACGTTTGTATTTTGAATTGAATAAGTAGCTAAGTCCTGGTCTTTAGCTAAGTTTGTTAGTTTACGTTGTAAGCATGTCTATATAATAGCATGCAGTAGTTCAAGTTTATTCATTCACAAAAGCAATAAACAAACAGCCTTGAGTTTGATCTATAATCTGTGTGTGTGAGAAATATTATAGCTTTGATATCAACACAGCGGAGCCTGCAGCATAGCCAGGCTCCGCTGTTGACATAGAACTCATACTTGAGTTCCGTTTTAATTTTTTGTATTCCACTGACGGGATATTTCTAGCACTCAGTGGACTCACGGTCGGACTTTTTATGTCCGACCGTGACTCTGATCTAGACCTTCTGCAACTTCTTTGTTGCGGCGGTCTTTTACTAGGGATTTGTTCGTTGATGGGTAGAAGTTTTCCGCAGAATATGATGTCTTCTGCATAAGACATCATGTTCTCTTTGGAATAATCACTCAACCCTCCTCGGAAAAACTCGAAAACGTCGTCTTCGGGTGATGATGATGGCAGATTTTGATGATCTTGGGACACTGAAAAATCTTTGAGAGAAAGTGTTTCCATTGCTTCTTGATCATCCATGTAATTTCAGAGTGTTTTGGTGTTTGTGTGTTTGTTGTTGAGAGAATGTGTATGGAGTTTGATAAATAGGGTTAATTGAAAAGAAAAAGATATATATAGGGTAAATGTATAGGAAGGATCATGGATGGTTCTTTTCGAAGATTTAATATTGAATTGTCATACTTGTTATTTCTTTTTTAGATATTTTTTAAACCAAAAACCGAATAAATCAAAACCCTTTTAAACTTAACCGAATTAGGTAATCAGTTTTCAGGTTTAAGTAGTGTGAATGTCTGCACGTTGTAGCGGGTGCATCTGTTTTCTCTTTTCTCTTTTGTAATCAAGCAAAAGTGCGGGCACTTCAATTATTAATACTTCATTTTGCCCATCAAAATTTTCTATCGGTTGTACTTTGTTCTTTTGTTGTCCTACATTACATGTAGAAAAAAACATTTTAGTTATTCCAATGTTCAAACCATGATAGTCACTAATTGCTATATCTAAAAACAGTATTCGTAAAGTGGTCATGATACATGTAGATGTACAATTTTTACAAAGTGGTCAATCTTAGGAATGACAAAGATGTTCCAAAATATTGTTCTCTCACTACATTTCTTATTTCTTTTTATAACGGCTATTGCAACAACGACGTGTAAGTGGTGAGGTCATGGTCGTGTCGGTGGCAATAGGTAGGTAGTGGTGATGAGTGGCAATCACACAAATCTAGAAATTTAAAATGGTATTCACACAAAATCCACTACTTTAAATTTGTAAATTTATGTGAAACCAATCAACACATAATGAAAACTAGGGATGTTATATAATGCATAGATCAATGCTTCATTGCTTCCGAACATAAGTAATGTAACAAGCAGTTTTGTCACAACTTGGACTAAAAGAATATACAATAAATTGTTAGGATATCCCAACAACAAAATGAAAAAAATGCATTCAAGTCAGAACATGAATACTTGATGTATTATTATTTTGGTGATATGTATTAGCACAAAGGGCCACCATTTTACCAAATATTCATATATTATATTTTTAACCACTTTCATAAGAAAAAAAAAATAACACAGTGAAGGTGAAGATTGTGGGGTTTCAAAGATTACAACATTCAATTGGGTGTTTATGGTGTTTATGAAGGGGATTACATCTTAACTTTGAACAATTTAAACATATTTGCCCATGCCTCTTCCTTTACAATGTAGTATAGATAATCTCAATGTTACCGAAGAAACCGAATTCATATTTTTGGCCTATAGCAAAGCCGAGGAACACCCTTTTAGTTCTCCTTTTTTTATAGATTTAATATGATTTTTTTTTAACTAATATATGAACATATTATTTTAGATGTGTTATTTCTTCTTAAATAAACATTTTACCCTATGTATAAAATGACTAAGCTATAATTTTGTTAGGATTATATTTATTTTGAAGGAGAGGTTATTGTAAAAAAACAATTTAATGTAAAAAGTGTAAGAAGGACTAATAGACTAACATATGTCACTAGCCAAAAGGATATTATTGTACATCACCTTAATTGTTGATTTTTCAAGTTTCACCCTCACTTTAAAACATCCATAACTTTTTCATACGACAATATTTTTTTTAAATATACCATAAGAACAAGTTTTTTATCCTCTTCCATTTGCATACCCTATTACCATAGTTTTTTTTTTAAAAAAAATTGTGTTGATAGCTTGCGTTTTATGAGCGTTTTAGGATAAAACGCAAGTTATACATGATAAAACGCAAGTTATACATAATAAAACGCAAGTTATACCTGATAAAACGCAAGATGCAAGTTATACCTGATAAAACGCAAGTTATACATGATAAAACGCAAATTATACATGATAAAACGCAAGTTATATATGACAAAATGCAAGTTATACCTGATAAATAGATGCAAGTTATGTATGATAAAAACCGCAAGTTACAAATGATAAAAACGCAAGTTATCAACCAAACAATTTTTTTAAGTGTATATCAATAGGGTATGCAAATGAAAGAGGATAAAAGCTTGGTTTTATTGTGTATTTTTTTTAAAAAAATAATGTCATATGAAAAAGTTATTGACGTTTAAAAAATGGGAATGAAACTCAACAATTGATTCATTTATATCAAAAGCCCAGAATCCTTCTTACCATTTTTATTATGTTAAAGATACTTTTTACACCATACTTATGCAATACTTTCTCATAAAGATTCCATTATAGGGATGGATTTGCCAAACTATAGGATATGTGAGAGTAGGACTAGCAAATCGTGTATACCTGACCTATTAAGACACGAACCTATTAAGACACGATACACGAAACCTGACTACCTGTAAATGACACGAAAATTTTTCGTGTCTATTTTTTTATACACGAGCCTGTTAATTTTTTTAACAGGTATACACGAAAATTATCTGTTATTACCTGTTTGCGAATATTATACTAATCACATGTTTACGAACCTATTTAGTGAGAGAAAATTTTCAAAAGTTCACCAAAGACCTAGATAATACCTGTTTGTGTACCTGTTTATACCTGTTTGCGAACATTATACTAATCCCTTTTTGGAGTGAGAAGGGATTTAGGGTTAAAGGGTTTGGGTAAAGCTTTTTAAATATATTATTAATTTTAAATAAATTCTAAACATATATTAACAGGTACCTGCAGGTAAACATGTATGTTACCTGTTAAGACACAAAAATTAACAGGTAAATTCGTGTCTACCTATTTAGGACACGAAACCTGTTAAAGCCATACCTATACCTGTTAAGATCGTTCGGGTTCGTGTCAGGTAATCGTGTTCGTATACAAAATTAAGCCGGCCCTATGTGAGAGTAACACAGGATAACATAGCCACATAGGTGGGATGTACGAAAGTAGGGAATTATTGGTTAGCTAATGAGTAATTAAGGAACTACTACTATATATTGATTGTGTGTATATGAATAATTGCTATTTGTTTCACTAAACCAACGATAATGATGAAATGAGTATTGGTAATCCTGGTCTCATGCATCTATAATCTATAACTTATAATAAAAGAATTGAACTTTGATTATGTGGCATTCAATGGAGGCCTCAACCCCTCCTTGAATGTGCCACGTGGCATCATGTAGGATTTTTTTAATTTTTGATTTTTTTTAATAAATCTATATATATTATAATTATTTTAGGAAAAGATAAGAATTTAAAAACAAAATTAAATTTTCTCTCAAATGTTTTCTCCCATAACTTTTAAACGTTAATATCTTTTATATACGAGATTTTTTAAAGAAAAAAATTACACCAAATTAACGAGCGTTTTATTATCTTTCCAACGAGTACCATAGTGCTATATAAAAACGGAGAAAAAAACAACTATTTTTGTGAGGTTTTGTTTTCAAATATATTTTACTCTACTAATAAATCACAAACGATAAACTTAACTTCATAGGCAGAGATTCCTTTTTTTTTATATTTGAATATGATAACTTATGACAGAAATTTGTTTAAAATAAATAATAATAATAATAATATTATTATTATTATTCATTAATCATCTATTGGCAAATCATTAATTATGTTGTCATATTAGATATTTTATTATGTTATATTAGATATTTTAACCCCGGGATACTCCCGGGATAAAAGCTAGTTATACATACATGATTGTGAAGTCGTATCGCCTATCAGTCACGTGCCATACGACTTAATACCCGTAGGTTAGCGGATACACCTCGGGTATTGATTATGTTCATTACTTTGTTAAAAAAAAAATTTTTTGATCGGCAAACAGCAAGCTTTTATTCCACCCAAATTTATGTACAGCTATGCCCAGTAAGAAACTAGACCATAGCACTTACAATCACCAATTAGTCACCAAAGTATCATCTAATACATTTTGTTATGTTATGGGAATGTTGAAAGCAGCCCAGTTCTCCCACGTAATGCTATTGTTCTTCGCACGGTGATTCACCCATAAGAAAGCCATAGCTTGAATTTCGCCAAATAGCCCATCGATGTTCACCCTTTTCCCGGAGAAGATTAATGCATTCCGCGCCTTCCAAATCATCCAACACGAGGTCCAAATTACCACCTGAATGAGTTTTCGTTTTCTATCATTTGCATCGCCTTCTTTATGGACATTCATCAAGTCACGAACCCGGAATGCAAATGTATGTGGAATCTTACACCACACACTTATCTTCTGCCAAATTGCAGCCGCCACAAAACAGCCGGTCAGTAAGTGGTCAGCATCTTCGTCCGATTCGCCACATAATCTGCAGGCCGCCAATCCGTGTAGCATTTTTCTTCGCTGCAGTGCTGTACATGTTGGAAGACGGTCCTGTTCAGCGCGCCACATAAAAATACTCACTTTTCTTGGCACCCATTTCATCCAGCCAAAGGGATAGAAGGGAATAGCATGTTGAGCGAGAAGACGCCTACACGAAGCGACTGAGAATGTGCCATCCTTTTCATAAAGCCAGCTCCATCTGTCATCAACCGAAGTCAGCTGCAGCGTTGACAACATCTCCGTAGCATCCGCAAGTTCGGCTCTTTCATGTGGCAGGCTTGGTTCGCGCTTCCACACCCATCCTGCAACTCTATCCTTAACCGAAACTGATTGATTTTCTTCTAGTACAACAGGGCTGGGAACCTATACATAAGTGGTCCACAATCATGCCAACCATCTACCCAAAAGCGCACCATTTCACCATTCCCAACCTCCCCCTTTATGAGGCTTTTGATATTAATGTTATACTCCAGCAAGTCCTTTTCAAGCTTGCATATGCCACTCCAAGTGCCTGCTATCTCGTTGATATTCCCAATAACATTTCATATTATTTTTAATTTTTATATAATTTTATTGTCCAATGACTTAGAAATATTGAACTAAAAGGTCGACGGTGGATCAATAGTATACCCAAGTAAAAAACAAGAAAAAGAAAGTATTAAATGGTTATGGTTAAGGTAAATGGGTATGTATGATTTAGATAATTGAGTTTGATATTCCGTTCAATACCCACGAACTGTTATACTTGTCGGGTTCAGCTTCTATAACCATGTAGCTATATTTAGGTATGGTAAGTGTGTAGCGATATTTAATGAAGAATGGTGATCTATTAAATTCTTAAGATGATAAGCATAGCTTGAAAAATCATCAACATTTTTTTATATTTTTAATTGAAACATTAAGAAAACAAAGTGGCTATTCTACAATTGATTTCATCAGCTTTGAATGCAAGGTTAGAGAAGTGGCGAGAAGCTTTAGAGGGTATGGGAAGGATTAGTCGCTTAAAGACGGAGTATCTCTATTGTGATTTCAGTGGTGTTAGCGACGACGAGGACACTCATATCACTATTCAGGGTCAGGTTGTTCCACAGGTAACTAAGTTTAAATACTTAGGATCATTTGTTCAAAAGGATGGAGATATAGATAGTGACACATCGTATTCAGGCCAGGTGGTGTAGGTGGAGAGCAGCCACTGGGGTATTGTGCGATAAGCGGTTCCCAAATATATTAAAGGGGAAATTTTATAGGACCGCAGTTAGACCTGCTATGCTATATGGGACAGAGTGCTGGGTAATCAAGACGACGCACACACGCAAGATGGAGGTTGCAGAGATGAGGGTGCTTAGGTGGATGTGCGGGCACACTAGGCTAGATCGGATTAGAAATGAGGTTTTTAGAGAAAGGTTAGGAGTGGCTAGGATATCAGACAAGATAAAGGAAGGGAGATTGAGATGGTTTGGACATGTGAAGAGGAGACGAAAAACAGCGCCAGTTAGACAGTGGAAGCGTGCATTGTAGAGAGGAAGAAGGAATAGAGGCAGACCTAAATTGACTTGGGATGAGCGGACTAGACAAGATCACAAAGAGTTGCACCTCTCTGAGGACATGGTCCACGATAGGAGTTCCTGGAGAAGTAGGATTAAAGTAAGTGACTTTTTGTGACAACAGTCAACGAACCAGGTCAACATCCATACATGATTCATTAATTGCTTTATTATATGTGCATGTTTAGACAGTTTACATACACTATACCCCCCCCCCCCAGTCTAGTGAAGCAAGAGCTAGCCAGAGAACTCAATATGGTACACTTTTTTAGTCATACAATACCTGGACAAGTCATCAAAACAAGCATTACATGAGGTTATTACACACTAACACATGATAACTCACCTTTAACACACGTATGTGAATACAAAGATCACCATGGGATATCATTTAACAAATCCATGACACCTATGAAACAAAATACATGCTAATGTCGTCATCAAAAGGGCACGATACCTAATCAACTCATACCATTATAAAACCGGACGATATTCCTATATCAAAAAGGGCGATTAGAGGCTATATACGACTAATTCAACAAAACTTATCCTTGAACATCACAAACTATAAATAACATATACTCTCACCTATGACACACACACACACACACATATATATATAATATATATCAACTAAATCAACCTCTAAACCTATCTTAGATGCCACTAAATACACAAACATCCAAGAACACTTTGCACCTCTCTACCTTGTCTAGCTCCCTATATGTGTGTGTATATATATATACATATGATCGAACACATGGACACCAACTCGGCTATATACCTACACAAACTCATGAATGAAAAGTCCTTTTCTTGATCCCATGATTTCGGCCGACTCATCACCAACACCCCAAGCAAACATCTTTTCAATCTAACACTATTCTATGTGAGATCCTAAACCTAAGGTTCTTAACCCACCCTAGCCGATCCCTAAGCCAAGAGAGGTCACCATCACCCTAAGTTTATATTCAATTAGTTAAACATAAACTCATATCACCACCCAATGCTCTAACCCCTTCCACATTTAGTGTAGAACAAACAATCTTCCACCTCTCAAGGCTTCGGCCGAAAAGGACCTCACAAGAAACATAATAAGACAAGCTAGGAAGCAATGAATTGTCACCAATGAATTGTCACCATCCATCCTAACTCCTAGGTGAGCTTTATGGCCGATCAAATGAGGAGGTAACACCTCGGCTAAAGGACAAACAAGGAAGATCATCTAGAAGCTCATGAGGTCAACTATTTCACCAATATGGCAAGCAAGACAAACTATGACACCATGCTATAGTGAGTCAACCCCTCCCTAAATGTTGAGGCCCAAGAAATCGGCTCATGCTCAAAGCATGCTTACCAACACTTGTTTGTTTGTGTCTTAGACATTTCTTACACCCTTTCATGTATAAAACAACTAAACACTTCAACATTCTAGGCAAACACACTTACCACTTTGGTATTTCTTGTCCATACTCATCGGCTATATAAGAGACACCACACTACACTTCATTCTTGCACCAACATCTCACAATATCACCTCCTTTCTACATAACCCATCGGCCGAAGCCATACCCCAACACTCGGCCCCTTTTCTTGAACCCAAGTTGGCACTTACGAGATCCATTGGAGGATACAAGCTCAAGTGAGAACACACAAAGATCTCTAGGGCCGATCCATTGCCACATTGCACTAGGTAAGTCACTTAAACACTTGTTAGTTCACATAACCCATCGGCCTAGTCATGTTTCACCCGAATTGTCACACTTAGTGATGATTATCTATAAAAATTAACTAACACACCCACACTTAATGTTGAATTGTACTCACAAAACACACACCAAGTCACGAAGAGGATCTAAGTCATGAATGGTCTCGTGGAACTTGATAAAATGGCTCAACATTCACTCAAATGATAACCAAGTTTCAACTATGTTTTAAAGTCTATTCTAATCGGTTTTGTCAAAGAAAAACTCCACTTCACCTTTAGTAACCCTCGGCCATGGATCAACAAGTGTAAGAGCTCGTTTTATGTTGCTACATTAACGAGAACAAGGCTTTTACTATGATCTTGATTCGGCTATGCATGATCCAACGTGTGTTAAAGACACTCTACCACATGTTAGGCCTATGTTGAACACCAATCGGGTTATAAACATATGATAAAGTGAATGTTTTATTTGGGAATACACCACACATATGAAAACTAACATCTTGATAACAATAAAAGACCGTATAAGACACTTGGGATTCCTAAACACCATTCCTCTTATACGTAACATGGACATAAAGTCTCACGTATGCAAAAACATAACACTTGTACACTAAGAACTAGGGATCCACGAATGTTGGGTGAACAATGTAATCACTATACAAAGAGGAGCTACGATTTACCTTGCTTTTGATAAATCATAGGGTAATTACTGTCCGAACGATAGTTGCTACGTATTTCGGCTCCACTAGACCACGTGCATCTCAAACAGGTGAGTTTTCATGGCCCCATTTTACTATTTTACATTTCGGGGGAAATACATGCATCAAAACTTGTGTCATTTTCAAGTGTGTGTACATTCTATCGTGACTACCATGTGGAACATGAGACATATTGGTTCATGAGCTCACTAGTCCTCGTACAACGTTTATTGTAACCATTAGCTAAACATTTAGCCATGGAACACTTTAATAGATCTATTGGGTTGACACCCCCACTCTTGGTTAGTCGCTCTAACCGGTTACATACAAAAGAGTGTTAGTATTCTACTATACATACATTGTCTTTAGTGTACAATGGGCGAGGCACAACAGTCAAGAGGTTTGGTTATGGGACTCATGGTTTGCACAATGATCATTTGTTTAGCTAGCTTATGATTGCTCATACACGAATTACACGTTGGTTTTACTAGTTACATTCAAACTTGTGAAACTCACCAACATTATTGTTGACAAAACTCGTTATGCATGTCTTTCAGGTAACTAAATGGAGGGCCACAGAGATTTGAGGGAAGGGTTCGAGCAAGCACTGCGTGGTACCACTTGGATGGGTTTCCTTTGTCAATCCCATGTTGTTTAAACAGGTACTACACATTACTCTCTTTTGTTAACGCTATGGTGACATTTTAAATAAATTTATGCCAATATCCATCTCTTACGGTGGTACTATTTAAATAAAATGTGTGTTGCTTGAACCTTGTGCTTGAAAACCTTTCGGTCATCGCATCCCCGTGTTTCCGTCTTGGCGGGGTGTGACACTTTTAGGATTTGTCACTTAGGTAGCATAGCCGTTTATTAGGAGACCTTAACTATAGGATCTCTAAACCTAGATTGATTTATGTATCTATTTATCTTCTTTTCTTGAGTAATGTGAAACTTGCATGTGGTTGTCGTCTCGTGTACATGTTTGTATGATGTTCAATGTAATAGATTTCTATGCACTATCTTACTAGCTTATTCCTGCTCTTCGTCCGTTAGCCGATAGCGGAATATCCATGTGGTACCTGTCTCTTTACTTGTATGTTTGCCTGTATTATACTCTTTTTTGAGCTGGGGGTCTCTCTGAAAGTAGTCTCTCTATCCTTATGGATAGAAGCAAGGTGTGCCTACATCTCACCTTACCCTGACCCTACCAATAGTTTTTACTATTCGTGGGATATACTGGATATGATTGATTGATTTCATCAGCTTTTCTTGTAGAGTTTTGTAACTGTTATACTTCAATTTTTAATTCTAACAACCCAACATTAGTTAATAACAAAGTTTTCACCAGATGGTAGCTTTCGACATAACACAAATATAACCAAGTTTTAGTTTTTCATATCTAACTCGTTAATTTAATAAAACGGGTCACGTCCTGTTAGATTTGGTGAACCCATAAGAAGATTAAACAATCGACCTACTAACCCACTTGTGACGCATTTACCCATTTTTTACAACCTTCCAACCTGTCAATCGGTTTACACACTTTCAATATACGAGTGTAACAAGTCACTACTAGAAAATTGGCTATTTGCTACAAAAGTTTTCCTACGAAAAAAATGCGTGACAAATTTTGACAAAGTTGCTACGCATTTGTAACGGCAAAAAAAAACTCTAATTTTTTTGACAAATTTGCTACACAATAGAGACAAATACTTCGGAATTTGCATAGGAAATGGCGTAGGAAATGCGTCACAAATTTCCCACACCATATATTCGTAGGAAATGCGTTGAAAATTGCGTAGTAAATGGTTTCCGACGAGGTTTTTTACAACATCAAGATTTTGTTGTAAATGTGTAGCAAATCAAGATTTTGTTAATTTGTTACGCATTTACAACGAAATCTCGATGTTGGAAAAAACCACGTCAGAAACCATTTACTACACATTTCCTATGCAATTTTCAACGCAATTCCTACGAATATATGGTGTAGGAAATTTGCGACGCATTTCCTACGACATTTCCTATGCAAATTCCTAAGTATTTGTCTCTATTGTGTAGCAAATTTGTTAAAAAAAATTAGAGTTTTTTTGTCGTCACAAATGCATAGTAACTTTGTCAAAATTTGTGACGCATTTTTCCCTAGGAAAACTTTTGTAGCAAATAGCCAATTTTCTAGTAGTGTGTCGTGTTCTGGTTGTACACTTATAAGTGCGTGTAGGCTACGATTCATGTCTTTTACACAAATATAAAAGATACGTGTGTTCGGCATAGACAATTCAACCCACCAAACAAAAGTCGATTTACGCCAATGCTTCCATATTTCTAATATTTGGTGATATAAAGATAAAGAAAGGTAAACTATCAATAAATAATTGGATATTTATATAAGCTTACTAGCCGATTACCCCGGGAAGGTCCCGGGGTTGAAAAATTTAATATGATTTAATAAAAAATGATAAAAAAAAGAAAACTCAAATCACGAAAAGAGTAAATAACTTAAACATAATCAATCTTAGTTAAAAAACATTTATTTAAAAAGTTAAAAAAATAAAAAGCATAAACCATATTAAACATAATAAAGTATTAAAAGGATAACCTTCAACATATAATCATTTCACGTAAATTAAAATATGTTACAATTTGATTAATGAATAACCTGAACACTTTGTGTTTTTTTCTGTATGAATATAACCCCACAAAAAATAGTCTTTTTTTTTCGTTTTTGTATAGCACTATGGTACTCGTTGGAAAGATAATAAAACGATCGTTAATTTGGTGTAATTTTTTTATTTAAAAAATCTCGAATATAAAAGATATTTATGTTTAAAAATTATGGGAGGAAAATAAGAGAGAAAAATTTAAATTTGTTTTTAAATTCTTTTTTCCTAAAATAACTCAATTTAATTTTAGTAATTGAGAATTAAGAGATAGAGAGATAAATTTAGAAAAATACTCAAAAACACCAAAAACATTCAATTATTAAGCCATGTGGCACTCTGGCATATATGCTTTCTTTTATATATATATATAGATTCAATACATAACTAATTTAGAATAATTCTATAAACACATATGATTAATGCTATGAAAAAGAAAGCAATTTATGTTGTTACAATCTCACATTATGTATCACCGTTAAAACAATAGATACAAAATGCTTACACCTTGAACTATAGTTGTTAAATCGTAAGTGCAAAAGTGTCAATTCCTCAAACTTTGGCCATGTAACTTAACGGCGTCGTTACCGCAGCGGTACTAGATTTGCAACTTAGTAACTCAAGCACTCTCCATGAACATTTCCGGTGATCAACATTCCTGCCAACCGAAAACACATCGATCGAATTTGAAGAAGCGTTAGACGACGTCTTTGGATTATTTAGGCGAACCCGTCTGTTCTTTAAGTCCCGAATATTCATCTCTGGTGGTGGCACATTTACTAATCCATAGAAAATAACACGCTTCTGGGAAGAATATATATTCTTCCCAGAACTAGCAACGGAGCCTGCAGCATAGGCAGGCTCTGGTGCTGGCATAGAACTCATACTTGAGTTCCGTTTTAATTTTTTGTATTCTACTGACGTGCTATTTCTAGCGGCTAGTGGACTCACAGTCGGGCATTTTATGTCCGACCGTGACTCTGATCTAGACCTTCTGCAACTTCTTGGTTGCGACGGTCTTTTACTAGAGATTTGTTCGTTGATGGGTACAAGTTTTCCACAGAATATGATGTCTTCCGCATAAGACATCATGTTCTGTTTGGAATAACCATTCAACCCTCCTCGGTAAAACTCGAAAACGTCGTCTTCGGGAGATGATGATGGCAGATTTTGATGATCTTGGGACACTGGGAAATCTTTGAGAGAAAGTGTTTCCATTGCTTCTTGGTCATCCATGTAATTTCACAGTGTTTTGGTGTTTGTTGTTGAGAGAATGTGTATGGAGTTTGATAAATAGGGTTAACTGAAAAGAAAAAGAAATATATAGGGTAAATATATGGAGAGGAAGGATCATGGATGGTTCGTTTCGAAAATTTATTATTGAATTGTCATACACATACTTATTGTTTTTTTTTAGATATTTTTTGTTGCATGAAATTAAATAGTATGGGTATTTCTCTAGTTTCAAAACAAAAACCGAATCAAATGAAAATGTTTTAAACTTAACCGAATTAGGTAATTGGTTTTCAGTTTTAACGGTCTCATTCTAGTTAAACTGAAGATTAACGGTCTCATTCTAGTTAAACTGAAGAAACTGAAATGAGATAATTGCCAAAATAAACAGTTGACTAAACATATTTGTCAAAATAAAGACCTGATGCGTCTAAACATCAGGGACGAGCCACTCTTTTGCGTCTACCAATCAGATGATTAAACGTGTAAAGTCTTCAGACACTTTAATTTTTAAAGTCCATGCGTCTAAACTTTAGACGCAAGGCTGTTATTTAGACCCAAGAATAGGTGCTCCCCTTTGCACCTAAATAATAGCCTCGCATCCAAAGTTTAAACGCAGATATCTTAAAAATTAAAGCATATGAAGACTTCACACGTGTAATCATCTGATTGGTAGACGCAAAAGAGTAGCTTGTCCCTAATGTTTAGACGCATCGCATGTTTATTTTGGCAAATATGATTGGTCAACTATTTCTTTTAGCAATTATCCCAACTGAAATCATATTTTTGGCCTATTGCAAAACCGAGGAAACTAAAAACAAAATCGATCAACACCCTCCTTGTTAAAAATCAGGCTTTTCAGTTTGAAACAATACATGAACTGATTCAAGTTCAGTTTTGAACATATTAAATTTGGTTCGTTTCGGTCGAAACATTTCCAAGCAGATGAACTCCCATTTAGTTCTCTTTTTATATATTTAATATGATTTTTTTAACTAATATCTGAACATATTATTTTAGATGTGTTATTTCTTCTTAAATAAACATTTTACCCAATGTATAAAATGACTAACCCCCAACATTGTTGGGATTATATAGTTATTTTTAAAACCAATTATTTCTTTTTGTTTACATTACTTTTATTGTCATTTATTAGTCATCAGATCGTCATTTTAGTAGTCATCAGATTCCATTAAGGGATGGATTTGCAAAACTATAGGATAAGTGAGTATTTTCACCAGTAATTTCACACCAGTTTTCATGAAAAACCCACCGCCTGAAGGACTCGAACCCCCACCTCCCATAAGGAAAGCAAGAAAGGTGCCACTCCACCGTAGGAGGATAACATGCTCTTATCCACAATCTTTCTTTTTATACATGTATGTGAAATTAGTTCAAAATATTTGCACATATATGTACATTACAAAACATTTCTTTACATATATGTAGAACACTAGTTTTTGTAGTTTTAGACACATATTGACGATAAGTGAGAGTATTACATGGTAACATAGCCACATAGGTAGAATGTAGGAAAGTAGCTAGGGAATTATTGATTAACTAATGAGTAACTAAGGAACTACTACTATTGATTGCGTGTATATGAATAATTGCTATTTGTTTCACCGAACCAACGATGATGATGAAATGAGTATTGATAAACCTAGTCTGCATAATACATACATGATTGTGAAGTCATGTCGCATGTCCAGCACGTGCCAAACGACTTAATACCCGTAGGTTAGCGGATGCACCTTAGGTATTGATTATGTTCGTTAGTTTGTTAAAAATTATCTCGCTGATATTCCCAATAACATTTCATACTGTTTTTAATTTGTATGTAATTTTAGTGCCCAATGACTTGGAAATATTGAAATAAAAGATTGAGGCTAGATCAGTAGTAGAATGTTGTATTACCCTAGAAAAAAAGAAAATATTAAATGGGTATGCTTAAGCTAAATGGGTATATATGTTTTAGGCAGTTGAGTCAGATATTATTTAAAATACCATATCCATCCGATACCACAAACTGTTATACTTGTCGGGTTAGGCCTCTATAACCATGTAGCTATATTTAGGTATGGTAACCGTGTAGCGATATTTAATGAAGAATGGTGATCTATTAAATTCTTAAGATGATAATTGATAAGCATAGCTTTAAAAATCATCAACATTTTTATATTTTTAATTGTAGCATTAAGAAAACGAAGGGCATGTTTTGTAGCCTCTTAATAAGGCTCCATTCAGCTCTGAATAGTTCGTCATTTAGACTGTTTGTTTCAACTTAAAAAAGGTTCTGAATGGAATTGTTAAGAGCTGAACCATTCAGACTTGGTGCATAGATGAACCATTCGGCACTTAATCATTCAGAGCCTCTTAACCATTCAGACCGCTTAATGATTCAGCATTTAATCAGCCCCGAAGTTGGTATTCTGCAAGAGGCAAGTTATTTACACAATAACAAAAGTTAGGTTTGCACAGCCCTCTACGGGCCGTAGAGGGCTTTACGGGCCGTAGAGGGTGTCAGTGCAATAAATAAGGGTAACCTCTACGGCCCGTAGAGGCCTCTACGTCCCATAGAGGTGGGTTGTTGCAGTGCATTTAAACCCTAGACGGCCCGTAGAGGCCTCTACGGCCTGTGGGTTATACGAGGTACGAGAACATTCAATGAACAGACTGACTTGCTGTGTGTCCGTCTGAAAAAAGGAACCCTCTAAGGGTCGTAGAGGCCTCTACGGCCCGTAGAAAAGCAGGTTGGTGGGAGTATTAAACCCTCTACGGCCCGTAGAGGTCCAGATATTTTCTTCTTCCCTGTCTCCTTTTCTAAGACAACGAAAATTTTCCAAAAAAACAGAGCACGAAAAATCCGATCGATTCCAAGCTACCGCGATGTCTTCGGGCCACTACAGTAATTTTTCAGAGCAATGGGAGCATTCGTATAGCATATCTCACGTCTCGGAAAGCCTTTTCGGACCCT
This sequence comes from Ambrosia artemisiifolia, assembly GCA_032199755.1. NCBI lineage: Eukaryota > Viridiplantae > Streptophyta > Magnoliopsida > Asterales > Asteraceae > Ambrosia > Ambrosia artemisiifolia. Next base: position 11,872,521 of record CM063514.1, read on the forward strand.
TGGTGGAACGTGGTGAGGAGGAGGTTAGATCCGTTGTTCACTGTGATGACGGGAATGCGCTACTCGATTTGAACCTGCTACCCGATTTGAACTTACTGCCCGGTTTGAACCAGGAGTATGGCACTTATCATCCGCACGAGTAGGGTCATGGCAGCTTCAAGGGATCGCACGAGGGAGGTGACAACGGTGGCGACGAACCTGTCCCGGATTTTTCGTTTGAAACTAATCAGGTGTGTTTATGTATTTACACTTGTTTATAATTTAGACCCGTGTATATTTAGTAGTGTACATATTTAGACTCGTATATTTAGCCCCGTACATAAATTTGTTTTAGGGTTTGTGAGATTTGAACTCATATATATTAGTTGTTATTTGAACTCGTAGGGTTTGTGAGATTTGAAGTCGTATATATTAGTTGTTATTTGAACTCGTATATAAATTTTGCAGGTATTCGGGTCTCTTAAAGACCTGACATATTGGGTTTATGAAAGGGCCAAAAATAATGGTTACATTACCATATACGGACGTACTGTTTCGGATGGCAGGGGGCCGAATAGGAGGGTGACCGTAGTGGCGTACATCGTAGTGTAGCCACGGTTCGAAAGACGGGCAGTAAAAAATGTAATTGCCCGTTTGAACTAAAAGGGAAATACAACTCCAGCTACAATGGTTATATTGTGGAGGTCGTGAACCAAAAACATAATCACAAACATTTCCAACACATCGAGGGTCACGCGTATGCTAGGAGGCTGGGTTCGGGTGAGTTAAAATTGGTGGATACACTTTACTTTCAAAATGTTACGCCAGTAGACATACATACGACCGTTAGAAAACAAAACCCGGATAGTCCCTGCATCTTAAGAGACATACATAACACAATAACCAAGGTTAGGCATTTGTTATACGGCGGCAAGACTCAAATTCAGGTATTATTATCTCTTATTATTATTATTATTATTACTACTACTACTACTACTACTACTACTACTACTACTACTACTACTACTACTTTATTATTTTTTAATTATTATTATTGCTATTTAGGTACTCGAAACCACATTGGTGGAAAAAGAATTTATTTACTTCACCTGGAAGAATGCCTCGACAAAAGCGATCGAGGATATTTTGTTTGTCCATCCCATCTCGCACAGATGTTTTATTTATTTTTTCCAATATAGAAAACAGCGAACTGGTAGCCCAGATGGTCCCCATATTTGCAATAAGACTTGTGTGTGTGTGTTTGATAATCTGCCAATGATCGAACCTTGTCCCAAACGTTTTTGTGTTTTTTTGGGTCTACGGCCCGTAGAGGTCTCTACGGGCCATAAACAAAAAAGTATTCATCCATCCCATCCTCATTCATCCCCAAAATTAATCAGACGTTATCTACGAGCCGTAGAGACCTCTACGGCCCGTAGAGGTGATGACAATCATTAGCAATCATTGTTGTACCTCAAAATCAATGGCAATCATTACCTACGAGCCGTAGAGTAGAAGGATAAAAAAATGCTCCCTACGGGCCGTAGACCCCTCTACGGCCCATATAGGGTTGTGTAGATAAAATCCAAACTTATGTGAATATCCGGAACCTTCTGCAATTGATTTCATCAAGCTTTTCTTGTAGAGTTTTGTAACATGCTATACTTCAATTTTTAATTCTAACAACCAAACATTAGTTAATAACAAAGTTTTCACCCAAGCTGGTAGCTTTCCACACAACACAAATATAATCAAGTTTTAGTTTCTCATGTCTAACTCTTTTAATAAAGCGGGTCACATTCCGGTGGATTTGTTGAACCCATAAGATTAAATAATCGACCTGTTAACCCGCTTGTGACGCATTTACCCATTGTTTTACAATCCTCCAACCTGTCAATCGGTTTAACACCTTTCAATATATGAGTTAAACATGTCGTGTTCTGGTTATACACTTATAAGTGCGTGTAGGCTACGATTGATGTCTTTTACACAAATAAAAAACATACGTGTGTGTCTTCGGCATAGACAATTCAACCCACCAAACAAAAGTCGATTTACACCAATGCTTCCATATTTCTAATTATCTCCACGTATACCACCCTCCTCCGGTTTCTATTACATCCACATAGCCAAATTTGGAAAAATAATAATAATAAATAATACCGTACACGAACATCCTGGAGGACATGAGCAATTACATAACCCATGATGTAACACCCTCATTAAATGCAGATTTGATCGAAAATATGTTTAATATATTCGTATAATATAGTGGTAGTACGTGTCAGTTTTTGGTACCCATAGAAATAAAATGACTTCAAGCCACATATTTCAAGTAAACTAAATTTCAAAACTTCTAGATTTCAAACGTCACATATCGAATAAATAAATTCGAATTGGTTTTCGGTTTTATTTCGTAAAGACGAGTCTTGTCTCCTGGCTGACAATTTAGGAGTTCTAAAGCAGATTATAAAATCATGGCCTTTTCATTTAAAAAATTATAGTTATTGTTGTATTAGATTCTAACACATGATATTGATAACACACATTTTCTATATACAGTGACTGAAAGCCACATAATCTTACAATTCCAATTGAAAGACGAGGGAGTTATTAATTATATGAATCGAACGCAGGCAAACACTAAAAAATTAGGGACCCATAAATACAGGCCACGAGTTAAGCTTAATCGAGCCTTAGTTACTGTTTATGGTGTTTTGCATTGATGTCCTAGGTTGGTTATCTTGTACAGTTGAGAACAGAGACGGAGCTTAGTGGGGATGGGGGCGGGGCGCCCCCCCCCCCCCCCCGGTGTTTTGCATTGATGTCCTAGGTTGGTTATCTTGTACAGTTGAGAACAGAGACGGAGCTTAGTGGGGATGGGGGCGGGGCGGCCGACCCCCCCCCCCCCCCCCCCCCGCCCCGAATTTTCACGCAGAAGTTCCGATTATATAGTATTCGTATAGAAAATAGAAAATATCGGAAATATAGGGTTTCGACCCCCCAAAACAGGTTTTCGACCCCCGAAACTAGTGACTTCCGACCCCACGAACCTTCGGGTCAAGCTTCGCCACTGGTTGAGAACTTTTACTTACACACAAAAATAAGTATATACAGGATATATCTATCTATATTTTACTATATAATGCATTTTAAATGGGTAACATAGTAATTTAACTTCATTTAAGGAGGGTATTGTTGTAATTTACCTCAAAGCTCAAGACACATTAATACATTATTTAAAACTTACATTAATACATTATTTAATAAACTTCTAATTAAATATTTATTACACTCATATAAAATTCTTTTGACAAAAATACATTAATAAATCTCTTTAACCAATTGTTGTTGTCAACAAAATCGTAATCCATATTCACCACCATATCCAAGCCACCCCACCACAATAGGTTACAGGGCAGGCCCTGAGCATGGGCCGGGTGGTCACCGGCTCAGGGCCCGACAAACAAATAGGCCCGAACTTTTTCAAAAAAATATACATATTTATATTTATATTAAATTCTATATTTATGATATATATTTGTGTTTTATACATAGAAGTCTTGTTAGTAGAGTTGGAAAAACCATGCAAATTTAATGTAGATGTCTCAAGTTCAAGCCTTGTCTCTAGCACCATATTCAATCTTTTTAAAAATTCATTCCTCTTTACAAAATTTTGGGCCCAAATTTTTTTAGCGTTTCCGGAGACGGCCCTGATAGGTTATGTTACCGGAACATCTACGCATTATCGGCCATCTTGCCGTCAAGTCTAACTTTTCTTTTATGCTTTCCTATATTTGTTTATCACTTAAAAATATACATGGCTAGCACATGATGCTTTAGGAATGATGACACTTCATGACAATCTCTTTATCAAAACCAAGGTGCTTAACAGGAATCTAAAGCTCTATACTGTTAAAGTAATGGGTGGTAGGTTTTTGTAATTAGATTTATGATCTTATCACCTAATGCAATACAATAATTTAAATGTGAGATTCTTACTTTGAGCTGTTAATTTTTTTTTTTTTACCTATGAACTTCTATGACTTCTTTTATGCTACATGAACATTTTCAACTTTCACCCATGAATTTCTTCCGACCATCTTCATGTTTTGTAAATTATAGGTGCAGACTGCTACACATTTTTAACTTTTATTATGGAAAGATAGTAAAGGTAACCTTAAATTTTGGCAAATGTAAATGATAGAAGATTTTAAAATTGAAGAGAATTTGTTTTCACTTCGTGAAATGAAAGTAGATTTAGGTTAATCCTTTTAATGTAACATGATTTAAAATTTTATAACAATAAAGAATTTTCCTTTAATGTCTAAAATATATAATTTTGGTTACTCATTTTATTGTAACTAGTGGGGTGCCCGCGTGATGCAGCGGGAAACACAACACTTAAGTTGGTGATTTAGGGTGCATAGGATGATTCGGTTTGAACTTGCGCTATAACTCTACGCTTTGACATAACTAAGCAAGCCAAAATTATGGAACTGCAGAGAACAATAAAAAGAGAAAAGTACTATGAATATAACTTTAAAATATGTGTTAAATATATCAACAATAAGCCATATTTTGAATTTCATGATAAAAAACAATGAGTACAAGGCCTATTGACCGCAAATAAAATGAAAGTAAGAGGACGTACTTGATATAACTTACAAAAACTGAACTCCCATATATAAAAATTTTGTAACTACGAGAATGATTATTTACTAAAGGATTATTGAACAGAAACCAAGACTTAGAATTTCAAAAGCACTTGATGAATATAGGGAAAATTAGATCTAGTCCAATTTAAAAATACCTGGCAATAGTGTAATTGACTAAGTAGAAAACCCTAAATGATAATCAGCTCATAATCGCCTGCATAAAACCAACATTTAAAACCCTAATCAAACCACTCAATCTAGCAATCAAAATAAGTTAAACCAACATAAGAATTCTTTTCAAAACTCACTTAAAATAGAGATGCAAGAATAACATTTATAACCCGATCGGCTCCTTTTCACTTCTAACTTGCACCACAATATATGAAAGAGTTGATGTTGAGTGAAATGGTGAATTTCGTTTACTAATATAGGAATGATAGGAGCTTCAACTTCAATCAATTGGATTTATGGCATATTGATTGAAATAAGACCTTTGGTGTGCTTTGGTGGTTTTATGTGTTAAGCACCTTAAAATTAAGTTGATAATTGGATCAATTTAATAATACCTATAAATTACTATTTTATCCTTTACTAACTTCATTAGGGGTATTGTACTATATGCATTATATGTTGTAATTTCTTAAATTTTGTTGGAATCCTTCCCTCATGCTTTATAATATAGTACTAGTGGGGAACCCGCGCGTTGCTGCGGGGCGACAATTTGTATGGTGATACTCATTACTGTTACTTTATCGATCCTCTCATGATATATTGTGTAATATCTCTTTATAGTTTTATTCGTATAATTTAGCTAGCACTGTCCGTACACTTATCGTCTTGCAGTGGGGAACATAGACACTTATAGATTGGCAAGATGAAAAGCTTTAAGATAATTTGCGTTATCAAATAGCCGAACCTATAGCACTACCATTGCAGTAAAGATAGTTATATTATTCTTAGTTGTATTACCTTTCTCTTAATATTGTCAAAATATGAACATTTAAACCACCACCACCATGGATTAAGATATGTTGTTAGAATATTTATGTCTACACAAGAACATTTAATGATTTGAATTCATCGTAATACCTTTTTTTAATTGAAGCATGTTCATTCTTTACAAAATGAAAGTGAGGATGCAGTTTGATACATGTTAGAAGTAGACAAAGCATCCTATATATTCTTACCTTTATGTTGTTCAGGCCTTCTTTGCATCCGCCAAGAGAGTAAAAGATTATCCATCTCTTAGTTTTCACTACATGCCACCCCATATCATATCAAAATTAATTGGTCACAAACAGTTACATAAGATTAGTTTATAACATGGACTTTGAAAAAAAAAGAACCACATAGACTTTGTTGTGTTTGCACAAAGTTAAGGACTTCATTTAAGCATGATTAAGTCCATAACCCTTTTAAACATTACTGAAAAGTTCCATTTTTGAAAAGTCTTGTGACTTAATCATGCAAAAAAGGACCACGTTGTTAAAGACATTAAAAAGCTAAAAGATTTATTCATGCAAATAAAAACAACCATTAATAAAGTCCATGGGCCTTATATTTTACTTTTAAAAGTCCAGGGATTTAATTATACAACACTTGCCGTGGATCAACCATTCATAAAGTCATGTTTTCAGCTATATACTTTCCATAAGGACTTGATAAAGCAACTCGCTTCTTAACCTCAGTATTCTCATAAACCTGTTTGTTTATCAACAAATATTCACTTAATATATCTTTTTTTACAAGTTAAATGGCATCCACTGAATTATAAAATGCTAGTAAATAGCTCCAATTGAGACACAGGTTAAAGTAGCATTGTCTTAGCTGCATTTAAATATTTTGAAGCAGAAATTCAAGATAGATGCACATATCCTTTTTGCCAAAAAAAATATACCTCTAATGCAACATAGACAACATTGTCATCAGTCCGCCAAATCACACTGAACAGCAAACTTACCTCAATTTCATACCCAATAGCTCTCAAAGCAGCTGCAACAGAGACCATCAACACTTGCTGTGGATCAACCAACAGATATGCAAAAACCTACATAATAATTGAACTAATAATCAACAAAACATTAACACTAAAATGTACCCAAATCCAACTAACCAAATTCCATTATCTGCATGATTATTACTTCAAAAATAGTTAAAAATGTTAAAAACTTCCACAAAAAAAGTACTCACAACCTAAACAAACTACCAATAAACGAAATCAACCATAATCCAACAACCTAAACATTAAACCACATTACAAAACCATATAAAGATAACCAAATGCTAGAAATTCGAACTCAACCGCAAGTCTTGAAAAAAAAACATATACCAATATTAAAGTTTTCAAGTTCCCATCAACAACAATTTCATGTACGGTTGCTAACGCCTTATTAACCCACACTCGCATCTCATCAGCAGCAACAAGCACAGATTCCTCAGATATAACCAAATCCGGAATCGGAGGTAAAGGCCTACAATTAAACCAAACACAATCAAATCAAACCATCAAACCAAAATATAAAACTAATGCACTGTAAAAGACACTCACCTATTATAAAGAGACGCAGATTTCGCTCAGAAAAACAGAAATACAACCAAAAGCAACAAAGTATTAGCAACAACAATGAGGTATTACAAGAAAATGGAAACAAAATCAGTAGAGAGGGAGAGAAAACCCTGCAGATCTAGTGGTTGAGAAATCGGATTAGGGTCTTTGGTAGATGAAAATGGGTTGTTCATGAAGGTTAAAGGTAATGATTATGATTGAAAATGGGGATTTAATGGTAGAGGAAATTTTGTAACTCTGCCATTTAATTCAAACATAAATTTTTCATCAATGAGAAACCTTTGATTTAAGAAATTGAAGACGTTTCAATCGGTGCAGTTACCCATTCAAATTAGCCTAACTGACCCGGTTCAAGAATGTGCAGGGGAGGAATTAATCAGTGAGAGGTTAGATACAGTGGCCGATGATGTTCAGAAGCCACCTGAGGGAGCCGGTTTTAGTGCGAAGCCTTTGGAGGAGGAAGTGATCAGAACTGTTACAATGGGGCGTAAATTGGGTGCCGAGTTACAGAATTTTGACGATTTAATAAGAGATGCGATTTCAAAAGAAGGTGTACAAGAGGTGTTACGATGAATTGCTTAAGTATTAATATTCGTGGTATGGGGGTGGATGGTAAGGATGCTTGGGTTCGTGATATGGTAAAAGTAAATGACGTTGATTTTTTGGTTCTACAAGAGACGAAAACACAAGGTTTGGATCGACAATGCCTGGAAAGATTTTGGGGCAGCAGGAATTTTGATTTTGAAGTGGTGGATCCGACGGGTCTTTCAGGGGGCTTGGTGTCGGTTTGGGATAATAATGGTTTTGTGAAAGATAGGGTGGTGAATAATCGGAATTTTTTGGTGGTCGGAGGCCGATTAACCAAACAGAATATTTATATTAACGTGGTCAATATATATGGTCCGAAGTATAGAGCTAAGAAGGCCGCGGTGTGGCAAGCTTTGAGGTTGTTAATGAATGGTAGTACCGATTTTTGGATTCTCATGGGGGATTACAACACGGTTAGAAGTTCCGAGGAGAGATTAAACACCGGTTTTAATGAAGCCATGGCGAGAGATTTCAACGAGTTCATTGATGAAGCGGGGTTGGTAGAGTATCCTTTGAAAGGTAGAAAATTCACCTTTCTTGCGGGCAAAGGTCAAGGTAACAAGCAAAGTAGAATTGATAGAGCGATGGTGTGTTCGAGCACGTTTAATAAATGGCCGTGTGCTTATCTTAGAGCTCTCCCGAGACGGTTATCGGATCATTGCCCATTGTTGTTGACTATGGTGAACAAAAGCTTTGGCACAAAACCATTTCGGTGGTTCAACACATGGGTTGAGAAAGAAGGCTGCAAAGAGGTGGTGAGGGAGGTTTTGGGCAGCAATTCTGAAGAGGGTTCGGCCCAGGTTTGTTTGTTCCGGAAATTGAAGAAGCTTAGCTACAAGTTAAAAGCGTGGCATGGGGAGGTGATTAAGACGGAAAATGATGAACTTAATTTATGTGGTGTGGAAATAGATAAGTTAGAAAAGATTATGGAAGAAAGGGATTTAGCAGAAGAAGAGGTCTGGATTTTGGAAGAGTGTAAAAACAGAATGAACGAGTTGAATCTAATTAAAACGAAGGATCTTAAGCAGCGTTCTCGAGTTCGTTGGGCAATTATGGGAGATGAGAATTCTGGGTTTTTCCACCGGGTTATCAATGGTCGAAGGGCTGCCAACAATATAACAGGGCTGGAGGTTAAGGGAGAATGGATAGACAAACCTTCGCTGGTAAAGCGTGAGGTGCTAAGGCACTTCCGTGATCACTTCAGCGAACAGTGTTCTACTAGACCGGTGCTTAGGTGCGATAATGTGAATGTTGTGTCAGAAGGTATGAGAGACAAATTAATTCAACCTTTTACGAAAGAAGAAATTAAAAAAGCGGCGTTCGATTGTGGAAAAGATAAGGCGGCCGGTCCTGACGGGTTTAACTTCCATTTCGTTCAAGAGTTTTGGGATATGTTGGAGGAGGATTTTTTCAGAATTCTTTCAGAATTTTATGAATCGGGGTACATTAGTCCGGAATGTGGTCTTTCGTTTATCACTTTGGTTCCGAAGTGTAAGAGCCCAACTAGCATGAAGGAATTCCGTCCTATCAATTTAATTGGCATGGTGAACAAGGTGATTTCGAAACTTTTAGCTAATAGAATTAAAGAAGTTATGGGTGAGGTTATTTCGGAATCCCAATCGGCTTTCTTGAAGGATAGGTATATTTTAGACGGGCCTTTGGTTGTGAATGAAGTATTAGCTTGGTTGAAACGCAAAGATAAAAAGGCCTTTTTGTTAAAAATTGATTTCGAAAAGGCGTATGATAACGTCAATTGGGGTTTTCTAATTAATATGTTAGAACAAATGAATTTTCCCGCTCGTTGGTGTATGTGGGTTTTGGGTATTCTTAAGGCGGCCAGGTCGTCGGTGTTGGTGAATGGGTCACCGACGTTTGAGTTTGTGTGTCAAAAGGGTCTTAGGCAAGGGGACCCGCTTTCGCCATTTTTATTCTTGGTGGTGATGGAAGCTCTCTCCTTGACCATCAAGAAAGCGATTCTTGTGGGGGATTTTAAAGGGATAAAGCTCGATCACGAAGGTATGGTTGTTTCTCATCTCTTGTATGCCGATGACGCCCTCATTTTGGGCGAGTGGTCGAAGGAAAATGTGGTTAACTTGACTAGATTGTTGAGATGTTTTCACATATGTTCCGGGTTGAAAATTAATATTAATAAGTCGAATCTTTATGGGGTTGGGAGTAGTAATGAGGAAACGGATGTGTTGGCGGGTACTTTGGGTTGTAAGAGGGATATTCTTCCTTTCGACTACTTGGGGATTAAAGTGGGAGCCAATATGAATAGATGCGCTAGTTGGAAGAAAGTTGTTGAAGTGTTTGAATCTAGACTAGCGACGTGGAAGGCTAAAATGTTGTCCATTGGAGGTAGAGTGGTCCTCATTAAAGCGGTTCTTGAGAGCCTCCCTATCTATTATTTTTCTTTGTATAAAGCGCCTAGGAAGGTGATTGAGATGCTTGAAAGAATAATGCGAAAATTTCTATGGACGGGTTCAAATGTGGGGAATAAAGTGCATTGGGTTTGTTGGGATAGAGTTACGACTCCTAAGAAACTTGGGGGGTTGGGGATAAAGAAATTAGAAGTAGTGAATGAGGCGCTTATTTTTAAATGGGCTTGGAGATTTCGAAATAATAAGAAAGCGATGTGGACAAAGATTGTGGAAGTTTGTCACAAAAATGGTAATATGTGGGAGGCGCTTCCGGTAAATAAATATGCGACGGGTTGTTGGAAAGCGATAGTAAAAGTGGTGGCTGGAGTGAAGATTAATGATGTTGCAATTCACACGTTTATTAGAGCTAAGGTGGGTAATGGGGTGTTGGTCAGATTTTGGTTGGATGTTTGGCTTGGTGAAAGCGCTCTTAGAGATCAATGGCCGCTTTTGTATCGTGTAGATAACAATAAAACTTGTACAGTGGCGGATAGAGTCAAGGTAGAGGGCAGCAGACTAGTTTTGACAGCGGATTGGACTACGCATATTCGGACGTCGGATGAATTATCTCAGTGGCTGCAGTTATGGGGAGCAGTTCACGGGTGTGTGTTTGCAGAAGGTCAAGACCAGTGGTATTGGGCTGTTGCAGGTCAAGAGACTTTCACAGTTAAGGGAGTTACTGATTTACTGTTGCAGCGGGTTCAGCATGGGTCAAATTATGTGATGAAATGGGTTCATTGGGTCCCTTTGAAGTGTTTGATTATGGCGTGGAGAGCGGAACAGAACAGGATCCCAACGAGAATGGCTCTAGTGCAGCGAAGTATTCCAATTCAGGACAGATTATGTCCATGGTGCAGCGAGGTAGACGAAACTGTTACGCATATTCTTGCCGACTGTTTAATTGCTTCAAGTGTTTGGGATAGTATTGGGTCTTGGTGTAGAATGCCTCCTATCTATGTTTTTGATATTCAAGATCTGCTGCAATTGTATAAAACGCTTCAAGGATGCAAATGGAAGAAAAGGATTGTTCATGGGATAGTTATCGTGACTATGTGGGCGATTTGGATGCAAAGAAACGAGACGATTTTTAGAGGAAAGGACCCTTGTGTGGTGAATATTGTGTCATTGGTAAAATCGTCATCGTACCTTTGGGTGAAAAATAGAACGAAATTTAGGAGGATAGTTTGGAAAGATTGGAGTCGTTACCCGTTGTATATGTTGTAATGGTTTGAGCCGGCGGCCGCTTTTTTGAGGCTCGTTTTTGGCGTTTGTTAATGAAAGTTTTTCTTCAAAAAAAAAAATTCAAATTAGCCTAAAAAATAATCAAGTCACATCTCAACATGTTGTAAAAAGACAAATTTACCCCCTAATTAACTTAATTAAGCATTGTAACAAAGGCATAAAACATTGTACTTACTTAATTTTGGCTGGTATCCCTCTTACATGCTTTATAATATAGTAGTGATAGATATGATTTAACAGTTTATAACCTTAATGGCTAAAATAGAAAAAATAAACGTTTATTCATTGTAGTTAGGTAAAATTTGATTTGAGTTTTAACTAGGTTTGGCTGTTGTTACCAAGTTCTATAGGTGATGATTTACGATCATGTGCAAATCCTACTTCTTTCTCATATGATGGTCTAATTCAATTGCCTCAAATCATTATGTACAGCTAATAATTATACGACATTTCTCTAGCCTTTTAGTAACTGTAAGACCCTAACCCAAAAACACGCGAATAGTTGCTACTTACGAGTTTCAGCCTTAATCAAAAATCACGACCAATTAAAACTTTAATCTTTATAACTACATTCCATTTTAAAGACTTTGATTTGACAGAGACCTTCAATTTTGCATTTTTTTTTCTTTTTGATATTACAAACCTATACTACGATTTGTGTTTTAAAAGACAATTTATTGCGGAAGCGTAATATATTGATCGGGTGTGTTCGGCTCTCCTCTTGACTTGATCCGTGCTCCGGAGCTCCTATCGAACGTGTACCTGACACCATTACACAAGTAATGGTTAGTGGGGTTTCCAATACTTCATTTACTATATTAGAAATGTCATTGCGCGTCGAAACGGAACGAACTAGGCCAAACGGCCCCATATCAATAAAATAAACTGCTGCACTTTTGCGCAGCGGCTGTTCGGGACGCATTTACCCCTTTTAAAACATGTAATCTGACTTTGCTTTCAAATAAGAAATGTTCTTCATTCGAATACCTTTCCAGGCATATAAAGAAGAACTCCTAACGATTTTTCTATGATTTTATACGAATTTTTAAAAATCAGCATGTCTGTTAGATTGGTGACCCGCCCGGGTCAGTATGTGACCCGCCCGGGCTAACCTGGTATTCAAAATCGCCGAATTTTGACCCGCCCGGGTCAGAATGTGACCCGCCCGGGTTGACCTGCTAATTTAAAATCTTCGAATTTTAACCCGCCCTGGTCAGAATGTGACACGCCCTGGTTGACATGCTAATTTATCATCTCTGAATTTTAACCCGCCCGGGTCAGAATGTTACCCGCCCGGGCTGACCTGCTAGAACTTTATTAAGCCATGAAAACTTATGCCTTCACAAGCCCGACTCTTCACTATGGGCGTTTTTGGACATCCGGGACATACCCAATATTATTTTAGACCTGCATAGATAAATTCTATCAAGATATATATATCACTTCTTGGTTTTGATCCATTAGAAATCACTTAGTTTGGTTTAACCGTTTGACCCGTTAAGGCCTTAGGTTTTACACAACCTTATTTAACCGTTCAAAAAGCATAACAATCATATTGTCAACCCGTTGGACACTTGTTAAACTAATCAACACTATCCGATTCACTTATTATGACTCGGTTTATGGATTTAGCCTTTAGCAAATCTTTAGAATTCCCAAAATACCCTTAGAGGTCTATATTCCATTTTAGTCAACCGTGGGCGACAACACTTGGTCATCACCATCATTTTAAACTCATTAACATGTTTGGAAACTCCTAAGCCCTTAAGAACTTAATATATTACCAATTTCATAAATTCTCTATTATTAAATTACTTCTAAGCGCATTAGACATTTTTACTAACAAGACTCACCGATTTGACACCCACACTTCATGTGGGTGGTTTCATCCACATGTCTACTCGCATATGGCCGTATCTTATACTATAGAATTACCCGGTAGTGTTGACCCATTTCCATACCTCTCGAATCTTCCTCAAGGATCCTTGGCATCACATGCCATTCCATTCCAATTTATCAATCTGTGCAAAAACTCATTACCCTATTAACATTCCGGGATCCAAAGGGTGTCACACCACCAATTGGCCCGTCTAGCCCTTTTAACTATAAATGCTTAGCATAGAAGCATTAAGTACCGAGTTCAACTGATGCTCAAAACATCATTTGACCCGTTTAACTATTTATTCACAAAATCCTCCATTCTTTGGTCACATTCATGCGTTTTAATGAACATAACATTTTTAACTCATTTGTCCATTTTACAAGGGTGTGCCATTATCTAGTTAGGCGTCCCAGACGGACTTAACCATTTTTCATAATTTAGGCGATTCTAGCCCTTTTACAAGCTAGTATCCCACATTCCATAATCCGTTTTAGTGATTAAACCCACATACTTTACAAACAATATAAATTCCATGATTTACAAATGTTTACAACATCATTTAGTTTCTAAGAGACTTATTTAGGATAAGTCACTTACCTTGGTCCAATTTATGCATTCCATGATCTATTGCTTTGTTGGTTTCCTCCCATCCAAGCTCCCACCTAGCTTGACAAGATCAAACCTTCATAATACTCACAAGATCGGTCATGTTAGCCTTTCATCAAACGACTACCATACCTCGCGAGTTTATAAATGCTAACACATTCACAACTTCCATTTGGGTTAGTTGACTTTTAAAATCAAACTACCCATTATATGTTTATATGCACTAACATAGGCATTAGTTAACATCATTTTATTCGATTACCTTATTGCCACATGGATTAATCATCTCATGTGTAATTCTCATACTAACATCATTCATTCACATCATTTACACATAACAACTTAGCTTATGATGTTCCTTCATACAATTTCATTCATAAGCCTTAACTAGGCATTTCATCAAACACTTAGTAGGCATCATTCATTTGTAGTTAGAACATACCATGAGTTCATCAACTACACATAATTCATTATTCCATAAGAAGGTTAGCATTTAGCCTGTCTTATAGCCATTCAATCATACAATTTCATCATCAAATCACTATCTTAATGTGGGTTTCCACCAAAAGGCCATAACCCATGTTTTTCACATAATCATCTTTCACATTTTATAACAATCATCTCTATGAATTGTTATTCCTAACCAAATTAAGCATCATTGAGGTTCCCTAAGGCTAGAGGAACCTCTATTAATCATTAACTCCACGATTTTGCCAAAACCCCCAAATTCAACATTATCATAATCTTAGAAAACCCTATAAAATGGAAAACCAAGGTTACCTCTTAGTTTGTTGAAGCTAGATGATTAATAATCCTTCAACATGCACGAATTTTGGGCTCCCATAGCTTGGATTTGAGCAAGACTTGAGTGTTTAGGGTTTGTATGTGTTGGAGCTTGAAGCTCCTGTGAAATTGTCAACCAACACACCTTATGTGTGTGTGTTTATCTTTTAACTATAATATTAACACCCAAGTTTGCCCATTTTACACCTTTCACCCCTCCATGATCTAATAACACCAAACACACTTAACTTGGTTAAGTGTTAGTGGGTTATTTGTCCTCTTTTAACTAACTTCACTAACATAGTTATATTTCTTCTAGAAATACAACCCTCATTTTTACCGTATAATCCTGTTTTATTATTTGCTAATCACCCGTAATGGTGTAATTAGTCAAATTGGATATTTGGGGCGTTACATTAACATTGATTTAAATAATTTCAACTCTTTTACGATAATTTAAACCAAATTAATCTATATTTATACTACCATAAAACACATTTTTAAGACAATATGCTAATTTTCAATCAATTTTAGACGCCCTACAAAAGGTTTTATACTTTTAGTACAAATATTTCGTGCATAGTAGCGTGTACAGTACATTATTGTCCTGTGTCTTTTGACAAGCCACTGGATTCAATCTCTACTTAAACGACATATTTATTGTTTGATGTGTCTTATTATATATTATCTTATCATTTTTTTTTCATTTTTAAATCTTATTTAAATTTCACAATTTTGGTCAAAAACTGTTATTTACGTCGGGAACTAATGTCTCTGTCACCATTCTGTGGAACCATTATCGTGTTGTGTCCCCGCCTCATCGCGCGGGCACCTCTCTAATAATTAGTGGTTTATTTGTTTGCTTTTTGTTCTAGTGAGCGGTTTTAACATGTGTCTAATATAAGGTTAACGAGTAACGTTGTGAAATTCTGTCCCGTATAAGACACATGAACAAACTTTAAAAAGATTTATTTATAGATAGAGTCCAGAAAGGTGTATAGATTTAGAGCTTAGATGCAGGGGCGGGCCTAGCTTTGAGCTAGGGGCCACACCCACTGCCCCTCGGTTTTTCGCGTGTAGTGGGGAATTTTTTTTTATGATTTTTGTAAACTTTACCTCTAAAATAAATTTTACGTTACCTTTTAAAAATACATTTTGCATTACGACGTTACGTTACTCAGAAAATGTTTATCGAACTCGAATTAACTAATACTAAACCCAACTAAACTAACCAAATACCCAACAAAATTAACAAAACCCAAACCCAAATAATAACCCAAGCCCAAACCAACCCACCCCAACCCCCTAAGACCTAACCAAAAAAAAAACTGATCTTGTTGCTTTTGTTCTATCTTTCTTCTTCTTCACTCTTCAGAGCCCCGAGCCCCCAAATCCTGAACCAAGAGATTGCTTTTGCATGAGCCGGAGATACACGATGGGATTCTCATCATAAAACAATTATAAGTTTGCTTAAATTATTCCCGGAAGTTGTTGACGTACTTGCTTTTATTAAAGAAGAGTATTCAACAATGATTCAATGTAAGAGGTATTTTATCATATTTTAAGAAGCTTGAATTTGTGTTTTACATACACTTCACACTTGCAACCGCAACCGTCAAGATGTGTTTTTTCTAAAATGAAGCTTATCAACGCGGATTTACGCAATAGAATAGGTGAGGACTATTTAGACGATGCTTAAATTTGTGTGGTCAAAAGAGAAACTTTTGATAAAATAAAAGAAGATGACGTGATGGCTCGATTTCAAGCTTTCAAGAATTGAAGAGACGAAATCTATTTAGGTGTGTATGTAACTTTATCTATTATCATATTTTTATTTCATTTACATTGTATGAAACTACCAAAAAAAATTAACGTTACTCCTAAAACATTTTTCTATATCCGTCATTGTCTACATGTATGGTAAGCTTCTTCACTTGGGTTTAACTTCAGTGCATTCTCATTGCGTAACGAGGTATGGGTGTGTCGATTTCAGTGAGAACTGAGAAGAGATGTCAGTTTCTTTTATTTTATCGTTCATTAAATTATTTTCATATTAAAAACTTATAATTACAGTGAAAAATTGCTTTATGTATAGTTAATGGGTAATTTGGTTCAGCCAGCTACCATCTTCCAGCCACCACCTACCATCTTCCAGCTAGTTTTACCAAACATACCCTAAACCTTCTTGTCGGGTTATCAAACACCTACCACAATCTTCTATTCCATGAAAGATTATACACAAAAACAAGGTCTCATTCTTACATTAGTGAGTTCTAACAATTTTTCCTTAAATACTCAAGCCAAAGAGAATGTATAGAAAGAAATACATTAACCAACAAGTTTTTCCATCCATTTGTTATTCGGCCCAACTTGTATGGTTTTAGATCAGATCGGCCCATAAAAACCTCTAATACCATACTACCATTATCCATAGTCGTAATATAAAAAATATGAATTAATGAACAAAATTCATATTCTAAGTCGGGTAATCTAAATACCATACAATGAAGCCGAATAAGCACCCTTTCAGAGTTTTATGCTAATCACTAGATCTAGAATCAACTCACTAATTGGGTATTCAGACTATATAGTTAACGAATTGCATGGTCATTGATACTTAGCTACGGCCTAAAACACTAATATCAATCACAAACGTGTCGTCTAACCCCATAACTATAGTAAATTTGTTTTTCGTACATAAATCTAATAATACTCTAAAAATATACACCAATTTCCACTATAAAACTAGAACCTCAACCTAATAAGAAAAAACACCTTACTACACACCAGGTATCGCTAGACCAAATACGCTTTGGTCAATGCATAGATAAGTACACTCATCAAAACTTATGCTACATTGTCCTAACTAACCAAACCATGTCAATATGTAACATTTTCTATGGAAGAAGTTACGACATATCTAGTTACATCCTTACAAATACATACTAAAAATAAACATATAATTTCACCACAACATTGCATTTGCCCTTGCCCTCTTGGACTAGAGGTGCACATCAAAACCAGTTCTTAAACCAAAACCAACTCATTAAGTATAAAACCAAACCAAACCGCTAATTTATAATTAGTTTGAGATATCCTTCAATTAAACCATTTAAAACCAAACCAACCCAGAAAAATGCTAGTTCAAACCAACGAAATCCTTTTCCGCTTTTAAACAAGTGATCCAAACCAATTTGTAGATTTGAAACGGCTTAAGCTAAGCCAGCTCATTTTCTAACAGAGCTCAAGCTTATTCGGTTATTCGTTCAATTTGTTGGCACATTCTTAGGCTCATTTAGCTCCAAGCTTGTGTTCAAGCCAAGTCGAGCCCACCTCGTCTAACTTCGAGCTAGAGTTCAAACCCACCCTAGCTCAACTCGGCTCGACTCATTTACAACCCTTTAAGAGTGCAAACAAGCTAAGCTACTAAAAACATAAAAAACAAAGGGAAAATCATTAAAATAAACATTGACTATCCACAAATTGCCAAAATAAATATGGTTTGCGTCTAAACAATAGAGTCTTCCCTTTTTAAAGGCTAAGGTATAGACTCTTTCGTTCAACCAATTAAATCATTGCACCTCATACATTTCATACCTTTCACGTTTATGTTTAGACGCATGTTTTTAGGTCTCATAGATCTCTTAGACTTAGACGCAAAGAGTTTTATTTAAAGGCAAAGTTGTAAAGGAATACACTGTGTTTAGACGCATATACATGTATTAGAGTCATTCATGTAGACCCCAACCACTAAGGTAGAGGATAGGAGATAGATGCATCTAAAGAATAGTGAGATGGCTTCTACATGAGATCTTAAGAAATGTTGTCTAAACTAACGTTGAGCGTCTAAAAGTAAGAGATCGCGTCTAAACAACAAACCACGTCTTCATTTTTCAAATCTAAAACATTGCCTCTATGAGATTGCATCTAAAAAACAAAGGCCTCTACACTTTGAGATCTAAACAATCAATGCGTCTATAATAAATATAAATATAAAACCGAAACAATGCTTCCATTAATCAAAAACATCATACACAAGTAATTAACAACTTAACCACCAAACCCATACAAGGTCCTTCCCTGTCTCTTCAAAGCATAAACAACATCCATAGCAGTAACAGTCTTCCTACGTGCATGCTCCGTATACGTAACCGCATCACGAATAACATTCTCCAAGAATATCTTCAACACTCCACGTGTCTCCTCATATATCAACCCACTTATCCTCTTCACTCCACCTCTTCTCGCTAACCTCCTTATTGCAGGTTTGGTAATTCCTTGAATATTGTCACGGAGCACTTTACGATGTCGTTTCGCTCCTCCTTTTCCTAATCCTTTTCCTCCTTTGCCTCTTCCTGACATTTTGATTGAAATTTGAATTATTGTTGATTAGGTGAGTTTTCTTTCTTTATATATATATTGGTGAGGAGGGGATTAAGCCATTTATGTTATGTGTGTGGAGTGTTTTGGGTCGTTGGATTTGTGGGAAGGTGAGGGGTTGTGGACCGTTCGATGGGGATCTGAGTGGGATGTGAAGAAGTGGTTTGATTGGTTGGTTGGTGAAGTGGTGGATTAGTCATTAGTGGGTTTTAAGTCACGTGCGACGCACGTGTGGGAAAAGGTATTTGTGAAGGTCAAATTTTAGTGTGAGGACTCAGGAGTGAGGTAAGGGTCTTCCTTTTAACCGATAACCAATAATCAAAAATGAAGTGATCCGACTCTAGAAACCACCTTACCCGATTAACCCGAACCCGATTAAGCGCATACCCGAACTCGACTAGAGTCTTTAGGGTCGGTCTTTGGATTAGTTTTGTATATCGGAGTAGTGTTTTTGTAGCCAAATTTGCAACTAAATATTGTAGCCCCTGTTGTGGTTTTATTTTACATATATTGTAGCCTAAATTGATAGAAATATGCAACCCAAATGGTTGGAAATATGTAACTCAAACACCCAAACCATTAAACCGATAACTATTTAACCCGACCCGAAAAACCCAAACCCGATTAACACCATAACCGATAACCATTTAACTAAATTGGGTCGGTTATCGGGTAATATTTTCACAAATGAAAAACCGAATAACCCGACCCGAATAACCCGATAACCGAAAACTAAACTCGATGAACACCCCTAGAGTGAGGAGTGAGGACACACTATTGATAATGAATTTTTGATACATGATTATGGGCGGTCCCAAGTGTAGCCCAAGGGTTGGGCGCACCCCGTAAAAAACATTATTTAGTGTATTTTATAGGCAAACATCGCGATCATACTCTCAGAAAATAAATTTTGAGTCTGTCACTGTACATAACACCAACATGGATCCACTTACTCTTAAGTAAAATGTCATACGCGTTCGGCGTTTGCAAACGAAAAGAAAAACATAAACAACACTGGCCACTTTTGTTAAGTTAATTGTTACATAGCCACACCTTATCATACCCGATACATAAGGTTTCGTTAAAAAACCACTTAATAACACAAATTTATATACCAAGTTAGTTTTTTCAACCCTTTACCTACATAATGTAAAATTTTCCTACACACTCTTTTCACCAACTTTTGGCAATAGATAATAATAGCCAGCTTTTGGTTATAATTGTTTATCCTTTGTTTTTCAACATTTTAAGGGAAAAATATATTCAACCCACTAAGCTATAGATACGTGACATACTTATCGCATCACCCTTACGTCATTTAATTTTCAATATTTAAGATATATTTATTTGAATTTTCAAGTCCGTTACAATTTCTTCTTCGTAATCATTCACAAGTACTTCACTTTGTTCACATAAATCATGTCTAAATCATCATGATTTTGACAATTAAGTATCTTTTGCTTTTATCTCGAGTTTGGGATCGAATACCCCAAGCAAAAACAACACGATTGTTGGATGTTTAAGTTTAACTTTAAACGTTCAACACGTGAATGCTTAAATCCCTTTAACCAGTGTCATGATTCTAACTTGTAGCAACACATTTAGAGCTATAAAATTAATGTTCACAATATAAGATTGTATTTATAAATAGGTCATAACTAGTCGTGCATATAACAACACATTTAGCCAAAGCGTTTATCAAAGGACCAAATGTTTTTATTGCATTATGAACACTTTTAAGAGTCGGGTGTAACAGTTAGACGAAACAAAATCATATATTGATTAACCCACATTATAAAAAGGGCTATTCCAAAAATTATATCATTTGCAATTACGAGAACCAATTCTTTTATTCTTTTGTTAAGAATGACCTTGCTTGAAAAAATATTCTAACTTAAAAGGATAGCATTATCCAAATTAGTCCATATTAATTTTGTTAATTTTCTTTTGAAATCCGAACTCGATATTAAACAAAAGTGTTTTTTTTTAAAAGACTTACCGTGGACACGTCCGTCAACATATGGCTGTCACCTCTACAATTAGGTTGTTGGCATATAGCCATTGTACGAAGGAGGGCTAAAAAACTTCATCTTAGGATCAGGTCGGGGTTTCACTGGTAGCGATCTCTCTATTCCTACGGGGTAGAAGTAAGGTTGTCCACATCTTACCTTCCTCAGACCCTACCTTACCTTTGCTATTGGTGGGATTTACAGAGTTTGATGAAGACAATTTTTGTGAGACTCGTAGTATCAATGAATACTTATATCCTCTTTATGTGATGACAATCTTTAATATCAATAAGAGGTATAACCTTGACCACGCAACACATCATTAAAATTCACATTGTTCAATCTATTTACCCAATAAGTAAATAAAAACATACACATGATATAACACTAACACTTTATAGTGTCAAATAAATATTCAACAAAACCTTAACATATTTATTCTCCTTTGTTGTTAGAAGTTTCTACTTACTTGTAGATCCTTGTTCACTTCTTGCTGGTTTTCTAATGGTGAAATTAATCCTTATCATAATACTTGATCACATTTTCATAGCTCATCAGTATTTGGTAAATTTCAGCGTCTTGACCTCGAAATATACTCAATTATAGTTATCACATGTTGAGAATCATTTGATCTCAACTGAATGCCTATTATAGAGTATGGACACCGTAGTTCTTAACATCATTTATGATGTTTTCTCACTAGATTTAGCATAAATACCCTATGTTTCTGAAAGTTGGTTTATGGATCGAACTCTACTATGAATATAAAATAAGCACTCTCATGATTCCCAAAAATTTACGAATCCATTGATTGTAGCTATTTCTAATCATCTTTGGTGATTATTAAGAGTTACTTGACATCATAATATAGGTTTTAGTTTATGGAAATTCACCTTAAGTTCCTATTTTAGTTTCTTAATCTAGAATTTAAGGATTTTGAACTTATCGTTGCTACTTGCTAATGTATTCAATCACCAAGATGGGTTGAGAGGTAGAAATGACACTAATTTTAATGTTCACTCTAGCTAAAAGTTTAAAGTTTCTTTGTTCCTCCATCGTCCAAACACACTTTAGCGCAACTTCAAAGAATTAATTACACGGTTAGTCCTTGTAGTATGTTCATATTACGACATATTATGACTTTGATACATTTTTATTGAATATCACACCGTGGCTCCCAAATATGCACAAATGTAGCGCTCCCAAATATGTACAAATGTAACATAGTTGATACCTTGCCGGGACCAACCATGTTACTTTATGCATAACTTTGCAACAACAGTGTAGTCTCCATTAAATATGTATCAAACTAGTAATATGGACATACTACATGGACTAACTGTGCAAATAATCCGACTTTCAATTTTAGGTTTATTTTTATTTTATTTTTTAAATCACCGGAAACATCGATGCTTAGACTTTTATTGACCCCTCAAGTTTGATTTTGTAACATTTAAGTTACAAAGTTTGGTAGTTGCACTTTGACCCTAAAATCAAATCTCTCTTAACTAGATGACAGATTGTACAGATTTTGACACATCACAAAGTTAGCTAGATGATTTAGTAGTGAACATATCAAATTCAACTAGATGACAAGTTGTATGTCATTAAATAAATTGACAAGTTGTATAGATTTTGGCACGTCACAGAGATCATTTATTATAGTTATTAGTTTAATACTCCATATTATATTATCGAAAATCAGTATGTCACTCATACAAATTAGAACTTTTCTTCATACTCCCTCTTCACCTACTTTATGGGAAAGATGATAAATAATAGTTGTCAATTGCTATTTAAAATTAGGAGTTTCTACTTTTTTATTTATATAATCTAACTCACCAACTTAAAGATAGGTGACATCAATGATCAATGATCATCGCCATTGTTAGAACACGCAATTTTCAGTATTTTGGAACAGTCACTGCTAAATATATATACTTATATATTTATAATGTTATTAGTGTCTTCTTCTTATGAATTACACTGAAATAAAATTAAAAATTAAAAAAAACATCCAAAGATTCAAACCATAAGTAGTAGTTATAGACTTATAGCAAGTTACAAAAATTAACATAGAAGAATATAAAAGAATTTCTCGACACGCTCAACAACAACAAACGCGGATTCCAAATAGGTTTGACGGAAGTCACTTCCGTCTATTTACCAAACGCCACGCCACGGAGGTATTTACCAAACATCACGGAGGTATCTTCCTGACATTTGTAGATTCTTCACGTAGAGTTCTGCCTTTGACGAGTCTAAAGATCCCTGAGATTGACAAAATTACGGTTGTTACATTAGCTAGAGTTCCCAGAATATATGGCAAAATGGGAAGTGTAAATGGCCAGTCACTCATCGGCTGCTCGAGATTGGCTCTCGCTAAAAGCTTAAATGGCGCGAAGCTAAAACTGAAGCCCATTTAATGGGAGGGTGTTTCATATACCAAGTTCAACAAGGCTCACAACACTAAAAATCTCTATTATTATTTATATAAAACTATAAATATAGTAACTTTAATTATAATAATATTATTTTATATGTATAACTACAATAAAAAATAACTAAAATATACAATATATACATATATAAATCGTTGCACATGTATATAACTATTAATAATAAATGTGCTGAACTTGAGCTTTACACCTCTACGGGTCAGGCAGATCAGGTAATGGGTTGACACTCGACCGGAACAACTTTTTCCCAGTATAATTTGAACATATTCTTTTATGCATGATCAGTGTGCCTAGTGCGCATAATATGATTGCAGGTACTAAATTATTTCTTATTGGTCTATTTTCTATTAATAAAATGGCATCAAGATACGCTTTGGACAACCCGTTTGTGTCGCTAGAGACGAAAATAAACCAACTCAAACGGTTAGCAAGTGTAAACGGGCTAAATATTTCGCCCCAGTCACTACCATTCCGATTCAATATATGGTCAACTAAAAAAATAAGGTTTATTTGCCAGTAAATAGATAATTTTTACTTTTTAATAAAGAGGATAAAATCACGAAATAATAACCGATTTAAAACTAGTTTCAATAGTCACTCAGTACTTATTTTCTAACTATAAAAACTACTCAAATTTCACTATTGTCTCAATGTGGTAAATTTTTTCATAATTGTTCAAGCCAAATGTCGTAAATACAACAGTTACAAAACTTGGTTATTATTTACGACCTTTTTTTTCTTCGCTGTTACTCCGTGCTTCATGTTAAACTTGAAAAGAAAAACACTAAATAGAAACAATACATGATATCTGTTTCATTTAGGTCCACTTAATCTTCTTTTTAAAAAGTGAAATTTATAAAAGATTTCTCAACAATGGAACAATAATGAAAGTTGAAGTTTTTCCTAGTTAAAAGAAATGTATGATTTAAAAACGACATCTCAAAACATGGTGTCCATAAATCCAGACCGTCCCACGGTGGACCCCAAAGTATTTAACACCATATAATTTGTATCTGTCACCATCTCAGCCAACCCCAACCATAAAATATAATTACCTACCCCAAATATATAATTTATTTGATGAACATAAATATTAAAAGAATATAATAAAAACAAAATATCAAAGATATAATATATGTGATCACTAGTACCTGTTCTTGCACAATGGTGTGGAGAGTTCTATGTACATCTTTGGCCATGCCTTTGGCATCACCACATACATATAAATATGCTCCTTCAGATAGCAATTTCCAGAGATCAGAAGCCTGCGCCACAATTTTTTTATTATGAGAATTCTGAAAATATTATAACAGTAAGTATTAAAGAACATGCGAGATCGCTATGGTTTGTTTTTCCCACCTTCTCGCTCATCTTGTGTTGCACGTATTCCTTAGCCGGGCCTTCACGGGAGAAAGCAACAATAAGCTCAGAAAGAGCACCAGTCTCGACAAAGTTGTTAAGCTCGTCTTCATATATGAAATCCTGAAGTGACATAATAAATTGAGTTATGTTTTATCACCTAACGGGTCAAAAGGGTTAAAAATGAATATGGTAGCTAGACCAAAACAAACGCGACGAATTTAAATTCTGGCATAATTTCATACAATCACTTCAAAGCTTGGTATAAGTATCATTTTCAGTTCCCCACCCAACAAAAACTCATGGCATCAGATACACCTTTTTTCTATGACATGCATACTCTGTTCCCATATAACTTGCATTAGGATAAGAGAGTTTTGAACGAGGGAGAAACATAAGGGTATCATGTTACAAATTCTATTTAATGAAATGGGGATTTTGAAATTTTTAATAGGTATGTAAGGTACTATTATTTAATTGGTATTAATGAAATGGGTATTTTGAAATTTTTAAGGTACTATTAATATGTTATGAAAGTTCCCAAGGGAATGTATGAAAATGCCCCTTAAAAACTAGCTAAAAAGAAAATCAATAGGTTGACCCAACCCGCCCATTTTCCCAGCTCTACTGATCTCCAAAAGAAATGTTTTGAGCATACCACTTTGCGGTTCCTGCACCCGAAGAACAAAATGGATGTCCCGAGCTCAGTTTCGGCTTCCTTCAGAGCTAACCTTTCTTGAAGGAAACCTCTAAAAGGAGCCAATCCAGTGCCAGGGCCAATCATGATAACCGGGACCTTAGGATCAGAAGGTAGTCTAAAATTGGATGTTCTGACATATATCGGGGCCCAACTGCAATCCTGACTTTCTGTCATAGGCACCGCGTTCTGAAAATAAACCACAATTTTAGAACTTCCATTAAAACAAAGTCGAAGTTCAAAAAATGAAAATCCATAGCACTAACAATACCTTCATCCAGGTTGAACACACTCCTTTGTGGATACGGCCTGCTGGTGTTTTCTCATAAACTAATGCACAAGTAACATGAATCCTATTCGGTGCCATCCTGCAATACGGAATGTATATCGATATCAAAATGTTATTGGAACTTAAATTTAGTTTTAATCTTTTTTAAAGGAGATGGATTTACATACTTTGGGGAGGAAGAAATAGAATAGTATCTGGGCTGTAAGCGTGGAGCAACAGATGCAAAGAAAACACCAAGTGGAGGCTTGGCTGATGGAAACGCTTCCATGACTTCAAGAAGGCTTCTCTGGCTGGCAACTATCCATTGAGAATATTCATCCTGAAGAATGTTAATTCAGAAACAGATTAATATTAATCTCCATATTATGAATACAGATGGTGATATAATAATGTCTTGAGACTTCTAATTATGAAACGACGTCAAACCTTTCCATCAGGAGATGCAAGAAATTTCAATCTATCAGCTTCACTGGAATCTGTGGCATGAGCAGCAAGCGCAAGCAAAGCTGACTGAAATTGGAGTTACAGATTAACAAGTCAAAAAAGGGTCATTTTGGCACACGTCAAAACAGAGCGATTCGGGTTAAATTGACCCCAAAATGACTTTTTGTCCATCTTAAAATATTTACAAACTATTACAACAATGTGGATCTTTGAACAATTGAATGCATTAAAAATAAACTATTAATCCATTTGGCACATTACAAATAGAACACAACCCAAATTGACCCATTCATAAGCAGATGGATCAAAATTGCCACTTCTACTTAAAATACATAGAAATTGAGATTTGAGCGTCTGAAAGAAAGCGTACCTTTTTGGGAGAACTCAAAACATCGGCATATGAAGCCAATGCTTTTCTCAAAGTGCATGGAGGGAAAGGAGGTGGCAAAGAGGCCCCACCAAGTGGTGTCCCGTCTTCTTTATCAGTGTGGACGGAGAAGTAAGTATCTGACGATAAACCAACTAATCTTACAGCCTCATCCACAACTTCACTCAAGTTCTCACAGTAAACTCCAACATGGTCCCCAGTTTCATACCTGAAATAAACAAATTTGTTCAGTGTGATTTGGGTATGCTATTATCAATTCATACTAAATTAGAGGGTGTTTGGGATTGCGTTTTGAATCTGATTTTTAGATTATTGCATTTTGAAAACGCATGTAATCAGTTTATAGTGTTTGGGCTTGCATTTTGAAAACGCAGATAATCAGTTTTTTAGGCTATCAAAACGCAATAATCTATAAGCAGCTCCACCCCTGCTTTTCCAAAACGCATAATCTGTTTTGAATAATCAATCCCAAACACCCCCTTAGTAATCAAAGAACTTACGATAGTCCAGTATTGGATATGTCAAATTCAAGATGGGTGCAAGATCGGTCAGATTCAGGGCTATGGAGTTCCTTTTTGACAGCCACATTGGATCTTTGAGGAGACAGGACAGAGTTATGTTAGGTTGTAGAAAGCAATCAAGAAATAATAAGATCAGACAACAAATCAGAAATTCAATAGATTATGATACCTGCATGGATGTTGAGCATCATGAACAGCATGTCCATTTGTTTGAATATTATCTTCAGAAAACACGTCTGGTTTGTCATGAAAGACGACACGGTATTCTGCAACAGCAGCTGTGTAGGGAATGGCAACACCCGTGTCATCCTCATCACGAAGTAATTGATCCAACTCGGGCCACACTAACTCTTTCCTGAAAAAGGAAAGTTTGATAAAATATTAAAAACTTGTCGTTACATGGCAGTTGTTGACCGCTAGATGACTGTTACAATTCAATAAAAGAAGTATCTTTTAAATACCATGCAGTAAAGTCGTCTTCAATACATTGATCATCATCTCCAAGGCCAACAGGAACAAGGCGCTTAGCACCTGTAAATTGCGAAAACAGTATACACATCGTATCAAATTAAGGCTAGGAAGCAATTCGATCATTCTTCAGTAACAAATTCTACGTCATCTTTGATACAAAGGCACATTGAGCAAAGTGGCAATGTTACATTCACTAGAACTTTCTAGATATTAAGTGTGAACACCATAACACCATGCCCTACCAATGGAGTTAATGCTAAGCATAAAAGTACCGATGTCAAGTTATAAAACATACTTCATGACAATTTACTAACACGTGTTCCTCATTTCCTTACACAAAGCATTTAAGTAACAAACATAAGTTGACATATACAAATTATCATCTCCTGGATAAATCATGAAATAATACTCTTATGCATTGTAAATTGGATAAGTAATAACATACCCTGCTCAGCAAGACCATCGTCGACCACCTTTGCAATCTACATATCACCAAAAAAATACAAAAAATTTAGCATAAACATAACATGGAACTGAATAGGTATTAAAGTATAATGTTATAGTTCTTATTTATTTATCAACATGATATTAACCGCTACCTTGTTAAAATGTTCATACTGTCTATTACCAAGGCCAAACACTCCATATTGAAGCTTATTAAGCCATTCTCCTTTCGACTCACCCTACACCCATAGCAAAAATTTTCAAATCAACGTGCGATTTATGGTTAGGTACCACATGGAATCAACTAATTGCACAATATTTACCTCAGTAAACCATTTATAGAATCTTGCCGCATTATCTGTGGGCTCACCATCTCCATACCTACAAATATCAACATCAAAACCGTTTCATTTAATAAGTACCCATTATTCATTAACACCTCCCCCTTATTATACAGTTATTTAAATATCAATATCAATAAATAACTTTAACTCGAAAAAAGTCTCCTTACAACTTGGATACAAACATAGATATCAATTACATGAGCAACCGACTTACGTAGCCAAAAAGAAAAAAGCGAATGACTCCTTCTTTAACTTCTCCTCATACTCATCATCATCCGTAGCATAATCATCCTACAATTTAAAAAAAAACAAATTCGATTCCAATTCAAAATCAAACAGAATCATCGAAGTATCTAATTGTTCCATCCCCAACATTTTTGTCACAAAACGAGACTCCAACTAGCGACCTTCCACAGAGAAAGTCATCCGGACACCTCAACAACATAAAAGCATATGCATCTTATTCAATAAAAAAAATATTATTATCCACAAAGTCAATACTCACCAAATCAACTACTTTAAACACCGCCTTTTCATACCTAGCTTTTGCTTCCTCCACAAGTGCCTTTAAACAACAATAATAATAATATTAACAATTAACAATAATAACAATAATAATAGTAATAATTAGGGATGATACCGATACTAATAATACCGATACCGAAAATACCGAATCAAATCAATCCTGATACCGATTTTCGCCAAAAGTACCGAATTGGTACAAAAATAACCGGTAACGGCATTTTCGGTATCGGAATCAGTTCGGTATCCGTATTTAATATTGAAATGCTCATCCTAATCATAGTAACTTTTATTAATTAAGACATTTAATAATAATAATAATAATAATAATAAAAACTACCTTAGCAAAGCCTTCAGCAGTACCAGTCTGCGTACCAAAAAA
Organism: Ambrosia artemisiifolia; assembly: GCA_032199755.1. Classification (NCBI taxonomy): domain Eukaryota; kingdom Viridiplantae; phylum Streptophyta; class Magnoliopsida; order Asterales; family Asteraceae; genus Ambrosia; species Ambrosia artemisiifolia. The sequence continues at coordinate 11,901,954 of CM063514.1, forward strand.
CACGGTAACTTTTTTTTTACCGTCATCAACTTCCTCCTCAACATGTCGTTTGGGAACCACAACAACAGGCGGCTCAAAAGCTTTTTTACTAGACGATCTGCGCCAGACGAAAACGACGACGCATCCAATGAGAACAGCAAACGACGTCGTAAGGATCATCAAGAGCTCACGGTTCTCCATAATCATGGCTAGTGTTACTGGAACCGTTGACTCCGATGCGTTGGATGTATACACACCCTTGCCGTTAAGTAACGCCGTGAAGAGATCCAAGGGTGAGATCTTAATAGAGTTAGATTGCATATTTTGTATGTTTGGATTGAGGTTTTAGAGAGAGAAAGAGGAGGAGGTGTTGGTGAGGGGTTTTTATTTATTTATTTCTCTTTCTGTTTCTCTCTCTAGAGGAGAGGAGAGGGAGTGAGATGATGGAATTGGTACGGGTAGGTGAGAGAAAGGTGTTGTTTGAAGGGGGGTTTTATGGCGGTGAGGAAAGAAGGATGGAAGACAAGACCCAATTGGTATTTACTGTGCATGATTTGGCTGGTCAACTCACTCACACCTACCTCTTTAAGGCTATACTGTACATAGAGGTTGTTTGGGGTTTTGTGTCATGTAGCATGGCCTCACATCCTTGAACACACTCAAATCAGTTTACTAATTTCTACCTATTCTACCGACCATCTTATGGTGAAGTGGTATGAAAGTTCAATGATAGAAAACCCATGACTGAAAGGTCATGAATACGATTCTTGAGAGCGCCGGGTTTTACCGATTATTCCTTTGTCGTGTCTTTGAGCGGGTGGATAGTCGGGTTTTCCCCGAAACTGGTGGACTTGGTGAAACCAGAAGCTCCCTTACATGTCTGGCTCTGCCGGGTGGAAGGAGTCCTGATTTGACTGAATAGGGACTCCGAAGGAAGTTCTTAATAAATTTTGTTGGTCGTTCAAAAAAAATTTCTACCTATTCTCTGAGTACCAAATCTCAAATACACTTTCGAAGGTAATAATTTATTGATTATTTTATTTATTTTCATTTAAATTTAAAATTAAAAGTAACCAATTTAATTTTTTCCAATGGTAATATTACCGTTGCCTAATCTAACGGTTAGTAATTTATACCCCACTTTTTACCCTATAAAACCCTATAATTTCTACTACCAAAATCAAAATCATCTTTTAATCATCTCGTAAAAAGGAGCCTGTGGAGTGTAGATGAGGAAACCACATTAGTGACGGCGTGGTTAGATGTCAAAAACCAACATTGTCCCCGTTGAAGGAGGAATTCGTTTTGGCGCAACGTGTTAGTGGAATTCAATCGACTAGACGGTACAAATGACCGCACCATTGATTCAGTATTAGTAAGTGGGCGGATCTCAACGCCAAGTGTAACCAATGAAACACCCTCTTTGAAGTCACAATGACAAAGCACCCTGATCTTGCCAAGGATATAAGGGGGGACGGGGCGCTACCAGAATTGGGCACGGGTACCACACTACTAGCACGGTAACACCGCCGCCACACGTGCTGGTAGGGGTCCCGTGAACCAATTTCTGGTTCCATCTAACGGGCTGGTAGTTTGACAACGGTCCAAAATTTAAGGTTTTTTATTCCTTTTTTACCGTTTTTAATGTTTGTAATTCCTTTTTGACTTTCAAACGGTCATATTATTTGTGACCGTTTTTATCAAAGGTTTTATAAACACATTTCATTCCCACGGTTTTGTATCAAAAACATAGAAATCAAATCATACTTTTAAAAAAATGAGTGACGTTGACGTAGAAGATGATCAAGTAATCGTCCCCCCCGCTCAAAGTGCACCCGATTTTACACTCAAGCGATAGTAGCCTTGAGTTTCTCACGGACCTTGCACGGCGGGCAGATGAAGACACAGCAACATCTTAGAAACGATACGTGCCACGTGATCGCGAGGGAGGCAATGCTCGGTTAATAAATGACTACTTTGCTGAAGTACCAAAATACACCGACGCACAGTTTAAACAAAGGTATCGCATGTCGAGACGTCTATTTCTAAGTATTGTAAAAGATGTTGAATCAAACTTCGAATGGTTAAGAGAGAGCATGGACGATCGGTTTAGAAAGAGTTTTACTCCCATGCAAAAAGTATCTTCAGCAGTGAAACAACTGGTAACCGGTAATCCTCCAGACGAATACGATGAGTATTTATGTAGGTCTGAGAGGACGTCGCGCGAATGTTTACAATATTTTGCAATGCCGTCATTAAGTTATACGGGGCTGAGTTTTTACGAAGACCACCAAGCCACGACATTGCATGTTTGTATGAAGCACACGAAGAAAGACATCACCTTCCCGGCACGATCGGTAGCATTGACTGCACTCATTTAGTATGACGAGCATGTCCTAGGGAATTACGAGGACAATATATGTGAGGCGATATGTAAGACTCGTTTTTTTGTTTTTTTAAAACATACATATATTATATATAAATATATATATATATATATATACCCATAACATCTTAACCAACGATATACATAAGCCACCTTGTCATCATTCGTTAGATTTACAAAAAGACATGCCTAAGTTGGCTACCATGAGAATCTTTGACCCATATTTAAAACCATGTACAAAACATTAACAACTTGTTTATATGACTCAAAAGATCCTATTACTACCATGGTACCCAACCCAAAAGAAACTTGAGCGTGCAAGATTCGACCTTCTTGAGACTTGATCTTTACTCGTGAGCTTTACCTATCAACAATTCAAACAAGCAAACATTTAGTATACTAAGAAGATATCAACATCTAGTTCAATAGACACTAAACAATCCATTGAACCATGATGCAACCGTCCTTCCACCCTTGCGACCCATTAAGGGTATTTCCACCTTCATACATACCATACATTCTACCAATTTACTTCCATGACCCGTTAAGGGTATTTCTACCATTTACTACAAAATATTCCACTATTTTTCCTTCATGACCCGTTAAGGGTATTTCTACCATTTCCACTATTTTGTACCCTTGTGTAACCCCAAGGACACTTCATGCTACTTTCATTCCACCATATCTACCCACAACAAGTAACATACATGACAATCATGACTAATATATCTATTACAATAAATAGTTGGGAGTAACCAACTCACCTTTGTCGCGTGCACTTTGCTCCTTTTGACAACTTGAGCCTTCGATCTTCACACCTACATAGTGAAGGAAATCCATACTTTAGTTCTCATACTTTCACCCATTACCATTCTTGGCTCAAGGATGATTAACTAACATGATTTCATTGTTACCTACACTACCATCATGTTTGACATTCATTTCTTACAAATCCACCTATTCTAAGGGGCCTAGCAATTCATCAACATTTGGTGTGTATTCACATTCATTCAAGTCATTATACAAATTTTAGGGTGCACAATCCTCCCTTCTACATTAGCATTTATAATCTACAATTATATTTAACAACTATGCATAATCAATTGAGTCATCATGGTATTAAGGTCCTGTTTGACTTTTTAAAAGTCAACAGGAACCTTTATCCCAAACACCCACTTAATAAATCCCAATTCAGCCCTAATACTCCCAATTCAACATACAATTCCATCAATTCTATACTACCAAACATAGTAATTATGTTTCCTAAGCTACAATGAAGCAACCATCATAATATGATTATGAAATCCCACCATACTACTTTCAAACTCTACTAAAAATGATTCTATAACTTACCAATGAGATTAGCACCACTAGATGGCTTTAAATCCAAGAACATGCAGGGAATTAGGGGTGATTTCCTACTCCAATTTTCAGTTATGGAGAGCCAAGTTAGAGAACCCTCTTTGTCACCTCTCCCTTGTCTCTCTCTCTCTCTCTCTGCGTTTCTTTTCTTTCTTTGCTAACCCCCCCCCCCCCTTTTCCTTCTAACCCCTTAACTAATTAACACTTCTAGTCTTCCCCAAAACCAACCCCTCAAGATGAGTGTTGGTTCATGTTTAGCCCCTCCCTTTTTACCAACTAAGTTTCTACCAATAATTAAGAAGCTAACTTGGTTAGTTTTATTTTTGCTACATGTACAACTACCAATGCACTACTTACAACTAGGGGTACACATATATACATACACATATATCCACGCATACATACATACTCATACTTACACATATATTAGTTTCTACCATATTATTATTACTTAAACATTTTTTGGGTGTTACAAGTCTACCCCCCTTAAAGAGGTTTCGACCCCGAAACCTAGTCACGTACCGAATAGAGTCGGGTAGTGTTTCCGCATTTCCTTCTCTGATTCCCACGTAAGATCCGAGCCCCTTCGATGTTGCCACTGAACCAAGACTTGGTTTATGGTTTTATTTCGTAACCGCTTCACCTTGAAGTCTTTTATAGCCACCGGTTTCTCTATATAATTCAACTTATCGTCCACCTCTATATCTTCAAGACGCACGTATGCGGATTCATCCGCGAGGCACTTCCGTAACTGGGACACATGAAAGGTGTCATGGATCCCACTCAAGGATGACGGTAACTCCAACCGATAAGCCACTTGCCCGACCCGCGCCAAAATTTTGAATGACCCAATATAACATGGGCCTAACTTCCCGCGTTTACGAAATCTGATGATACCTTTCTAAGGAGAGACTTTTAGTAGTACATAGTCTCCAACTTGGAATTCCATCGGGCGTCTTCAACGATCCACGTATACCTTCTGTCGGTCTTGGGAGGCTTGAATTCTAGCCCGTATTAGGCTAATTTTCTCATTAGTGAGGGTCACTAAATCACTCGGCGCCAACTCCCGTTGACCCACTTCCCCCTAACAAACCGGGATTCTACATTTTCTTCCATATAACATCTCAAATGGTGCCCATCTGGATGCTACTGTGATAACTGATATTATAAGAGAATTCCACTAATGGTAAGTGTTCATCCCAACTTCCCCCAAAATCTAAGACACATGCCCTCAACATATCTACGAGTGTCTGAATGGTCCTTTCGGTTTGCCCATCAGTTTGAGGGTGGTATGCGGTACTTACCAACAACTTTGTACCCATTTCTTCTTGAAACCTCCTCCAATACCGGGATGTGAATCGAGTGTCCCGATCTGATACGATAGACACGGGTACACCATGCCGGGATACAATCTCATTTACATAAATTTCCGCCATCCGTTCGGAGGTGTAAGCCTCCCGAATGGCTAGAAAGTGTGCGCTTTTTGTAAGCCGGTCTACCACTACCCAGATTGCATCATAACCCTTCCTTGTCTTTGGTAATTTTGTCACGAGATCCATTGTTATCTCCTCCCACTTCCATACCGGCACCTCGAGTGATTGCAACTTCCCGTAGGGCTTTTGATGTTCGGCTTTGACTTGTGAACAAGTCAAACATTTCTCCACATACTTAGCGATGTCGCGCTTCATTCCCGGCTACCAATTCCTTCTTTAGATCACGATACATCTTTGTCGCCCCCGAATGGATCAAAAACCGGGACTTGTGGGCTTTGTCGAGTAGTGAAGCCTTAACTCCACATGTCCAAGGAACCCATACCCGCCCATACCGGGTCTTCATCCCATCCGCATTCTCCTCCAACGTGTCCACCATCCCTTTCATTCTTATCTTCTTCGGGTCATTGGCTCGCAAGGCCTCGACTTGGGCCATTCGTATTTCATCCAAAAGGTTAGGTGTAATGACTATACCCAAGGCCTTAACTTGAATCGGAGGTGGGTATTCCTTCCGACTCAGGGCATCGGCCACCATATTGGCTTCGCCCGGATGGTACACGATATCACAATCATAATCCTTGATCAACTCTAACCACCTCCATTGTCTCATGTTGAGATCTTTCTATTCGAAGAAATACTTGAGGCTTTTGTGATCAGAATATATGGTGCATTTTGTCCCATACAAATAATGCCTCCAGATTTTCAGCGCGAACACTACTGCCCCTAACTCCAAATCGTGGGTTGGGTAATTACATTAGTGGGGTTTGAGTTGTCTCGATGCATAGGCGATGACTTTCCCTCGTTGCATCAAGACAAACCCTAACCCTTGGTGGGAGGCATCTATATAAACCACAAAATCGTCCAACCCTTCAGGCAAGGTCAGAACAGGCGAACTGGGCAACTTTTCTTTCAACACTCGGAAGGTCGTTTCCTGGTCATCGCCCCAAACGAACATTTCATTCTTCTGTGTCATCCGCGTCAAAGGTAGTGCCACCTTTGAAAAATCTTGGATGAATCTTCTATAATAACCGGCTAGCCCCAGAAAACTTCGAATTTCACTCGGGTTCTTGGGAGGAACCCATTCATCACCACCTTCACTTTCGAAGGATCTACATAAATGCCCTTTTCATTCACTACATGTCCTAGGAATTGGACCTCCCTCAGCCAAAAGGCACACTTAGAAAATTTAGCATAGAGCTTTTCTTTTCTAAGAGTTTCAAGGACTTCCCGTAAGTGATTCGCGTGATCCAACTCATTTCGGGAGTAAATCTAGATGTCGTCTATAAATACTATCACAAAGCGATCCAACATTGAACGGCACACCCGATTCATTAAATCCATAAATGCAGTCGGGGCTTTTGTTAACCCGAAGGACATCACTAGGAACTCATAATGCCTATACCGAGTTCTAAACGCTGTTTTGGCCACGTCTTCTTCCCTCACTTTCAACTGATGGTACCCGGAACGAAGGTCGATCTTTGAGAACTAACTCGCCCCTTGGAGTTGATCAAACAGATCATCGATACGTGGTAAGGGGTAGCGGTTCTTTATGGTCAGTTTATTCAACTCCCGGTAGTCTATGCACATCCGCATAGACCCATCCTTCTTTTTCACAAGCAATATAGGGGCTCCCGACGGGGACACACTCGGGCGAATGAAGCCCTTATCAAGTAACTCTTGGAGTTGAGTCATAAATTCCCGAAGTTCGGTGGGTGCCAACCTATATGGTGTTTTTGCAACGGGCTGAGCCCCGGGCACCAATTCGATTTTAAACTCTACTTCACGTTCGGGAGGGAGCCCTGGAAGATCATCCGGGAATACATCCCTAAATTCCTTAACAATTGGTACTTCTTCGATCCTAGGGGTGGTGATAGTGGTATCAACCACATAGGCCATGAATGCCTTTTCCCCATTGCGAACATGTTTCATAGTTTCCACCAAGGTACAAAATTTGGCTTCAACTTTTCTCTCCCCTATGATACTTACCCGCCACCCACTAGGTGAGGTAACGTATATAATTTTGTTTTTGCATTGGAATTCCGCATGGTTTTTGGCCAACCAGTCCATGCCTATCACCACTTGGAACTACCCCATAGTCATAGGTATCAAATCTACCCCAAAATCTTCCCCTTCAATCGTAAGAGTGCAATTTCTACATATGTTGTGTAATAAATAATTCTTGCTATCCGCAATTTCTACTTCTAATGGGCTTATCATCTTTTCTAAGATAAAGGAGGAGTGGTAGACCACTTTGGTAGACACAAAGGACCTACTCACTCCCGTATCAAACAACACATACATAAGGGTGTTGTTGACTAGAAACATACCCGACACCACCTCGGGGTGGTTCTTTGCTTCTTTCGCTGAGATTTGAAACATTCTTCCACGGGCCTTTGGAGTTTCATTCTTCCTTCCCTCTTTTGGTGCCTCCTTTTTGCGGTTTGGACAAAACTTCATCTTGTCGAGGAATATACTTGTAATTTCATCAATGGTTTCATTCTTCTGGCGGAGCTGTAGAAACTCTTCCTGAATGTGATCGATTGCAGTTTGAGGACAATGATGCTTCAGGAAGGGTTCTTTAAACTCACTCCATGTCAAGGTTTTAACCCGATCTTGCCCCACTTCCTTGCTATAACTATCCCACCAATCTTTTGCATGGAGTCGCAATTGACCCGTGGCAAACATTACTTCATCCTCGCTTTCACAATGACTCATCACAAACACCCCTTCCATGTCAGAGATCCACCTTAGACATTCAAGTGGATCTATTTCCCCCTTAAAAACTATGGGGTTGCAAGACATGAAGTTACGGTAGGTACATCTCTTAACATTCTTGGAGCCAGACGACCCCTCTTCAATCAACTTCTTTAGTTCTTCAAATCTACTCGTCATCATTCCCTCCATTACCCCCATTACACCTGCTTTCACTTCTTCTGTTATCTTGGCGAGGTTAACAGTCCACGCCTTACCCATCTCCGTGGTGATCAACTCTTTTATCTTTTCTTGGTGGTCATTCTCCGTTGTGAAGTTATCACCTTCTTCAACCATGTTTCTGAAACATCAATAATAATTCAACATATATACCATACCTTAGTAATTCAATTATTATTCATACCTTCTAAAATATCTACTCCTAATACTTGGGTCACCACAATCTCTACCAATTGCATACTAGGATTGCAATTCCACGTTTTTTACATGTTATTATACCCTTAATACGTTCCCACATAAAGATACGATAACAACCTATGCAGAAAAGAGGAAACGAACAAAAAGGTTCAGGGTCCACCGTAAGTTACAGTGGCTACTGTAACTTACGGTAGCCCCTGATGCTCAAAGTCCCACCGTAAGGCAGTAGGAACCCACCGTAGCTTTTCTAATGGCTACCGTAACTTACGGTAGCCACCGTAAATTACGGTAGCTCCTGCATTTTTTTTTGCTTCCATTTGCAGCCCAATTTCTTCCTTTCCACATTACATACTTTTTAGACCATTTAAAGTCAAAAATTTCGAACACCTTAAGTGCTAATCTATAAACCTTTCAACCCACAATTCCTAAACATACCTTGATCAAGTCTCGGATCGAATGCACGCCCCTACTAGAGCATCCAGTTTGAGTTCAAGTACCTAATGTGCTTGATTCACTCAAACCTTGGCTCTTATACCAACTTGTAAGACTCGTTTTTTTTAAAACATACATATTATATATATATACCCATAACATCTTAACCAACGATATACATAAGCCACCTTGTCATCATTCGTTAGTTTTACAAAAAGACATGCCTAAGTTGGTTACCATGAGAATCTTTAACCCATATATAAAACCATGTACAAAACATTAACAACTTGTTTATATGACTCAAAAGATCCTATTACTACCATGGTACCCAACCCAAAAGAAACTTGAGCGTGCAAGATTCGACCTCCTTTTCTTCACTCGCGAGCTTTACCTATCAACAATTCAAACAAGCAAACATTTAGTATACTAAGAAGATATCAACATCTAGTTCAAAAGACACTAAACAATCCATTGAACCATGATGCATCCGTCCTTCCACCCTTGCGACCCGTTAAGGGTATTTCCACCTATATACATACCATACATTCTACCAATATACTTCCGTGACCCGTTAAGGGTATTTCTACCATTTACTACAAAACATTCCACTATTTTTCTTTCATGACCCGTTAAGGGTATTTCTACCATTTCATACCATTTCCACCATTTTGTACCCTTGTTTAACCACAAGGACACTTCATGCTACTTTCATTCCACCATATCTACCCACAACAAGTAACATACATGACAATCATGACTAATATATCTATTACAATATATAGTTGGGAGTAACCAACTCACCTTTGTCGCGTGCACTTTGCTCCTTTTAACTACTTGAGCCTTCAACCTTCACACCTACATAGTGAAGGAAATCCATACTTTAGTTCTCATACTTTCACCCATTACCATTCTTGGCTCAAGGATGATTAACTAACATGATTTCATTGTTACCTACACTACCATCATGTTTGACATTCATTTCTTACAAATCCACCTATTCTAAGGGGCCTAGCAATTCATCAACATTTGGTGTGCATTCACATTCATTCAAGTCATTATACAAATTTTAGGGTGCACAATCCTCCCTTCTACATTAGCATTTATAATCTACAATTATATTTAACAACTATGCATAATCAATTGAGTCATCATGGTATTAAGGTCCTGATTGACTTTTTAAAAGTCAACAAGAACTTTATACCAAACACCCACTTAATAAATCCCAATTCAGCCCTAATACTCCCTATTCAACATACAATTCCATCAATTCTACACTACCAAACATAGTAATTATGTTTCCTAAGCTACAATGAAGCAACCATCATAATATGATTATGAAATCCCACCATACTACTTTCAAACTCTACTAAAAATGATTCTATAACTTACCAATGAGATTAGCACCACTAGATGGCTTTAAATCCAAGAACATGCAGGGAATTAGGGGTGATTTCCTACTCCAATTTTCAGTTATGGAGAGCCAAGTTAGAGAGCCCTCTTTGTCACCTCTCCCTTCTCTCTCTCTGCGTTTCTTTTCTTTGTTTTCTACCCCCCCCCCCCCCCCCCCCCCGTTTTTTTTCCTTCTAACCCATTAACTAATTAACACTTCTAGTCTTCCCCAAAACCACCCCTCAAGATGAGTGTTGGTTCATGTTTAGCCCCTCCCTTTTTACCAACTAAGTTTCTACCAATAATTAAGTAGCTAACTTGGTTAGTTTTATTTTTTGCTACATGTACAACTACCAATGCACTACTTACAGCTAGGGGTACACACATATACATACACATATATCCACGCATACATACATACATACTCATACTTACACATATATTAGTTTCTACCATATTATTATTACTTAAACATTTTTGGGGTGTTACGCGATCATCAATACCCTACGATCATGCTAGAAGTGGTTGCTTCGCAAGATCTTTGGTCTTGGCATGGATTTTTTGCCCCCCCCCCCCTCGGTTCACTGAACGACATAAATGTCCTCCAACAATCCCCCGTTTTTCATACCCAACGAAACGGAGCGCCGTCACAGTGTCCATTTACTTTAAATGACCACTTTTATAAACGTGGATATTATCTTACCGATGGCATCTATCCAAGCTGGTCAACGTTTGTGAAAGCGTTTCGATATCCTACCGACCCTAAGGAAAAGAAATTCGTTAAGGCGCAAGAGTCGGCAAGGAAGTATGTTGAGCGAGCGTTCGGAGTATTAAAGGGGAAATGGGGAATTACCGCACGACCCTTGAGGCCGAAAACCGTTGCTAGGTGTAGCGTCATCGTCTATATGTGCATGATATTGCACAACATGATAATTAAAGACGAGGGGCGTGCGATATCACCGGTCCACATACATGATCCCCTAATCCAACCGTTCTTCGACGAGCAAGCACTTGCGGAGTTGACAGAGTCCGATACGCATTTTCGACTTCGAAATGATCTCGTGCAACATCTAGACGGACTTGATCTACCGTACCTCGACGTGGAGGACTCCGAATAGTTTTTCTTTTATTTAGTTTATTTTTAATTTATGTATATTTGTATTTCTGTTTTTATTTGCTTTTAATACTGTAAGTTGAATGATTCAGAACTGAATGATTAAGAGGCTGATTAAGATGCTACCAAAACTAAATTAATACCGACATACCTTTCAAAATAACCGATATAATTTTAAAAATATCCCAAAAAATATACTTTTGTATTTATTTTGTCGTGACCCATTGTGTGTACATGATGTGTTAACGTGTCTCGTGTTTACTCTTTATGTGGATCAAAGTGTGCCGTGTTTTGTCTATTTATTATTTTTCGAACTATAATTATGAAATGAAGCATTTTCAAAAAGGCCCCTAAAGTATTAGACAATTTGTAAATCAAACCCTGTGATGAAAAAGTAGAAGCGTCTGAAATTGCCATGTGGTGTATACTGTTAACAACATGTCCACCATTAAAATCACGCGGGTCTGGTTTCTTCTTTCAACCAACCCCATACGCATCAACTACAAACTTTATTAAGTATATTATTATTAATTAATAATTTAGTATATAATAATGTATGGGTTTTAAAATGTCAACCATTTTGGAATGATTATTTATAGGGAAAATGGCCAAAATAGCCCGTTGATCGTGTGTTTTGCAGAAATAAACCTCTCCCCCCTCTTTGGAGAGACGGGACACGGCTTCCAACGAGCCTGAACCGTCTCCGAGAGCCTTTGACTTTAGATCCAATAGCCAACCGACACGTGACGTCTCCCATCCCGAGCCTGTCCCGTCTCTCTCCAGACGGGTCAGAAGTCAACCGTCTCTCTCCCAGACGGGTCACATTTCCCCAAGCCGTCTCAAGCCTTCGGTTCAACCGTCTCAAGACGGGTCACATTTTTCCATGGGGACTCGCCGTCTCCCGAGACATCTCGGGTATCGTCGTCTCCGGTGAGTCCCGATAGTTAGTCCGGCGCTTCGGTTGTCCAGGTCAGTCCTATAAATACCGTTCTAAGTCACAAACTCCGTCCCATTCCCGTCAGACTATCACCCCACCACCGTCTAACACTATCACCACCACCACACCACCACCGTCCACCACCACAGTCTAATTAATCCACAAATGGCACCGCAACGATGGACCGAAGAATAGGAAATTGCACTGATTGCAGCATGGCGCCATGTGGAAGAAAGCACCCACCAAACCAACAGATGGTTCCGTATATTGCACGAGTACAATCGGCTGGTTGGAGGGTCAGACCGGACAACCGAGTCTCTTAGCCGGAAGTTGAACGATTTGACCACGAAGTGTCAAATCTTCAACGGGTACCACAACCGGACACTTCAGTTGGTACCCCCCTGGCTTTCCCGAAGACACGGCAATTAGACACACAAAAAGACAGTATCAAACCAGGGAGCGCAAAGAATTTAAACATGTGTCTGCCTGGCAAATGATGAGGGATCGTCTTAACTAGTTTATAAAACCTTTGTAATCGAAGTTTATTTATGTTTTTATGGTTTTTTTATTAATGCAATGAATGTTTATTTATGTTTTTTTTATATAAAAGTAAATATTTCATTAAACAAACTATACTATTACAACAACAATAAACAAACTATACTATTACAACAACAATAAACAAACTATACTATTACAACAAACTTCCTAAATTTACTTGCTAAGAACTAAGAACTTTGTTTGAATGGTGTATGTGCGCTTCATAGACAAAGAACTCTTCTTGCAAATAAAATAGACTACCACATTGTAGATGCAAATTACACGGGTTAACCCACGCGCAGATGCAACAACAATCCAAATAGCCGTACGCAGATGAAACAACAATCCAAGTAATCGGACAATATTTTCGTAAGCCGGTAGGCTTCGGTTGGGAAAGCAAAAAACGTCATTGGTTTGGAAGATGAAAGGTTTGGGGAGGGTGGTGGGTGCAAATTTTGTTAAGTGAATTGGGGTATTTATATACACTCGTGAGACGGTTCAGACGGTAGCCCGAAACGGCTTGAGACGGCATAGGAAAATGTGACCCGTCTGGGAGAGAGACGGTTGACTTCTGACCCGTCTGGAGAGAGACGGGACAGCCTCGGGATGGGAGACGCCACGTGTCGATTGGCTATTGGATGTAAAGTCAAAGGCTCTCGGAGACGGTTCAGGCTCGTTGGGAGCCGTGTCCCGTCTCTCCAAAGAGGGGGGAGAGGTTTATTTATGCAAAACACACGGTCAACGGGCTATTTTGGCCATTTTTCCTTATTTATAACTATTGTAAATTTCTCGATCCTTGTCTCGTAATGTTGTTGGAATAAATATAAACTAGATTTTACCCTGGAAACATTTCGAGGTTGAGAAATCTAATATGACATATCAATTTTATATATGAAATAGAATGATACGCTTTACAGTTAATGCAGGAAAGCTTCGGGTAGCAACTGAACAAAAACAATTAACAACGTATCTCTAATGTTAACGTCTAACCTTAAACAATGTATAACTCTAACATTAATACCTAACTTAAAACAATGTACAACTCTAATGCTAACACATGTTTGAAAATAGAATTCATATTTACTTATTTGAACATAGATAGTGACTTGCCTATATATAATTAATGATTACCTGAACGCTTTGTGTTTTTTTGTCTGTATGAACAAATCCCCACAAAAAATTGTCGTTTTTTCCTCCATTTTTTATATAGCACTATGGTACTCGTTGGAAATATAATAAAACGCTCGTTAATTCGGTGTAATTTTTTCTTTAAAAAATCTCAATATAAAGATATTAACATTTAAAAATTATGGGAGGAAATATGAGAGAGAAAAATCCATTTTTGTTTTTATTTTATTTTTTTCCTAAAATCAATTAATGTCACATGGCACACTCAAGGGGGAAGATGCCATCTTTGAATGCCATGTGGGATTTATTGCGGATGATGTGATATTTTTAGGAGAATGGAATGAAGAAAACATCTTGAATCTCAACCGAATACTTAGATGCTTTTACTTATGCTCCGGGCTTAAAGTTAACTTGGCGAAAAGTAACTTATTTGGAGTAGTGGTGCAACAAGAAGAAATGGAAAGAGTGGCGAAAAATCTACAGTGTAAAGTGGGTTCATTGCCTTTCACATTTTGCCTATTGGGGCAAATATGAAGCGGGTCAAGCATTGGAAGCCGATTATAGACAAATTCAACAAAAAGCTATCGGGTTGGAGGGCAAGGTATCTATCTTTTGGCAGTAGGATTGTTCTAGCAAAATCGGTTTTGGGTGCTCTATCGAATTACTACTTATCATCTTACAAAGCTCCTAAGAAGGTAATAGACTTGCTCGAAGCAATTAGAAGAAATTTTGTTTGGGTAAGTAAGGGAGGTAAAAACAAGATAAAATGGATTGCATGGTCTCGGATATGTGGGTCAAAGAAATATGGGGGGGTTGGGAGTAGGAGACATTCGGAGCATGAACTTACCATTGCTTGCTAAATGGTGGTGGAAGATAAAAATAGATCCGGAAGCGTTATGGGCAAAAGTTATTTTTGCTATACATGGAAGCAATAGGGCGGTAAAAAGTTTCCAGGTCAAAAACAAGTGCGCGGGAGTTTGGAAAGACATTATGGGTATTGAAAAGGATTTGGAGAGCTCATAGGCGTTCTTAAAAAATAACATAATTGGCAAGGTGGGGGGGGGGGGGGGGGGGTGATAAAATAAAATTTTGGCTAGACGTATGGTTGGGCGACACTACAATCAAAGAAAGATACCCGGACTTGGACAAGATCGCAAAGAACAAAAATCATTTGGTGTCGCAAATATTCCATAGAGTAGATAACAAAGTTAAGTGGAAATGGAGTTGGATCCGATCCATTCACAGTCAAAACGAAGTGGACCAAATGTGCAACCTACTTGAAGAATCAAAAGCCTTAAAGATGGATTCAGGGCCTGATTATTGGGCTTGGAAATTAGATAAAGATGGCATCTTCTCGACTGCTAGTGTTAGGGAGCATTTGATGAGAAAAAAATAATATTATGGGATGGAATGAATGGATGTACTCGAAAAAAGCAGTACCGGCTAAAGTAGGCTACTTCATTTGGAGGGCATGTATGAACCGTATCCCATCCAAGGTGGCCTTGAGAAAAAGAGGTGTGCAAACGGATGGGAAAATATGCGATAGGTGCGGGATACATGAGAAGTCGTCCGACCACGTGCTAACAATGTGCATATGGGCTAGAGCCATATGGTGGCATATTTTCGTTTGGTTGAAGATGGACATGCCAAAAGATCATCTAACATGCACACAAAAGCTACAATGGGTGGACAACATAAAGGGTTCAACAGATTGGAAGAAAGTGGTAAATGACGTGTTTCTTACCACCTTCTGGAACATTTGGAAAGCTCGCAACGAAAAGACTTTTAACAACACATTTTTACCAATTACGAAGAAGGTGGAAGACATTAAGTTGAACTCGTTTCTTTGGATAACGACTAGGACGAAATGGAACAATGTGGTGTGGGAAAGATGGTGTGACTTTAATATACGAGATATAATAATGTAATGGTGTTGTACATTCGGGTTTTACAGCTTCTTGCTGGCCCATTGCTATATATTTATATAGTCGTTGTTGTGCAAAAAAAATTATATAATAGATTATTTTTGTTATATTTATTTTTGGTCATCACTATGTTACAATCTCATGTATTACACGTGGTTGATAAATATAATTTATATAATTAATAAAAAATTATATATAAGAAAACATATTTATTTCACGGTTGAAAAAATTAGTGTATTATACTAACAAAATATAATATAATATAATTTGTTAAATATGCGGTTGTCAATATATGTATTTAAAAATTGAACATTGACGTAACAATAATAAATTATGTTAAGTTAGTTTTTAAAACACTTTTTGTTTTCCAAATGTGAATTAACTTTGATTTTTTAATACCACATATTTTTTATTATTTAACATAGTGTATTTTACTATTATTTAACACCCTACCACATCAAGTGTTTGAAATTTTTTAAACAACACTTATAAAAACAATTATTATCATGATTATTCATTTTTAGTACTTTAGCTAACATAAGTTTGAATTTGGTGAAGCTTTTAACTAATATAAGTTTATTTAAAGTATTAATAATTATCTTCAATTAAAAATATATTTATCCATAATTAAAAGTAACATAGAAATAAGAGAAAGGATAATATACAAATGATCATTAACATACAAAGGAGAGGAATGATTCACTGCGCGACATGTGGCAGCAGCTAAAAGGGTATTTTTGTCCGTCGTCATAATCATGCATGTTATGATAAAGCCACGTAATTTCGCACGTTATGTGATATAATCATGCATGTTAAACATTGTAATGACGCACGTCATATCTGATAATCACGCACGTTATGAATCCATCAAATTTTTTTCACATATCCAACATAAGAAAATATCTGGCAGACGAGTCACTAAAGATGCCTTGGCAAGAAGTCCAGATCAATGACAAGTTGAACTTCATGGAATGCCCAATCCAAGTCATAGATCAACGAGTAAATTGAGAAATAGAGAGTACCCTCTAATACGAGTCAAGTGGGATGCAAGGAGGAGACCTGTAGAGACATGAGAGAAAGAAGAAGAGATGAACAGAAATACCCATATCTCTTCATCTAAATTTCGCGGACAAAATTTTCATAAGGTGGGGAGAGTTGTAACACCCCGTTTTGTGATCAATTAAAATTGAAATATTGTTTAATGATGGGTCGCATGACTTATATTCGATACGTGTGATTGAGTCAAGCACTTAGTATTATAAGAGACCGTTTAGTAATAATAATAAAACATATTATATTTAGACCCTACTCCGTTTTTAATGAAACTTAGGTCAAAACATAAATAAAAAACAGCTCGTCTCAATAGTATATTCGAAATTTTATAAGACGTTATGCTTTAGAAGTTATAAAAGAAAAACGAGTGAACCAGCTGAATTATGTATAATAATATATAATAATAAAACTCTAAATACAAAAAAATTCCATGAGCATACGGTGTTTGTATACGTGTAGAGACACCAAAGCTAACACTAATCCTTATACCATCAAGTATGTATCCATACGTGTTGTAATACCATAATACAAATCTTCTTGTTTTTCAAACTTTACCGTCATACTTTCTATAAATATGAACCTACTCTTAACTTGTAACTTCATAACTTTTAATTACTCCTACAAATTAAGTATGTGAAGTATGTTTTAAAGACATAGTTTTTAGTTCTTAATCTTTAAATTTTAATTATATATGTTAAGCTTAGCATATTGTTAGTTTAGGGCTATTGTTAGGGATAGGTATTAGTTAGCTCAACTTTAGTTAGGCATGGACTGATCACCATGCTTAAGCAAGACAGTGTTAACCAATATTCAACCTTAATAATAACTAGTTAGCCGTACCATTACCTAACCCAGGATTATATAATTGTATCAGAACCCTGAGGTAGTACCTGATTGGACTAGAAAGTGTTAAGAAATCGTATAACAAGTGAGTTTGTTGAATGTTTTCAAATGTGAGCATGCTTGTCCTAACTGGTAATTGTTATACTTGTATTCATGACAACAGTAGGCATGCATATAATCTGAACAAACATACACATGATATTCGGGGACCCTTATACGTGCCGCTGCAGTGGGATTTGCCGGTACTGCACTGCGGTGTAGTAGGCATTAACTGTATGACAGTATAAGTCATGGACCCGGTGAGGGTGCCAGATTGACACGTGGTTATGATGACATGGGCGGGTACAAGTCATGAATAGTTGAAATAATGTGGTTTATAACTTGTGTATATTCATGAACTCACCAGCAATGTCTGACGTCCCTTTTAAGCATGTGTCACAGCTAGTGATGGCTAGTTCTTGCGCATGATGTTTATCCCGGACCTGTATGAGAAGCGGAATAGATACGCTAGTTCGTGTGTTTTGTTGAAAAAGTTACATCTCCGGTTAAGAATAGTTAGATAAAGTTTGTACTCTAAGTTTCCAACTTTTGTACCTTACAATTTTATATTAGTAAAATAGGTGTTTTATGTGTAAGTTGGTATCAATTGTGTATGGTGCATCCTTATCTGGGTGTGGTTGTCACATATGTTGTTGTATTTTATTTTATTTTATTTTCTTTTTCTATTTGCTTGTGTGTGATTTTTTTTCTTTTGGTGTATTTTTTTTTATCCAAAACCATCATGAATAGACCTACAAACCTCACAAACGTGTAGAAGCAAGCTTCTCACTAAAGGTTTTAAGGTTTTATATTTTATCTGTTTGTTGAAAATCTTACCAAGTAAACTTTCATTCAACACTGATTAGTGGAAAAATATACACTAACTAGGATAGATCATTTAAACCTCCTGAAAATTTGATGAACACTCAAAATGCAACATTTTATTCATCACACCACCAACAATTTACAATACAATCGCCCCAATGCCCATTAAGCCAGTAGCTACATGGACTATACAAATAACATATAAACGCCCAAGTGTTCTTCCACTAATCAATGTTGAATATAAGATTCCTTGGTAAGATTTTCAACAAAAAGGTAAAATAAAAAAACCTTAAAACTTTTAGTGAGAAGCTTGCTTCTACACGTTTCTGAGGTTTGTAGGTCTATTCATGATGGTTTTGGATAAACATTTTGTTGAAGAACGAGAAGATCGTGAAGAATGGAGAAACCAAGGTGCATATAATTCCATATGTTTAAGTTTGATTATTTAGTTAGATTAATAAGTGGATTGTAATTGTATCATATAAACTGAGATTATGTTTTGGAAAAAGGTTTATAACATTCCCTTACACACTTTGAAAGCTTTCGTATACGTACATTGAGACAATGTTAACCTTAAGTGTGGGGAAGGGGAAAAAATTAAGGTTTTTGAAATCCACGATTTAAGCACTACACATTAAGGACAATGTTGGCGTCAAGTGTGGGGATAGAGAGAAAACTAAAAACAATTAAAACATGTCATCGTTTTAGCATTCGAAAAAACATAATTAGCACCAAGTCAACACGGGATTTCGAAAACCATTTTGGGTTTTTGTCATGGTCAAGTTCCAAAAAATCACATGATAGGTTCTCAATAAATTTTATAAGAAATTTATGGGTGGTTACTTAAGAGTAGTTTACTTGAGGAGTTGGTTTACTATATACATATCACATATCCTACCTATCTTTTCATGTGAGACATTGAGTCACCATTAACATGCCACATTTACTCATTTATTTATGCATGTTATTTTCTTTGAAATTGAGTGAGACATTGTAATCACATATTGTAGAACTTGCATCTTTTGATACATTTAAGACCATAGACTAATTATAAGCATAAGGATGATTAAGGCATTAGGTTTAACCTTTTTATTTTTGAACCATTTTATATCAATCCCTTACCTATAAATTATCCCTTAATCAACAAATCTTGAGCCTTAACCTTTCATTTGACCACCAAACTTAACCCATTTAGCCTTTTTATTTCTGAACCCGGATGATGAAAATTGGATCATAGGTTGTTTATGTTTTGAAAATATTCGTGTTATATTTAGTTTTGTTTTAAAAAAACTAATAAAAAATAACCTTAGAAATGCAGAAAAAAAACTTGAAAATAAAAGTGGAAAAGGGCAAAAGATGTTTTAGTGGTTTAGCGAATAAAGGCACAACGTTGCCTTATAGATGTGTTAGTTTGATTATTATTGATTAGATTATTTGGATGTAATAAAGCTCAAATTTTCATCACCTTAGTCACTCTTAAATATCCCATTCCTCATTTTTCACCTAGCCCCATAAGAATCCTTTAAAGACCTTTTGACTTGTGTTTATTTTTGTGTAAATTGGTCGAGAGCAATTGAGTTGCAAGCTTATGCTAATGTGTGTTTTAATCGGTTTTGAGTGAACAATATACATACTAGTGCCTTTTTGCTAGTTAAAACATAAACCGAGTGGAGAGACCATTGTATGGGATGTGTATGTTGGCTTATCATCTTTAAAAGTAAGTTAATCTTGGATAAATACTTGGTTTTAAAAGATAAATTCAGTTGATTGTTGAGTAACTTTTGATTGGGTAACATGTGAACCAGGTATGACCTTAGAGCTAAACTGTTACGTATATGAGGATGGTATGTGCGTTTTGTGTTTGGCTGATGTGAATGTGTAAAATAAGTTTGTTTGAGGACAGAGGAGTTTAAGGTTCATTTTAGGAGTTAAACGGGGCGTTGGGACGGAGCTAGGATCAACTGGAAGGAAAAAACAACGGAGCTAGGATCAACTGGAAGGAAAAAACAAAAGAAAACGGGAAAAATTAGCAAAGCCGTGTCGCCGACGGGTTGTACAGCCGTCGGTGACAGATTAGGAATGTCTTCGACTACCCTTATGTCACACCCCGATTTTCCCGTCGGTTGTGAACCCTTGGCACCTTTACCACGCAGCGGAATATATACACCTAAGACTTTTTGAACTCTGAACGCCATTTCTAAACCCTCTTGGATCTTCAATCCCAAGACATCGCCTATTCCAAACGTGTCGTTGCCAAAATCTAGACCTGAAAGACATGCTTAAAAAGGTCAACATAAAGTCGGTGAGTTCATGGTTTTATGTTTATTCTTCATAAAACCCTTTTTGGTTAAACCACTGGGAAAATATTCGTAAAACATTTTAAGAAAGTTTATTATCATTTACACGAATTGTTATTTGGGAAAAAACCTTTTAAAAGTCCCCTTGGAATCCTTGCCGAGCATTCCCTTTCATTTACCATTCGACTCGACTCACTTTACCGCATACTTACCATCCCATAAAGATAAGTATACTAGGTTCTTATCGATCGAATAACCACATTAAAAAATGAGACTTTATTACCGTGGAATCCTCGCCAGGCATTCCATAATAACTATTGGAAACTTTCTTTTTGTAAACTATTTTCCTCCTCGGATTCCTTGTTGGACATCCGTAAATAACATTATGAAAATCATTTTCCTAGTAAATCCCACCAGCAAATTCGTACTTAAAAGCGGAAATGGTCAAACAAAACGTTTCAACACAAACATGTTAAATAATATCAACAACAGTTGGCCAGTTCACTGGTTTTAAGGCAAACTCACATATTTCCTTGCTTAAAAATATGTGTATGATCGAGTACCGACTAAACTGAGAACCTTGTGGACTAGCTAGTTCACCCAAGTATGATCGCAACCTAAGGCTCTTAATCAAACCATAACTTTTCTTCCCAAACTTGACCTCCCAGAGGAAGTTTTAACAGAATTTGCTCTCCATAAGACCCAATTCCACTGGAGGAGGCGTCAACCAAATAATCTACTAACATAATCCACGGCTCTAAACCAAGAGCTAATGATTAAGAAATCAATCAATCAATCTTACCCAGTAAATCCCATAATTAGCAAAGCTAAAAGTAGGGTCTGGGGAGGGTGAGATGTCGGCAAATCTTACCCCTATCCTTGCAGATAGAGAGGCTGCTTCTAGAGAGACCCCCGGCTCGATAATACATAATTGAAAAGCAAACAACACTCCAATAATAATAATAATAAAGAGCTAAATTTAGAGAGAAATGCGGGGAAGTATCCTCCTGAAGGGATAGATGGGCGTTCCATGCCTCACGTCGTGCATCTACCCAAGGTCATCAAATGTTCTACAAAGTTCTAGTCTACCCATCATACAAGCATGTTAATCCCCCGATTATAAAACGTTAAAAAACATTTAAAAACAAAAGGGGCAGTGAAACTCACGCCACACCAATTATTTCCCTTTTATCCATGTACGACTAAAGAATTTGTAACGCTTCTCAAAACTTGTTACGCTTTATATTAAACAGGTTTTCATAAAACAAGCATGTCTTCCCTCCGAAAATAGTTACAAAACAGTAAAAAGTGGGGTCATGAACTCACCTCAATTTTCTTGCTTAGCTAGCAACCAAAGACTGAAGCTTTAACCGACTTCCTCATACCCTAATTACCAATCAAAGGACACCTTATGGTCTAACACAATAAGCCTAGCTTATTATCCAGTTACAAGATAGTCTATCCAACTATCTAGACTCGTATAAACAAATCCGAGTCTTAAAAGTGTTGTAACTCAACGAACCGATCGTGACTTATCTTACTTACGCGTTAACACACGACATAGTACCCAAGTGCGCTCTTGTTACTACTCGTGTGTAACCCACGTTGGACTAGTACTGCGAAACGTATAAGTCATCCCGAGTCGTAGCTCATCTCGTAAATCGGATAAATGCATTTGTCTTGTATGTTTATTTTTAGGAAAATATACTTTGCAAAATACAATTCTTGTTATTAATCCCAATCAATAACCTTTGCTACATTATTTCCCACATCCGAGCATTTTAAAGTATTCAAAACTTTGCTTTTATAAAGAGGGTCCCAAGTAAAATCGAGCGTTTATATATTTTTGAATCCGATCAATAAACATTATTTGGTTACCCAAAACCTTTCAAAAACTCGTCATACTTGACGTTTGGCAAAACTATACATATTATATCCGTGGTCAAAATATTGTCAAAGATTCACTTGTACTTGTTATAAATACTTTTGTTAAAACGTTGCGATTTTGTATAAAATACATTTGCCAAACACTTGGAAAGTTATAAAAACGCAAACCAATATCGCATTCGTTGTGCTCTGGATTTTATAAAATTTCGGCAGAGTTTCCTCTGTTTTTGTACCAACCAGACAACACCCGTTGTCTACAATTTTCCCAAAATCAACATCCAAATACAAGTTAAACCATCTATTTATCCGCAGTTCCAAATCAAACGAGACTTATACGTTTCGACACTTTATATAATCTATACTTATATAAATACATATAACAATATATATATATATATAATATAGTCCAACGGTTTAGTCCAACATACAATATATCAAGTCACGCTTTAATATACAATGCCATTTATTCAATAGTATTTGCCTTTTATTTCACACACGGTTCGTTTCGCGAGTTACAACCATTTCGTATTTATAATTATGTACACACACACACACACACACATATATAAAATAACAAAACAAAATATTATACCATAATACACGCGTGCGTCATGATCGTTGACTAGATCTGACCCGAGCACTAAAAACGAACCCGAACCAAACCATCTCCAAAACCATCACACCCGGGACCCAAACCTGACTCGAGACCCGAATCAGGCCCGAAACAACTCAAGGCCAGGATCATGAAACATCACCAACTCACCAGAACCATCATCTTCGAACATGTACCTCGAGACCTCAACCACACCCGAGCACCACCACTCGAATCAGTACAATTGGCCATCACGAGCCAAACCCAAACAACCCGTGTACCCGATCGGACCAGACCCTCACCGGAACAAACCACCGCCGCCGCCTTCCCCACAACCATAACCGGCCGAATCACCACCACTTTCGACCAACATGCAGCCAAAAACCAGAACCATAACCGAACGAGACTACCACCCTTGAACCAATCGCTATCACCTCCGATCATCACCACAACCCCACTCGAACCATTACCATCTCCCACCATACCAGCCCATTTTTGGGTTTAATAACCATGCGCCGCCACCACCTGTAGTCGTGGTGGTTTTACCCAAATTGACCCATTGGCCTAATTGGGATATTAACAACCTTTCTCTAAGGCCGTTTTCTATGTAATATAAATCTCGTTTAAGCTTCTTTTGTGATACTCAAACTACTAGCTTTCGAATCTATACAAAGGTATAAATAAGCATATAAACACACTAGGAATATATTGAGATTTAAGCCATCGAGTGACTTACCTTATGCGTGCTTCCATTTTTACCTCATGCCGAGATTTCTTGACCAAACGAAGTTTCTTGTACTTACACCTAGATGTGTAATCCACATTGGTGATTAAAATCATGCTCTTAGACATTATTCATTTGACCACACATTTTTTGATCAAGCTATCAATGCCTTAACTATGCCCAAATGAAAACGTGTTTCATTGGGGCATTTTATCAAACACCTTATAGGCGTCATTTTTCTAACTTAAAATTTAGGACATTAGGATCTCATAGTTTCACCATTTGCCTAGTTTATCATATTTAGCAAGTTCACTTGCTTTCTAAGCCCAAGTTTACTAACAATTATGATTGTACAAGTCATAATCTTCAAGGTTTTTGCTAAGATTTTAGCCAACCCATAAACCCATTCTCTTCATAATATGAGTTGACATGAGCATAATCATCATCCAAGGATTTTGTTGAATTTACACAATTTAAGATGTATAATGGTTCCTTAATACTAGAGCAACCATAACAAACCATAATTTTTACGTTTTTACATCACCCAATGATTTTCATTATGATCATACTTGAGCATAATCATCAAATTAGGCAAAATAAAGGTTACCTTGAGGTGTATTAAGCTTGGATGATTCAATCTAGAGCTAATGCACACAAAAGCCCAGCTTGATTTTGGAGTTGGTCTTATGTCTGTGTTTATGTGTGTGTGTGATGATCGACATATGCTTCCTGCATATGTTGATCTTATTTGTTTTATAATTAACAAAACACTAGTTCGGTGTTTTGGCAAGATTAGTCCTTCCCAACTTTTGTCAAGTATTTTCTAGATAAAAGCCCCGTGTGCTTATATTATCATAAAACTACGGTTTAGAACTTTTGGGGGAGTTACATTTAATCACTTTATAAGTTACATGAGTAACATCATTAAGTCAAAACACAAACAATACCTCATCCTACAGTTTTGATATCCCCACACCAACACTATTTTTAATTAAGTTTAAACACTCAAAATCACTTGGTTTTGTTCTTGTTCTCATCATGTATTAAAAGAGTGCCACAAACTTGCAATTTTAGACACCAATACATGATATAAGCATACTTACTACTAGCTTAGAGTTAGGAAAGTTAACCCAAGTGATGGAAGGAGTTTTAGTTAAGGTTTAGAGGTAATATTCCTAGATTAAGCTCCAAGGCTTTCAAATTACCTCAAAACCTAGCTAGATTAGCCTTAATATGAATGATTTAGTGGTGTTTAGTGGAAATTTATGGATGGTTTTGGGTGTGTGTGTGGAGCCGTGGGCTAGAGAGAGATAGGGAGGGTTTATGTTTGATCAAAAATGTTATTGAAACAACAAGTTGTGGCCCACAGTAATCTTGTAATTTAGGGAAAGTAGGAGGGTATAATAGGGATTTAACATAAAGTATACCTTGGAGTCCAAGGAGTGAAGGAGATGAGGGGATACCCCATCTCCATACACGGTTGGAAAAGCCTTCCGGGCCAAGGCTTTGCTTTAGTCCCTAAGCAATTGATTAGTGGGTTAATTGTGTTTATTTTAAGGTATTAGGGTACGTGTTCGGGATAATTAGCGGGTGATTAGGGATAATTAGAAAGTAATTAAGCCCTAATTAAGCTTGATTAAGGTCTAGATAATGAAAAACAATGTTATTAAGCTTTTATAAAGGTAATTATAAGTGATTTGGGTTTGGTGGATGTCTAATCAGGGTTAGCGATTGGTTATCGATGCTTAGACATGTCGTTACTTGAATTAGGGTTTGCTAACCTTATTTCCCAAAATCACACCCTTAAATGACTTCAATAAACTTTGAAATAACATTGTTTAACAAATTCAGGTTAGATTTTGTATTTCCAGATAATCACCAACATATTTATAATTAGGGCTTATCGTTACATGACAAATATGTATTTAACGACTCTTGAATGCAATCCCATGCATTACCTCGGACAATGCTAGTCATAAATGGACTTAAGTGATGCAAATTAAGTCTAATCATGTAATTGTGATGTTCTTGGGTATGTGTGGTAAAGAGCTTTTAGGAGCTTCATGTTTTTAAGAAAAAAGTTCCTACTCAATAAAAATTTTTGTTTGGATGGAAGAGCTTGAAGCTTTTAGGTTAGGAGAATAAGCTCTACATTGAAACGCTACTAGTACTAGCGTTTAAGAAAAAGCTCATACTAGGTACAAGCTTTTAATGAGTAAATGACACAAATACCCATTCTATCATAAAAAAATATATAAAAAAAACATGCATACAAGCTTTTAATTAATGCCAATTTTGGTCATTTTATACATTTTATTAAAAGCTCTAGCTACCCTACCAAACACCAAAATATATTTAAAAAGCTACAGCCACCAGCTAGTTTTGCCAAACATACCCCTTATTTGTAATAGGGTTGTACGGATTTACCATGGAAAAGTGCCAGGTGACACAATATGAGTAATAGGTAAGTTTCACGTCCCCTTTTATTTTAACTATTTTACATTCCGGGGAAATACATGCTTGTTTCAGTTGGTATATTAGTGGGTATGAAAGTATGAAAGCAATCGAACCATTATGTGCGCATAAGTTAGTTATCCATGGCTTATGAGCTCGGGAATTCCCCGTTGTTTTTATTACTGTAACCATTTGTCTGTTGAGATCGTGCTGATCCGTTGAAGCTGAGCACGACCGTGCACTCCAAAACGCATGGTCGTGTGGTATCTGACACTTGTTGGATTTTTCGCCTAATTGCTCCAAAAATCTTCGTTTTTCCTCCGAGCCGCAGCTCGGACCTGTAATGTCACAAACAACTTAAATAGGTATCAAAATTAATGAATCATACGGAGTTTTCTACAATCACAGATTAATTTGACTTTAAAAGGATGTATGATTTCTTACTCATGTGACACCCATCATCGAATCAGGTCAAGATCTGTACACATTATACTTAACTATGTCATTTCATGTGCATATTAGACATTTTTAGCACCTACTATACCATCCTATGTCTAGTAAAGACCGAACTATGTCAAAAACTCAGTACGTTATCCATTTACGCATACAACACCTAAACTATCTGAGATAATGGGCGTTGAACAATCAAGCCAATCACACGCTCAACAGAGAGAAACCGGGCATCCAATTACTACGTACGGACAAAATAACAATACACGTGACAATACCAAAGTGGGAAATTACTCAATTCCACTCAAATCCGAACAATTCACAATATGTTTTATGAAACTAACACACACAAAATCATGAAACATGAGCACAACCTATAACCCACAGATCGATGGCCAGAATGAACGAACAATCCAGACACTCGAAGACATGCTTCGTGCTTGTGTAATTGATTTCGATGGAAATTGGGACACACATCTACCATTGGTTGAGTTCTCCTACAAGTCTACAACAACAGTTACCACACCAACATCAAGGCCGCCCTGTTTAGGCCTTACATGGATGCAAATGCAGATCTCCTTTATGTTGGGCGGAAGCTGGAGACAAATTCTTGATTGGACCTGAGCTAATTCAAGAAACGACCGACAAGATCTTTCAGATCCGTGATCATTTGAAAGTTGCTCGAGATCGTCAAAAGAGCTATGCCGATCGCCAATGCAAGCCACTCGAATTCCAGGTTGGCGACAGGGTACTCTTGAAAGTCTCACCATGGAAGGGTGTACCACGTTTTGGCAAGCGTGGAAAAATCAACCCCCGATACATAGGTCCTTTCGAAATACTTGCTAGGATTGGTACCGTGGTTTACAAGCTCAAGTTACCGGAAGAGCTCAGCGAGTACATGACACATTCCACGTATCCAATCTTAAGAAGTGTTTATCCGATGAGCCATTGATCATTCCTCCCGAAGAAATTCACATCGATGATCAACTCCACTTTATTGAGGAGCCAATCGAATTGATTGATTGGAAAGTCTAGAAATTGAGAAGGAGCCGAATCAAACTTGTCAAAGTCAGATGGAATGCAAAACGAGGACCCGAATTCAAATGGGAACACGAAGACCAGATGAGACGCAAGTATCCCGCTCTTTTTCCAAAGACTGCCAAAACCAGTAACACAACTCGATTTCGCGAATGAAATTCCAAAAACCAGGGGAGAATGTGACACCCGTCAACAAATCAGGTTAAGATCCATACACATTATACTTAAATATGTCATTTCATGTGCATATTAGACATTTTTAGCACCTACTATACCATCCCGAGTCTAGTAAAGACCGAACTGTGTCAAAAACTCTGTACGTTATCCATTTATGCATACAACACCCAAATTATCCGAGATAATGGGCGTTGAACAATCAAGCAAATCACACACTCATCAGAGAGCAACCGGGCATCCAATTACTACGTACGGACAAAACAACAATACACGTGACAATACCAAAGTGGGAAATTACTCAATTCCACTCAAATCCGAACAATTCACAATATGTTTTATGAAACTAACACACACAAAATCATGAAACATTATCAAGATACAAACACATGTAGACATGTGCTAATATTATCCAACAACACATGTTTATTCAACCATTAACATATGTATTAAAACATGATCAATAATATTATTATTATGTTACTGAAACACCCTAAACCTTTTTAACCGAAAATACGCAGCGGAAATACGAACCTGAAAATTTCTTGCTTGATAAAACATTCTTGTATGTTTTGAACCCATATCTACTAAATATTATAGGTGTTTCATACTTTCATCTTTTATTGTTTCTTATTACATCAAATACAGCTCATCTTTATTAGTTTATGTGACCGTGACCGCGACCCCGTACAATTCGTGTCCTCACTCGACCTCCAACCATTTCTTGCTTTGTGAGCTTGACTAGACAACCTGCAACTATCACATAACCATTTCGTTAGTTCATTAAGTGGCTTCATGCAAATATTCACAATATGGAAATGGGTCTTTGTTAAACACATGAACACCTTCCAAGGTAAGAGAAAGTTTCCATACATACACACATGATAAGCCAAACTACATATAAAGCTACATATACACACACAAATCGGTTGGAAAGGAACATCACATTGCCAAGTGATAAGGACACTTATACTCACATATACACACATGCGTATATATGTATGGACAAGAGATTCTTGTCTTGTTTTTCCCTTATTCAAATTTAGACATTATAACCAACCACCAAGGAAAGATTAACAACCCTATCTGACTAAAACACAAACCATCCTTTTCCTTTCCCTCATTCTCGGCTGAAGACCCACACACACACATAATCACCATTGATTTTAATCTTGTCCATATTCTACATGCATGCTACATGGAGACAAAACCGCCAACTCATCTTACTTATACCATTATAGGCCTTATCATCTTTAACCCTATTTCCAAGCTAGATCAACTTCCCAAATTTTGAGATTTTATGTGCAAAAATCGGCCCACGAGGAGAATATCAAGGAAGCATGTGATTGTTGTCAACCTTATACCAGTATGGAAGCAAACCTTTATCACCAACACATTTGCAAACCAATTGACTTACTCCCTATAGTTTTCTCTTCCTAACATTCGACCTATATAAAGAGGATGTAGGATTTGTTTTAGACATTCACAACACACACAAACTCACAAACCTCAACAAAGTTCTTCCTTTTTCCTTTCCTTTGCCCACGACCGACCCAACCCAACCAAAACCACAACCATTTCTTTCCTAAACACCCATCAGCTAAGACCAATAAAGCATTCAAGGTTCGGATCAAGTCAAATTGTGTTTGGAAGTCGTGGAAGGAGCACAATCTCTCGGGTTCATCTCACATTTATTAGGTATGTTAACAAACTATAAAGTCCTATTTGATCCATACAACTTTCGGCCTATCCATTGTACATCCGACCCTTACCCTTTGTCTATTCTAATCAACCATTAAACAAATTTGACACAATAACATGAAAGCTCAGATCTTACAATGTGTTAGTTTTTGTATTACAAACATATATATATATATATATATATATATATATATATATATATATATATAGGTCAAGTATAAAATGAAAACCCACTTGAGTTGAGAAAACATTTAGAAACCCATGTAAAAAAACATTATTTTTTTTTTTGAAAAAAATAACCCATGTAAAATACATGTTTTTAAGTGTTTTGGGCCAAAAAAATAAAAATAACGCCGACGATATTTTTTTTTAAAAATAAACTACGTTACTGAAAACATATGTTTTCACTTTTCAACAGCAAAATAGCTGAAAACATATGTTTTCAGCGCAACTTTGTTTATTTTTTTTTTAAAAATTTCATCGGCGCTTTTTTTATTTTTTTTTTGCCCAAAATGCTTAAAATATATATTTTACATTGGTTATGTTTTTCAAAAAATAATAATGTTTTTTTACATGGGTTTTCAAAGGTTTTCTCAACTCAAGAGGGTTTTCATTTTATCCCTCCCATATATATATATATCCGTATATGTACAATATCACACGCATATATTTTCAGAATCGACATAGATGTTTAAACACTCATGGTTGAAGATATATAGACATGTGTGGGCTTTATGTTTTGTTAAAATTCGACTTTTGGAGCCAAGACATAATGTGTAAATCACAACTTTGGCATTATAATGTTATAACACATGTTAAAACACTTGCATTTTCTTGATTTCACCACACATGTTAGATTGGGAAATATACTATAACCTATGATGACATATGAGGCCCGTTTTGTTAACAATAAATGTGTTTTTACAATAAAACTCTCGGAATTCATGAAATCGTACACTTTACAAAAATAAATACAGAATACGTAGTAATTGTCACGTGCATAAACAATGGCCCCACATATACATGATACAAGGGTCCACAAGTCGGGTGAACAACTTGTATGGTAAACAACAAGAACGTACAACTTACTATGTCCTTGATATCATAAGACACTTATTGTTAGGACAGTAGTTACTTCGGTTGATCTGGTTTGCTAGACCACATACCCAGACATCAGGTGAGTTCTCACGGCCTCATATTACTATTTTCATTATTTTGAGGGAAAAACATGCGTACAAACTCAGTTACATTTTGACTATTATGTGAACATATGTTGGATCAGTTTATAGCAGTTCATGTTCAAGAACACTTATGTGTTATAAGTTTATCAAAGTAAGTTGCACAGCGGAATAGTAAGTGTTCTAAGTTAAAGTATCACTTTTACAGGAGTTATTACTCCCCCTTGACTATAGCAGTTAATGAGAATCAAAGCAATTCAAAGTATAAAGCAGTAAATGCAAGTATTGAATGATTCTCAGATGTGGAAATGGATTATAAGTTATAAAAGCCTTTGAAGGATTCGATTAAAATCAAGTGTCTAAAATAGTGGAATTAACCCATCTATTTATAGATGAATACATACAGACGTAATAAATAATCTAAGGATTATAATACACTAAGATAATGCTTACAATAGGCTGTAGCATTGGTAATTGTTCAAAGACTTTAACAAAACATTATAATATAAACTACTGAAGTAACTGGGTCGGTTAGAAGCTTCTATCAGAAAGTACCGATTAGTGAAAAAACTACTGATGAGTAGTTTTGTCTTCAATAGTTCTTCAGTGAACTTGTCTGGTTAGACTTCAGAACTTCTGATCATTTACTCTTCAGCACTTTGATATCTTCTTCTTCTTCAGTACTTCAATCTTTAGTCTTCAGAGTTCCATGCTTAGAATAATTAGTAGAAATATGATTTGGACTAAGGTAACAAAAGTGGTTTCTTCATTCCTTTTTGTCCCTACAATCTCCCACTGGATTGATGAAGCCAAAACCTTATCCAATCTTTATTTACTTTCATTACCTTCATTCTTTCTAGCTTCCAGTATTCTCCAGATTTCTGCAGTCATGGAGACACTAAGCTGATGTTGTTGTTGCTCTATTAGAGATCCTTGTTTAGGCTCAAGATGTTGTATGGTGAGAAGGTCTTTTGTTGAAAGTATGCTCAACTCTTTGGAGTTCCTGTAGACCTTGCTTGAACTATCTCTTCTTGTCACTTTCACTGAGTTTGAATCAGTGAATGACCATTTGACAATATTCACCTTAGACTTGTCAAAGTCTGAAGTGTAGGGGACCAAGCTAGTCTCCTGGGTTGATCCTGATTGTGGAATGTTTTCTACTTCAGTGACCTTCAGGTGGGAATCCCTGCTTTCTTCTGTATTCACAACACTAGGCATAGCAAAGTTTGGGAGATGATCTTCTGTGACAACCTTGGTGTGTGATTTTTCTTTGATGGTTTGTTGTAGTTGGTAAGCAAATGTTGCAGGGTTCCTAAATTGGGTAAGCAGAGGTTTTTCTTCTACATCAAAGTCTCCTTGTACAACTGTGTTGCCTTCTAGCAACACCATTTTAAAGTCTGTTTTGACTGTTTCCTCTTGCTTCTTCTTGGTATCTGGCCTTTGCAGTGCACCAGAAGATCTTTTAACTACTGAATTTTGTGATACTTCAGAAGTTTTGAACTTCTCAGGATTAGCAGCCTTATTTGCCTTGAATCTTTTATAAGTGTCATATAAGGTGTCTTCTTTCCATCTTGACACTGATGTTTTTGGACCAAATCCATTGGCTACCAGTTCTTCAATTATCTCAGCTCTCTTTGCTTTTCTTTCTTTTTCAGTGGCCAAATTGTCAGCTACTAGTTGTGCTCTTCTCATAAGTTCTTCAGTAGAGAGCCCTTTGAGTGAAGCCTTTTTAGCCTTGGTATTCTTTGTAATCATTAGCATGAGTTGCTGTCTTTTGTCTTCTTCAGCAACAGCTTCAAGTGCTCTTTCTTCAGCTTCTAACTCATCAAGTTTAGCTTGATATTTGACAAGCTTATCATCAAAACTAAGATCATCCCTTGCTTCTAGGCTTTTCCAAACTTCATCTTCCTTAGCCTTCTTTTATGCTTCTTTTAAACTCTTCTCCAAAAGTTCTTTAGACATTGAAATGGGAGCAGGGTTTAAAACAATTGTTGTTACAGGTGCTGGCCTTGAAATTGGAGTTGGAATATGTTCAGTTGCCTTAGAAGACTGTCCTTCTTCAGTCTTGGAAGTGTTGACTGCTGAAGGGTTGATGGTTATCCCAACTACTGAAGGATTGTCTTCAGCACTTTGAAAGTCTTCATCAGCAGTTTTGTGACAACAGTCAACGAACCAGGTCAACATCCGTACATAATTCATTTGTTGCCTTATTATATGTGCATATTTAGATAGTTTGCATACACTATACCCCCTAGTCTGGTAAAGCAAGAGTTAATCAGAGAACTCTGCATGAGACACCTGTTTAGTCATACAACACCTGAACAACTCACCAAACAAGAAATCAGTGGGATATCACTCACTAACACATGATGACTCCACACTAACACATGTTCATAGATTACCAATAACATCATATCTAAACACCTAACAGCTTAACTTATGAGAAAAATACATGTTAATGTCGTCATTAAAAGAGCTTACAATCTAAATAAAACTATACCATATCATGGCTTAATGATTGAACAAAACTCAAGCTAACTAGTGAACCGTCTTATCAACAATAGACCTATATACACATATACACCCACGAATTCACACCCAAGGAAAGCACAAGAAAGGTCCATCCTTATCCATCACTATCACCTAGATCATGTACAAAGATCATGGGAACTATAACTCTTCCTTTTCCTTCCTTGTTGGCCGAAAACATGCTTTTCCACCACCACACTTGTTTTCAATTCATTGGTAACCATGTAAGACAATTAGAACCCTCCAATGATGGACAAATTACAACTCATGCTATGTTATACTAAACTAGGCCTTACATAGGTTGATCACAATAACCAAGAGCATGATTTCTTACCCAAACTCTCTCCCTTTTCCCTTTTCCTTCGGCTAGCACACGACAACAAGCAACCATCCAAAAACTCCCTAGCCGAAAGTGACACAACAATGCAACATATTGTACTTGATCACCATGCAATCCATCTTCCTTTCCTACACCTTACGGCTACCTCCAAGAAACAAACAAGGAGTTCCTATCAACCTAGACCTTACACCCATTTAGTTAAGCATCACTTCACTTCAAAGATCCAAGCTAAACCATTACCACTTTGAGAAAGAAACAAACAAACATTCCTTCATACCTATATATTGCAGCCGATAGGGACATCTCAAGGGCACATGGAGACAATTCTTGGAGCATAGAAGGGTCACTATCCATGCTTGTACTTGGCCAATCCTAGGAGAAGGCAACCAAGATATTTCGTTTTCCAACTCACCCCCTTATGTGATGTAATCGGCCTAGAAGCATGACGAGGTCATGGATTTCATGTAAATGGATAACAAGACAAAACTAATCATCCTTCCTAGCCTAAACCAACTTACCTTACCTTTGATTAGTCATCCTACTCCTAACTTACTCTAAAAGATGATAACTTACACTAATCAATGCATCAAAACAAGGAGATGACCATTCCCCATTTGTTTTGTCCACACCCTCTTCGATCACTATAAAAAGGGTCTCCAAGAGCTTCAACAATCACACCATCACTTTCCTTTACTCCACAATACCCACCGGCCCTCATCCTCTCTAAACCGAAGGCACCAAGGCTCGAGTAAGGGGAGCATCAAGACATCCAACTCTACTTTGGATCAACTAGGTAAGTTAGCTAACTATTCTTTTCTTGCTTAGCTTAGAACCTCTCGGCCCTTGTGAACCCTATCTAAACCCTCACTCTAATCGGTTACCCTGATTAACACAACTATCTACTTCTTAAACATCATAAAACAAGTACATTTATACAAAGATCTTTGAACACATTGTTAGGTTTTGTAACTAGTAGTCACTTGGGTTACCTAAACACTTTTCCACATTATTAATCGGCCTAGACAAGATCACCCACATTCAAGTAGTGTTATTAGAACATATAAACAACAAAAGAGATCAACTAATGATCGGTTTTACAAATAATAACACGATCGGCTTATACTCAAAGTTAAGGAGGTTTATGATGAGTTTTATAATCGGCATTATCACCAAACACTACTAAAATGATTAGTAACCTTCGATGATATCTTAACATGTTGAAATCGAGCCATGTTGGTCCACACATCCTTCGAAAATGAAGCCTAGGTGGTACCTTGTTTCGGCTAGATCCATTTAACATATGATAGCATAGGCCGGAACATATGTTAACTCTATGATATGATTAAAAGGGTAATAAACACATGTTAAATCTTGTTTCTTCCACAAACCAACCCCACATGACAATTTGGTGCCAAACTATAGCCCATAACGACATGTGGAATCCATTTTGCCTACATTAGATATTATGTGTTCGACAAAACACCAAAGTTTTGGAACTATATGTTTTATAGAACACTAACGAATGTCACGTACACTAAAACACACTAAACACAACAGTCCACAGGTGTCGGGTGAACAATTTGTATGATAAACAACAACTGGATGACTTACCATGTCCATAATGATCATTGGGTATCATTTGTCAGGACGGTGACCATCTACAGCCTCACTAGACCTCATACATCATCATTAGATGAGTTTTCATGGCCCCATTTTACTATTTTACATTTCAGGGGAAATACATGCATCAATACTTGTGTCATTTTCAAGTGTGTGTACATTTCATCGTGACTACCATGTGGAACAAGAGACATATTAGTTCATGAGCTCACTAGTCCTCGTACAACGTTTACTATAACCATTAGCTAAACATTTAGCCATGGAACACTTTAATAGATCTATTGGGTTGACACCCCCACTCTTGATTAGTCACTCTAACCGGTTACATACAAAAGAGTGTTAGTATTCTACTATACATACATTGTCTTTAGTGTACAATGCGCGAGGCACAACAGTCAAGAGGTTTGGTTATGGGACTCATGGTTAGCTAGCTCATGATTGGTCATACACGAATTACACGTTGGTTTTACTTATTATAAACAAACCCGTGAACTCACCAACATTATTGTTGACAAAACTCGTTATGCATGTGTTTCAGGTAACTAAATGGAGGGCCACAGAGATTTGAGGGAAGGGTTCAAGCAAGCACTGCGTGGTACCACTATGATGGGTTTTCTTTGTCAATCTCATGTTGTTTGATTTCGAGAGTAATAGACAATATTATCTTTTGTTAACACTATGGTGACGTTTTAAATAATTAATGACAATATCCATCTCATACGGTGGTACTATTTAAATAAAACTGTGTGTTGCTTGAACCTTGTGCTTGAAAACCTTTCGGTCGTCGCATCCCCGTGTTTCCGCCTTGGCGGGGTGTGACAAGTTTCTTCATTAAGGCCTTCGGATTCATCAACAGTTTCTTGTATCTCTTTTCCTTTTCTTTTGGCTTGTAGTCTACTTTCAAGAGACACATGTTGTTCTGGTTCCTTAATCTTCTCCCCCTTTTTGGCTTCATCCACTTCTGGAAGCCTTGAAGGTTGAGGAGTTGTAGCAGATAATGCAGCAAGCTGTCTTGTGTTGTTATCTATCTTCTTGGACAGTTCACTAAGTTGTTTGTTAATCAACTCAAATTGACTGTTTGTCTTTTACTCCCAAGCAGTTGTGAATGTTTTGAGTTGTTCAGATATAAGGTTTGTCACCATCTGGTACAGGGGACCATCTGGGTTGCATAGGTGGTTCCAGTCTATGCTTGATATCCCAGAGAATTGGGTAGGCTTTTGTAGTGAAGGGTGTGTTTTTGGGTGATCCTCAGTATGAACTGAAGATGCCAGTTTAGGGGAATGAGGGTTCAAGTGGTCTTTAACCTGATCTTTTGTGACCAGCTCTTTGAGCTTAGAGACATCAGATTCAGGTCCTTCATTATCAGCCGTCAATTCATGTTGTGGAGAGTTTGAATCATCATCCAAACTAATGGAATCATCTGAATCCCTGACAGTGCCCTCAATGAGAACAATATCAGTTAAATCATGAGCTAGGACCAACCTAGTTTTCTCATGAACCTCTTTGTCTTGGTACTGAGGTTTTCCTACTTCAGGCATAAAGCCTTCATCAGTAGTTGCCACACTTGAGGTCTTAGCTATGTTACTTCTATCTTCAGGTCCACCACTAGGTGGTAAATGAGTAGTAGCAGCCTCAGGTGTACCTAAAGTATCTAAGTTTGGGCTTAGACACCTTGGTTCATCCTCATCTTCTTTGGATAGGGCTAATAATGTCCACATCCATGTCAACTTCTGAAGGTATCTCCCCTGTTTGATGTGTTTGTTGGGGAGTGACATGTTTGGATGGGACCTTTTCTTTTAGCCCAGAGAGAAGTTTGGCTATTTCAATTGTGGTGTGAGATGTTTCAGGTTTAGTAGTTTGAGGTAAAGGGTCAGCAGTTTCAAAGGAAGGATCACTAGTTATAGTCTTTTTTAGTTTCTTCCTATGAAATAAAATGGTTATTGGTGCTCTTTTAGGGGGTTGAGATGGATTAGACTGAGAGGATGTTTCAGTCATATCCTTAGGAAGTGCAGATTGCACATCAGTAGTTTCAGGTATCTCATCTTCCTGAACTATCTTTCTTTTTGGGTTGGTGGTTTTTGGTTTTTGCTGTTTTGGTCTCTTTATAGCAGTTTATGTTCAAGAACACTTATGTGTTATAAGTTTATCAAAAGTAAGTTGCACAGCGGAATAATAAGTGTTCTAAGTTAAAATATCACTTTTACAGGAGTTATTACTCCCCCTTGACTATAGTAGTTAATGAGAATCAAAGCAATTCAAAGTATAAAGCAGTAAATGCAAGTATTGAAGATGATTCTCAAATGTGGAAATGGATTATAAGTTATAAAAGCCTTTGAAGGATTCGATTAAAATCAAGTGTCTAAAAT
Organism: Ambrosia artemisiifolia; assembly: GCA_032199755.1. Lineage (NCBI taxonomy): Eukaryota > Viridiplantae > Streptophyta > Magnoliopsida > Asterales > Asteraceae > Ambrosia > Ambrosia artemisiifolia. The sequence goes on from CM063514.1 coordinate 11,939,875, forward strand.
AGTGGAATTAACCCATCTATTTATAGACGAATACATACAGACGTACTAAGTAATCTAAGGAATATAATACACTAAGATAATGCTTACAATAGGCTGTAGCATTGGTACTTGTTCAAAGACTTTAATAAAACATTATAATATAAACTACGGAAGTAACTGGGTCGGTTAGAAGCTTCTATCAGAAAGTACTGATTAGTGACAAAACTACTGATGAGTAGTTTTGTCTTCAGTAGTTCTTCAGTGAACTTGTTTGTTAGACTTCAGAACTTCTGATCATTTACTCTTCAGCACTTTGATATCTTCTTTTTCAATACTTCAATCTTTAGTATTCAGCAGTTCCATACTTAGAATAATTAACAGAAATATGATTTGGACTAAGGTAACAAAAGTGGTTTCTTCAATCCTTTTTGTCCCTACAACATAAGACATAAGGTTCAAAGTACTCATAAAGCTCTCGTGTCATATTTCACACTGTAACCATTAGCTATGGACTTAGCCATGGAACACCATAATATATCTATTAGGTTGACACCCCCACTCTTGGTTAGTCGCTCTAACCGGATTGCAGTTATAAAAAAGAGTGCTTGTATTTTACATGTATTCATTGTCTTTAGTGTACAATTGGCGAGGCACAACACGTCAAGGTTTGGTTACGGGCTCATGTCAGTCACATAATGATCATTGTCTTAGCTAGGCAATGGTCCAGTCTACCATGGTTTACATATACAACCAAACCTGTGATCTCACCAACTTTATTGTTGACATACTTCATTTTTATGTTTTTCAGGTAATTAAACATGGAGCATGGAACTTGGAGAGTTGCGCACTAGCATCATGGGATATCTGAACCAACATTTTGTTTGAATAATTTTTAGCACAATATTACTTGAAGTTTATTTTTGGTTATGGCTCTTCCAAATCATTCCCGCAGGAGACCCGGACCCTTTTTTTTCTGATCCTTCGATAAAAAGATTCATTCTCTTTATAAAAAATAGGAAATAAAACCAATAAAGATGTAGGTTTCGGTTTTTAAGACAATATTTTCTTTTGAAATGTTAAACATTATCGTCTTTTAATATATCTAAATTTATGAATGTGATGCTTGCGTGACTCTTGTGCTTGAAAACCTTTCGAGGTTGCATCCCGTGTTTCCGCCTAGGCTGGGTGTGACAATACATCACATGTGAATTCACCAACTTTGTTGACGATTTTAAGCATCCTTTTTTGGTAATTGATCAGATTCCCATATCGGTTAGGAGTTCAAGCATGCATCGCGTCGATACTTTTTTTTGCGATTTGTGTGTCAAGTCCTAACGTTTTCAAACTTGTCTTTTTGTTGGTGGACAAACAATTTGGTCTTTATGCATTTATTTAAACATAACACTAGTTACATTGGTTTGTATCTTATGTTAAATTATGGTATCAAGTGGATTTTTAATTCATATAGATATTTCATATAATGAATGCTACGAAAACCTTTCGTATCGTGCCTCGTGCTTCTGCCTTGACGGGGTGTAACAGGTAGTGTGCCCAGGTTTACAAAGTTGCGTGAAACAATCAAATATGACCTTGGGAAACGGTCATAAATCAGTTAAAGAGGCCATTGTGGGGGGTTAAAAAGAAAGAAAATTTATTTTAAAATTAAATAACCTATATATGCAACCTTTTTCAAACCTTATGATCATATTTGTGGTTAGATGAGGGAAATTGCTATGTAATGTAAACGTGAAATAGCATAAACATATGGCTAGCTGACGGATGAGCTAGATGAATGAAGTTTATTTATTAAGTTTTTTATTTTGTATTTTTTTTGTTTGAATTAAGTATTATTTATTTTTAATTAAATTAAAACTTTAGTTATCTTTAGTTGTTTATTTAAATTTTATTTAAGAAAAACAAAACATTTTAGGGTAGTTGAAAAAAGTGTTGCCCGTGTTTATGTGATGTTAAAGTAGTTTAGTGTAAAAATGACATGACACTAGGATTGGATAGGGCTAGAGTAGATGAAAGGAATGTCCCTCCACTCTTAATTAACCAAACCATTCATATATATTTACCCTGTATACCTTGATTTCGTGTAATTATACCCTCATTTTATGTATTTCTAAGCAAAAATTTGCCAAACTTTGCCTTTGGTTTTTAACTATAGCTAACTGAATCATTAATAGATTGGTTAATAAGATTGACTAACCGATGAATACGATTTTGGTTTCGGTCAAGGCTAATAAGTAATAACTGAACTGGCCCGTACCATGCACACTCTTAGAACTGTTTTTGTTCCCTGCTACATCATGCAGACACCCTGCTAGTTATACTAAAGGACGAGAAAAACTTAAATAAATTAAAAAAACATGAATAAGAATATTATACGAACACTACAAGTAGATTGTAGGAGCTCTGCAAATAAGGCCTTGAGATATAGTTTTACCCTCCTTAACTCCACCTATGTTTCATATCACCAATTTTCTCATTTCACTCCACCTCACCTTCAGAAAATGGTTTTAACCTTGTTAACTTCACCTAACACTATTTTTTTTGTTGTTTTTGGTTTAAAAATAAAGAAAAAGATCAATTCGGTTTCTTACCATTCCGTCAATATGTTATTTGTTAACCGATAAATCCTTTGCCCCTTGACATAAGGAGGGGGAGTGATAAGCAACGCCACTTAACAATGGCGGACCCATGATTTATTTCTAAGGGGTGCGATCGCGGGGTTTTACCTAATTTTCAAGTGGTACGATCAGGATTTTCGCCTATAAAATACATTAAAAAATTTTCAAGGGCTGTGGCTGCCCCCTTGGATTCCACTTGGGTCCACGCCTATCACTTAACATGTCATGTCATGTCATGTCATTCTTAACGCCTAGGTGTTTGGGTACCCCTAAAAACTTAGTAATATATTTAACATCAAGAAATAAACGCTCATGTAATACAAGTACAACTAGTAGTTATGCATAGTAGAATCTAAAACTTATGCATGGTAGAATCTAAAACAGAAGAATTATGTTCAGGAATATTAAAAGGACAAGTGATATATGAAGAATTAACATTCTAACATCTTTCCATAAATTCCTATTAAATCAAGACAGATTATTATAACAGCTTGAGCCGAATGCAATAAATAAATAATTATATAACATAAGAAACCTATTTGAGACACTCTATAATATAAATTAAATGAGTTTTGTATCATTAGGGTATAAATTAACTAATGATGCTATAAAGATTTTTAACGCAGATACTATTGCAAAACTGTGGTTTGTAGTTTCAACCAATAGTAAAAAAGCCACTAATGTCCTGGCTAAGTGATAGTAACCATTGGTTGCTTATGGAGTTATGGAAGAACTCAAGTTCAATTATTGAGATTTGTGAATATTTGGGGTTTAAAAACGGTGCAAGCTTGGCTGTTAAAAAAAACTAATACTAAATATAACAATGTAAATTAGACAACCAGAAAACAAAGACAACTCCAAAATAGATTTGAGAAATTAATACTAAAAACATTAATAAGAATGGGTGAAAAAGTTCATATTTAAAAACTTATTTCAACACTAGAGCCATCTTTTGATTCAATTTGGCTTAAATTATAAAAGGACACAATGCAATGATCCTTTTTAACTAAGAATTACGTATCAATACTAGAGATCAAGCCATTATGAAACACACCTTGTCCGATGTCTAACTAAACGATGTTCTAAAATCCACTTTGTCTAGATCATGTAATTCTACAATAATGTGATTCTACAATAGTTTTTGGATGTTCAGGATGTCTAAGCTCACTCCGTTCAAATCTTAGAAGTACCTATTGTAATTAAACACACATTATTTAGAACATTTAACTAGATTATGTGATTCTATAATAATTTTGGGTTCATGGACAAGCTCTATATATTATTTGTTCCTTTTAAATCTTGATGAACTTTATTAAAAAAATTAATAGATTAATATGAATTATTAACGATCTAATATTTTTCCACATCGAATCCATTATCCATATTAATAACGCAAATCATATAAACAAGATACTATAATCGGATCGAAAGTGCCCATTTCACATAATTTTATGAACAAAAAAAAAAACTAATAAAAAAGAGTTAATAAAAACATAATATAAAAAAACTTACGAATCCAATCTTAGTTGTCTTGAAGTCGATTCACACAAACAAAAACCAAATTGCCTTTTTCCTTCTCGGCCGTCGAAGTTTGTTTTGGGCAATTGGCGTACAAGGAGTCATTGTTTTCTTTGCCGACCTCCCTTATTAATCCCACTTCCTCGTGTCCTACTATCATCCAACCTTTTTAGCACCTTTTCATTCTTCCATATTAATGCAATATATATTCAAGTTAAATGTTTTTAGGTACCGCATGCCTACCCGGAGCAACATAGGCTTACCCGTGGCCCTAGTCACTAGATTAAGCAGGGACGAAGGTTTCTTAGGGCCAGGGGTAGCCCTACCCCCCTGTTTTTTGGCGTAGTAGTGGAAATTTGTGATTTTCGTAGGTAAATTGAGTCCGGGTTGAGTCCAGCCCCTGCCGATTTGCCATTACCGATCGAACAAAATTGAGTCCCCCCGCCCCGATTCGAGAACTAAGCTTCGCCCCTAAGATTAAGAAGTCATTAGTTTTAAGCAAGCGTAAACTCAACGTAACTTTACCCAATGTATGTTTGCATTTGAGCACTGTAAGCTTACGTTGGTCATAAAATTTACCTTTGTCATCCATGATAATTGTATGCAATTTACCATGAACCAAATTCACTTTTTAAGTAACTTAACATACACGTGTGTGAAGCACATGGGATTCCCCAAACAAAATTACATGATGTAGTTTTCAATGATTTCTAGTTTCAATGGAAAATCTAAAATTTTAACTTCAAAACATTTTAACATCTCAATTTCCTACATTTATTTGTGAAGATCAAAGCCTTCAAACATCAGTATGATCCTCAATTGTCAATTCCTATACATGAACAATTCCCTATCTAAAATGTCAATTCGACCCATTAGTGTGCTTATTTGAGAATATTGCACAATTGATTTACTAAGTTTATTGTTAGTCTAACTCTTCATGGTCCTATTCAACTATAGGCAATTTTTTGCATGTTTAAACACCTAATAGTGGATCTTAATCTTTATTGACTTAATTTCTACTCGAACCAACTAGGTGGCTTAAAGTTCACGAAATTGACACTTGACGAATTGTTGTTGACCATTTTTCACTAACTTTAACCGATTAGAATTAACTAACCATTTATTAAGAGGGTGTTTGGGATTGAGTTTCAAAACTGCTTATTGACTTATTGGCTTTTTGAAAAAGCCAATAAGTCAATAAGTTGTTTGTGTAACCCAAAAGCACTTTCTGTTTTGACTTTTGGCTTTTGGCTTTTAAGGGTGAAAAAGCTGTTTTTGAAAAGTTAGAAATCCTGGCTTTTGGCTTTTGACTTTTGGAAAAAAATTACAAATTTACCACTCATACAACCAATATTCGCAATAAGTTAAGCGAAACACTTAAAAAAATAACAATTTATTGACTTTTTGACGTTTCTCATCTCAAAAGCTAATCCAAACACTTTTTTTAAAACTCCTTTTCAAAAAGTCATAAGCCAATAAACACTTTTGATCAAAAGCACTTTTGCATCTCCAAACTCAATCCCAAACATCCTCTAAATCAAAAATGACACTAACATATTTTCACTAGAGATCACTATGTTTTGCAATTAAGCCTTTTGTTATTTATTCAAGTCAATCCAAATGGTGGTTCTAACTAACAGAGATATATTTAGAGATAATTGTATTTTGTATTATTGTAATTAATAGTAATTATCTATATCCTAAAATAAAGGATATCTATTGTATTATATAAACAATGCAAAATCAATAGAATGGGCACGGTGTTAAATTCCATCATGGTATCACGAGTCCAGTGTGCCAAACCCTAATTCCCCACCTCTGTCGTCAATTTTTTTTCTTTGATTGTGGCGAGACTTTTAGCCCGGTTGTTAAACCAGCTACCATTCGGACGGTTCTGTCTATAGCTTTATCACAGCATTGGTCAGTCCACCAGTTAGACGTTACTAATGCCTTTCTTCATGGGAATCTCCATGAAACCGTTTATATGTACCAGCCTATGGGTTTCCGCAGTAAACAATTTCCTGATCATGTCTGCTCTCTTAAGAAATCCTTGTATGGGCTCAAGCAGGCCCCTCGCGCCTGGTACCAGCGTTTCACAGACTTTGTTCTTTCCATTGGTTTCTCCCACAGCAAGTGTGATGCATCCCTTTTCACTCTTCATCAAGGGTCTGACACCGCTTTTCTACTTCTTTATGTTGATGACATCCTCCTAGTCACATCATCTGACACTCTGCGACACTCCCTCATGGCTCGTCTCTCCAGCGAATTCGCCATGAAAGACCTCGGCCCACTAAGCTATTTTCTTGGTATTTCTGTTACTCGCACTAAAGGTACAATGTTTCTCTCTCAGCAGTCTTATGCGAATGACATCATATCCCATGCGAGCATGCAATCATGCAATCCTGTTGCTACTCCCTTTGACACGGCCGGGAAACGCAGTGCCACGTCAAGCGACCTTTTTCATGACGCTACTCTGTTTCGCAGTCTAGCTGGGGCTCTTCAGTAGTTGACCTTTACACGACCGGATATCTCATATGTTGTTCAGCAGGTATGTATGCATATGCATTCCCCTCATATTGATCATTGGCATGCATTGAAGAGGATTATTCGATACATTAAGGGCACTACATCCTTCGGACTGACACTTCACGCCAGCGGCACTCAATCACTAGTTTCTTACACGGATGCAGACTGGGCCGGTTGTCCTGACACGAGACGGTCCATGAGTGGTTACTGTATTTATTTTGGAGATAATCTTATTTCTTGGTCGTCTAAACGACAAAGCACCGTCTCTCGTTCTAGTGCCAAAGCCGAATGCAGGGGGGTCGCGAATGTAGTCGCAGAGATTTGTTGGTTACGCAACCTTTTGCTTGAGCTTCACCACCCACTCTCTCGTGCGACCTTAGTCTACTGTGACAACGTTAGTGCAATCTACTTATCTGGCAATCTTGTGCAACACCAACGTACGAAACATATTGAATTGGATATTCACTTTGTTCGCGAACAAGTGCAGCGAGGTCAAGTCCGGGTTCTACACGTACCATCCCGCCATCAGATTGTTGGCATCTTTACCAAGGGGCTTCCTAGAATTCTGTTTGAAGATTTTCGAGACAGTCTCAGCATCCGTTCTCCTCCCGCTTCGACTGCGGAGGTATAATAGAGATGTATTTTGAGATAATTGTATTTTGTATTATTGTAATTAATAGTGATTATCTATATCCTAAAATAGAGGATATCTATTGTATTATATAAACAATGCAAAATCAATAGAATGGGCACGGTTTTGAATTCCATCACTAACTACTGTCTACCGATTAGCGATGCTCTAACACATTTTTTTACTAATCCTTATACTATATGTAATGGGGTTAAATTTGGAGCCCCACCCTTAAGCATTTTGTGACATGTGTCATGTGAGTCTCACATGTGGCTTGAAAGGGTTTGAAATTAACAAGAGGTGTAGTGGTGTATAAAAACTGGGTTGAGTTTGAGGTTCAAATAGGTAAAAAAAATTGATTCAAAAAATTGTGGTGGAAAGCATTTTATAATATGACGTTGGAGCCATTTGATTAGTTGAGCAATTGTGAAATGCTGCATGAAATATTTAACGTCTGGGATCCAATTTGCCAATCCACGCCCGGGGGGGGGGGATGTGCAAGCACAAAAGGGGCACCAATTTCTCATTTCACGCTCAATTCACTGGCACGTGGCCTTGGGTAGCTTTAAATACGTAGCCAATGAGAAACTAGACATGTTAGTTATTGGTCTAACTAAGAGCTCACAATGGTAACCCCAACAAACCGCTTCAAATCGCCACTTCATCATGCCACATCATTCCAAACCATTTCAATGTGCAACCCTTTCAAACCCATTTTTTCCTCCAACAATAAACAATTTCAAACCTCCACCTCATCACATACTTTTCCTTTTTTATTTAACCTTTATCTAAATTTATATACTCTATTTTTAATTTATTTACTTATAAAAATATTATTAATTTAATAAAATAGAAAAATAAAACTAAATTTATTAAGTAAAAATATTAAATAAATAAAATTAAAGAAAAATAAAAGTAAATTTATTTAATAAAAAAGTAAATAATAAAATAAGAATAATATTTAATATTCAAACGACTACTTTTCAAACGGTTATGTTCCAAAACCCTATAAATACAAGACACATTTACACTTCCCACTCACAAGTCAATCTAAATGCAAAATGAATTTAAAGTTATGGGTGGTGGTTATCCTAGTGAAGCAGTCAGACCTTCAAACCTTAGGCGATATTCTCGCTAACGTTCAAGCCATGTTTCGTCAAACCCTCCACCTTAACAAGTGTACACTCCTCCTAAACTAGTGTACACTCTTCCTCAACTAGTGTACACCCCTCCAAAACCAGTGTACACTCCTCGTCATCTACTGTACACTCGTCCTCACCTAATAATCAACCATCCTTTACCAAGCCACACACTTCATCAATCAGGTGTCAATCCAAATCCTCCTCTTACAGATGAGGAGTTGAATTGGGGCTATGATTACACCATGACGGTACTACAGTTTAATAAACTACAAGTTGGGGAGACTCAAACAAACTTCACCCTAAACCCTACTGTTTCAAACATCCATCCAACACAAGTCGTACCTAGGTGACTGAAGGGTACGAAACTGACCAAGGTGAGGAATACGTCACTGTGTACGATGAACCACATCATACCCCCATCTCCTGACTTCGGACACATCTGTCAAGACTATAAGTCGGACGGTCGTGATGGCGATCGTGGCATGTCATCTCCAAAGACCACCATAGAGGACTGGGATGACGTGTATTAGGGCTTTTGTGTGTTTAATTGTTTATGTTAAGATATGTTTTAATTAAGTTTATTAGTGTGTAATATATAATTTAGGTTTATGTAATGTTTTTAATTATGTTTGTATAATATTTAAATTTTAATTTATATTTTTAAAATATAAATGTTCAGTGTTAAATATAAATCCTGAAGAAACAACGAGTATGACTCGTGTAATATGAGGGGGTGGCTACTCGTGTTCGCTACATGATATAATCATTTGCTCACAACGATGATAGATCCGTGGCCCGTTTAACTAAAGAACGAATAAGTGAAAGACACAAAAACACACAAGATGTAAGTGGTTCGGTCTCGTTGACATACGTTCACTGAAATAGAGAGTCTTTATTACCTTGAACGATTACAAATATAAAGACGAGAATACAAGTGTATTACAAGTGTGTGTGTGTGTTTAAGTGGAGAATTGATCGACCTATAAAAAGGAGGTGAAGCCATCCTTTTATAGGGGATGTGTGGGCCGGTGGCCTACGGCCCACTTCAGGAGCGTTGGGCTTGGGCCCATGAGATGGGCCTGTCTTCCAGAAGCCCATTCGGTTGGATTCGGATCCATGGTTGAATAAAGTAAACCAGTTGAGAATGGCGCCTTGTGATTGGTCCACGTGGCGCGCTGTGATTGGTTATCAGGGGTGGCGCCCTGCCACTGGTACACGTGGCGCGTTGTAGTGGACTGCAGATGCTTCATTTTCTACCTGGTGGCAGAAGGTGTTAGGCGGCTATCTTCTTCTGGAAGATAGGCTGAGGTGACGCCTGACACCTGGGAGGTAGTGCAGCAAGTGAGTCTCAAGGGGAGCTGCACCTTGGCGCAGGCGGCTGCTTGTACTCCGCGGGTGGTCATCGACAGGAATGACGATGTGCTGGTGCTTGATAGTTTATACTTTACATATGTTGTTGGTTCCTTCCCTCCGACGAGTATTGTTGCTCCGCGGAGGTGTGTCTTGGAGACAATAGTGTGGGGTAGGGTGCGCCTGGGCGCTGGAATTGGTACCCTACCCCTTCAAATCCACAATACACAACCTAGTACCCAATTAAATATAAAATTACATAATATTCAACGCAATACCCAATTTGAAAAACAAAAAAAATGGGTGGGGACCACGAGCAAACTGTTCGCTCCACCGGACAGACCACCAAATGGACTCCTCCTCCAATGGTACTTGGTCCGTTTGAGTTGGTTTGCTTCTACCGAATAGTCTAACCATCTTCCATTGAAGATGCTCTAATATCTATCAATTAGAGATGCTCATAACACAATTTCTTTACATACACAAATGTAGCTTTAAATGTGTAGCCTAATTGAGAAATTACATATGTGAGTTATTGGTTGATGAAGATACATATCACCTTTGATTTTTTTTTTTGTTGATCATCTGTCAATTGACAAAATAGCTAATGAAAATTAGGCTTGAACCTTGGTATTTGATGGTTTAAAACTACAAAGTAATTTCGTCTCGTGCCAGTTTTCACAAACGGTTTGGCAAGTCGTGTCACTCTGGTGCCGCTTATATCCAATTTTCGCATTATGTATTGGTGACTTAATTAATCTTCACATTTATTCTGGGGGCTCATAGAAGAAGAAGGCGTTGTATGCAATGACTCACAGTTTTTTGGATGTTAGGAGAGAGAGAAACGGGACGATTTTCAAAAATAAGAAACCAGAGATATCTAAGGTGATCTAGAAATCAAAGGCTTTAAGTTATGATGGGGTTCGAAATCGTTCAAAGGCTTTGACTCTTGGCTGGAAGATTGCTGTAACTTTAAGCTTCATGCCCCGTGTTAGATTGTTTTGAGTTTTGTTTAATATGTTGTATTGTTGTTTTTGATGTAACTCGAGGCACTCGTTTATTTTCTACCAGTATTTTGTTGGTTCAGTGAAATAAAGTGGTTTTGCTGGTCGTTAAAAAAAAGTAACAGCTGGTACGTCTTGTAAATAGATTACAATTTTGTTGGTTACACTGTGAGAACTTTATAGACGTGCACAGATCAGTTTTTTTCCTAGGAACTGAACCGGTTCCAAACCGGTTTGTGTTTGGTGTTGGTTTGTATCCAAACCGGTTTCGGTTCGGCCCCAGTTTCGCCGGTTTGAAAGACCGGTTTTGGTTCGGTTTGGTTTTGGTTCGTGAACCAATTCATGCGCACACTTTTTTTTTAAGAGAAGGCATCACAAAATTATTTTTTTTCGTAAAGTTTGACTTTTATTGATTTCTACATTTTTTAAAGATGTATAGGTATATATTTGTATGTGTGAAAACCTTTTTGTATAATTTTGCTATATATAAATTATTATATAAAATTGTAATTTTTTAATACAATGTAGTAATGACTTAATTTTGTTTGATACCATTCTCAAATGCTTTATAATATAATATAGAAGAAAGGGAAAAAATTACATGACATTTGAGTTTAAGCATGAGACTTTTCCTATATGCTATCTTAAAATTAAAATTAATGTAATATGATATTTATAGACATCTTTCCTCTTTTATAATGTAGTATAGATATGATTGTAAGTTTCTGGTTCACCATTGCCTGTATTGTGCCATACAAAAAAAAGTTTGTACTAGTGCACAAACACTAGTTACCCACTCATTATGTTGATTGTTAGTTAATCATCAAAGGGTGCTTTTCAAGGGATTTTTTTTTGAACGGCTATATATATATATATATATATATATATATATATATATATATATATATATATATATATATATATATATATATATAAATAAAGAGCCAACAAGCGGCTGAGAAACACCAAACAAAACCAAAAAGGAAAAAAACAACACCAAAGCAACAAAACAATTACAACACCATAGTTAAGTTGAAATCAGCCCACTCGGCCCAACTTCGATCTGCTCGATAGCCAAAGAAAGGACTCTTCCTTGATCCGATCGACCGGCTCCCTAACCGGTTCAAAGTAGCCGTCGAACGTCTTCTTGTTTCTTGCTAACTAGATTCTCCAAACAGTTGCTTGAAAGATCATACCAACGATATTTTTCCACTTCTTCGAGCCCGGATTTTGTAACAAGCACCCGAACCAAGAGTCAACCGAGTTAAAATCCATAGGCCACGAAATTCTTACCCACACCAAAACGTGCCACCACACCGACCTAGCCCAACGGCAAGACACGAAGGCATGAAAATTGTCTTCTGGGGCAATGAAAATTGTCTTCTGGGGCTGCTACGTCAGAAGGCGGATCCCCCACAGAAGCCAACTCCAACCTGAATTCCTTAACAGAAAAAGGTACACCTGCTTTGTTGCTCCAACTCCACAAGTCCTGGGAACCATCAAGGACAACATTCCTGAGAATATTGGTCAAAGATTACAGCTGACCAGTTAAACAACTCGGGAATTCAGCAGCATTCCAGCTCCACGTCCAAACAATCCTCCCGTCAGTTGTATTGTAACAGTCCCTAACCCACGCTTCCTTATTACTGGCAGCACCGTACAGACCTGGAAAGAGAGTTTTGAAGCTGGAATCGCATGCCCAATAGTCTTTCCAGAATAAAATCTTTGACCCGTTACCAACTTTTGGTTTTAGTTTTTCCGAGACAAGAATTCCTCTTAGTTGAAGGGACCTCTCCATACCGCCAACATCTTTCTAAATCCCCGGAATGGCTTTTCTAACCGGAATAATATTTGTTCCTCTCCCCGACGAGTGGATCGACTTAATTACTCTCACCCATAACCGATCCGGTTCTTGTTTGAACCTCCACCACCACTTAGAGAGCATCGCGATATTGAAGTCCTCTATACTACCAACGCCCGCTCCACCCCTTTTTTTATTCGCCATTAACTTTTCCCACTTCACCCATCGGATTTTGCTCTTCGAGCCGATCTTGCCCCAAAGGAAATTTCTCCGAATTCCTTCTAATTTCTTCAACACGAACTTCGGGGCTGGAAATAAGGATAAAAAATAGGAGGGGATGCTACTAAGGACGGCTTTGACCAACGTTGGTCTACCCGCAAATGATAACGTTTTCGCCTTCCACGCAGTCAATCGGTTATTAAATTTATCAAGTACGGTCTGCCACCACCGGACTCTTTTCATATTAACCCCCAATGGTACTCCCAAATACGAAAACGGGAGGGAGCCAAGCCAAGGCTGCAATTCAGATCCGTCGCAAATGATTCTATCTCAGCCTTTTCCACATTGAAACCAAAGAGGTGACATTTTTACAATTCACTTTCAGCCCTGAAAGAAGAAAAAGGCAACTAAGAAACCTTTTAAGGGTCACCACATTATCCCTCGACCATTCACCCAAGAAAATAACATCGTCCGCAAAACAAAGAGTAGAAATGGTCGGCCAGTCAATGGGAAGTTTGATGCCTTTAAATAAACCCAACTCAATGGCACGGTCCATGAACTTCTTTATAGCTTCCATCGTGATGATAAAAAGAAAGGGGGAGATTGGGTCCCCTTGTCTAAGACCTCTTTTATACGCGAATTCGGCCGTAGGAGACCCGTTCACCAACACCGAACCTATCCCCGTATTAAGGCAAGCTTTGATCCACCTCACCCATTTATCCGGAAAACCCATATAATCCATAACGGCGAAGAGAAACTTCCAATTGAACGAGTCATATGCTTTGTGGAAATCGATTTTAAAGACAAGAAGCTTATGCTTAGATTTTTTAGCCCACGAAATAACTTTGCTAACCATAAGCGGTCCGTCAAGAATACTTCTACCCCCCCCCCCCCACAAACGCCGATTGGGTGGGCCCAATAATATCATCCAAAACACCTTTAAGCCTTTTCGAGAGCACCTTAGATAAGATTTATACATAGAAGACACCAGAGAGATCGGTCAAAAGTCGGAGAGGTTTTGCGGATCTTTCTTCTTAGGTATGAGAGTTATGAAAGAAGCATTACACCCAAAAGAAATATCTCCTGAATCATAGAATTCATTAAATAGGTTTCAAAAATGAGGCTTTAACAACTCCCAATTTTTTTTGAAAAACTTGAGAGTAAATCCGTCTGGTCCTAGAGATTTTCCATCGTTACAATCTCTAATGGCATCCCATATTTCAGCTTCCGTGAAAATCGAACACAATAGAGCGGACTGGTTTGTAGACAGACTCGGTAACCCCAAGTTGGCAAAAGAAGGTCTTCTACGAATGGGTTCCAAAAATTGGCTGCGAAACCAGCCAAACACCTCGGCCTTAAGGACATCCGGATCAGTCTCCCATTCCCCATTCACAAGGAGACCATCAATTTTATTCCGAGCGATATTAGCGTTGATAATGCCATGAAAAAACACGGAGTTCTCGTCACCATTCTTAACCCAATTAACGCGTGCCTTTTGTTGTAAATCCTTAAGCTTAGCGATTTCCACGTCCCGCACTTGTTTTCTTAGCCCCACCCTAAGCTTATTTTCCTCAACAGATAAGGGCCTAGTAGCCGCCGCTTCTTCTAACTCGTTGACCCAGTTGCACAGAAACTTATAGTAACTTTGGTCTTTGACTTTATTGGCAGCTCTCTTCACTTTAAGCCCCTCCTTAACCTTCTTCAGAATCGATAAGAAGACAATATCCACTTTACCATTACCTGGAGGGACAGCTAAGCACTCCTTGATAGTGTTCACAAGATCATCATTTAACAGCCATGAATTAAAAAACTTGAAAGGGGTCGCACCGAAATTCCGATTAGTGCAGCTTAAGGAAAGGGGGAATGATCGAACAACCGTCTGTCGTGGACCCTAAGGATAGCCGATGGCCACAAAGTCACAAAATCGCTACACACAAAGACTCGGTCAAGCTTGCTCATTTTAAGTTCCTCATGATCAGAAATAAACGTATAACTACCACCCGTCATATTAAACTCGGTCCAACCACAACGGCGTATAAAATCATTGAAGCAAGCAGCATCGACCGGGTTGAAAGTAGAATCCACCCTTTCCTCTTGTCCCCTCACCTCGCTGTAATCGCCCATAGCCACCCACAAACCGGAACGATCCAGCACCAAACCCAAAATTTCCTCCCAAAGGGCTCTTCTTAACGACGTGTCGTTGGGCGCATATATGTTAAGAATGTTTAATTTAACCCCCTGGCCAACAAGCTCCCCAAAAGTTAAAAGGAAGTACCTACTTTTTACGCTGCCCTCCAAGCGGAATCTGGAAGGATCCCATAAGGATAAAATCCCTCCGGGACGACCAATCGCATCCACCGAATCGAACTCGAAAGGAGAACGGTCCCAAAATTTAGCCACGAAATTAGCATTCAGCCCACTCTGATGAGTTTCCTGGATTCCCATGAAGTCCACCTTCAAATCACGCTTCAATTCACGGACTCAAGACTGCTTACCATCCGCCAAAACACCCCTAATATTAAGAGTTAAATAATTCATAGGTTAACAGCCACATCCCTTTCCCCAGAAACAATCTTTCGCATATGGTTATCAAACCCTTGAAGCTCCATACCTAGCTTCATACTGAAACCCAACGTGTCTTGCACCTCCGATTCAAAATCGACAGCCACATTTCCAAGATCTACATCGCACAATTCCTCCTCCTGACCCGACGGCTTTCTCCTGTTATCTAAATTGATCGGATGTCTCCTGCTCTCCGCATCTTGCTCAATGATCTCATCTAAGGAGAATGGGTCAGAATTGATAGAGTAGTTCAGGTCAGGGGTGACAAAAACATTGTTGACATCTGACTCCCTTCGTCCTGGACCAACGTTAATGGACTCATTATTCTCCTCCATAACGTTACGGTTGCTAGGCCCAATTATAATTGAAGCCAAACGGGCCCCTCTAGCTGGCCCATTGGAGGAGCTATCGTGTCATTCTCGGGAATAAGATCATCCTGGGGACCACCAAAAGGGCTAGCACTAGAGTCCAAGCAGCCATTATTATTATTACATGCATGAGGAGAGAGAACGTGCCCCATGCAAACTCTTGGGCTACCAGCCGACTCTTCACCTTCATCTTCCGGAGTGCTAACGTTCACCACTACGGATTTGAGCACCGGAGCCTTGGCCTGAGAAGTAGGAATAACAGGAGACCAATCGGAAGGAATCTCGACAACAGAGACCCAAACCTCACCATCCTTAGTTTTCAGGCAGACATTAGAGGCCAGACTTTTACTAGTAGGAATCACCGGAGACCAATCGGAAGGAATCTCCAGAACACTTCTGCCTTCTCTGTTGAATCTTGCTACATTAACTCCTAACACAGCTCCATTCAAAGGTACCCCGTTAATCTCCTCAGCCCACTCAGCCGCATTATCAACTTTAGAGAACTTCAGAAACCCGAAACGGTTCCCACGCTTATCACGCTTGGCTGGGATATATACATCTTCCAAGTTACTGTAGTGTGCAAAAGCCCCCCCACAAAGCTTCTGCATTGCAATCCTCCGGAAGGTTAGAAACATAAAACGACGTCGTCCTCAACAGCCTCTCCTCCCTCCTCAAGAAGCGTTTCTCCTTCAACTTTTCACTCTTGCTCCGGACCGTATCTCATCCATCTTCATTCCCTCTGGTGTTCTTCCTTTGGTTAATGTTGTGTTGCTCCTCTCGTTTTCTTCGCTGCAGGTCTTGGTACTGATCAGGGTTGAGCCTCCCTTGAAGGCGACCCTTTGTCTTCTTAGCGGCCCTCATGGAGAGAGCGTTTTTCAAACCGACAAAACTTGAATCGTTTGAAATGCTTTATCTAATGCTACAACTCTACAGGATTCTAGACATAATCAAATTTGACAACATATCTCACATGTCCAGAAACACAACAACACTTATCATGCTTAACTAATAAACCTAATATCTAGAACGAAAAATAAAAGTAATGTTAAATAAAACGTATTATTTACATATTAGATTTATAAAAATAAATTAACAATGGCCTAGAAAAATACTGCACTTTCTATATAATTTAAACCACACTTGTGATAAAAATAATGAATAAACTTCCTGGGATGGCAGGTATCATATTCTTTGGAATCAGTGGAGGCAAGCCATTTCAACTCCTCGGTCTTATCTATATTATCTTATTAAGGAGGAGTGATGTACAACATGGTAATTTACATTTCCGTACAACTTAACAAGCAACATGTACAACATATTTAAACAAGAAATTTAAGGGTATTATAAGCATAGTTGTGACAATTAAGACACTTAGGAGAGTAGAATAGTAAATTAACATAATCCAATACCTCACATCCTAAAATCTTATCTCAATTCTACCCTCATGTCCAAGTTTTAGAACACAAAATACAACCTATAATGCATCTTAAATGTGAGACATTTCAACCCACATAGTCATCAACCCCTCATAATCATCAACCTCTCATCATCGTCATCATCATCATCATCATCATCATCAATTCAGTGGTAACTTCTTCTCTCTCTCTTGTCTATGAATTTGAAGTTGGTTTTCTACTGATGAGTTCTTGATGATCTGGGTTTTGTTTGTTTCTTGATTGTTGTTAATTAATCGTATTATGGTTTGTGGCTTCATTACTTTTCATGAATCTTGATAGTGGTTGGTTATGGTTTTTGATGGTATCTTTTGATGAATATTTAACGAGATTTTTAATATTTTGAATTTGTTTTTTATAAAGATTGTGCAAGGAATGGATCTAAGGAGAATTGTCGAGATGTAATGTGTCTTACATGAACACATGGTAAGTTAAATGGATGATATAGATTCTTTTTATTTTATTTTTATTTGATGTGGATGACTTGTTTAATAATATTATCAAGCCTGCTAAAAAAATTGAATATGCGATATGAATATTAGGTGTTTCAGTTAAGCAAAATAGGATGACTTTAATGATCTCAACTAGAACATCATCAATGCTAATGGTTTGCTAGGTTTCCTATTATAATTTATATCTATGCGATTAAAATCAATGATCTTTATCACTTTTTTTGTAGGAAAAGAACAATCCCTTTTAAGAAACCACTGGGTTCGGTTCGTCGACCCGTTATAAGGTGAGTAATATGCCCATTTTTTTAGTTCTTGTTTTTTATTGGAAAGAAATAATTTATGAGATCACAATTTTGCTATTACTGTAGGGGATTTAGTGCATAAATCACAACTCAAAACTACATATTGTTACCTATTAAATGAATTAAAGTTTGGATTTGTAATTATAACAGTATGACACCATGGCGTATCACCAAAAACATGATTACAAAAATGTTTGTTTGACCTTTTGACTCAAACATGTTGGATGCCTTGTGGGCCGAAACGAGCTGGGCTACAGGGGGTACTGTGTGCATAGACACATAGGTAAGATTCTTATTTACATTGGACATGCTGCTCATTAGCCTTATTGAAAAAACTTTATGTTCTGTTAACTATGTGAATAATGCTTTTGGGATGTTACATATAATATTACTTAATAGATATTCATGAAATCATGTAATATTATTTGATTATGTCTAATTAATGTTATGTTTAGTTGCTTTACATATTGGAAGCTATCTCAAGATTATGTGAATGTTATTATTATATATTTACTCGATATTTGTGGAGTTTGTGATCTTAATTAGTATACGTACCATGTTTTTTGTTATAGCGAAAGGCAATGGGCGCATTTAAAATACTTTCCTGATTCTTAAACCTGTCTGATCTGTTTACTTTTAAAGTTTTCTTACTTGCCCATTAAACATAACCTAAATCTAATAATTTATATGTGAATGCTTTAATTGTTGAGAAAATAATTTTTTAAGTAGGTCATAAACTATTTCAGTTTTGCTACTATTAAGTATAAGTGTATCTATCCGACCTATCTTAACTCAAAATCTTTTTTAAACTTTGATCAAATACCATTGCACATCAACTGAACTATAATGAGCCTTTTCAGCCCGTACCAAGAATTAAGATATTTTAAAACACTTTCTTGATGACCATACCACTTAGGCAAAGATCAAAGAACCTTAAAACTTGTATGTTCTGCAATATGCAGGGTCATGTTGGAAAACAATTGCATGTGGGTCTTTTCTTATTAGAGGTATGATATATACTTTCTGATGCAACCTTTTCAGCTAAAATCTGTGTTTATTATTTAGTTATTCATATCATCCCAGGTATAAAAAGACTTCACTTTGATCTATTCCATTATTTTTTTTCACAATTTTTACTTAGGTAAAAAAATCAACTCTTTTATCTTCGTTCATTCTCAGTTAGGCTAAATTTGTGTTAAAAAATTAAACAACCTTTAGATTAGTTTGTTTTCTCTTGATTCCAAAATTTATGGGCCCATCAGTAGCTTATTTTCCCAAATATGCTTTTACTGCATACTACTATGAAGGTACTTTGATACATATTCATATGTAGATTCAGAAGGTGTTTTATATTTCACATTGTTACATGCTTGACGTAACACCTATATATTAATTTTTTTTGTCATCTTTTTCTTTAATTATGATGGGGCTACCAATGATTGGAATGACTACTCATGATACCTAAATTCTGATGGAGTCGATATGTCTCATTTAATATTTTGTTTTTGGTATAATTAGTTTTGTGATTTGTTGATAGCATCCGGTTTTTAAAGACTGGTGGTAACATTTGGCAATAGCTTTGCTACATGGAGTTTACAGTGATATGTACGATTATGGTTATGCAATTTATGGTCCTTATTAACTTATGGCAACGATTGGTTATGATGGTCATGATGGTCACCTTTGTGATGTTCGGCAAGTAGTGGCGAAGGATAACAAGGGCCAGGGGTGGCCCTGGCACCCCTGTTTTCTGGTGCAGTGGTATAAATTTGCGATTTTTATTGGTAAATTAAGTCCGGGTTGAGTCCGGCCCCCACCGATTTACCACTACCGATCGAAAAAAATTGAGTCCGGCCCCCACCGATTCCGAAACCAAGCTTCGCCACTGTCGGCAAGTCCCTATTTTCAACCAATAAATACAAAAACTCATCGCACTCAAGTTTATAGAAACGTATACAACATGCTTAGTGACAATTCGGCTGTTTTGTAAATTTGTGCCACCCCCACATCGCGCAAGTATTATGGAATTAAAATGTTAGGAACCCGTAATGGGTTGGTTCGTATTAGATATCGTAATCCTATCTAATATTAGTCAGACACCCGTCGCAATACGCGGACAATCCGTACTAGTAACTTCTAAAATATGCGTGCTATCATTTAACCCAGCCGTTTAAAAAACAATAATGATAAAAATTCAAGTTATTATTAAAACAACTTTTGTGTAGTATATCTTGAAGAAAATTTTCAAATACGGAGTAGTAAAAAAAGCAAATATTAACTTTAAAGACACTCTTTATCAAAACACTAGATCTTTGCCCGCGTTACACGCGGTTCACCAACGTACAATTATTTTGAGGGGTAAAACATATAAAAAAATGTAGCAGAAATATTTTATGAAGATTTAAAAGAAACCAATACACATTGTATTCAAATATCACTAAATATTTCTTTATACACCACATCTTTAGACACATTGAAACGGTGTGAAGATTCAATGGAGTCGCAGTTAAATACTCCACTTGGTGGTACATTTTGTATTCCATCATTTGTAGGATTATTGACCTTGCATCTCTTGGCATCTAGTTGTAATTTTCTAAATTTGCGACACTCGACCGCATTCTTAATTTTTTCTTCATTCGAGAGAACTGTGAAGAAAAATAAATTACTTGCATAATACCATTAGCATATAAATAAAGATGTAAAATTATGTCAATTCGTTTACCGTTAGATATATTAGATAACAGTGTTCCTTTGTCATTACCTTAAAAAAAACCATAAGTTAAATGAAAAAACACAAGTAATATAAAATGTAAATCAAAATTAATTTAGCTTAAAATGTTGCTATAATTAGTTTAGATTAAAATGTTGCTATAATTAAAAATTCGAAATTTTTTTATTTAAATTATAGACGATTTTTAAAATGTATAGGTATAAAATGTAAAGATTTCAATATACCTAAAATAAACTTAAACATATATAATCTGTGGATTTTTAAGTTGTATAGGTATATTTTTTAAATATAATTTATTGTTTGTTAGTATCTATTGACTAAAAAAAGTCAAACCGTGTCAAACAATTAAGGTGGTTAAAGAAGTCAAACATTGCTAAAAGTATAAAAAAATAACTAACTAAAGTGTTAAATTTATAAACCAAAAAACTACAAATTAATGTTTAAAAAAAACATTGAATGGTTAATTTCAATCTTTCAATGTTTTAAATTTACCAAAAAACAGGTTGATTGTTTATTTCTAAAATTTGAATGTTTGTTTCTAAAATTTAAAGATGGCAATCTACCAAATTTATTTTAATTGTTTGTTAAATTTGTTTGATTGGGTTTAGTAATTGTTATTTTTTCTGTTGAAAAAAATTTAAAATATTACAGTTAATAAAAACTCAGAAATTGTTAGAAGTAAAAAAAAACTGAATCTGTTTTGCATTCAAAGATTGCGTTTGAATTTTAAAAAACAAAGTCAAACCTTGATTCTTTATTTGCTAAAATTGCACGATTTCAATTTACAAAAAAATTACTTTTGATTGTTTGTCAAGTATGGTTTGTAAAACATAAAATATTATTCCATAATTAAAAAAAATGGCATTTAAAAAAGGTCAAACCATATACTAACCGAAAAAAACAATTATTGTTTTCAAAATGAATTTTTTTAAAAAAAATCACAGATGGTTGTGTACAACATAAATTATTTCCATAATTACAAACATTGACATTAATAAGAAATTAATATGATTTTTAAAAAAGTCAAACCATTTACTAACCGAAAATAAGAATTAATGTTTTAAAAAAAAAATTAAATATCACGGTTGGTTGTTAAAAATTAAATTATTTCCATAATTACAAAAACTGTTATTAATAAGAGATTACAATGAATTTTTAAGAAAGGTCAAACCATTTACTAAAAAAAATAACATTATTGTTTTAAAAACAGTTTTTTTTAAAAGAAACCCTTATCAACTATGTTTACTATCTTAGTTCCTTAACAACAAAATAACATTAATATATACCACTAATATCCATAACATAATATGCAAAATATAGTGTTTTTAACTAATAAGAATAACCCAAAATATTAGTGATTCTAAACATAAAAAACCCCAAAATTCACGAATTACCACATGAGTAGTAAACGTGCAAAAGTTGGTCACTACAAACCACAAACCATTTTAGTCAAAAAAATCCCACCAAAAGTTTTCATCCTACCAAAATAACGTCATAAACTAAACCACCTAATTACCGTCACCTCTAACCACATTAGAAAGCCTGAACAAACCTTGTTTTTTGAAAAACATAAACCTTAAAACATCAATTGAACAAAAAAATCCCTAAATCGATACCTAAATCATAAACCCCTAAATTGAAACCTAAAAGTATAATAATCCATTCGTAGCTTTCTTAAAACATCAATTTAACTATAAATCGTAACCTTAAACATTAAACATAATTCGAAATCTAACACTTAAACCACTAATCAGTCTTAATAAATCAAACCTTAAAACATCAATTGAACAAAAAAATCCCTAAATCGATACCTGAACCATAAACTCCTAAATTGAAACCTAAAAAGCATAACAATCTATTCGTAGCTTTCTTAAAACATCAATTTAACCATAAACCGTAACCTTAAACATTAAACCTAATTCGAAATCTAACACTTAAACCACTAATCAGTGTTAAACCTAATCCATGACCAACGAAAGGACTGATATGCTAAGAAGTAAAAAAAAATGATCAAACATTAATATATGTTTTTGTAAAAAAAATATTTATATAATGTATTTGAGTCATATTTCAATAAGGTGATGTCTTGTGGGGGAAGATGAAGCATTTTATTGATTTTTATTTTTAAATACGTATTTAATATTATTGACCGATTTTGACCAAAGTAATTAATGATTTTTTATTTAAAAAAAAACTAAAATTCTTATAAATTATGATTGAGCAAGGTTTTAGGAAAGTTAATAATAATATTAGTGAATGATTTTGACCAAAAGTAATTGAATGATTATTGATTTAAAAAAAGAGAAAATTTTATTAATTCTCACAAAGTGCCATGTGGGTAAATCATAACAATCCATTCGTAGGTTTTTCTAAAACATCAATTTAACCCTAAACCGAAACCTTAAACATTAACCCTAATTCGAAACCTAACACATAAACATTAGTCTTATCAGTCGAACACTAATCACTCATTAACCCTAATCAGTCTTAATAATAATCCATCAAAAAATAAAGAACAATCAATCAAAACTTAATCTTATCAGTCGAACCCTAAAAACCCCTAAATCGAAAGCTAAAATATAAACCCTAAAACATCAATACAAAATCAAAACAATTAACATGACTTAACAATAATAAACAAAAAACCAAGAACAACCAGTAAAACCAAGAACATCAATACAAAATCAAGTATATAAATAATTGAAATCAGTCAAAACAGAGACAACATACCTTAATCGACAAAGAAATCTGGAAAAAACACAAAAAAAATAAAGAGAAAACATTGACATGAAGAACGATTGATTAATAAAGAATGGAAGAGATAAAACCTTGGATTGAAGATGAAGAACACGGTAAAAAAATGGTTGATTCGAACGATCGCCTGATTGGGGTTTGTGGAAATGGAGAGGATGATGACACGAATTTTCGATTTAGGTTATGTTCCATCTGATTATTTAATCATCTAAATTTTGGGAAGAAAGCTTTGTAAAGGAAGAGTATAAGGGAAGAATTCTTTTAAAATTAGGAAAGTTAATAATTGTGATAAATATAATTGTCTCCTCCAAAAGTCAACATATCTATATATTATAATATTCTAAAGGGATATATCCTACATGGCACTCAATGAAGCCATTCTCTCCCTAGAGATGCCACGTGGCAACCTATGTTGAGAGATAATCTATAACTTATAATAAAAGAATTGAACTTTGATGATGTGACATTCAATGGAGGCCTCAACCCCTTTTTAAATGTGTCACATGGCATCATGTAGGATTTTTTAGTTTTTGAGTTTTTTTTAATAAATCTACATATATTATAATTATTTTAGGAAAGGATAAGAATTTAAAAATAAAATTAAATTTTCTCTCTAATGTTTCCTCTCATAACTTTTAAACGTTAATATCTTTTATATACGAGATTTTTTAAAGAAAAAAACTATACCAAATTAACGAGCGTTTTATTATCTTTCCAACGAGTACCATAGTCTTACATAAAAAACGGAGAAAAAATACAACTATTTTTGTATCCTACATGTCATAGTATTATGCAATCTCTCCTTTGAGAGATGCCACATAAGCAGTGATGTGGCAACTCTAGACCAATTAAAAAAAAGCAAATAATATATTAAAACCTAATCTACTAAATCTAAATATTAAATCTTTATTATTCTCTCTTATGTTTTCTTCCATAACTTTTAAACGTTAATATCTTTCATATACAAGATTTTTTAAAGAAAAAAATTACACCAAATTAACGAGCGTTTTATTATCTTTCCAACGAGTACCATAGTGTTATATAAAAAAACGGAGAAAAAAATGACTATTTTTTGTAA
Source organism: Ambrosia artemisiifolia (assembly GCA_032199755.1). Taxonomy (NCBI): domain Eukaryota; kingdom Viridiplantae; phylum Streptophyta; class Magnoliopsida; order Asterales; family Asteraceae; genus Ambrosia; species Ambrosia artemisiifolia. Next base: position 11,964,379 of record CM063514.1, read on the forward strand.
CCTGACAGGTATTGTGTCGGGTTTGGGATAGTTTAAAAAAAATTGTCCCAAATACCCGAACTATATACCCGATCATATACCCATGAATTTTTTAACGTGTCACATAACCCTTAGACTAATACGTTCGATATTTGGAATATACGTGCACCATCATAAACTAAAAACTTTATAGTATGTAACTAAATTATATGTATGGTTATTATAATACTATTTCAATAAATAATTTTTTTTTCTTATTTCATGTTAGTTCTTTTTAGAATGATTGATTACAGTTTTTCTTGCATGTAATTGTAAAACGCATTAGTCTATTCCATATGTAAAATTGATATGTTATATTAGATATTTCAATCCGGGACGCTCCCGGGATAAAAGCTAGTTAATTAATTATAATGATTTTTGATTTAAAAAAAAAAACGAAAATTTTATAAATTCTCTCAATGTGCCATGTGGCATCACCAATGGAGGAGAGATAATGACTAGGGGGTAAATGAATGATATGTGTCCAAAATTGCTCTAAAATATTATATGTATAGATTCACGGCCTCTTCGTGCATTTCAATTTTCAAACTCCAAAACCGTTTAATCTCTTATTCTTATCACAAAAAACTACAAAAAACCGTCACTCTCTCTCCACCACTCCACCGTCATTGCCGCCGTCAACCACCGTCACTCTCTCTCTCTCTCTACATTTCGCCGTCTCTCTTTCTCTCTCCTCACAACAATGACATCAAATGACACTACAAATCTCAATCTCACTGTACATTCTCTCTCTCTCTCTCTTCTTTTAACTTCAATTTCATTTACAATTATTTTAACTTTTTTCTAATTTTTTCTAATTTCTCATCAATCTGTTTACTCGATCTGTTATCTACACAGTCCAGCTTCGGCGCCAGGTACAATATTATTATTATTTTATCTTTTTTTTTTTCCTTTTTTTAGATTTTAACGTTTTTTTTCTGTTACGAGTTAGGGTTTTGAATTTTTATAAAAAGTTGTTCGGTTCGGTTGGTTTTTCAGTGAGTATACATTTGCTGACGTGGATAACCTGGATCATTGTACCAAGTATTTGAACCAGACGCTTGTCACTTTTGGCTTTCCTGCTTCTCTCGATCTCTTTGCTACTGATCCGGTTTGACATTTTATCCTTTATATTTATATATATATTTATATAAACACACACACACACACAGACACAATGCTGTACGGTGCAAACTCTGCCTAATTACTCGGAATTGATCTAAGGCAGTTAACCTGGCTAGAATCGGAATTGATTTAGTCGGTTCGAACCATAGTTATCGTAGGTGCTGGGCGCAAAAGGAAAAGTATATTATGTTATAGAAAAATAATGCTATTCTTCAAATAAAATAAACAAAAGCTATTATATAACATTTAGTATTATCTAATTTGTATCAAAAGTTTTAAAATGTTGTTGTGTTAGTGTATAAAAGTAGTTTTCCTTGAATAAACGTAGAAATCTGGCTGGAATCTAGCAATAATTTAGAGAATTTGGCTGGAATCTCCGGAATTTGGGAATCTTATCGGAATCTGAACTAAAAAATCACATGGAGAATTAAAGCGCAGCTGCCTCGCTTTAAAGCTCAATTGCCTCACCTCGCCTGAAAAATTGGCCTAGGCATAAGAGGCGATGGCATTTAACAATTATGCTTGAGGCGAGTTTGACTTAAAAAATAAAACATAATTTCTATGTCTATACTATTAATTAAATACTTCAGATTTGAACATGTGTCTTTTTTATTTATATTGATATTCACGTGTTTTGTTATAAATATTGGTAAAATTATGATGTTTGACACATATACAATTTTCCGGAAAATAATTTCTTTATAAGTTTTATAAGTTACTACGCAACTCTCAGTCGACCAACCTGGGAGTGTATAGTGACTTTTACAACCATGTGTGTGTGTGTGTATGATTTTGATATTTGATATTTTGTTTTTTTAGTTAGGTTTTTGTGTGTGTTTATTGTTTTTGTTTAGGTTTCGATTGCACGGACTTGCAATTGTATATACTCATTGTTGCAGCAGAGGCAGCGCGATATCGAGTTTCGAGAGTCTACTAATGATCAGAGGCAACGGTGAGGTTTTTGTTGGTAGAAGTGTTTCAAGTTAGATGAGTCATTTTGGTTAGTTAAGTATGTTATTGCAGATTTGGGGTGAAGTCTTGGTTTAGGAAGTGAATCTGTGAACCACTAGATTTGTAGCTGTTATAAGTTTATCCGAATATTGGATCATGCTATTGTCATTGTCATGTAAAATTTAAGAAACATGAGTCATGTGAATTTTTAAAAACCGTAGCGGATCTCTTATCTTGGTATGGATTATTATTGTATTGCCAAATGAGGCATTTGTAATATCTAGAAGTGCAGCATATTAGTGTAAATAGCTTGGATCTTGGGCATGTACATCACATGTAGCAGAGTTGTAAAAAATGAAGTGCTGGTTTGCATCATTTTTTTAACCGGGGTTGCAACTAAAATTACTTGTTGAGACGTGGACTTGAAATTAGGATTGGTTGGTTATACACATTGGTAGTAGAGTTGTAAAAAATGAAGTGCTGTAACAATGTTATAAAGGTAGTAGGTGTGGATTCTGAGGTGCCAAAAACTTTGCACTGATATAGTGAATACCTTGAAAAAATGCGAATAGAACTAATTTTCTTCAACCAAAAGCAGAAAGCCAAAAATTTTATTATGTAAAACTAAGATTCGGTTTATCTTTTTTCAAAACAAAACTGTGTTCATTGATGCTTCTGGTTTTAAATTTTTAGTCCATGGTGATAAATTTTGTGTTTTACTGCAGACTTTCATCAGACATATCAAGATTAGAGGCTAAAGTAGAGAGGCTGGAGTCACAGCTGGCAGCTAAAGATAGGGAAATAGCAACTATTACCCGCACGGTAATGCATTCGTGTGTTTGTATGTGTGTGTATATGTATATCTATATACATACATGCATGTGTGTGAGCATATTAATAATGACTTGTATCCTTTTTTGTTTTCTCACATTTCTTATGATCAGGAAGCTAAAGCAAAAGCAGGTCTTAAGGCCCAAATTGAGAAGTTGCAACAGGAAAGAGATGAATATCAAAAGATGGTTATTGGAAATCAGGTATGGTTTTTAGACATCTCATTTTTGAATTTTCTCATCTTGATTTGTTTCTTTTGTAAATAAATCACCATCTTCAACATGTCATCTTGCAAAAGCAAGTCAAAACTCAACAGATACATGAGATGAAGAAAAAAGAAAAAGAGTACATTAAGTTGCAGGTATGATGCTCTCTTAACGCATGTGAATTACTTCAATTGTCATTTTGTATTTCATGGAATGTTGCTTTGGATATTTCTGTATGTTTTGAGCAATGCAAGTGGTAACAAATCTAGGAGCAATTATATTTCTTGCAGGAGCGACTAAATCAAGTTATGATGGAGAAAAAGAAGGAATCTAGATCAGGCATGGAAATTATGAATTTACTTCAGGTAATATCTCAGTGTTTGAATAGGTTCGTACATTTATGTATTCACATTATGTGATTTCTTACTATAAGTTTTCCTTAACCATAGAAAGAAGGACGACAACGTGGGACATGGAATGGGAAGAAGGCTGACAACGATTTCTATAAAAAGATTGTATGTTAAAAATATTCTTTTTTCCTTGCTTCAGATCGTGTATAATCATATGTCTAATTGTCCATATGCTGTTTTAGGTGGATGCATACGAGGCAAAAAATCAAGAATTGGTTACGGAGAACTCCGATCTAAGGGCATTGTTACGCTCAATGCAGGTATGTTATCTTTCTAATAACGGGTATTTTGGCAAGATTAATGAATTTACTGAATCAGCATGGAACTTGTTTAATGTTGTTGCCAGGCATGGCAGCTTGTTATTTAAATCTCTATCTAAGCTTTACATGCATGATGTTTAGTACAAAAGTGCTTCTTTCATGAGCTTAGAATTATCTTTCCTTGTTCGATTATTGATAATTAAACTAAGATGAGGCTCATTATGAACAAAAATGAAAACAAAATGCAGACATAAAATGAAAAACAAAATGCAGGCTTAATCTAAAAAGAAGAAAGAAAACAGTGAAATAGAGAAAGGGAGAGGGGAGTGGAAGCATACAACATCAAGGTAATAGGTTCGTGTATTGTGAGGGATATTATCAGAAGCCGTTACTAAGAGTTAAACGGCGTATTTGTGGTTTACATAAGCGGGTGAGGGATCAAGATTACAATAGATACCATGCGAATCTAGTAAGATAATAGCGTGATTAGTCTTATAAGGCTATAATTTGAACCAATCCTTACGTTGAACCCATATATCCAACATGCCTAACTTATCACATACAGGGTATGTGAGATCTTTGTAGTGCATTGTCAATATATTTGCTAGTAATCTAGTATAATCTATCTTTAGTTTTTTGATTGTAACCTGTGTTACTATTATCTTCCCAATAGGAAGCAATAACTACTTTAAAAAAAAAACAAAATATGTCATTTTCTTGATAATGACATATCACTATGCCAGCTCAGCATTTTGACTTGGTTAACCGATTTTGAGGTAACTGGATCCACTCAGGCCATAAAGCCATCTTTTGTTGATCATGAGGTGCAAAAATTAGTAAACTGTCCCATTTTGGTTGTCTGAATTATCTCTGTGAGTCATGTAGACAATTTTTGATAGACAGCTGCTCTGCTAGTGCACATTAGTGATGGTCAAATCCTTATAACAAGGCTAAACTTTTGAACAGCTGAACATGGAACCCAACAATAACCAATAAAAATTTAATAACTTAAGCAATATTGCAATTTGCAACAATGGGAGAACCACCAACCTCAAAGTTCAGATTTGGTTCTAGTGTTCTACCCGCTTCAAGAAAGCATAAAATCATATTTCTTTTGTGACATTCATATTTGTACATAACCAGAAACTAGTAATATATCTTGCACATATTGACGTATATAATGGTTTATAGGTGGATATGCGGGACTTCCTGAATGCACCCAATGGTTCCTCCAAAAATCCTTCCCCAGTTAATGAAAGAGACATTGACCCCTCGCAATCCCCATTGGGTGGTAGGACGGTATGAGTCGATATCTAAAGATTTTCAGATTGATAACTTTTTACATTACTGGCTATTTAGTAATGTGAAAAATCATAAATTGAGAATTTATCAATATCAGGATGTCTTTGACCTACCATTTCATATGGGCAGAGATCAAATAGAAGCATTTCTGCGAAACAAGGTGGCTTCAATTAAGGTAGTTACATGTCACTTTTCTTGCCCTGTGCTCCTTCTGGATATGAGGATTGGGATAGGTTTTATGACACGCGGGTCGGGTAACGAGTCAAAACTGGTACTTTATGCCCGGGCCAAAACAGGTTGGGTTCAGCCTTTTGTATTTTTTAAGTTAATAAAGTAAAAGCATTAGCTATGAATACAAAAAACGAGATTCTTAATTTTTTTTATGACTCGTTTCTGTTCGTTTTTAGTTAACTATATACAGCATAGTTGAACTGTTTCCATATAAAACAAGTTAAAATTGCTTTAAATTTGCACTGTGAAGGAGCGCATGGGTCAGCTACAAGATGCACAAAAAGAAGCTGAAGTCACTTCTGAAGCAACTGAGAGAGAGCTAGAATTAGAGGCTCAACTTGTTGAAGCAAGAAGTATAATTCAAGAGCAGGTATGTTATACGAATAATGAAATATTACTATTTAGTTTTAGCTTCTGTTGGCATTTGTCATCATATCCCACCTCATATCATCATCATCATACTCAGTTAATCCCACCAATAGCAAAAGCTAAGGTAGGGTCTGAGGAGGGTAAGATGTAGACAGCTTTACCTCTACCCCATGGGAATAGAGAGGCTGCTTCCAGTGAGACCCCCGGCTCGATAGTGGTTTTGTATCAAGCCTTGGACATAAGGCACATAATGCTTAACAATCGTGACAAACCCGATTGGTGCATGTGCCCCCTTGTCTTTTGGCTATCAATGCCACCACATGATGCATGGTTAACCGTCCATCTGCCTGCTATTTTCACGAAATTAGTAAAATAATGTTAAAATTAGTGCACCTTTACTTTTGCCCCCCGAGGGCCACACATATATGAGCTATGTGCGCAGAGCCGTAAGCGGGGCTTAATATCCACCTCATAAGAGATTAAGAGTTGCATAATCCACTTTCTTTTGTACTTCTACCTTGCAAAGGTTTGTGGTAGAGGTGGAAAAAATGGGCGGATTAGGCGGGTTGTGTAATGATTCAAAACGGGTTACTTGTTTTTTGTTTAAATGACAGTTCATAATTGGTGGGGTAGGGATGGGTTGACCTGCGGACAAAGGTTAAGGTTAATATAGGTGACAAGTACGTCAACTAAGAATAGAAGAACTCTTCCATTAGAATAGGAATCTTAACTTTTTGATAAAAAGGGCTATATATATATTAAACTACACTTTGGGTAATCGTCAACTTGTTTGACCCATTAGACATGAAACGTAAGGTCATAAACCCAAATTGACCCTTTTAGTAAGTAAATGGGTCAAAAAGGCCACCTCTCATTATCGGTTAGATGCCCCTGTTATAAGCTTTAGATCGCTTTTGTTTTATTAATGATGCTCGGTTGTCCGTGTTTTACATGAAATTTACGGGCATTTCTTGTAAAAATAACTAATGTTATAATTTTGATTTAAGAAAATTACGTTGTTTTCTCTTTGCAGGCATCTATCATGTCTAAACACCTTGCAAAGTCTGAGAAGCCGAGGTACTTTTTTACACTCGATCACTCGATGGGCAGTTAGGCGGGTTGGGTAACCTTTCAAAACGGGTTTGGGTCAATTGGTCAAATACCAATAGTTTTATGTAACGTGTAATTGACCAGTGTGTCAAATAGACTCACTAAACTTACGTAAATATTATAATTTAGGAGAATTTTCTGTTAAAAGTTAACTTTCGGAGATTTTCAAGTTTCAGCCCGTTTGATGTTATAATGAAAAACGGGTCAAACTTTGTGCAGGAGGTTGAGTGGTCATTTGAATGCTGAGAGGGATTCCATGATATCATCAACTGCTGAGGTAACTATTGTTTCCATTTCTAAGAACTCATCTACAGCAAATGTTTTTCTTGGTGAAAATTAGTTTATTACTTTTATTTCAAAAATATAATTCTGTAATCATGAAAACAAACTGAATTGTAGATTTTCTTATGATTTGAGTAATTAGTTCATAATAACCATAAACTTGAGAAAACAGGCCCATGGGAATGAATATAGGTGGCAGTTTGTCTCTTTAACCCATAAATTATCGGTATGAGTTGTGTTTTATATTTAATGGGTCAAATGGGACAAAGCTAAAAGATTTAGTTACGAGGCCATTTCATATATACTCATAAAAACTTGAGTAAATTACTATTTGAGTCCCTGTGTTTTGGTGATTTTAACTAGTTGAATCCAAAATGAAAATGTTTAACTATCTGAACACCTAATTTTTGTATTTATAACTATATGAGTCCATTTAACTAACTCCATCCATCAACTCTGTTAGTTAGAAGGGTATTTTAGTCATTTAAATCTGAGGTACAAGTTTCTAATGCACAAGAAATTAAAAAATAAATTTACTATTTTATTATTATTATTTACTATTATTATTAGAGTATTTTTTATTTATTATTATTATTATTATTATTATTATTAGAGTAAATTCCTTTTTGAGTCCCTGAGTTTTGTCGATTTTAACTACTTGAGTCCAACATTTTCATTTTTAACATTCTGAGTGCTAGTGTTTTAAGTTTGTTATGGTTTGAGTCCAATTTTCTAACGTCGTTAACCAAGTCAGTTAACTATAAGGGTATTTTAGTCATTTTACACATAGGTACAACTCTGTAATACATAATGTATAACGTACAAGTCTTTAATGCATAAATAAAATATAATAATAATAATAATAATAATAATAATAATAATAATAATAATAATAATAATAAAACTCTCTCTCACACACAACACACACTCTCTCTCTCTCTCTCTCACACTTTCTTCTCCACCCCTCCACCACCACCACCTCACCACCACCACCACCACCACCACCCCAAGCTCCATGGGTCGTCAACCCGGATCCAGACACCGAACCCCTCTCAACTCATCACTGCACCATAAAAATCCCAAACCAATTCCCTGAGATAGAGAAAGAGAGCCGGAGGAGAGAGAGGGAACCGGAAAGAGCAGGAAGGTGGAAAGACCTCCACCGCTAGCGTCGGTGCTCCGGCGACGCTGCAACCAAAACCCTCACCGCCCACTTTATCTGGGTTACTGATCATCACCACACTATCCATCATAATCACCAGCATCTTCTGTTAACCATACATTGACCAACACCATTGATTATCATCAAGACCCAAGACCACCACCTATCACCACCGAGATCCTGAACCACCACAGTCCACAGTACCACCATCATCACAGCCTATAAACCACCACCTACTAACATCCATCATCGAAGCCCTACCCAGACCACCACCATAGCCCGAACCATTGAGACTCAAGACCACCATCACAACAGCCTTCATTACCCATCAATAATCACTCATGAACCGTCACTCTTTGACCATCACCATCTCAGGTTTCTAATACAAAGATAAGGGCTTTAATGGGGGTTTACCTTCTAAATCAGATCTGAGCCGAAGAGCACAGCAGCCGCCACCGCCGCTGCTTGGAACCACCACCGTATGAACACCCAAACCCTCGTCGTTCGCCACCACCACCATAACCCCTGAAACCGGAACCCTAGATCAGATCAGACCACCGCCGCCGTCTTCTTTTCTTCCTCTATCTGCTCGTTTCTCTCTCTCTCCTCCGGCTCTGGGTTCAGGTGGTTACTGGTTAGAAAATTGTTAGTTGACGCTAGAGAGAGAGATAGAGAGAAGAAAGAGAGAGAAGTGAGAGAGAGAGACTTGAGATCTGTGTGTTGTGTGTGTGTACATTTAATATTATAATATAATAAAGTATAATATTTAATAATTATTTATTTTTAATGGTAGGGGTATTTTGGTCATTTCATAAATATTAACAGAAAAAATCTAACAGAGTTAGAAAATTGGACTCAAACCATAACAAAATTAAAACTTAGGCACTCAGAATGTTAAAAATGAAAATGTTGGACTCAAGTAGTTAAAATCGAGAAAACTCAGGGACTCAAAAAGGAATTTACTCTTATTATTATTATTATTATTATTATTATTATTATATCTGAACACAACAAACACATAATATCATATTTACCCAGCCATAAAAAATATCAAATTATATACCTATTCATAAGACTTAGAATTTCATATTTATCCATTTCATTAACTACAATTTCTAGTATATGATCATTATACCCTTCGTTTTCTCTTTACCGTCCATACTCTTGTATCCTAATTCAAGTCCTAAGGGAAGGTATAAATGGCAAAGTTTTAATACTGGTATATCTGATATTGTGACTTTTTGTTGGGTAAATATGATAATTATGATTTTCGCTATTTACCACATTGAGTTGTTGCTATTTACCACATTGTTCGACTTTCAGGGTGTATGAGTTCACTGGATGTTGCCTCTTGCTATCGGGTTTGAGTCTGGATTGGTTTTATTATCTAGCATATGTTGTGTAGTAATAGTAATTCATGTCACCAGCCTTTTGACATTTATCATATTTATTATATAGGTAGTCTTAAATATGTGCTGCAATCATGTAGTAATGATTAGTCGCGAATTAGCGATATTTTTCAATATCGCAATTAGCATGAATGTGATTCGATATATCTGTTGGTCATTCATTACAGCTTTATCTTCATATAACTGTTAACCGAACTCTCTCTTGGCCACGATTAACTTCTTGAGTATACAGGGCAAAATGGTGGGTTGCGGATGGGTTTAAAATTGGTAATGCATAAAATGGCAGGTTGGCGTAATGGGTAGGTCAAAGTTGGTGTGGTACAACAGTCTTGTTTTTTTCTTTTAGGTTTGACGCATACTTACAGGATAACAGTGACGTGTTTGTTTCGAGGGTCTAAGGGCAGTCCGGGGTTTAAACGAGCAGTTACGCTTGAGGTTGGCTTGTTTATTCTAATAAAGTTTGAGTTCGTTTACTATTAGTTATATACATATATGTGTTATATGTATATGTTAAAGTCTCATGGTGAACAAAAAATGTTGATTTAGAAGTAGAATTAAAGAGTGAGTTGGCCGTTGCAAAAATGAATATATTAATAATTATAATGTAATTTATACTTTTAATAGGGAGATAAGAAAGTTTTATATTTGCATAAATGAAAAGGTTGTTTAAGTTCATAAACCTAAATGAGCTTATTATATAAAGCGTGAGATATATTATGCTTAACTAGAGGGTTCAACCCGCGCGTTGCCGCGGAGATGCGACGAAAGCGAAACCTAACGACATAAAACGAACGCAACAGTAGCACAACGAGTTAACTATGAAACTATTTGTTTAAATAATATGAGGTGAATAATACTTGTGTCAAATACAGCAAAAGATACCAACAAATAAAGTATATTATAATTTTATAAATAATCAAGCACATATTATTTCAAAGTTTTACTATGTTCGAAGATTTCACTAATCTCAGATATCCAGATGCACACATGAAATTCATAAACATTTTTTACGACCCGCTAGCAAGGGCCAAGGAACAAACAAAAACTTTAAAACATCAAAAAGCTTCCATGTATTCGTATTTAAGGCTCCAAACTGAACGTGATTTTTTATCTAAAGAAAGCTTAGAGACATAATGTTTTCACAAATCTTGTCCAACTCCATCGGCACATTGTTGAAGATCCAATTGTACCTAGACTTCCATATAACCCAGCGAGCTACCAAAATGATTGATTTAATACACCTTTTTTTCTCACCAAGACATGAGAGACTGTCTATGTTAAATAAATCCCGGATCAAGAAGCGTAAATCGGTTGAATTTTGACAATTGCGGCCACAAAAACAGGAGTTGAAGACATGCTCCGCTGATTCATCCTCAGAGTTACAAGAACAACACAACTAAACAAAGGCGAATCAATTTGGATACCACTTCTCGCTTACGCATCCTTTGTAGGAATCCTATTTAGATTCGAACTCCTTCCAAATACGTTAAATTTAACAGAATAACAGGAACCCAATTGTTCCAGCTCCAAACCACGTCGCTAGACGTCAGAAAATTCGGAGTCAGCAACCTTTTCATAAACAAACCGAATAATCTCCAGAATCGTCTCTAACACATAACCATTTGTCCTCTTCCTCCACAAAAGATTCACCTTTCACTTTGTCTTGCAACTAATTTAGATGACCATGATCTCCACATTTAGAATCTGTCTTTTCCAATTCCATTTGAACTACAAAACATTGACATTTTTGAAAACTCTTATAAGCTACCAAATATGTTTTTTTCCTTTCCACTGTGGGACTCCTTGAAGCTCAATCAAAGTACACTTTCCAGCCGGTTTTTATCTCGATTTATTTTCCCATGGACACAAACATTTGCAGCCACCAATTTATTGTCAACAAAAACGATATAAGAGCACATACCTGGTAAGGGCTTATTAAATGGACTGGCCACGTATCTGGTAAGGATTCATAAACAGTTACAACACAATATCAGATGTTCGTCTTTACCAGCCTCATTCGCAGAGTTTTCGAACAAATTTTCTTTATTCGCAAGCTTAGAACGAAAGGAACAACCTCTTTAAGAATTATATAAGAATTATATTAATTTATATAATGCTAACTACTAAGCAATAATTCTAGAACGAAAGGAACAAACTCTTTAAAAAAACTGCAAATGTGTATCAAAGAGAAGCCAATGAAGTACTCACCTCGTGATGTAACTTATTTTCCTATTGTTTGTCTTAACTTCTTTAGGGTATTTTTGTTTCTGGTTGTTTTGGCTTTTGTTTGAATGAAAGCGTAGCCTTCTAAAAAAATGTACTATAGTGAACATTAGGGAGGGCCTCCCAATATAACAATTGATAATTAGGTTCTCTATACCTTGTAGCATGTTGCAATTGTTTGAACATTTATAACGGGTCTTCTATAATGCGGATTATGATCACTTATGCAACTTGAAACTGCAACCTCGTAATTTAATATGTAAATACATATATGATTGAAATCAAACGAATAACATGTAATCATATTATTATAATACATAGAGAACAAACTAAATTGAGTAATCATGCCTACATGTAGCATTTTCATAAGCTTGAGCATGCCATAATGAACACAGACTTACAGGAAGATCTTATATAACTCGGCTGATAGCACTGCAAGCTCCAGCTGTCGCGCCAGTCTGTACAGCGTTCATTGATACATCAATGAGGAAGAAAAATACAGTTGGCAGCTGATCATGCACCTGGGAACATAAAAGAAATAGGGTACCACTTAAGCCTAATCCAATACATGTGTGTATATAACTATATATGTATGTATTTTTTAAATAATTAGAAACTTCAATCACAAAGAAGCAGTAATTCACACCATAAATTCCCTAGTCGCAAGAAATTCCACCATGCCGCTACATAGCTCAGGTCTGTCATCGGCGTCTCTCCTTCTACCATCTGTACCTAGATTGCACTGATAGTCACGCGGAGTTTCATCTGTGAAACATGCAACAAAGCAACATAAACCACAGTGTGAAAACTTCATACTCTTAAATACAAGATAGTCAGCCATCGGTCAAAAGGAAATACCAATACTCACCACAAAAGTTACAGATAAAACGTCTTCCTTGGTCAACAAACTTCATGAATGGATTGATGTAGCCTTTGCAACAAGAATAACGAACAGGGCCACGTTCCCCAAAATCCACTATCTGAGAAGTATCAAACTGTACATATTATAAAGAATAGTACCCTTTAGAAGCATTTTTACAATTTCACAGCAAAAAGATAATTTGATATGCCCATAATGAACTTAACAAGTTCTAATTTGATTAAAAACAGACATTATCAGAAACAAATTGATGTTGCGCATTACTTGAATGGGTTCCTCAGATGGATGAGGTAGGGCCAGAGGATGAATCAACAAAGCTAACTGCATCCCAGAAGTGGTCAACAGATCGGAAGTGCAAGCAATCTGAAACAATGGTTGTAGGCGCCACCAACGGTAAGCAGGTGAGCATAAATCCCAACAATTGCAGTTGACATCAAAACAAACAAAATTCTCAAAAATCGACTTGAACGTATCATATGAGATACATACTGCACATAATCATAGAAAAATATAGAAGTATTTTATCAATGGAGCCTTAATATTGCCTGAGACAAGATAACTACACTGATGAGCTGAGACAGCCCAGTTTCAACACATCTGGCAACCTAAATAACAAAGTTTAAATCACACTATCAAACACATTATCAAACCCATATAAATCAAATTACATAAAATTAACTTTTGTCATCCATATATGTATTATAATGTAATATTGATATACATAATCAATGCTTACCTCGAGAATCCAAATTCATAGAGCCCAAAACCAACAAGAGCGAACAAGGAGTAGCTGAAAGGCGACTTGAGAATCTAGACTAATATAAGAAAAAGAAAAATAACATTCAGCCGAAAACAGGCTCAAGAATCTGTGATGATAATCAGCCTTTATAAAACGGGTTGCAATATTAAGGGTGTCACGCAAGCCAAAACGTGTCACATCATAAGAAGCCTGGTAAACTCAAATTGTTGATACGGAAAACAAGAATTTTAATAACTTGAAGAAAATTAAAAGTTAAGTGTTGGAATTATGTATAATATCTGAAACTACATATAAAGCTCATGCACGCTTTGGAAAGATTTGTGAGTTGTCACCATTAAAACCATCATTTAAGGTGCTCATCAAATAGGGAGGTGATTATATGATATCATAATGGAAAAAGGAAAGGGAAGTGTTGGTTGAATAAAACATCAAAACAAAGCAGGATTGAATGTTACAGTTGATACTCGGGTCGGGTTAGCAAACACTTGAATCCCAAATTTGAAGATTTAGGTTGGTTGAGGGCTGTAGTAAGAGCTTTGGATAGCATAAAACAGCAAGAAACCAACTGAACCAACAACGATGGACGCCAATACAAAGCTCAACAGCACAGTTGTGGGTCAGTAAGTGTGTATGTATGTCGACCCAACTGAACCAGTAGTTAAAATTTTACCTTGCCAACCGTGTTCAAGCCTCATAGTGCGGGTATATGTGTTTTTGCAGGCTGTTGAAAAAATCTATTGTTTATGGTAAAAAAAACATAAATTCGGTTTTGAAAATAATTTGTCGCGATATTATTAACTGATCTTATACATAATATGGATTTCTCATTGGATCTTTATGCTGTAGAATTTTGGCTCCAACAACATATATATTCTTCGCTTCAGCGATTCCAGTTATATCATTTGGCGAACAAGTGGAACGAAATACTGGTATGCAAAATATATATGAAAATCAGGCAACTGATGTGTGTGTGTGTATGTATATAATTATATATATTATGGTTTTGTTTGTTACGTTTGTGTGTGCTTAATTTGGTGATTGCAAAAGGAGCTTTGACTGCAGTTCAAACATTGGCTTCTAGTGCAATATGTGGAATTATACATTCCATTATTGGTTGTTTGATTTTAGTTGTTGCAGAGCCTAGTGTTCTTATCTACACCTTCATGTATAATTTTGTTAAACAAAGGCCAGAATTGGGTCATAACCTGTTTCTTGCGTGGACCGGATGGTTAGGTTGTTTCTTTTTTTATTTCGTATTGTTTTATGTGATTATCATTTTGCAGGCAAACCAAATGTTCGACGAACGGTTCGTAAACTATTCGGCAGGAATATCGTTTATATTTGTTCGTTTAAAAATTAACAAACACGAACAACAAATTCCGTTGGATTAACTAAATGAACAAACACCAACAAATGTCACATTTATCATGAACGTTTGGTAACATGTTTCTTTATGTTCGTTCGTTCGTTTACATTCATTCAGTTATATCCGTTTGTGTTCCTTTGTTTATGTTCATTATTTAAAGTATGAAAACGATAATCTTACTTCCATCCTTGCAAGATATTCCCAGAACTAAAATATTGCAGATTACCAAATGTACACACAAAAAACACTGCCTCCATGAAATCAAGGAGATAGTTACTGAGGAAAATAAAACAAATAGCAATTAAAAAATGAATATATAATCAGGTGTGTATAAATATCACATAATCCAAACGGCCAAACATCTATTACTACTTCATACAACACAAGCACAATGAATACAAAATTAAAGAAAAAAGGTGATAATCTAACCTGCGTAATAATGGCAGTACAAGCCCTAGCAGAAGCAGCCAGAATCAAATTTGGTTACCATATTTTACCTGGTACATCCTTTTAAAGTACACAAATTGTGCTATAAATAATTGTAGGGGTTACGAATTGAATGATTACTAAGAATTGAAGTTCCCTAATTATAATTGGTAACAGTTATGTAATGAGAATATGAGTAGATCGATTTAGGGGTGATGTCGATTCAGTATTGTAATAATTCAGTGACGTTATAACATTAAATTGGTTGGGGGTTAGGAAGATGAATTATTTGCGTAGAACGCTGTATGATTTAGGAGGAGAGTGGATTAAGGGCGTTAAGGGAAACAATTTTATACTTTTAACTAAAACTAGTAGGAAACCCGCGCGATGCAGCGGGGCACCAATTTACAAGGTGGTAATCGTTTTTATTAGTTTATCTATCCTATCCATGCCTTGTAGATTCGTATAT
This sequence comes from Ambrosia artemisiifolia, assembly GCA_032199755.1. Lineage (NCBI taxonomy): Eukaryota > Viridiplantae > Streptophyta > Magnoliopsida > Asterales > Asteraceae > Ambrosia > Ambrosia artemisiifolia. The sequence continues at coordinate 11,980,169 of CM063514.1, forward strand.
TACATAAAGTTTACATAAACTAAGTATTTGTGTTAAATGATTAATACCATGATTAGTTTTTGTTGATTCATTATGCTCATCTTCGAAATACCAAGTTAGTTTGTAACATCATAAATAGATACACCAACACATATATAACCGAAGTGTATTGGTATATGAAAAACAATGTTGCTGGCAATTATGTTCCATATTTTTAAGAATATCTACATGTTAGTATCCATAATGCATATAAAAAAGCTTGTATCGTTACCTTCAAATCATGTGACGATTAAGAATTAAGCTAAAAAAGAAAATCTTAATTCTAAAGTGAATTCTATTGAGGTAAACATAATCTTATATGGTGGATTCATTGGTTTAAGTGGCTTTCATAATTGCTTTCCCCTCCAGGGTCACTTTGAAATGCATATAAAATAAACTTCACAAACTACCATATTAATAAACAGCTAGATTAGTTTTATACAAGTATAGAAAATGGGAAATAGATTAGTTATACAAAGTATAAAAAATGGATTAGAAAAAGTTCTTTCATACTACCTTTTTTCCAGCTTTGGCATCATAAAAAGCTTTTTCTTGCTAACAATATATAAAATGGTTACACTCATCAGCACCTATTTTATGCTTTGAAAAGCATTTTCACACACAGAAACTCCATCAACACAAAACTTTGAGGACATTGCAAACTCTTATGCACATCAGCACATGCATATCTGACATTAAAGAAAAAACTTTGGTTCGTATGAATAGCGCACTTACATCTTAACGTCACACAAGTACTTACAACCGACACATCCTTGATGTTAGAATAATTTTTTTTTCTGAATGTTATCCTAAACTCCTCACTGTAAAAGAACATGAACCGAATCAGCAACATTATTTATCAAACAAACAATCAAAGAAAAATTCGTTACGTAAGTGGTTAGAAGAGTAATTCATGTTAAGATTTATGATTAACATCCACAATTAGATCTATAAAGTTAGCTTGGCCACTAAAGAGTAAATACTATTTAATTCGCTAGTAATTAAAAAGAAAGACAAAAAACTAATAAACCAGATATAAAACAAACCTCGCATTGTCAACCTCTCCTTGATTCCAGGCAGATCTGACAAACAACTCCGAAGAAACCGATATATTAATATCGGTGAGTCCAGCTCCGTCATCTTTGTCCAGAACAAGTTGTTCGAAATCCTATCTCCGGGGACAGAGCTCGTAATCGAAGTGAGAACCGAAGCTGGGTCATATGGAACCCTGTAACATTTTTTAGGAGGTAAAAATGAAAATAAGTTGATAAAAAGAACATAACTTGACGAAAGATACGATATGCTCCAATTTTATTTTGATTGCTCTGTGCTTTTCTCATATGTGCTCTCTTTGGTTTTTTTCTCGTCCTCCCTCTCTCTCTCCCCCTCTAAATGAAAGATTAAATGTGCAAATTAAGAGAGAAAAGTAGATACATGTGTATATCAATAGCTTGTTTCACTAAGTCAATAACTATAAAATAATTTATAAGTAGAGTAATTGCTAATAAGCAAATATAACCATTAGCAAACCATAGATGCAAAAACCGTTAAAGCACATTGTACATAACAGAGTTCATGACGAAAAAACATCTATATTATAGAAGCTAAAAAAATCGATTTGAGTTAGAACTATATATATAAATAAATAGAAACAAAACACAAGGTGCTTGAATATAAAAAAAAAGAGCTAAATCTTATCAAAATTAAACTCATCACAAAGATGAACACACCAGTAAACCATGATGTGTATTTAAGGCCCACAAATTAAAAAAAAAACCATTCAAGAAGCATTTATGGAAAAACTATGAAAACAAATTAAAGGCTATTTTAGATATATGATACAATCATATTCATCAAGATCGGAGTGTAAAAAACAATATACTACAAGTTGACGAATCAAAAGTCAGAAGAATTTAGAGCGGTTCAACAATAGTTAGAGTTTGTTTCAAGTACCTTGGAATGATCAATTTAGAGTTTAATCGTGAGTAGGAAAGGCGGTTACTGATCTTGGAGACACGATTGGCACTTAAACCGTCACCGCTGCTAGGGTTTAATCCCTATCGACGATGCTCGAATCCACCTTACACAACTACAAATTTGTCAAATTCATATCATCAGCATCATAAATAAGCACACGATACATACCACGATGCATTATAGAACAAACTTACCGCTGTCACCGAACAAAAGGAGCTTAACCAGGTAACCGTAATCTACTCCTTCTCTTTCTGGAGGAGCGGCCATTGAATATTTAAAATCCACTCAAATAAAAAGCCCTAAAAACAGGGTTCTTATATAAATATACAAACTTTATATTTTCTAAAATGAAAATGTTTGTGAACCAAAATTCATTTTCAGATTTAAACTAAATTTAGGGTTTTCAAAATGATGTTCATAAACTAAACCAAAAATCAAGAATGTATGTTTGGAGTTTCTTACCAGATTGAAGAGATACAACTTAAAAACGTTTGTAAACCAAAATGGATCTTTCTCCTTTTAAACCAACATCAAAGACGATTGTATGAAAAGAATATTTGAGATTTTAAGGGTGGAGGTTGTGCGACCGGGGGGTTGGGCTTGAGGAAATCGTTAGCAAATTTAGGGTAAGTGAGAGACGTATCAAGCAAAACGAAAAGTGGATTCAGGCTCTATCTCTTTGATTATTTCTGTCTTTGCAGACAATGGAGAATTCAAAATTTGAACGTGCTTGTGAGGATTTAGGAATGCAGAAAAAGTTAGTGTTTATAGAAACTAAGTAAAAGACATATTTGAGACCTTGATCCTCTCCACCTATTTCGGTTTTATTTAACCTCCTCTTAGCTTTGCTTCTACAAGCAATTTTTTTAGCATAATTTGTTAGAAACTAACTAAAAGACATATTTACCCTTAAAAAATCTTTATCATGTGCATTAAGTGTTGTACCTTAAGCAATTATACTTGTATTACTTAAGTTTTAAGAAGTCCCTGGCTCATGCATTATAATATAGTATAGATGTGAATACAAATTTACTAATATACCCTTGTTTGTAAGTGTCTTAATGTTCCACAAAGTTCCAATTATACCCTCATTATGTAAGCATAAATCACTTGTGCATGTTGCTTCTCAAGTTGTACGGAATTGAAAATTACTATCCTAGCCGTCACTCTTCCTTAATAAGATAATATAGATATACAAGTTTAAATTTAGGCATGAGCTTGGGCTCGGGTCCTTTTAAGCTCGGCTAATTTGAACTTTTATCAATTCGGCGGTTTAGCAGTTTACATTCGTAAATTTGGGTTTTGAGAAAAAAATAAAAATAAAGTGTAAATTGGTTACGCCTTATAGGCATCGGTTTGGATTATGTAGAATATTTCAAAAATTAGGGAGTGTTTGGTTCATGAATGTATTAAGGTATGGATAAAAGCTCACCGTTTAGAAGTGTTAATGCGTATGGGTTTGGACAGCCCTATATCAAACAAGCTAGTGACAACATATTTGATCGTTAAAACTCTACTTTCATTGTTAAAAAAAACCATTATATTATTATATATAGCGTAGCGACCCGGACCGTTTCTATCCGACCGGGCCCGGTAACAACCTAGACCGTTTCAACCTAACTCGTACCGTAGTGACCCAGACCGTTTCGACCGGACCTGGCCCGGTAGCGACCCGGACCGTTTCGACCCGACCGGGCCGGTAATGACCCATACCATTTCAACCTGACTCGTCCCTTAGCGACCCGGACTGTTTCGACCCAGCCAGGCCCGGTAGCGACCCGGACCGTTTTGACCCGATCCGGCCCAGTAACGACCCAGACTGTTTCAACCTGACTCGTCCCGTAGTGACCCGGACTGTTTCGACTCGACCGGTCCCGGTAGCGACCCGGACCGTTTCTACCCGACCGGGCCCGGTAACGACCCAGACCGTTTCAACCTGACCCGTCCCGTAGGGACCCGGACCGTTTCGACCCGAACAGGCCCGGTAGCAACTTGGACCGTTTCTACCCGACCGGGCCCGGTAACGACCCAGATCGTTTCAACCTGGCCAGTCCCGTAGCGACCCGCACTGTTTCAACCCGACCGGACCCGGTAACGACCCGAACCGTTTCGGCCTGACTGATCCTGTTACCGATTTTCGTTAACGAAAATTTATAGATTGTCCCTTGGTAAAATTGGTTTTATCTTTTACTTTTATAGCCTTTTCAAATATTTTAATAACTTTAACCAAAGATAGAAAATCAGAGATATGAACCACAAATGGAGGATTTATTTATTTTGCCGTTTGCTTGTTATGGAAGTAAAGTTATTGAGAAGAAGTCGGCATATACATGCATGTGATTGATATATATATATATATAGATTAAAACACAAGAAATTACCATTACCTATACGATACATGTTAACTAAAGTTTGGTCAACCACTCTAATATTTAGTTGCCAAAGTCAAAAGCCCAAACGCTATCTATGTGCTCTATATAATCACCTTTAATTCAAAGTCAACTATGACTCAAATAACTACTTTGTAAGCAAAGGGGTAACCCTCCTTGCCTTAAGGGTATAGACGTATGGTCGTCGGCTAATTCAATCCACAAAATACAATAAAAATAAGTTAAACTGATTTTTATTATTACTTCTAAAAGTAAACCTTTAATGTTAATCAATGTATGTGCATTGAGTATGTTTTTAAAATTCTAAGAAATATTATAATAATGTCAATTGTTATTAGAATTTGTTGATTAAAATTTCATTTTTTTTAAAACATGAGTGTAGCTCTCTAATTATTAGGGTATGTTTGGTAAAACTAGCTGGTGGTTAGTAACTGAAAGCTGGTAACTGTAGCTTTTTAAATATATTTTGATGTTTGGCAGAGTAGCTAGAGCATTTAATAAAATGTATAAAATGATTAAAATAAGCATTAACTAAAAGCTTGTATGCATGTTCTTATTTTTTTATGATAGAATGAGTATCTGTGTTATTTACTTATTAAAAGCTTATAGTTAGTAAGAGTTAGGGGTGCAAACGAGCCGAGCCGAGCTCGACCAGGCTCGAGCTCGAGCTCGATTAACTTATAAGAGCTCGAGCTCGAGCTCGGCTCGGTTCGAGCTTTGTTTTTAAAGCTCGAGCTCGGCTCGTTAGTAGTTTCTCAGGCTCGAGCTCGGCTCGGGCTCGGCTCGTTTAGTGTTTATTAGTTAATATATTAAATTAAATAATATATATATAATAGGCTCGTTTAGGCTCGATAAGTCAAAAGCTCGACTCGGCTCGTTAAATGTGGGGTAAATTGTATAAAATATTAATAAACCTAAAAAATTATACCAGGCTCGATAAGGCTCGACGAGCCTGGCGAGCTTCATATATCTGGCTCGAGCTCGAGCTCGATAAATAAACGAGCTTTGTTTTAGGCTCAAGCTCGGCTCGAGCTCGATAAGGCTCGGCTCGTTTCGAGCTTTTTACCGAGCCGATCTCGAGTAGCTCACGAGCTGCTCGGCTCATTTGCACCCCTAGTAGGAGTTTTTTCTTAAACGCTAGTACTAGTAGCTTTTTAATATAGAGTTTTTTCTGCTAACCTAAAAGTTTCAAGTTCCTTTAACCAAACAAGGTTTTTTATTGAATGAGTTTTTTCTTAAAAGTTTGAAGCTCATAAAAGCTCTTAAAAGCTTCTTACCAAACATACCATTAGTAATGAAGAAATTGAATTTTCACCCTGCTAATCTATACATATAATAAACCAAAGCCATTTTAATGACATGGCACTTAAAGAGGCATTCTCCTCTTTGAGTGTGCCATGTGTCATCCCATGTGGCATTGAGATATTTTAGGAAAAAAAAATATTTAAAAACAAAATTAGATTTTTCTCTCTTATGTTTCCTCCCATAATTTTTAAACGTTAATATGTTTTATATACGATATTTTTTAAAGAAAAAAATTACACCAAATTAACGAGCGTTTTATTATCTTTCCAACGAGTACCATAGTGTTATATAAAAAACAGAGAAAAAAAACGACTATTTTTTGTTGGGTTTTGTTCAAACAGGAAAAAAAAACACAAAGTGTTCAGGTAAATCATTAATCATGTATAAGTAAGTCACTAATTATGTTCAAATCAGTAAATATGAATTCTATTTTCAACATGCGTTAGCATTGGAGTTATACATTGTTTTAGGAGTAATATTAGAGTTATACATTTTTTAAGGTTAGGCGTTAACATTGGAGATATATTTTTAATTGTTTTAGGTTAGCTGCTACCCGAAGCTTTCATGCATGTAACCGTAAAGCGCATCATTCTATTTCATATGTAAAATTAATATGTCATATTAGATTTTTCAACCCCGGGACGTTCCCGGGGTATAATCTAGTTAGTTATAGTTCAATCACTTATTGATTACATATACCATTAGTGTTTATATCAACATTATTGATTAAACATCATATGTTTCTTTTTCTAAATATCGATTACGAAGATGATTAACAAGATAATCATCAGGTGTAATGTTCATAAATCGTTGAAACTAAAGATATATTGATTTGACGATTATGCAGTCCTTACGATCTAACTTACAGTATAACCCTATGCTTTTATGGAATATTTAGTTTCTTATTTTGTATTATAAACCATATTTGTCAATTTGAAGTTTTTAATAAACCTTATGAAACTTGAAAATAAAATAATAAACCAGTCTAAACCGCTAAACTATCAAACCACTACAAATATTAGAATGAAGTTAACGTTTTCTCAAAACCACCAAACTACACTTTTTTCATGTTGCTCGATCATTCAGCTTTATTGATCAGGATTATCCAAGGATGAGTATTTGTTACCTAGAGTACAAAATTGGACGATAATTAGATTTGTTGAGTACAAAATTGGACGATATCGATCACTCCATTAGTCTTTCTATCTTGAACTTCAACTAATTAAAGTCCCTTTGATTAAGCAACTTGATTGGCACTCTAATAATCATCTATAAGTATACCAACATTAATCTTCCCATCCTCATATCAACTTTCTCATTAAACACTTCAAACAATTACTTAACATTTATAAAAAAAAATGGACAACCAAGATTTCCAAAACAACCAAACCCTATTTTCTGTTCTTAAACAAGAAGAGTTTTCTACAAGCAAGATTCTCGCAAGAGAGTCATCGGTAGGCCAATCATCGCGAATCTACTATCAAAACACCACCAACGAAGGCGTACCCTTTAAATGGGAGATGCAACCCGGAACACCCTTGAATCCGCCTCTAGAAGAAGTTATTCCAGCGCCAACACCACCACCCGCGGTGCAAAGCTTAGCACTCCCTCTCCCTAAAGTTGTGGATCACGTTGGCTCGAAGAACTTGTTGTCTTGGAGGTTTTGGTCTTGGAAGAGGCTAAGCAAGAGGTTAAGGTTACACACATATGATCAAAGAGGACAATGTACAAGGTTTCATAAACATGCAACTAATTATTCTGATGGAGATTCTGATGTTGAGTTTGTGAGATGGGGTTGTCATGAATCAAGATCGTCTTCATCATTTTCATCTTCATCCTCTTTAGGTAGCCATATTTATGGTCAAAGGTTCACAAGAGGGCCTTTTCCTTGTAGTCCATGGAGGACATAAGTGGAAATTTATTAAACAATATTTGTTACATTTCATTTTTTTTTATTCTTTTCTTAACCATGATGTTTAATGTTTTAGAGTTAAAGGTTATTATTATTATTATTTTTTAATTATAACATACCATCTGGATGTTTATTGTTGATATTGACAATAAGTAAATCTTAGACTTCATTAATACTAAAAGAAGGTATGCCGTATGATCTTTTGAATTCTAGCGTTTACAAAACTTAAAAAATTCTCTCTAATTTAGTAACAATCTTGGTTCATTTTTCATTTTCATTCTTTGTTCAATCTTGGTTCATTTTTCATTTTCATTCTTTGTTCACTAGTAGAAAACTGAGACGTTACTGGTGTGGCAAAGAACATCACACCCGCCTAATCGGCAAACGATTAGTATACAACTAATGAACAATGGATACAACAAAAGGTGAAGATACACGAATCTGAAAATGAAGATTATATATACAACCGACAACGAAAGATGTGTCATAGTTAAGCTTCACAGTTTGTTAAAAAGATATTATTTCGTGACCGTAACATTCTAGTAATACAAATGAGTAAAGGAACGAACAAGATTACGTACGAGGGAACAACAAAACATATATATGACATAACATAACTAAACGACAATATATAACATAACTAAACGTCACATACATAACATGTACTGAACATGACATAGTGAACGTAACTTTACATATATAAGAACATAAAAAGATAGAACATATATAGTAAAAACTATCAATACCTCTAGCAAAAACTTATGTAAAACTTATGTATGAAAAGATCTATAGAATATAACTATCAATAAAACTTATGTATGAAAAGATCAAGTCCGGTAGCAAAACCTAAACATCAGTGGCATATGTATCTGTGTATGAGACCGAGTATTGTAATTTTCTTAATTGTAATTTTCTTAATTAAATCAACTTGGATAGCCTTTTGAATCGTGTGAATCACTTTAAAAATTAAAGTATTTCGTAGCTATGCGATTTTAACAATAAGCTAAAAAATAAATGGTTATGCGAAAGAACGAGATGTTCCTTTATGTGATAACAAATTAGTGGTGTTTTTAATTTTGAACAATTTAAGAGGGTGCTTGGATTGCTTATTTAACTTAAAAAGTGCTTTTGGTCACAAGTGCTTATTGACTTATGACTTTTTGAAAATGAGTTTTTAAAAAAATGTTTGGATTAGCTTTTGTGATGAAATAAGTCAATAAGTTGTTTTTTTAAAAGTGTTTGGTGTAGCTGATTAGTGTAAAATGACCAAAAGCCAAAAGTAAAAAGTCAAAAGCCAGGATTTCTGACTTTTTGAAAACAACTTTTCCAACCCTTATTGAAAAGCCAAAACCAAAATTGCTTTTGGTTTACACAAACAATTTATTGACTTATTGGCTTTTGGAAGAAGCCAATAAGTCATCAAGTTGTTTTGTAACTCAATCCCAAACACCCTCTAACCATCGCAACTCCATACGAAAGAGTACGAAAATTAAGATGTAACTGCTGCTAGTTATAACAGTTACATCATTAGAAAATATCTAAAGAAACATGCTATCACTCAATATTACCACTAGTCATAGCCAGTTTGCCACTAATGCACAAATACTACTGATGATTACTTGTCATTGATCTTAGCTTTAAGTGCAACCCCGCCAGAGGCTCAACCATTGGACCTGTTGAGGCCCAGCCCATGGGAACCTCCCATGGCTTAGGCCTAGGGACTTTACCCTTAAGAACCATACTTAAAGTTACATGGTGCTCGATATCCAAATAGTCTTGATAGAGTATAGACTCCATAGCTCTTAACCCATAATAATGTTTACTCTAATTTCCCATTTGGTCTTAGATAAAATAGTAACATGACATTATTTAATGACACTAAAATCACCAATGAACATGCATGATATTATTTATACACAGTTTTCTCATATGAGCCGGTTAGGCCATGGGGTGTGTTTTAACACCAAGGGTGTTAACGATGATGTGACATTTTAACTTTCATTATACACAACTCTCTTTTCGTGTTAAGGGGCATTAAAGTGAAAATAAGTTAACATGAATCAAAAGAGAGAAAATTAAGGGAACGAAGCAGAGTTAAGGGGTGTTAAAACTTGTGCATATTAATTATGGGGAGAGATAACGTACAAAACTTCCTTAACGTGAGAAGCGTAGGGAGCATTTTCAGTCCTTAGATTATAAGCGGTGACATGATGGTAATTAACAACCCTAATCATGGTCGGCATAATCTAACCAGGGGTAAATTACGAAAAAACGTTCAAAACTTTTTCAAGTCGCAACAACAGACTTAATTCAAAACATGATTTTTCATCATTTCAATTCGATTAAACGTTCTGAGTGATTACACAATCAAAATAACAAAAAAAAAAAAACATTCGACTACAATCAAGGAAACGTAAGATCAATATTTGAATCTAAAAATAAGCAAAAACAGAGGATTATAATAAGGACGAACAATCATACGAAAACATACAATTATGAATAAACGCTCGTAATAGTTGTCAAATACTTTCGATTTTGTTTCATTAAGTATGATTAAACATAAAAATTAGGTTAAAAATAAGTTGCAGGAAGAAGATGAAGTTTGTGATAACAGAGACTTTTAAACGCACGTTACATCTGTGTTCGATATGTAATGTGCGTTTAAACTTCATTTGGTGAGACAAAACAAACAAACACACGTTCAAATGTTTAAATGCACGTTTTAAAATTGTAAACGCACATTCAATTTTTTCTAATTGTGGCTTACCACTTACTACCTTTCACATTTCATCCTTTTGTTTGCAATCGATTTTTTCAGCAACTTATAAAACACAACAAATCTATTCCAATCAAACACCATTCTATAAATTCCTCCTCATTTTCATTGAATCAATAACCAGGGCTCTATCTCCACCTGGTTTCGTTGTTATGAAACTCAACGACTCATCACAACGAGACAAATTACCTAAACACTTAATGTTAAACTTTAAACCTGTGTTTAACTACAAGGTTTCTATTTTCCTACACACTTCTGTTTCCAAAAACCGTAGTTTTTATAGGTGTTTGGGGCCATCTGGCTCGGGCAAAAGTTTAAACGCATGTTCCTCCAAACCACAAAAGTTTAAACGCACATTCCCCCAAACAATAATATAGCATCTTCTTCAACTAATTACTCTGTTTTTGTTGTCGTTTTAGTTTCATGTTTTGGCTATGGGTTCAGGCTATTGACTGGATACGCGGAGCCCGGGACGTTTACCGCGCTTATGGGGCCATCTGGCTTGGGCAAGTCGACTTTGCTCGATGCTCTTTCGAGCCGGCTTGCGACTAATGCTTTTTTGTCCGGGAACGTGTATGTTAATGGCCTGAAAACCAAGCTCTCATTTGGCACGACTGTAAGTTGTTTACCGATTCAGTTTATGATGCGTTTGGTTTTAGTATTAAAAAGATGTCGATTTCCCCGGTGCCAAAAATTTGATGTGTCAATCCCAAAACATTGGTTTGGGGGAAACGACTGATTTTTACTAATACCTTATTAACAAAGTTTTAAATTTATAAAGTAAACGATAATTACTTTAGAAACTAAAATCAACACATAGGGAGAGAACCTGATGTGTATAGTATAGTTTGCTAGGGTAAATACCGAGTATCGTATTCCAAGAGAACACACTTTCCCCTACTCAACCTTTCATAAATTAACTGATCGGGTTTTAAAAAGAAAATAAAACGGAGGGTTCTTAAAAGAAAATATTTTTGAATTTTTTTTTTGATTTTAAAAGATAAAATAGTAGAGTAGACTAATATGCACATCTCGGGACCCTCCGTATAAGCAGTTAAGTTTATATTAAGAATAATAATTTAAGTTAATTAAATCTGAGGAAGACGAGAGGGATCTTGAAGTGTTGACTCCTTTATAGAAGCGGGGCCAATACTAAGTAGAATGCACAACCCTCAAGTGTGGGCCCACACGAGAGTACTCCGCCAGGTCCTCGCGTATAGCGGGCTCCTCAAACCGCGGTCAAGTCTCTGGTCCTCGAACTTATTTTCTTCTTTGGAGGCTTAACTTCCGACCTGGAACACCATGCACCTCCCTTAGCTCTCACGTTTCGTACCGAAGGATCTCTCCTTAGGGTCAATCCCGAGTTTACCAACAACGTATCCCCTAAGAAGGTTAACGATCATGAAGACCGAGGGATCTTTCTTACAGTTGACTCAGGAGACTCGTATCCCCATTGGCTAACGACGTTGTACTAACGAGAACCAGAAATAGAATCCTTAACTTATTTATCCTTTAAGTGACACTTTATTATTTAGTGATCAATTGAATATAAAGTTGGTTAAATGAATGACAACTTAATAACCCAACCCATAACCTCCCGAGATGAATGAAATCCTTAACAAAGGTGGAACATAATCCTAAAGGCGTGCAATCCGAAGATCACTGGTGCGCCCGTAGGGAATCCGCCCTTTGCTAAGAAAGCCACTCAACTGCTGAATGAAACCCTTGATAAAGGTGGAACATAAACCTAAAGGCGTGCAATCCGAAGATCACTGGTGCGCCCGTAGGGAATCCTCCATTTACCTAGAAGATCATTCAGTCATCTGGTATGCACCAAAAATGTGTCACTCAGATCTGGTCCACTTCAGAAGCCAACCACCTTCATCAAACCATACATGTGTATCTACGCCGGTTCAACAGCAGTTCAACAACCATTTCTTTCAATGTTTCTCTCTCTAGAAAACCTCTATGTCCCCTTCTCTGATTCTCTCTCTACGAACAGCTGACCAAATCGGGAGCAACGTGGCCGGAATACGCCGCTGAAGAAGTTCATCTGAGAGAGACAGAGGATTCAGGGGAGAAATAGAGAGAGAGTAGGGGTTAGAGAGAGGGGGAAGTTTTGGGGAAAAGATGAGAGCAGAAACTTTGACAGTGGCATTCACATATATAAAACAAAAGTTTTTTTGGAAAACTCCCATTGCCCACAATACAACAAAGATATGCACCATCGAATTTTGTAAGTTATGCATCATGATTTATCAGAAGCCCGAATGATCTGTCTCACTACCGGTTTCCTTGCCTTGGATCTAGCTCGGGGTTACCAGAAGCTGATTATACCTCTAGTTGTTTAATTAAGTTAAAGTATTTTTAGTTATTAAATTAATCATCATTCAAACCTGCCACAAAGATAAATAAACAAGGATTAGAAAAAGATAACATAACAAATAACTAAAAATAAACTACTACTACTACTAATAATAAAAGTCTACAAATCGAAGTGGGTTCGGGAATAATGAAAAGATAAAACCATAACAAATAATCAACACATGAACATGGCTGCTCATAGACAAGCTCTCCATCTTCAAGTGATATGTATCTAACATGATCCTCACGACACTCGATGTTTTATTGCACAAACTACTCTACGATCCCATACTTGAGTGAATCAAGGTAGGACGAGGCCTAACCTTGGTGGGTGTGTTAGGAGGGCCCTAAGGCCTCCCAAGGGACCCCAAGATCTCTGCAAGACATCTGGAAGTCGACCCAAGAAGTGATCAAGTCAAGGTGGAATGGGATGATTAAATGGTGAGGGTTAGCTTGCTATTTATAGAGCTTCAGACAAAGCACGGCCGTGCCAAGAGGTGTCAAGGGCGTGCTCGCTGTCACACGTACGTTTTGTTGCTGCATGTCATAGGTAGGACTGTAAACGAACCGGACGGACACGGACGGAGCTTGTCCGTGTTCGTTTGTTAAGCTTTAAATATGTTCATGAACTGTTCGTGGACAATTTTCGAACATAAAATTTTGTCCGTGTTCGTGTTCGTTTGTAATTTGGTTGTTCACGAACTGTTCGTGAACATTGTCTGCGAACACAAACGAACACTAATGGACACAAACAGACACAAACGAACACAAACGAACGTTTGACTAGAAAATATAGATAAAACATTGTTAACGAACACAAACGGACGAACGAATATAAAATTTAAAACATTGTTATTGTAAGTTTCTTTATATATATATATATATATATATATATTAAAATTTTAAATATAAAATTTAAAAACCAAATGAACACAAACGAACAAGTATAAACGGACATAAACGAACACAAACGAACACGTTACCGAACGTTCACGAACATAAACGAACAAACGCGACCTATGTTCATGTTCGTTCGTTTAACTTAACGAACGAAATTTCTTGTTCGTGTTCGTTCATTTGCTAAACGAACGAACACAAACGGACTTCCCGCCGAACGGTTCATGAACTGTTCGCTGAAAGTTCGGTTCATTTACAGCCCTAGTCATAGGCTGTCTGTCCTCTTTGTCTTCAGCACGGCCATGCCAGGGGTATGGGCACGGGCGTGCACTGACTGCTGAGTGTGTTTTCTTGCTCTCCAAGTTTGCTGCATTGTCTTCTCGCATGCAGGGCCTTCGTGCAAGTAAGTGTGGGCGTGCTTGGTCATTCATGGACTGATTTTGTCACTGTTTAATCCCCGGGATTGTCTTCAAACATACAGGGAACAGGCTGCAAGTCTCGTATCTTTAGGAATCTCCAGTTTTTGCTTGTTTTCACCCGGAAATCCTCTGTTTCCGTCTTGGAGCTCCAGTTTCCTGAGAAATACAAATAGGAACGAATTAAGCACCAATTATCAATAATATAAGCGTAATTGTAACCTATTATGAGACTGTTTATGCCTGTTTCATATGTTAATTTTGTGAGTTATCAGTTTACTATGCTGTTGAGTTTAAACGTACGTTCCTCCAAATCACAAAAGTTTAAACGCACGTTCCTCCAAACAGTAATATATCATCTTCTTTAACTAATTGCTCTGTTTTTGTAGACGCACGTATATGATTGCATAGACGCACGTGTATACTCCTTAAACGCACTTACTAAAAACAATGAGAACCACATAATCAATTACATAAACGCACGTTGTAACCATTGGTTAACCCTGAACGCACTTTAATATCATCTTCATCATACAAAAACTGTTAAACCTAATTCACAACCTGTACATCTGTCTATCTGTAAATACATACACGATCATTGATTTTAATTAACAAACGTATAGTCAAAATCTAAAAGTAAGAAACCATACGATATTCACTCGAAAATAAATCGTTAAAAAAGTAGAACGATCGAAAAACAGAGCATGTTTATAATCGAAAAATAGCATTAGGTTTGATTGATTCGTGAATTGATTAGATGGTCAATCTAAAATACATAATCGTTCGAATTTGAATACAGAATTGAATAGAAATATTGTCGATTACAATTGAATCGTGATTGAATGATCAGAGATTAGCGAATAATAAAAGGACTAATTTACCCATTTAATCAACCAGGTTTAGGTTAAGTAAACTTAACCATAAATGACAGGTGGCATGATTTGGTGGCTTACTACACTTCTCACGTTAAGAAACTTTGTATCGTTTACTTTCTCATTAATTATATTGTCTTAGAAAATATAAGAGATATCATTTGAAGTTAAACGATTTATACAATCTATAACTTATAATAAAAGAATTGAACTTTGATGATATGGCATTCAATAAAGGCCTCAACCCCTCCTTCAATGTGCCACATGGCATCATGTAGGATTTTTTAACTTTTGAGTTTTTTTAATAAATCTATATCTATGTTACCTTATTAAGGAGGAGAGATGGCTAAGATAGTCATTTTACCATAATTTTAAGATGGGAGTTGAAGGGTTCCTTAACAAATATCCAATCTTTAGCCATTTTCTTCCCTTTATACCCCTCATGTATAAGTACAACATGTAATACCAATAGTACATGTGTAATACACACTTTATCTATACTATCTATAAAAGAATTTATAATTTATAAATCTTATATACATCTGTACAATAAAAATGATTTCTTTGATGCAAACTTTTCTATCTACTTTTCTTCTTAGTTTCATTGTTTATTTTCACCGAAATGCATGCTTACTTCAAAAATAATATTGTTAAAAGATATAAATGTGTGGTTAACTTTAGTCAACGAACATATGTTTTTAGAAACCAATTGAACAAGTTAATAACATATATTACCGGTGCTGCAACAAATAGAAACGATGCCAAATGTTCACTTGGTTCTCTGATAGTTTTAGTGTCCAAATTCATGTCTCATTGATAGTTTTGATAGTTATATTTCAACTTACAAATATTTTACTCTTATTTATATAACACGTTGATTGCTATATAGAGTACGATTACCGTACTGAATTGAACCGATGCTAAACAAAAGCCCGCTGCAACGCGCGGGGCATATTACTAGTATATTATAATTATTTTAGGAAAAGATAAGAATTTAAAAACAAAATTAAATTTTCTCTCTAATGTTTCCTCCCATAACTTTTAAACGTTAATATCTTTTATATACGAGATTTTCTAAAGAAAAAATATTACACCAAATTAACGAGCGTTTTATTATCTTTCCAACGAGTATCATAGTGCAATATAAAAAACGGAGAAAAAAAAACTATTTTTGTTGGATTTTGTTTTCAAATATATTTTACTCTACTAATAAATCACAAACGATAAACATAACTTCATAGGCAGAGATTCCTTTTTTTATATTTGAATATGATAACTTATGGCAGAAATCTGTTTAAAATAAATATTATTATTATTATTATTATTATTATTATTATTGTTATTGTTATTTATTAATCATGTATTGGCAAATCATTAATTATGTTGTCATAATAAATATTTTATTATGTTATATTAGATATTTCAACCCCGGGACACTCCCGAGATAAAAAGATTTTTTTTTATATTTGAATATGATAACTTATGGCAGAAATTTGTTTAAAATAAATAATAATAATAATAATAATATTTATTAATCATGTATTGACAAATTATTAATTATGTTGTCATATTAGATATTTTATTATGTTATATTAGATATTTCAACCCCGGGACACTCCCGGGATAAAAGCTAGTTAAAAATATATGAATTATATCTACTTGTCAGAGTCTGAGATCAAGTTTCGAGCAATGAGATTCTAAACGAGTAACTTTTACCAACTAAAATAATATGAGATATATGACCTCCCTCAAAAAATCGTCACATTATCATCTCTATTGTCATCTAATTATTTATTATTGACACATATATTTCACTAAAACATTAACATACTTTAAAAAACTTACAATAACCGTAAATCATTTTTACTGAATCATAGTTTTAGTTAAAAAAGATGTCTTTAGAAACTTCTAAAACTTTATAATTCTTTTATCTAAATAAAAATGATAAAAAGTAGAAAAAAAGTTAGAATGCACATGCTTAGGGTGTTAATAAAATGGAAATAACTTTCCACTTGGAGGCATCACAATGTGGTACTATACCACGTATCTACTATCTACCACCACCTATAACACGTTCTAGTATTTCAATATCCTTTCATTTTTTAATTTCATTTCATTTCTTGATTCCAAACAAGCATTAAATATATTTTATATTAAATATATGAAGTTAATGTGTATATTTGTAAGTAAAATGACAGTTTCTTACTTGTGATTGATGCCAGAATTGTAAAACGATAGTATCTTGTTAACCGCCAATTTACTGACCTTGAACAACCTAAAACCGGACATAATCATTGTAGAATTACAATCATAAGTCAAAATTACATAAAATTAGATAAATACTCACGTATAGTATAGTTTATATTATATAAGATTATAACCAATGCTCCTCCCTCACTCTTTTGGAGTTTGCCGGAAGAGAAGTACGTAGAATACTAAGGGGTTGTTTGGTAGCCTCTTAATCAACCTCTTAACTATTCAGGTCTGAATCATTCAGCATTCAGACTGTTTGTTTCAGCATCTGAATGGAATGATTAAGTGCTGAACCATTAAGCTAATAAGGGATGCTGAATGATTCAGCTCTTAACCATTCAGAGCCTCTTAACCATTCAGACCATCTTAATGATTCAGCACTTAATCAACCAAACAGCCCCTAAGTGTTTGTGAATTCAAACTGAATTATACCCGCTTCTTTCTTGACAAGTGGGTACAAAGTGAACATATCAACATCCTCTCCATTCTCCCATTTTTAATGGAATTGGTCTAGATGAAGTAATTTGCATGACATAGGTCATAAACCAACCAACCATCACATTGAACTTTCTTTGCACCTTTTGTTTAACATGATCAATGGATGAATAATCTTCTAAGAAAGTTTACAGTTCAATACAATCATCTAAGCTTGTAACTAACAATATTATAACGTTTATTAATGCGAGCCCATGATCCACGATAGATATCTAGGGTATCATCTTTACATATTGTTACCCTAGATACCTAAAGTAGTCCGTGAGCTGACACTATTAAACCTTAATTATAGTCCAATAGTAATATCTAGATTAGTTAAGATTATCTGGTGACGTTCCTCTTCTAATATCTCTCATCGCATGGCATTTAATGATATCGACAATTGTTCAAAGTAAGTATTTAAGTATTATTCCTCTTGATCGGTCATGTGTGACTTCACTTCAGATTTAATGGAACATTTGGTTTAACCTGAGACACGTTTCTTATGTGTTTTCTTTTTGTTCCAAAACATCCTTTTAGATAACAAAATGAACCATCGAGTTGGATAGCAACCCCTTGCAAACGAAGATAACACTCGAGCTCATTACTGGGATACCTTCAATTTTGTCGAATGAAATAGATTTCATGTTCATCATATGGGTTTCTAAGCCAAAGCATTGTTTCTTTCAAATGTTTAAACAAGGACCAATTACTTGTAACATGGTATTTATATGAAAGGTCTAAATACCATAAGTTATTTCATCGCCCATTTTTTGTCCCAAAAACATATATTTGATTGTTGCATCATTTATAAAAGACCTTCACCTTGAAACAAAGTCTCCAAGAATAGTAAATGACAGGGGTTCATTAAATGTCTTACTCACTTTATATTTTGAACGGCCAACAAATAGTTTATTAATAAGCTATACAGGCTACCAAAGGGCTTTTGGCCTAGTGGTATCAAGGTGTTAGATAAGACTTTGCCTTTCCAAATGGTGAGGGGTTCAAATCCCCTGGGTGACAAAAAAATTAGCCGTTCAAAAAAAAAAAAAGCTATACAGGCTAGCTAACACAACACTAGCTTATGAGATCGAGTAACAATGCCAAGGTAGTCACATATGCAAATTAACCCAAAGAAAATAAAAAATCAAACATCAAACAACTAAACACAACGAATCAAAATTACACCATTAATCTCATGTAAGCTCTTACGACTTCCACCGGCACCTAATCCACAGAAATCTCACTATTTATTAATTGAGTAAAACCAACCTTAGCCTAATTGGAAATTCATGTCCTTTTATCAATTTTTTTGCACCTATTTCAATTCACATCTGCTGAACCACCTTTAATTATTTTGCTGAACAATTTAATTAATTTTATATTTAAATAAAACCATCGATCATGTGAAAGATTGTTTACTACATTCGCCCACAGGTCCGGAATAATGATATAATTGGAAGGTCACGTGACGTAAATCGCTACTATGCAGCTGACACGTGCTCGAATAGTAGGGTAGGTATGAAGTCTCTAGCGACGCGTGTACTTTGAGGCACCCATGTGCGGCTACTACCGGGGGACGGGGCGTCACCAGAATTCGGCACGGGTACCCCATTACCAGCACGGTAACACCGCCGCCATCTGTGCTGGTAGAGTTTCCGTGAACCGTTTTCTGGTATTTTCTAACGAACTGGTACCTTGGTATCTTAATTGCAACAGTTGAATTTTTAGGGTTTTTAATTCTTTTTTTTGACTATTGAATGTAATTTGTGAATTTTAATAATTGTTCAAACGGTCATATTTTGTGACCATTTTTTAGCAAAGGTGTATAAAAACACATTGCAATCCCACGGTTTAGTAACAAAAAAATAGAAATTATATCCATACTTTTAAAAAAATGAGTGACGTTGACGTAGAAGATGATCAAGTTATCATTCTCCCCTCGAAGTGCACCCGATTTTCCACTCAGGCGATAGTAGCCTTGAGTTTCTCACGGACCTTGCAAAGCGGGCTGCAGAGCAAAACACAACATCTAAAAAAAGATACGTGCCACGTGATCGCGAGGGAGGCAAAGCTCGGTTAATAAATGACTACTTTGCTGAATTACCAAAATACACCGACGCATAGTTTAAACTAAGGTATCACATGTCGAGACGTCTATTTCTAAAAAATGTAGCAGATGTTGAAGTAAACTTCGAATGGTTCAGAGAGAGCATGGACAGTCGGTTTAGTGTAGAGGATGTGATTTGACACGAAAACAGGATTATATGATCATACAAGTTACAAAACCAGGTGCGGAAACCCTAGCTTTGAACAAACTGATGTAAACTCAAATCAAAACACAATCAAAGTCATTTTCAATACTTTTCATAGATTAACACATTCATAAAGTTGATTACAATCTCAAAACAGTTAATCTAACTCACACACAGACTCTCTCAAACTCTCCTGGAACAACACCTCAAAACACACACACCTAATGACTCTCTTAACATTACAAAATCACAAAATCTATTTATAGGCACTGCACATTCGCCCACTGTAAATGGTCGAATGTGAGTGTTTTCCACATTCGCCCATTTCCATGGTCGAATGTGTATCTCTTGTGTAGTTCCATTCTTGATTCGTCCACTTTACTCTACCTTCGCCCACTAGATATTCACCTTCGCCCAGATCCTTCTACATTCGCCCAGAACAGCCCTTCTAACACATGTTAACTATCCAATCACTAGTCGCAAAACGCATCTACAAACTCCCCCTCGACTATTGATTGGATCGTTTTCTGTCCTCATCCATAGCTTTGTTCAGCAACTTGATTCTGAGCTGTTTCTTCTGCTCTTTTGTCATCTTAGGCTCTAACCTTCTCTTCACCGGTTTTGACACGTTCGCCATCTTCACCATCTTGCCAAGTTTTCCCTCCAAATTACTACCCGCATTAATATCATATGCAAAGCAAACACCAACTACTTGAGTGTATTTCTTTGCCTGATCAGCGTCGTTCGGCTCATGATGAATCGGATTGTAAAAGAGCATGATGATGTCTTCAAAAGTGCAATTTATCAACCACATGGGATCAAATACATGCACATGCTTGTATTTATCCTTTCCATCTCTCAACACAATCACCGCTTCTGCCTTTCTCCAATCGTAATACCAGAAAATAAAGTCAGCACTGAAATGTTGAGGCATGGGCATTAAAGGTATTTTCCTCATCACTTCAGGTGCCTTATATATCAAGGTAACCCGCTTCAGCTTGGTTCTGGGATCAATATCCCTGTGAACTTTCCTCCGGGGATATTGTGGTTTGAATATATTCCATCTAGTTCTGCTCTCCCAAACCAGCTTGTCTGCGCACCAACCGGCATGAGTATTATTAACTGAAGCACCTGACATTGGAAATCTGCATAAATCTCTAACCGCCCAGTACGGTAGAGTTAGCAAATCAATGAATCTGTAAAAGTACAAGATCCCTGATTCCCACTTGGCAGCTAGACACTTCAGCCTGCCTAAGTATGTCCACCCAAGAGCTCTGCCTCTGAACTTAGCATTATGAAATCTATAAAAGTTTCCTTGAGCTTCAGGCTTCGGTCGGTTCTCATCCATTAATCTCAATTTCTTCAAATAACTCTTCAATTCATCAGATTTATTTGAAGATTCTGGCATATCAGCTCCAAATACTTTCTCCACAAACTCTGCACTTCTCTGCTTAGCCTTTTTCTTCGCAGAAGTGTTAGGAATTTCTGTAAAGTCAGGAAACACCACATCTTCATCAGTTTGTCTAAAGTATTGTGGATATTCCTCATGTGTTATATCTTCTATCTCCACTTCTTCAAATTCAGGGGTATCTTTATCATCAGAGTGACTTCCAATATCCTTTTCAGGAATATGTGGAATCGACTCATCAACAATAAATTCTTCAAATGTTTTCCCTACCCTCTGTGCAAGTCCATCTAAAATCTCCTTTGCCACAGATGCAGGTACTTCCCCTTCTTCTAAATCAGGATCGTTATATTCCAATTCATATCTCATATCGTCAGTTTGGAATATTTCAGCAAAACGACCTGTGAACTCAATGGTCCATTCTCTTCTTTCTAACATGTCCTTATAAACTTGTTTAGCATCATCAGTCAAGGACCTCACCTTCTCATTCCAAAATATACTTTCATCCGAATCAACATTCTCACCTTTCTTCTTCGAACTCGATTCTCCAGTATCTTTCTTCTTCTTTGAAGGTGGTCTTTTCTCAAATGTAAACTTAGACGTATCGTCTCCTCCATCATTATCATCATCACTGCTACTCTCATCTTCCTTTTGACTACCAGAACACTCTGCATCATCATCATCATCATTATTATCATCATCCCCATCATCACTCTTCTCCGATTCTTCATCATCCTCATCATCATCTTCCTCTTTATCAGACTCAGATGGTTCAAAATCAACCTGTTCTACTTCTTTTTCTTTATCTTCCTCACCCTCTTTCAACTTGGGTGCAACATTATACAGGTTGTCAATTAACTCACTCAGGCGTTTATTCTCAGCCTTCAACTCTTTGTTGTCTTCTTTAATAGCCTTAAACCTGTTTTTGTTCCTCAAACATTTTCCTTCAAGCTTTTTGTTCTTTGTTTCTAGCTTCTTTACTTTTTCATCAATTTCATCCTGATTCGACTTTGAAGCTACAACAATCTGAAGCATCTTTTCCTCATTCTGCTTGAACTTGGCTATTTCAGCTTGCTGAGCCACAATCATCTTCATCATATCATCCATCTTCTTATTCACTTGTTTCATAACTTCATCATCCACATTGACTTTCTTTGACTTGGATTTAGATCTAGATGGCTCAACTTCAGCTTCTTTCTCTTTCTGAGGCTTTGTGAACAAGTTAAGTACATTATCCAGTGCTACATTGAACTCATCCACTGGTAATGTTGTTGCCTCTTTAGTCTTCTGTTTCTTTGTGACTGGTGAAGATTGCTTTGATGACGTTCCAGCTTCAGGTAATCTTTTTCCTCTCAATAGTTGGTTTAACTCTTTCTCCCTAAGTTGCTTTGTACTAGTCTTTTTAGCCATGGTTTTGTGTTTAGGCTTGGGCAAGTTAACGACTACAGTTTCTCCTTCATTCAACTCATCCATATTCACACCAAACACTTCATCTTCAGCACTAACAGCCTTCTTGCTCTTCTCAGCTTCAGCAATTGATCTGTTCAATGATTCAGACTCACCAACCATAGTGGCCTTACGTTTGGTGGCCCGGAGATTTTCAGCATCCGAATCCCACTGTTCCTCCTCCTCTGTCTCTTCTGAGTCTACAGATTCTTCATCCACCAAACTTGTACCTTTCTTAGCAGTAGATTTCTTTCTCACAGCTTGTTGCTTCGAGCTTCCCTGATCAGTCTTTCCTTTGCCCTTCCCTTTGGCTCCAGGATTGACTACTTGTCTCTTCCTCTTAGTATTAGCATCAGCATATACCAAGGGATCATCATTGTCAGAATCACTATTAGGATGCCTAGCTGTATTCTTCCCTGGATCAGTGTAATCCTCTCTAGCTAAGGCTCCAAACAACCTTCTGTAAGGTGGTCTTTCATTGTCTGGCACACCCTTATAACCCTTCATTCTCACCAGGGTACGAATGTTCATGTGATCTTGCCCGATTATCTGAGTAGGATCCTTTTTCAAGTCAGGGTACTTGTGATCAAAAATCATCATCAAGAATCTTGGATAAAGCATGAACTTCTTAATCTTTAACCCTTTCAGCATCTCCAGCATATGATCCAATATCATCCCAGCAACATTAAATGGTTTGTTGAGAGTCAACGCAACCATTAATGAGCTCAAACTCTTCCTCATTACGTCATAGCCTCCACTAACACATCCAAACACATGTATGATGACGTGAGCAAAATACTTAAACTGCACGCTCAGTTTCCATTTGTACATTGAACCATCAGTGATAGGTCCTTTGTATTTCATCCTAAGGAAACAAGCTTTCTGCTCAGTCCATGAGAGTTCTCTTGGATCTTCACAAACTTCAAACTTAATCTGGAGAGCTTCTCTGATGTCAGCCTCTGTAATGAACATCTCCATCCCTTGAATCTTGCTCTTTATTATTGTCTGATTATCAAAGTAATCATACTTCGCGTTGTTGTAGAAATCCTCAACTATATCCTTGTAGATAATAGTTGGTGTAGCCAAAGCATAAACTACTCTGCATCTTTTCAGAAACTTGATTATGTCTGTAAACTCCACATTCTTCTCTACGTCCCCCAGATAAGCACAGCAATTGTGATTCTTCTCGAATGGCCATTTGCTCTTGCTCGAAGATTCACCTTGAACAGGTTCTGGGACTATATCAGGAACAACATTTTCAACTGGAATCTCCACATTCTCAGTCTGATCAGCCATCTAAACACACAAAATAAAAAACAAACGTCAAAACACAAAATCGACAAAAACTTAAAAATTTTAGGATTTTGAAATCCACATTCGCCCAAACATCATGGTCGAATGTAGTTTATTGTGGTCGAATGTACAACATTCTGGTCGAATGTGAAATGATATTGACTAATAATATACATTCGCCCTTTTTTAAGTACCTTCGTCCAAACATTTCCACATTCGTCCATTCGATGGCCCGAATGTGAAACTTGTTCTTCCCTAAAATTCAAAAATTTTGTAAACATGTTTTTAATCCTTTGTTTTGATTCAGTCATAGTCTAATATGGCCGATAATCACTCGTGTATGACCAATTGCTCTTTATTTTCATTATATGTCAGTTTTATTAGAGAAATTAGGGTTTATATTCAAAAATCAATCGATTACCCAATTATAAACTGTAATAACCCTAATTTGTTATCCATTCTCCCCCTAAAACTGTCATATAATGAAATACAATCAAAATAAAGCTCAATCCAACACTCTAAATCCCTAAAACTCAAACCCTAGGTTCGTATCTAAAAACGATGATACCAGCTTCATTCCTTCTTCATTACCTGTAAACTTGATATAGAAATGATCAGTAACACGTCAGGAACAAAATGCACAAGCAAGAGAAACAAAAGCAACAAGGTCTGGTACTTGATAAAAATTTTGAAAAATTTCGAATGAGGGGCGAATCTGTGTCTGGTATATATATAGACTTCTACGTTCGCCCGTTGGAAGTGGACGAATGTGGGAGAATTCCACATTCGCCCCAACTGAATGGCACGAATGTAAAACTTTGTTCACCCGAAAGTGGATTGTGATTAGTAATCCACATTCGCCCGTTTTCACCAACCCGAATGTAGAGAATTTTCCACATTCGACCCATTTAAGGGGCGAATGTGAAATGGAAAATTCTGAAAATTTGCCAAATCACGAATTCGAATCCCGTTCAACATTTTTCAATCCGTTTAGCTTTCAAAACACATATTTTCACATTTAGAATGATACAAAGCCCAGATGGTGTTGTCAAATCTTAGAAATTGACTATCAAGCATCCCCGGTTATCAAAAATAAAGCAGAAATGCAAAAATTTTGGATTTTTTTTTGAAATTTTATCAAAACACACCTAAAATCTTTTTGGAGTTTGTATCTTTTTGACAATAAAAGTAAATGGTAACAAAATAAAATGCAGCAAAGTAAATGAAAGCAGTAAACTTTTTGTGAAATCCGGTCAGAGGATCATATCAGTTTTCTGAGAAATCTGAGCACAGCGTTGATCTATTTGTTTAATATTATCATTAGAAGCAGTATGTGACACGACAATTGCTGATATTGTGGTCCACGTAAGATCACATGCAGACAATTACGCAATGCTTTAAAATGATACGAGTTAGGTGTATTAGACTAACACGATGTGGTGCCCACACACACGACATACTCCCGTATCAAGTAATTGCACAAAGCTTCGTCGTAACGCGTGATTATGCCAAAGTTATCCGTAAAAGTTACAAAGTATATAGCACAGAGGTGTACAGGTCAGCAATTGAATGCAGCAGAGTAACATGTGCGTATACACTAGGTTGAGGCTGATATTAATCACTGATTTGCATCAGATGATCAATACGATGTAATAATGATCTATAATCAGTTAAAACATAAAGTTCCTCAATTCGGTAACTTCCGGTTTTGGCAATTAAGCTCTTTTAGCAAACATTCTGATAAAACTAGGTCCGTAAATCAATACGACAAAAGTTTATCAGAATATCCCGGATAACCATAACATAACGACCCGAAACCTCAGATTTTGGCAATCCTATCAAACGAAATTACGGTACTAAGACCATATGCCCATGAGGTGTTCAGCCACGAACGCGTAGTTCGTTATGTTTGTATCACTAATGCACGCAATATTTAGTCTACGAAGCCTATCAGCATATCACACGTAGTCAACATACGCCTCATTATACTATACAATTCTTTAGCCTGTGTCAGATCCCCACTGATGTACTATCATTTCCTCTGTTTACTAGGAAATCATTTTTGATTTTCTAATTTTTAGGTCTTTTTGAATTTTATAATGTTTTTGGTTTTTCTGATAAAATGGCTCCCCCTAAAATAAAGAACATATTTTTGGGTTTTTGTTTAAAAATTTGAAAGAAACAATCCACTCGAAAGCATCAACTTCTTTGAGGATTACGATAGTAAAGAGAAATTCCCAATTAGCAAAGAGAAATTCCCAATTAGCAAAATATAAAAACTAAAAACTAAAAAGCGATAAACCGAGGTGCCGATTAGTCCTGTTTTTCCTTTATATTGTTTACTTTTAAAAGATATTCAAAGCGTAATCGGTCAAAAGCTTTTGTAAACAAATCTGCACGTTGGTAGTCAGTATGAATTTTGATCATATCAATCAATTCCTTAGCGTAACAATCACGGATAAAATGATATTTGATCCGGATATGTTTCGCTTTAGAATGATTTTCAGTATTTTTAGTTAATGCAATTGCGGCTTCGTTGTCACAGTGAATAGGGGTTTTAAGAAACTGCAAACCGTAATCCACCATCTGTTGTTGGATCCAGAGTACTTGCGAACAGCAACTCGAGGCTGCAATGTACTCGGCTTCACAGGTAGATAGAGCCACGGAAGTCTGTTTCTTACATTGCCAGGTGATTAACCTGCTCCCTAAAAACTGGCAACCGGCTGTAGTAGATTTGCTATCTTTGTCGCAGCCGCCCCAATCTGCATCACTAAAAGCGATAAAATCAAAATTATCATCATTAGGGTACCAAAGTCCTTTTGAGGGACAACCCTTCAGATATCTAAGGATACGCTTGACCGCCGTCAGATGACTTTGTTTCGGCTTCGATTGATAACGTGCACAGAGACACGTTGCGTACATAATATCTGGTCGAGACGCCGTCAAATACATCAGAGATCCGATGATTGCTCTGTATGTAAATGGGTCCGTCAGCTCCCCCTTAGCGTCCACTCCAATCCCGTGATTGGGTTGAATCGGGGTATCCATCGGCTTTGAGTCCTCCATCTGGAACCGGCTCAAGATGTCGGAGACATATTTTGTCTGGTGAATGAAGATCCCGTCGGGTCTTTGGTCCACCTGCAAGCCTAAGAAAAACTGCATCTCCCTCATTGCGCTCATTTCGAACTTTTCCTGCATGACAGTTTCGAACTCCCTGCATAAAAGCTCGTTAGTTGAACCAAATATTATATCATCAACGTAAATCTGCACTAGAAGCAAATCATCTCCCGTCTTCTTCGTAAAGAGGGTGCAATCGACGAGGCCGCGCTTAAATCCTTTGGAGATGAGGTATGTACTTAGCTCCTCGTACCACTGTCTCGGAGCCTGGTGCAAGCCATATAAAGCTTTGTTCAGCACGTAGACCTTATCCCGGTGGATTGGGTCCTCAAAGCCTAGTGGCTGCCCGACAAACACCTCTTCCTTGACTTTCCCGTACAGAAATGCGCTTTTAACGTCCATTTGATAGACTTTGAATTTCTTGTATGAAGCAAACGCAAGGAACATCCGAATAGCTTCAATTCGTGCTACCGGTGCATAGATTTCGTTATAATCAATCCCTTCGATTTGATGGAAACCCTGCACGACCAATCTGGCTTTGTTACGAACAATAACCCCACGATCATCCTTCTTGCACTTAAACACCCATTTAGTGCCTATCTTCTTCCTATCCGGCGGCAAATCCGTAAGCGTCCAAACTCCCAATTTCTGGAATTGTAATAACTCCTCCTGCATAGCTTCCACCCAGGCATCATCCTTCAAAGCGTCCTTGTATGTCCTTGGCTCTACCTGCGACACATAACACGCGAACGACCAATCATTTTGACTACCAGATTGTTGAATTTTGGCATATAAAGCTAAAGCACCAAAACTCTCTGGCGAATTAACACTTTTAAGCTGCCCTCTGGTCATAACACTGCTTCCAGGATCACCGATAACTTGCTCCAGCGGGTGAATACGATGAATCCGAGATTCCGGATAATCAGGTACTTGCACTCCCGTCTGAACAGTCAAGTTCTCTACAGCATCCAGATCATGACCCGTATTTGATGATGAAGCCACATCTGAAGTTGGAGTTGGGTTCACTGGCGGTGCCTCTGGTTCTTCAGCTTGTTCAAGAATAGCTTCTTCAAATTGTTCATCTTCAGATTCTGAAGTGTCTAATGAAGTTGAAGCCTCTTGAAACACTTCTTCCTCTTGTATAGGAGCATTGGTATCATTAGAAGCTGGTAGGGGGTTCACGGTGATCGGACGCACCAACGGTGAAGTTGTTGCATTTTCACACTCATAAAGTAATCTGATAACAGCTTCTTCAACCAAGCTATCTAGATTGAATGATTCAAAGAAATCTTTGTAATCAAACATCCAATCAGGACCCGTGCCCTGAAGATTTTGCGTATATCGTTGAACTTCCACGTTAGCCCAGTCTTCCACTCGACGAGTTCGCTTGTTGTATACCCGTTTGAGAGGGGTTGCATATCCAACAAAGTAACCCTCTTCGGCTTTAGGACTAAACTTCTCGCTTGGATTTAACATAGTGCATGGCGCCCCAAAAGGTTCTAGATACTCTAAGTTCGGCTTTCTTCGGTGTAACAGCTCATAAGATGTTTTACCAAACTTCTTCACTGGTAGAACCCGATTTAATGTGTAATTTGCTGCATAAATCGCCTCATTCCAGAACATTACTGGAAGATTTGAATCAGCAAGCATTGTTCTAGCCGCTTCAATTAGAGTCCTATTCTTTCGTTCAGCAACACCGTTCTGTTGTGGGGTATACGGAGCCGAATATTCATGATGTATCCCTTTGCTTTCACAAAGTTCATCCATCTTGGCATTTTTGAACTCCGTCCCATTGTCACTCCGAATTCTCTTAATCTTCACATTGTAGAGATTCTCCAATCGAGTGAACAGAACTTTTAGGTTGATAAAGGTGTCACTTTTATTCTGCAAACACATCACCCATGAAAATCTTGAGTAATCATCAGTGACGACTAAACAATAGAGCTCTCCAAGATGACTTTTGCGCTTGACCGGTCCGAAAAGATCCATGTGCAATCGCTCAAGTGGCATCTCAACAGAGTTAACTTTCTTCACTTTGTGGGACTGTTTGTGTTGCTTCCCCTTTTTACAACTCACGCACTTGTCATTCAGATGGAAATGTTTCACGTTTACTCCATCGACAAGCCCATTTCTCACAAGTTGGTTCATTTTCTTCAGATGAATGTGCCCCATTCTTCGGTGCCACATTATCGATTCTTTCTCTGTCGCTTTTGATAGAAAACACGTTATCTGCCCCTGTGATGTCATTGCCTTGGACATATCAAGAATGTATAGATTGTTGACGCGAGGTGCCTTCAACATTATCCACTCTATCGGAATTGTAAAGCCCGGTTTCAGAATATAGCAGGATTTGTCATCAAAATGCACAGTAAATTGTTTATCACATATTTGACTGACACTCAACAGATTATAATCAATCTGCTTCACATACGAAATCCGCTCGAAACTCACTATCCCATTGCTCACACTTCCTTCCATTGTGATATATCCACCTTTATTTCCCGCGAAAGCTACATACCCTCCATTGATGTTCTTCACGTCGAACAGCAACGCAAGATCCCCTGTCATGTGGCCTGAAGCTCCACTATCAACAATCCAAAGACTGCTAATAGGGCCAGCTGAAGCTCCCTGCACACAAAAAGTAAATCAGTTAGTTCTTTCGGGGGACCCAAGCCTGAGTCTTGGGTCTTTGAACATCAGGTTTCAAAGTAACATTTTCACAAGCATTTTCAACAACTTTTTGATCAATCTTTTTCTGATTGTTCAAAACAGTTTCCTTTTTCTCATTAACTCTTGAAGTTGAGGCTCCTGGAGTACCATTGGGTGTCCAAGATTGTTCAGACCTTTTCAAGATACGAATCTGAGACTTTGGGTTCTCAGTCGGTTTCTGAACATTGTTAGCAAATGTAACTTTCTTGGTAACCTTATCTGATTTAACAGACTTAGGTCCAACATTTGATTTGACAATCGGTTTTGATGGAACCTTTTGCCTATCAACTGTTGCGTTCACCACAGGCTTCCTCCATGATTGTTCCATAACAATCCGATTCCTTCGATCATATTGCATTGGACGAGTGTTCCTCATTTGGTGAAAATTGTTTTGATTATAAAACTGTTGTGGTTGTTGAGGAACAACTCTCCTATGTGGTGGAACATAATGATCAATCGGTTTTCTCATGGAATTCCTCACTTCAACCTCGTGCCTCTTATGCCTTACATATGGGCACTGAGCAAGTAAATGCCCTCGTTCCCCACATTTAAAGCATGCACGGTACTCTTCAAAAACATTCGGAGCATTTGGTTGAGCAAATGATCTAACAGGGTATTGATCATTATACTGTTGCTTTCTTAAACTCTCAGGGAGTGGCCCTTTTGAGTAAGTAGGCTCATTAAAACCATTAGCTCTGTTTTTGGGTCGAACAAACTCTGTGACATGGACCTTTGGTTCTTGAGGAACATCCAAATACAATTTCTTTAATAAAGCTGGTGGAATCTCATTTGTTCTCTCATGTTTTGGGAACCAAATGGTGCTTTCTTGCCAAATCTTTTCTATTTTAGCATAGTTGGCATTTTTTATTGGAAAGTCCTCGTCAGAAATGATCTTATCGGATCCTTCCATCCGATAGAACACCTTGACAGGTTTGTCACATTGTTCATTCTTAACACTCTTTTCAATATCTTTCTTAACCACATTTTTCTCAAGATCTTTCTTCACAACATTCTTATCAGACTTCTTTTCACGATGAGCATTTGCCATTGGAATCACAATCTGAGATGGTGAAACTGGTTCATTTGTAATGATGTGATTTTCTTTTGGAATTTCACATGCATTAACAGTTTGATTACAACCAGTGTCATCACTCTCAGTGTCTGAATCTACACTCTCAGCAGTAACACCCTCATCATTGATACCTAAAATCGGTCTAACATCGGAATGTGGATCACCAATACTCGAGGTATTAGATTCATTTTCCGATGCTGTGTCTGATTTTACCGAACTCTCCGGTGTCACTTGGTGACAATTATGATTTTCAAAGAGAACCGGAGATGGTACAGACCGATAATTGGTAGTTTGATCATCTATGATGTGGTCTACTACATAAGCAATATGCTTATAGCTTTCCAGCTTTTTGTTTACTTTCTCAGCAAAGCATTTGATGGCGGCCATTTCCAACTTGGTATTTTCAATTTCATTGATATAGTTATTAATTGCCAATTGTTTTAAAGACAAAGTGTTTTTCAAGTCGGAAATGTCCTTTTTATAGCCATCTAAAACTTTGTTGAAAGCATTCAACTCTTTGCGAGTAGATTGACTGTTCATGATAGCACTATCACGTTGAACACGGAGTTGTTTATTCTCCTCAGTCAATCTATCACATGTACCACAATATTTATCACTTGTAACATCAGTACTACACTCAGAACTTACAGGTTTTGGCGGATCAGTCATGGCCATCAATGCGAAATGAGCTTCCTTTCCTGCAAAGAATCTGGAATAGTCAATCTTGGTGAAAGCATCATCTGCAATGCACGACTTCCTTGTCATCAGAAAATCCGCTTCTGCTAGCAACTGATCTATATCATCATCTAGAGAATCAACACTTGCTTCCGTATCCGATTCACTGTCTGAATCAGAATAAACCGATTCACACTCCTCAGGAACATTAGAAACAGTATCAATCACAACTCCAGAATTTGTCTCTTCAGCTTTAACCTCAACATTAACCTTAACAGGTTCAGTTTCCACATCCATCTCAGCCTCAGACTCATCACTTTCAACCTCAGTTTCTACCTTCTCCTCCACCGACACTGATTCTTCAATATCAACCTGATATGCAACACAAGCCACATTTCCACCAGTAGTGATTTCTTCAACACCTATCTGCATACTCGACGAGTCAAACCTCTCATCTTGTTGAGTCACCAATGCTTGATTCTGATTGGTATTCTGATGTGTTTCATTTGGTGTAGTTATTGGTATGACTGTTCGGTTGGCATTGTTGGGTGTTTGGTTTTGTGTCTGGTTTGGTGTGTTTGGTTGTCTATTTTGGTTGCTATTAAAGTTGTTTTGATGGTTTTGGTAATTGTTGTTGTTTTGGTAAGAAACTTGGTTTTGGTTTTGTTGTTGACGATTCTGATAGTTTGCATTGAATGGGTTCCTATTTCCTTGTTTTGGTGGCTGGGTGCATTCTCTTTTAAAGTGACCTTTCCCTCCACAGTTAAAACAAGTAACTTTCTCCTTATTGAACCTGTAGGTTGTGTTAGGAGAAGTTCCCAAATCCGTTCTACCTGTCTTGTCGATAAATTCTGTTGCTCTTCTCATAATGCTCGCAAAGGCCCATTGGATATCAATGAGTTCCATCTCTTCCTTGTCAATCTGTGCGTAGTCTTCATTGGTTAAGTTGTTATTCCCAATTTGACTAGCAACTAATCCATTGTAGGATGAGACCATTGCAGAGACTAATGCAATATGTTGCTGAGCAACTTCAACTGTCACATTACCCAAGTTAGAAGTCTCCAAAACCACCGTTTGTTGATTAGGTTGGTTCATTGGTTGTTGAGATTGGCTAGCAGTGTAGAAAGCTGCTTGTTGCATTGGGGAGAATGGTGGAATGTATGAATTGTTGTATTGTTGTTGTGGTGATGGTTGTGAAAAGGATGATGTCTGTTGATGATAGTTGATGTTAGGTGATTCCATAACATTGGATATACATGCAACATGTGGTGCTACTAGCCCTCCTGAGCTTGATGTACTAGCTGGAACTGGAGATCCTCCAAAGTATAAGTTGGGATTCTGAGGAATCTGTGCTCTTCTAGCTTTCCTCTTCTCTTCCAATTCTTTGTTTTCCAGCTTCTCTATGAACTCCTGAATAGACCAGTATTGATAAGCATCTTTTTCCTTAAGGACTTCCACATGCTGATCCCAGTTTGGTGGTAATGCATCTGCAAACTTATCCACCTGCTTTGCCATAGGAATCTGTATACCATAGCTAGACAATTCAGATAACAAATGATTATATCTAGGAGTTAGTTCTTTCAAAGTTTCATTTCCAATATACGAAAAATTCTCAAACTCCTTTCTCAGTTCTTCCATCCTTAGACCTCTAGTCTTCTCATTGCCATCATGCCTTCTTTTAAGTGCTTCCCATAGTGCCTTGGATGTTGTGCACGTCCCAAACTGATGCAACAGATCGTTTGTGATAGCCTGTGTCAATTGGGAAAACGCCTTCTTCTCCACAGCAAACTTCTTTTTCTCATCCTCAGCCATGCTCTCCAATGGCACTGGTTCACCTGTATTCTCTAAAACTGGTGGTGTGTAACCTTTAGCAATCATGTTCCATGCTTCAGCACCTTCCACTCCCATGCCTTCCAAATGTATCTTGAACTTTTTCTGCCACTGATTGTATTCTTGAATCTCCATAAGCTTCGGTGGCCGATTCCCGCTACCTGAAGACAAATCATTAATCAGTGTGGAAATAGCATTTGTAGCTTGAGTGTTTACCACCGCTGCTGCTACTCCCCAGTAGTCAGATTGTGGTGCTGGAGGTGCACTTTGAGTCATATAGTTAACCGGCTGTGAAGACTGTGTGCTCGTCTTCTGTGCTGCCACCGTCCATGGGTCCATCACCTGCTGTTGTGATTGTGTAGTTGCTGGTGTCGGAGTAGTCGGAAAATTCCACATGATCACGAACTTCGAGAAATTCAACACTTAGAAAATTTTCCAAAAACTAACTCTAGGTTCGCCCAAAATAGCTTCACCTTCGTCCCTTTCTGATGTAGGTTCGCCCAAACAGTGATACCCGAATGTAAAATCTCACCAGAAAGTAAAAACACACAAACACTTTTCACGTTCGCCCAAAATAATCCAGGTTCGCCCGTTTTAGTTCCAGGTTCGCCCGCCCGATCAATCGAATGTGAAAAATGTGACCCGAATGTGAAAAATTCAACAGAAAAATTCTAGGTTCGCCCAAAATGTCCTAGGTTCGCCCAAAAATTTTTCAGATTCGCCCAGAAAACTACACCTTCGACCACTCTGTTCCAGGTTCGCCCATATCTGATTTTGAAAAACGGTTACACTTTGAAAAACGGTTATTTTGATCTCTGATTTTCAAAAGTTTGTGAATTTGAATGATCTTGATCAGGTTTTGCTTCGGAGATGATTTGGAAGAAGTTTAATTCTTGGAATTTTGAATTTTAACCACAAAATCAACTCTAAATCTTTCAAAAACACTCAAAAACCATTTTTATGCAAAAACAGATGTGAATTGATCAAAATAATGTCCAAATCAGCTCTGAGTTTATCAATTTGTTGTTGTATGATCCTCTACGCTCTGATACCACTTTGTAGAGGATGTGATTTGAC
Source organism: Ambrosia artemisiifolia (assembly GCA_032199755.1). Classification (NCBI taxonomy): domain Eukaryota; kingdom Viridiplantae; phylum Streptophyta; class Magnoliopsida; order Asterales; family Asteraceae; genus Ambrosia; species Ambrosia artemisiifolia. The sequence continues at coordinate 12,014,702 of CM063514.1, forward strand.
ACGAAAACAGGATTATATGATCATACAAGTTACAAAACCAGGTGCGGAAACCCTAGCTTTGAACAAACTGATGTAAACTCAAATCAAAACACAATCAAAGTCATTTTCAATACTTTTCATAGATTAACACATTCATAAAGTTGATTACAATCTCAAAACAGTTAATCTAACTCACACACAGACTCTCTCAAACTCTCCTGGAACAACACCTCAAAACACACACACCTAATGACTCTATTAACATTACAAAATCACAAAATCTATTTATAGGCACTGCACATTCGCCCACTGTAAATGGTCGAATGTGAGTGTTTTCCACATTCGCCCATTTCCATGGTCGAATGTGTATCTCTTGTGTAGTTCCATTCTTGATTCGTCCACTTTACTCTACCTTCGCCCACTAGATATTCACCTTCGCCCAGATCCTTCTACATTCGCCCAGAACAGCCCTTCTAACACATGTTAACTATCCAATCACTAGTCGCAAAACGCATCTACATTTAGAAAGAGTTTCACGCCCATGCAAAAAGTATCTTCAGCAGTGAAACAACTCGCAACCGGTAATCATTCAGACGAATACGATGAGTATTTATGTATGTCTGAGAGGACGTCGCGCGAATGTTAACATTTTTTTTTGCATTGTCGTCATTAAGTTATACGGGGCTGAGTTTTTACGAAGACCAACAAGTCATGACATTGCATGTTTGTACGAAGCACACGAAGAAAGACATCACCTTCCCGGCATGATCAGTAGCATTGATTGCACTCATTTAGTATGGCGAGCATGTCCTAGGAAATTACGAGGACAATATATGCGAGACGATCACCAATACCCTACGGTCATGCTAGAAGCGGTTGCTTCGCAAGATATGTGGTTTTGACATGGATTTTTTTGGCCCCCCAGTTCACTCAATAAAATAAATGTCCTCCAACAATCCCAAGTTTTTCTTACCCAACGAAATGGAACGGCGCCACAGTGTCCATTTACTTTAATTGGCCACTTATATAAACGTGGATATTATCTTACCGATGGCATCTGCCCAACCTAGTCAACGTTTGTGAAAGCGTTTCGATATTTGACTGACCCTAAGGAAAAGAAATTCGTTAAGGCGCAAGAGGCGGCAAGAAATGTAGATGCGTTTTGCGACTAGTGATTAGATATGTTAACATGTGTTAAAAGAGGCTGAAGGGGCGAAGGTAATAAGAATGGGCGAAGGTGAATTACAAGAGGGCGAAGGAAGAAGATCAATGGACAAATCTGGAAGGAACTACACTGAGAAGACACATTCGACCACTTGCAGTGGGCGAATGTGGAAAAGACTCACGTTCGACCAGTTGAAAGGGGCGAACGTGCAGGTCCTATATATAGTTTTTGTGATTTTCTAAGTTTAAGCAAGTCATTGAGTGTGTGTGTTTTTGAGGTGTGTTCCAGAGAGGTTTGAGAGAGTTTATGTGTGTGCTAGATTAACTGTAATTGAGTTGTAATCAAGTATTTGAAAGAGTTAATCTATGAAAAGCTTTGAAAATGACCTTAAATGTGTTTTGATTTGAGTTTACATCAGTTTGTTCTAAGCTAGGGTTTCCGCACCTGGTTTAGTAACTTGTATGATCATATAATCCTGTTTTCGTGTCAAATTACATCCTCTACAAAGTGGTATCAGAGCATAGAGGATCATACAACAACAAATTGATAAACTCAGAGCTGATTTGGACATTATTTTCATCAATTCACATCTGTTTTCACATAAAAATGGTTTTTGAGTGTTTTTGAAAGAATTAGAGTTGATTTTGTGGTTAAAATTCAAAATTCCAAGTATTAAAGTTGTTCCAAATCATCTCCGAAGCAAAACCTAATCAAGATCATTCAAATTCACAAACTTTTGAAAATCAGAGATCAAAATAACCGTTTTTCAAAGTGTAACCGTTTTTCAAAAGTCAAAATGGGCGAACCTGGACATTAGTGGTCGAAGGTGTGAGTTTTTGGTCGAAGGAGAGTGTTTTTCTGGGCGAACCTAGAGATTAGTGGGCGAACCTAGAATTTTACAGTTGAATTTTTTACATTCGGGTATCATTTTTCACATTCGGCTGATCGGGGGTACGAACGTAGAATCAGAACGGGCGAACCTGGAGTAGAATTGGGCGAACGTGGAAAGTGTTAGTGTGTTTTTACTTTCTGGTGAGATTTTACATTCGGGTGAGTGTTTCTGGGCGAACCTACTTCAAAAAGGGACGAACCTGAAGCTTTACTGGGCGAACCTAGAGCTAGTTTTTGGAAATTTTTCTAAGTGTTGAATTTCTCGAAGTTCGTGATCATGTGGCATTTTCAGACTCCGACACCAGCAACTACACAACCACAACAGCAGGTGATGGACCCATGGACAGTGGCAGCACAGAAGACGAGCACACAGTCTTCGCAGCCGGTTAACTACATGACTCAAAGTGCACCTCCAGCACCACAGTCTGACTACTGGGGAGTAGCAGCAGCGGTGGTAAACACTCAAACTACAAATGCTATTTCCACACTGATTAATGATTTGTCTTCAGGTAGCGGGAATCGGCCACCGAAGCTTATGGAGATTCAAGAATACAATCAGTGGCAGAAAAAGTTCAAGATACATTTGGAAGGCATGGGAGTGGAAGGTGCTGAAGCATGGAACATGATTGCTAAAGGTTACACACCACCAGTTTTGAAGAACACAGGTGAACCAGTGCCATTGGAGAGCATGGCTGAGGATGAGAAAAAGAAGTTTGCTGTGGAAAAGAAGGCGTTTTCCCAATTAACACAGGCAATCACAAATGATCTTTTGCATCAGTTTGGGACTTGCACAACTTCTAAGGCACTATGGGATATGCTTAAAAGGAAGCATGATGGAAATGAGAAGACTAGAAGTTTGAGGACGGAAGAACTTATAAAGGAGTTTGAGAATTTTTCTTATGTTGGAAATGAAACTTTGAAAGAACTAACTCCTAGATATAATCATTTGTTATCTGAATTGTCTAGCTATGGTATACAGATTCCTATGGCAAAGCAGGTGGACAAGTTTGCAGATGCATTACCACCAAACTGGGATCAGCATGTGGAAGTCCTGAAGGAGAAGGATGCTTATCAATACTGGTCTATTCAGGAGTTCATTGAGAAGCTGGAAAACAAAGAATTAGAAGAGAAGAGGAAGGCTAGGAGAGCACAGATTCCTCAGAATCCAAACTTATACTTTGGAGGATCTTCAGTCCCAGCAAGTACAAGCTCAGGAGGGCTAGTTACACCACATGTTGCATGTATATCCAATGTTGTGGAATCACCTACCATTAACTACCATCAACAAACTTCATCTTTATCACAACCATCACCACAAGTTCCATACAACTATTCATACATTCCACCATTCTCCCCAAAGCAACAAGCAGCTTTCTACACTGCTAGCCAATCTCAACAACAACCAATGAACCAACCTAATCAACAAACGGTGGTTTTGGAGACATCTAACCTTGGAAATGTGACAGTTGAAGTTGCTCAGCAACACATTGCATTAGTCTCTGCAATGGTCTCATCCTACAATGGACTAGTTGCTAGTCAAATTGGGAATAACAACTTGACCAATGAAGACTATGCACAGATTGACAAGGAGGAGATGGAACTCATTGATATTCAATGGGCCTTTGCAAGCATAATGCGAAGAGCAACGGAGTTTATTGAGAAGACAGGTAGAACAGACTTGGGAACTTCTCCTAACACAACCTACGGGTTCAATAAGGAGAAAGTGACTTGTTTTAACTGTGGAGGGAAAGGTCACTTTAAAAGAGAATGCACCCAGCCACCAAAACAAGGCAATAGGAATCCATTCAATGCCACCTATCAGAACCGTCAACAACAAAACCAAAATCAAGTTTCTTACCAAAACAACAACAACAACTACCAAAATCGTCAAAACAACTTTAATAACAACCAAAATAGACAACCAAACACACCAAACCAGACACAAAACCAAACACCAAACAATGCTAACCGAACAGTCATACCAATCACTACACCAAATGAACAACAAAATACCAATCAAGCATTGGTGACTCAACAAGATGAGAGGTTTGACTGGTCGAGTATTCAGATAGGTGTTGAGGAAATCACTACTGGGGGCAATGTGGCTTGTGTTGCATATCAGGTTGATATTGAAGATTCAGTGACGATGGAGGAGAAGGTAGGAACTGAGGTTGAAAGTGATGAGTCTGAGGCTGAGATGGATGTGGAAACTGAACCTGTTAAGGTTAATTCTGAGGTTAATGTTGAGGTTGAGACTGAAGAGACAAATTCTGGAGTTGTGATTGATACTGTTTCTGACATTCCTGAGGAGTGTGAATCGGTTTATTCTGATTTAGACAGTGAATCGGATACAGAAGCAAGTGTTAATTCTCTGGATGAAGACATTGATCAGTTGCTTGCAGAAGCAGATTTTCTGATGACAAGGAAGTCGTGCATTGCAGATGATGCTTTCACAAAGATTGATTATTCCAGATTCTTTGCAGGAAAGGAAGCTCATTTCGCATTGATGGCCATGACTGATCCGCCAAAACCTGTAAGTTCTGCATGTAGTACTGATAATACAAGTGAAAAATATTGTGGTACATGTGATAGATTGACTGAGGAGATTAAACAACTCCGTGTTCAACGTGATAGTGCTATCATGAACAGTCAATCTACTCGCAAAGAGTTGAATGCTTTTAACAAAGTATTAGATGGCTACAAAAAGGACATTTCCGACTTGAAAAACACTTTGTCTTTAAAACAATTGGCAATTAACAACTATATCAATGAAATTGAAAACACCAAGTTGGAAATGGCAGCCATCAAATGCTTTGCTGAGAAAGTAAACAAAAAGCTGGAAAGTTATAAGCATATTGCTTATGTGGTAGACCATATTATTGATGATAAAACAACCAATTATCGGTCTGTACCATCTCCGGTTCTCTTTGAAAACCATAATTGTCACCAAGTGACACCGGAGAGTTCGGTAAAATCTGATTCAGCATCGGAAAATGAATCTAATACTTCAAGTATTGGTGATCCAAATTCCGATGTTAGACCGATTTTGGGGATCAATGATGAGGGTGTTACTGCTGAGAGTGTAGATTCAGACTCAGAGAGTGATGATACTGGTTGTAACCAAACTGTTAATGCATGTGAAATTCCAAAAGAAAATCACATCATTACAAATGAGCTAGTTTCATCATCTCAAATTGTGATTCCAATGAAAAAGATTCATTGTGAAAAGAAGTCTGAAAAGAATGTTGTGAAGAAAGATCTTAATGTGGAAAAGAAAGATCTTGATAAGAATGAAAAGAACGAACAATGTGACAAACCTGTCAAGGTGTTCTATCGGATGGAAGGATCCGATAAGATCATTTCTGACGAGGACTTTCCAATAAAAAATGCCAATTATGCTAAAATAGAAAAGATTTGGCAAGAAAGTACCATTTGGTTCCCAAAACATGAGAGAACAAATGAGATTCCACCAGCTTTATTAAAAAAGTTGTATTTGGATGTTCCTCAAGAACCAAAGGTTCATGTCACAGAGTTTGTTAGACCCAAAAACAGAGCTAATGGTTTTAATGAGCCTACTTACTCAAAAGGGCCACTCCCTGAGAGTTTAAGGAAGCAACAGTACAATGATCAATATCCTGTTAGATCATTTGCTCAACCAAATGCTCCGAATGTTTTTGAAGAGTACCGTGCGTGCTTTAAATGTGGGGAACGAGGGCATTTACTTGCTCAGTGCCCATATGTAAGGCACAAGAGGCACGAGGTGGAAGTGAGGAATTCTATGCGAAAACCGATTGATCATTATGTGCCACCACATAGGAGAGTTGTTCCTCAACAATCACAACCGTTTTATAATCATAACAATTTTCAACAAATGAGGAACACTCGTCCAATGCACTATGATCGAAGGAATCGGATTGCTATGGAACACTCATGGAGGAAGCCTGTGGTGAACACAACAGTTGATAGGCAAAAGGTTCCACCAAAACCGATTGTCAAATCAAATGTTGGACCTAAGTCTGTTAAATCAGATAAGGTTACCAAGAAAGTTACATTTGCTAATCATGTTCAGAAACCGACTGAGAACCCAAAGTCTCAGATTCGTATCCTGAAAAGGTCTGAACAATCTTGGACACCCAATGGTACTACAGGAGCTTCAACTTCAAGAGTTAATGAGCAAAAGGAAACTGTTTTGAATAATCAGAAAAAGATTGATCAAAAAGTTGTTGAAAATGCTTGTGAGAATGTAACTTTGAAACCTGATGTTCAAAGACCCAAGACTCAGGCTTGGGTCCCCCGAAAGAACTAACTGATTTACTTTTTGTGTGCAGGGAGCTTCAGCTGGCCCTATTAGCAGTCTTTGGATTGTTGATAGTGGAGCTTCAGGCCACATGACAGGGGATCTTGCGTTGCTGTTTGACGTGAAGAACATCAATGGAGGGTATGTAGCTTTTGCGGGAAATAAAGGTGGATATATCACAATGGAAGGAAGTGTGAGCAATGGGATAGTGAGTTTCGAGCGGATTTCGTATGTGAAGCAGATCGATTACAATCTGTTGAGTGTCAGTCAAATATGTGACAAGCAATTTACTGTGCATTTTGATGACAAATCCTGCTATATTCTGAAACCGGGCTTTACAATTCCTAAAGAGTGGATAATGTTGAAGGCACCTCGCGTCAACAATCTATACATTCTTGATATGTCCAAGGCGATGACAACACAAGGGCAGATAACATGCTTTTTGTCCAAGGCGACAGAGAAAGAATCGATAATGTGGCACCGAAAAATGGGGCACATTCATCTGAAGAAAATGAATCAACTTGTGAGAAATGGACTTGTCGATGGAGTAAACGTGAAACATTTTCATCTGAATGACAAGTGTGTGAGTTGTAAAAAGGGGAAGCAACACAAACAGTCCCACAAAGTGAAAAAGGTTAACTCTGTTGAGATGCCACTTGAGCGACTGCACATGGATCTTTTCGGACCAGTCAAGCGCAAAAGTCATCTTGGAGAGCTTTATTGTTTAGTCGTCACTGACGATTACTCAAGATTTTCATGGGTGATGTGTTTGCAGAATAAAAGCGACACTTTTATCAATCTAAAAGTTCTGTTCACTCGATTGGAGAATCTCTACAATGTGAAGATAAAGAGAATTCGGAGTGACAATGGGACGGAGTTCAAAAATGCCAAGATGGATGAACTTTGTGAAAACAAAGGAATACATCATGAATATTCGGCTCCGTACACCCCTCAACAGAACGGTGTTGCTGAACGAAAGAATAGGACTCTAATTGAAGCGGCTAGAACAATGCTTGCTGATTCAAATCTTCCAGTAATGTTCTGGAATGAGGCGATTTATGCAGCAAATTACACACTAAATCGGGTTCTAACAGTGAAGAAGTTTGGTAAAACATCTTATGAGCTGTTACACCGAAGGAAGCCGAACTTAGAGTATCTAGAACCTTTTGGGGGCGCCATGCACTATGTTGAATCCAAGCGAGAAGTTTAGTCCTAAAGCCGAGGAGGGTTACTTTGTTGGATATGCAACCCCGCTCAAACGGGTATACAACAAGCGAACTCGTCGTGTGGAAGACTGGGCTAACGTGGAAGTTCAACGATATACTCAAAATATTCAAGGCACGGGTCCTGATTGGATGTTTGATTACAAAGATTTCTTTGAATCATTCAATCTAGATAGCTTGGTTGAAGAAGCTGTCATCAGACTACTTTACGAGTGTGAAAATGCAACAACTTCACCGTTGGTGCGTCCGATCACCGTGAACCCCCTACCAGCTTCTAATGATACCAATGCTCCTATACAAGAGGAAGAAGTATTTCAAGAGGCTTCAACTTCATTAGACACTTCAGAATCTGAAGATGAACAATTTGAAGAAGTTATTCTTGATCAAGCTGAAGAACCAGAGGCACCGCCAGTGAACCCAACTCCAATTTCAGATGTGGCTTCATCATCAAATACGGGTCATGATCTGGATGCTGTAGAGAACTTGACTGTTCAGACGGGAGTGCAAGTACCTGATTATCCGGAATCTCGGATTCATCGTATTCACCCGCTGGAGCAAGTAATCGGTGATCCTGGAAGCAGTGTTATGACCAGAGGGCAGCTTAAAAGCGTTAATTCGCCAGAGAGTTTTGGTGCTTTAGCTTTATATGCCAAAATTCAACAATCTGGTAGTCAAAATGATTGGTCGTTTGCGTGTTATGTGTCGCAGGTAGAGCCAAGGACATACAAGGACGCTTTGAAGGATGATGCCTGGGTGGAAGCTATGCAGGAGGAGTTATTACAATTCCAGAAATTGGGAGTTTGGACACTCACGGATTTGCCGCCGGATAGGAAGAAGATTGGCACCAAATGGGTGTTTAAGTGTAAGAAAGATGATCGTGGGGTTATCGTTCGTAACAAAGCCAGATTGGTCGTGCAGGGTTTCCATCAAATCGAAGGGATTGATTATAACGAAATCTATGCACCGGTAGCACGAATCGAAGCTATTCGGATGTTCCTCGCGTTTGCTTCTTATAAGAAATTCAAAGTTTATCAAATGGACGTTAAGAGCGCATTTCTGTATGGGAAAGTCAAGGAAGAGGTGTATGTCGGGCAGCCACCAGGCTTTGAAGACCCAATCCACCGGGATAAGGTCTACGTGTTGAACAAAGCTCTTTATGGCTTGCACCAGGCTCCGAGACAGTGGTACGAGGAGCTAAGTACATACCTCATCTCCAAAGGATTTAAGCGCGGCCTCGTCGATTGCACCCTCTTTACGAAAAAGACGGGAGATGATTTGCTTCTAGTACAGATATACGTTGATGATATAATTTTTGGTTCAACTAACGAGCTTTTATGCAGGGAGTTCGAAACTGTCATGCAGGAAAAGTTTGAAATGAGCGCAATGGGGGAGATGCAGTTTTTCCTAGGCTTGCAGGTGGACCAAAGACCCGACGGGATCTTCATTCACCAGACGAAATATGTCTCCGACATCTTGAGCCGGTTCCAGATGGAGGACTCAAAGCCGATGGATACCCCGATTCAACCCAATCACGGGATTGGAGTGGACGCTAAGGGGGAGCTGACGGATCCTTTTACATACAGAGCAATCATCGGATCTCTGATGTATTTAACGGCGTCTCGACCAGATATTATGTACGCAACGTGTCTCTGTGCCCGTTATCAATCGAAGCCGAAACAAAGTCATCTGACGGCGGTCAAGCGTATCCTTAGATATTTGAAGGGTTGTCCATCAAAAGGACTTTGGTACCCTAATGATGATAATTTTGATTTCATATCTTTTAGTGATGCAGATTGGGGCGGCTGTGAAAAAGATAGCAAATCTACTACAGCTGGTTGCCAGTTTTTCGGGAGCAGGTTAATCACCTGGCAATGCAAGAAACAGACTTCCGTAGCACAATCTACCTGTGAAGCCGAGTACATTGCAGCCTCGAGTTGCTGTTCGCAAGTACTCTGGATTCAACAACAAATGGTGGATTATGGTTTGCAGTTTCTTAAAACCCCTATTTACTGTGACAACGAAGCCGCAATTGCATTAACTAAAAATTCGGAAGATCATTCTAAAGCGAAACATATACGGATCAAATATCATTTTATCCGTGATTGTTACGCTAAGGAATTGATCGATATGATCAAAATACATACTGACTACCAACGTGCAGATCTGTTTACTAAAGCTTTTGACCGTTCACGCTTTGAATATCTTTTAAAAGTAAACAATATAAAGGAAAAACAGGACTAATCGGCACCTCGGTTTATCGTTTTTTTTTTGTTTTTAGTTTTTTTTTATATTTTGCTAATTGGGAATTTCTCTTTGCTAATTGGGAATTTCTCTTTACTATCGTAATCCTCAAAGAAGTGATGCTTTTGAGGGGATTGTTTAATCCTCAAAGAAGTTGATGCTTTCGAGTGGATTGTTTCTTTCCAATTTTTGTTTTTATTTTTCAGAAAAATCAAAAATCTCAAAAATATGTTCTTTATTTTAGGGGGAGCCATTTTATCTGAAAAACCAAAAACATTATAAAATTCAAAAAGACCTAAAAATTAGAAAATCAAAAATGATTTCCTGGTAAAACAGAGGAAATGATAGTACATCAGTGGAGATCTGACACAGGCTAAAGAATTGTATAGTTTATGAGGCGTGTGTTGACTACGGGTGATATGCTGATAGGCTTCGTAGACGAAATATTGCGTGCATTAGTGATACAAACATAACGAACTACGCGTTCGTGGCTGAACACCTCATGGGCATATGGTCTTAGTACCGTAATTTCGTTTGATAGGATTGCCAAAATCTGAGGTTTCGGGTCGTTATGTTATGGTTATCCGGGATATTCTGATAAACTTTTGTCGTATTGATTTACGGACCTAGTTTTATCAGAATATTTGCTGAAAAGAGCTTAATTGCCAAAACCGGAAGTTACCGAAGTGAGGAACTTTATGTTTTAATTGATCATAGATCATTATTACATCGTATTGATCATCTGATGCAAATCAGTGATTAATATCAGCCTCAACCTAGTTTATACGCACATGTAACTCTGCTGCATTCAATTGCTGACCTGTACACCTCTGTGCTATATACTTTGTAACTTTTACGGATAACTCTGGCATAATCACGCGTTACGACGAAGCTTTGTGCAATTACTTGATACGGGAGTATGTCGTGTGTGTGGGCACCACATCGTGTTAGTCTAATACACTTAACTCGTATCATTTTAAAGCATTGCGTAATTGTCTGCATGTGAGCTTACGTGGACCACAATATTAGCAATTGCCGTATCACATACTGTTTCTAATGATAATATTAAACAAAAAGATCAACGCTGTGATCAGATTTCTCAGAAAACTGATATGATCCTCTGACCGGATTTCACAAAATGTTTACTGCTTTCATTTACTTTGATGCATTTTATTTTGTTGCAATTTACTTTTATTGTCAAAAAGATACAAAATCCAAAAAGATTTTAGGTGTGTTTTGATAAAATTTCAGAAAAATCCAAAATTTTTGCATTTCTGCTTTATTTTTGATAACCGGGGATGCTTGATAGTCAATTTCTGAGATTTGACAACACCATCTGGGCTTTGTATCATTCTAAACGTGAAAATTTGTGTTTTGGAAGCTTAACGGATTGAAAAATGTTGAACGGGATTCGAATTTGTGATTTGGCAAAATTTTTCAAGTTTTCCATTTTACATTCGCCCTTAAATGGGACGAATGTGGAAACTTTTCCACCTTCGGGCAGTTTATAACTGGGCGAATGAGGATTTTTACTTCAATTCCACCTTCGGGTAAACCAATTTTACCTTCGTGCCATTTGGTTGGGGCGAAGGTGAATATTTTGTACATTCGACCAGGAGCAACGGGCGAAGGTGGAGTCTATATATAAGCCTCTTGCAGATTCGTCCATTCACTTTAAATTTTTCAAAATTTCATCCATAACCAGATCTTGTTGATTTTGATTTTCTTGCTTGTGCGTTTTGTTCCCTAGATCATACTGATCATTTCGATATAACATTTACAGGTAATGACCAAGGATTGAAGCCGGAATCATTCGTTTTATTAACCGGATTTAGGGTTTTAGGGTTAATGGTGTTCAAGTGATTGTTAATGTTTAATTTTGATCCACATTCACTCCACATCAGTTTTAGGGGGAGAATGTATCAGGAATTAGGATAACAACAATGTTTAATCACTGATTGATCGGATGAAATAATAAGAACCCTAATTCCTTTTGAAAACTGATGTAGAATGAAATTTAGAGGAAATTGATGTTACACGAGTCTTAGTCGGCCATATTAGGATTGTTTTTGATCAAAATTAAGGGTTAAAAACATGATTGAAATTTTTTTTTAAATTTTGGGCAAGAACAATTACACCTTCGGTCTGTCGTTTGGACGAAGGTGAAACAGAATGGACGAAAGTGTTTCTAAACGGACGAATGTAAATTTTTAATCAAAATGATTTCACATTCGGCCAACAGTTTTCACATTCGACCACAAAAATTTACATTCGACCAGAATATTTGGGCGAATGTGGAATTTCAAAATCCTGAAATTTTTAAGTTTTTGTCGATTTCGTGTTTTTGACGTTTATTTTTGATTTTATGTTTCAGATGGCTGAAGAACAAACAAATATAGAGATTCCTGTGGAGACTGCTGTTCCTAATCCTGTTCCAGAAACTGTACAAGAAGGTGAATCATCAAGCGGTAGTAAATGGCCGTTTGAGAAGAATCACAACTGCTGTGCGTATCTGGGAGACGTGGAAAAGAATGTGGAGTTTACTGAGATTATCAAGTTTCTGAAAAGATGCAGAGTAGTTTATGCTTTGGCTACACCAACTATTATCTACAAGGATATAGTTGAGGATTTCTACAACAACGCCAAGTATGATTATTTTGACAATCAGACAATCATAAAGAGCAAGATTCAAGGAATGGAGATGTTTATTACTGAGGCAGACATCAGAGAAGCTCTCCAGATCAAGTTTGAAGTTAGTGAGGATCCAAGAGAGTTGTCATGGACTGAGCAGAAAGCCTGTTTCCTAAGGATGAAATACAAAGGACCGATCACTGATGGTTCTATGTACAAAGGGAAACTGGGAGTGCAGTTTAAGTATTTTGCTCATGTCATTATACACGTGTTTGGATGTGTTAGTGGAGGATACGACGTGATGAGGAAGAGTTTGAGTTCGTTAATGGTTGCGTTGACTCTCAACAAACCATTTAACGTTGCTGGGATGATTTTAGATCATATGTTAGAGATGTTGAAAGGGTTGAAGGTTAAAAAGTTCATGCTTTACCCTAGATTTCTGATGATGATCTTTGATCACAAGTATCCACATTTGAAGAAGGATCCAACACAGATACTTGCTATGGATCATATGAATATTAGAACCTTGGCTAGAATGAAAGGTTATAAAGGTGTGCCTGATAATGAAAGACCACCTTACAGGAGGTTGTTTGGAGCCTTGGCTAGAGAGGATTATAATGATCCAGGAAAAAACACAGCAAGGCATCCTGATAGTGACTCTGATAATGATGATCCGTTGGTATATGCTGATGCAAGTACAAAAAGGAAAAGACAAGTAGTCAATCCTGGAGCCAAAGGGAAGGGCAAAGGAAAGACTGAGCAGGGGAGTTCAAAACAACAAGCTGTGAGGAAGAAATCTACTGCAAAGAAGGGTACTAGTTTGGTAGATGAAGAGTCTGTAGATTCAGAGGAGACTGAGACTGAAGAACAGTGGGATTCGGATGCTGAAAATGTCCGGACTACCAAACAAAAGGCCACTTTGGTTGGTGAGTCTGAATCACTTAACAGATCGATTGAAGAAGCTAAGAAGAGCAAGCAATCTGTTGGTGCTGAAGATGAAGGGTTAACTGTGAATTTGGACGAGTTAAATGAAGGTGAAACTGTAGTAGTTAACTTGCCCAAGCCGAAACACAAAACCATGGCCAAGAAAACAAGTACAAAGCAACTGAGAGAGAAAGAATTGAGTCAACTTTTGAGAGGGAAGAGATTACCTGAAGCTGGTACGTCATCTAAACAATCTTCACCAGCCACTAAGAAACAAAAGACTGTGGAGGCAACAAAATTACCAGTGGATCAATTCAATATAGCACTGGATAATGTTCTTAACATGTTTACAAAGCCTCAGAAAGAAAAAGAAGTTGAAGTTGAGCCATCAAAGTCAAAGTCCAAGTCAAAGAAAGTCACTGTGGATGACGAAGTGATGAAGCAGGTGAATAAAAAGATGGACGACATGATGAAGATGTTAGTGGCTCAGCAAGCTGAAATTGCCAAGTTCAAGCAGAATGAGGAGAAGATGCTTCAGATTGTAGTAGCTTCTAAGTCTAATCAAGATGAGATAGACGAGAAGGTGAAAAAGCTAGAAGCAAAGACTAAGAAGCTTGAAGGAAAGTGCTTGAGAAACAAAAACAGGTACAAGGCTATAAAAGAGGATAATAAAGAATTGAAGGCTGAAAACAAACGCCTGAGTGAGTTGATAGACAATCTGTACAATGTTGCACCCAAACTGAAGGAGGGTGAGGAAGACAAAGAGAAAGAAGTTGAACAGGTTGATTTTGAACCATCTGAATCTGATAAAGAGGAAGATGAGGATGATGAGGATGAAGAATCGGAAAAGAGTGATGATGGAGATGATGATAATGATGATGATGATGATGCTGAAGGTTCGGGAAGTCAAAAGGAGGATGAGAGTAGCAGTAGTGATGATAATGATGGAGGAGATGATACTTCGAAGTTTACTTTCGAAAAGAGACCACCTTCAAAGAAGAAGAAAGACACAGGTGAGTCAAGTTCAAAGAAGAAGAGTGAGAATGTTGATTCTGATGAGAGTGTGTTTTGGAATGAGAAGGTGAGGTCTTTATCTGACGATGCTAAACAAGTCTACAAGGACATGTTAGTAAGAAGAGAATGGACCATTGAGTTCACAGGTCGTTTTTGCTGAAATATTCCAAACGGATGATATGCGATATGAATTGGAATATAACGATCCTGATCTGGAAGAAGGGGAAGTACCTGCATCTGTGGCAAAGGAGATCCTGGATGGGCTTGCACAGAGGGTAGGGAAAACATTTGAAGAATTTATTGTTGATGAGTCGATTCCACATATTCCTGAAAAGGATATTGGAAGTCACTCTGATGACAAAGACACCCCTGAGTTTGAAGAAGTTGAAATAGAGGATATCACACATGAGGAATACCCACAATACTTCAGACAAACGGATGAAGATTTGGTGTTTCCTGATTTTACTGAGATTCCTAATACGTCTGCAAAAAGAAAGGCAAAGAAGAGAAGTGCAGAGTTTGTAGAGAAGGTATTTGGAACTGATATGTCTGAATCTTCAAATAAGACTGATGAATTGAAGGATTATTTGAAGAAGTTAAGACTGATGGATGAAAACCGACCGAAGCCTGAAGCTCAAGGAAACTTTTATAGGTTTCACAATGCGAAGTTCAGAGGCAGAGCTCTAGGGTGGACATACTTAGGCAGGCTGAAGTGTTTAGCTGCTAAGTGGGAATCTGGAATCTTGTACTTTCACAGATTCATTGACTTGTTAACTCTACCGTACTGGGCGGTTAGAGATTTGTGCAGATTCCAAATGTCAGGCGCTTCAGTGAATAATTCGCATGTCGGTTGGTGTGCAGACAAGCTGGTTTGGGAAAGTAGAACTAAGTGGAACAGATTCAAACCACAATATCCCCGGAGGAAAGTTCACAGGGATATTGATCCCAGAACCAAGCTGAAACGGGTTACCTTGATTTATAAGGCACCTGAAGTGATGAGAAAGATACCTTTGATGCCTATGCCGCAACACTTCAGTGCTGACTTCATTTTCTAGTATTATGATTGGAGGAAGGCAGAAGCGGTGATCGTGTTGAGAGATGGAAAGGACAAATACAAGCATGTTCATGTATTTGATCCTATGTGGTTGATCAATTGCACCTTTGAAGACATCATCATGCTCTTTTATAATCCGATTCATCATGAGCCGAACGATGCAGATCAAGCAAAGAAATACACACAAGTTGTTGGTGTTTGCTTTGCTTATGATATTAATGCTGATAGTAATTTGGAGGGAAAGCTTGGCAAGATGGTGAAGATGGCAAATGTGTCAAAGCCGGTAAAGAGGAGGTTAGAGCCTGAGATGACGAAAGAACAGAAGAGTTTGCTCAGAATCAAGTTGCTGAACAAAGCCATGGATGAAGACAGAAAACGATCTAATCAATAGTCGAGGGGGAGTTTGTAGATGCGTTTTGCGACTAGTGATTAGATATGTTAACATGTGTTAAAAGAGGCTGAAGGGGCGAAGGTAATAAGAATGGGCGAAGGTGAATTACAAGAGGGCGAAGGAAGAAGATCAATGGACGAATCTGGAAGGAACTACACTGAGAAGACACATTCGACCACTTGCAGTGGGCGAATGTGGAAAAGACTCACGTTCGACCAGTTGAAAGGGGCGAACGTGCAGGTCCTATATATAGTTTTTGTGATTTTGTAAGTTTAAGCAAGTCATTGAGTGTGTGTGTTTTTGAGGTGTGTTCCAGAGAGGTTTGAGAGAGTTTATGTGTGTGCTAGATTAACTGTAATTGAGTTGTAATCAAGTATTTGAAAGAGTTAATCTATGAAAAGCTTTGAAAATGACCTTAAATGTGTTTTGATTTGAGTTTACATCAGTTTGTTCTAATCTAGGGTTTCCGCACCTGGTTTAGTAACTTGTATGATCATATAATCCTGTTTTCGTGTCAAATTACATCCTCTACAAGAAAGGATGTTAAGCGAGCGTTCGGAGCATTAAAGGGGAAATGGGGAATTACCGCACGACCCTTGAGGCCGACGACCGTTGCTAGGTGTAGCGTCATCGTCTATACGTGCATGATATTGCACAACATGATAATTAAAGACGAGGGCGTGCGATATCACCGGTCCACATACGCGACCCCCTATCCAACCGTTCTTCGACGACCAAGCCCTTGCGGAGTTGACAAACTCCGATACGCATTTCCGACTTCGAAATGATCTCGTGGAACATCTAGACTCACTTGATCTACCGCACCTCGAAGCGAATGCCTCCGAATAGTTTTTCTTTTATTTAGTTTATTTTTAATTTACTTTTAATATTTTAAGTTTAATTTATTAGTTTAATACTATGTTTAATTAATGTTTCTTAAAAAAACTAAAAAATTAAAGATTTCAGTGAAGTGAATCGATGGAGCGCTGCCTCCAAAAAAGTGTTTCAGTGAAGTAAATCAGTGAAGTGATGTGGCAGTGCAGGATTGGTTAAAATTAGTTAAGTGAAAATCATAATCTACAGGCGCCCTCTGAGGCCTAACCGCAATCTATTTACGGAGTAAATTCTATTTCATATATACTAGGTGAAATCTAGTGTGAAAACACGAGAAGAGTATATCATATTTTAAGGTCTGTTTACTAAAACAAAATTAAGAAGCCAATCGTCTATTGTAAGGAAAATCTGTTTAGTAACATTTGTTTCTTTCTTTAAAACAATTGCTACCCAAAATATAAAAAACATAAACAGACCAAGTGTTATGGTCTGTTTAGTAAACACCAAATTAAAAAGTTAATCTACTGTTGAAAGGAAAATTGTATTTAGTAACGTCTGTTCAAAGGCAGTGCGTCAATTAAGGAGATTTTTTTAAAACACCTGTTATTACAACACTGTTGATTCAAACAGATGTTACTTCAACAGTTTTGTTCAAACAGTTGTTGCCTTAAACAGTTGCTACTAACAATGATATCAATTTTACATTTTTAATGTTTTTTTTACTAAAGACCAATCATCTGTTGACTTTAACAGTAGACTATTGGTATAACTAATCGGTATTATTTTACTCAAATTGATATTTTTCATCCAATAAATATAAATCATTATATAATGATGGCATAATATATAAAATCAAAATTTCAATATATTTAGAGCGATAATAATATCAAATACATTTAAATAATTAATATGTGGTATTCAACAGTTCTTTCAATCTTTTGTTCTTCTCTTTAAGAAAGTTTCTGTAGGACCTACATATTTTTTGTATGTCTTCACTGAACTTTTCATTTGACTTTATGCTTTCCAAAAGAAATGAAGAGGCCACCCATCATACACTTGATACCTTGGTAGCAACGACATGATTAATTTTCAGGTTCGTCTTCCAAATGTGATGTTCATGCAGTCGTGTTGCACCTTCAATTAATTCAAGAATCTCCAGCTCTTCGTCCTCTTTAAAACATTCCAAAAGAATTTTCTGAACCTCTGTCATTTTTGACCATTTGCTGCTGCTGGAGTCCATCTTAATAATATTTTTATAAGATTTGTAAACCTATGCAGATGTAGAAGGTAATGTTTAAATGGTGTGCTATAGGAAGAGGTGAAAATCGTATTTTATAGTAAAAACAATGCATTAACTATAATGAATCTATTAACTACAATGAATTAACTATAATGAATCTATTAACTACAATGCATTTTTATTAATGTTGAATACATACTATATTAATTTGGCTACTTTCCCAATGGAGCAACTCTTCAAATTCTGTTTTTTTTTTTACATTCAAATTTCCTGACAAACACAAATACTATTTACCAATATTTGTACAAATATGAACATGTGATGTTTTACGTTTTTTATATTATAATAATTGTTTAACTTCTGTTTTATCTATATTGGACATGAAAAGGTTGTTTTTTTTGTTTATATAAGCGAGTAAAGATAATAAATATAAGTATATTATTTGTGTATATGAATTATTAATCTTAGTTTAATTGCAAAATATTGAATTCCTACACTTGAGTATATTTTCAATATACGAATTAAAAAAAGATGTATTAGTACATCATTGGGTAAAAAGACGTTGTGACTAACAATGGTTATCTAAAAACCGTTCCCTAATAACCGTCCATCGAAATTTCTTAACCGTTTGGTAATTTGTGTTTAAATTAATTTTAAATTTTAATTTTGTTGTTATGATTTTAAATTATTACTCTTACGTCTAATTGCAAAATACACTAAGCTCAAAATCATAATCATTAACTTTGGAATTCGGCCCTCTGAGGCGTGTTACAACCACGAAGAGAAAAATCAACAGACGCATGAAAATCTCTGTTGGAATAATAGTTATTAAAAACAAACAATTAATCTTAATCTTCAACGGAAGTTTCATTACACTGTTTACCAAAATCTGTTGACTTGTCAACAAATTTGTCAAATAGCTGTTATACGATTCAACCTTATTATTACAATTCCATAATTTGTATTGAAGATAAGCTAATTTGGAATATCCTTCCAAATGATGGCCCAAATCCTCATTTATCTCAAACAACATTAAAGGTGATAGACGCATCTACTTGCTCTCCATTATTATAATAAATCTCTCAAAATTTACTATTGTCTTTTATAATAACATATATTTATTTGATATGTTAAAATTCACACTTGTGAATTTCCATAATAACTTCTAATGAAGTGTGTCGACACGTAACATGCTTGTGTATTTCATCTCAATACACTCACCACTTTCTTTCATGATTCTCTCATGACGTGGTTAGACAATTGATGTCTCGTCTCTGACTTTTAGTCAATGCAACAACTTTTAAGTTGTTTATGTCCAACCTTTCCATGTACTATCCATTTATAACAATGTTCTTTAAACATTGTATATATGACGTTATAATTATTTCGTCAAAAAAAAAATTCATACGTCATAAACCTTTGATTTATTTCTTTGTAAAAAATTGCATGTGTTATCCGAAGATATTGAACACAAAACAATAATATACATTCGAAACTAAATCATAAATTGCCAAACACTTTTAAAAGTTTAAATGGATACGTAGACATATTTACACATCAAATCTCAAAGTGATATCATCTTCAACACTTTTATCATCCGATCAAATCGTCACAACGATATCGTCTCGTAACATGTCTTGAGAACTCTATGAACTTATAAGTTGAAGTTCCTCATTTGATCGTGAAATTCTAAACTTGAACAATCACAACTCTGCTCATAACATCACTACAATTAAGTAGTAAAGTTTGAACAATTAATCTTGTTCACAACAACAAGAAGTTCTTTCCGCCATATAGTGTCATTGAGAACACTACTTTGGTTCAACATATGCTACACCTTGTAATTAGTATTAGAAACAAAATAAAAAGAGAGAAAAACAAATAGTAACTAAGGGGGGACGGGGCGCCTACCGATTTAGTGTCACACCCCGCCAAGGCGGAAACTCGGGGATGCGACGACCGAAAAGTTTTCAAGCACAAGGTCCAAGCAACACACATTTTATTTAACTAGTACCACCGTAAAGGATGGATATTGTCATTAAATATCACCATAATGATAACAAAAGAGAATATTGTCTATGACTCTCGAAATCAAATAACATACGATTGACAAAGAAAACCCATCGGAGTGGTACCACGCAGTGCTTGCTCGAACCCTTCTCTCAAATCCCTATGGCCCTCCATACTAGTTACCTGAAACACATGCATAACGAGTTTTGTCAACAATAATGTTGGTGAGTTCATGGGTTTGTTTGTAATATGTAAAACCAACGTGTAATTAGTGTATGACCAATCATGAGCTAGCTAAGCAAATGATCTCTGTGCAAACCATGAGTCCCGTAACCAAACCTCTTGACTGTTATGCCTCGCGCATTGTACATTAAAGACAATGTATGTATTGTAGAATACTAACACTCTTTTGTATGTAACCAGTTAGAGCGACTAACCAAGAGTGGGGGTGTCAACCCAATAGATCTATGAAAGTGTTCCATGGCTATATGTTTAGCTAATGGTTACAGTAAATGTTGTACGAGGACTAGTGAGCTCATGAACCAAAATATCTCATGTTCCACATGGCAGTCACGATAGAATGTACACACATTTGAAAATGACACAATTATTGATGCATGTGTTTCCCCCAAAATGAAAAATAGTAAAATGGGGCCATGAAAAACTCACTTGATGATGATGTAAGAGGTCTAGTGGGCTTGTAGATGGTCACCGTCCTGACAAATGATACCCTATGATCATTGTGGACATGGTAAGTCATCCGAAGGTTGTTTATCATACAAATTGTTCACCCGATACTTGTGGATTGTTGTGTGTAGTGTGTCTTAGTGTACGTGATACTTGTTAATGTTCTATAAAACATATAGTTCCAAAACTTTGGTGTTTTGAAATGGTAGCTTCCATGGTGAACTAAAATGGGTCCCGTATGTTGTTTGGGTCGTATGTTAGCATCAATTCACCACGTGTGGTTGGTTTTTGAGAAAACATTACTTAAAACATGTTTATTTCCTCTTTTAAAGCCATTTGTAAGGTATCACAAGTCTAGAATCCCTTTTAAGTTCATCATAGAGTTAACACATGTTTTCGGCATACCTAAACTTATGTTAAGAAATCATGGCCGACTCTAATGCTCTTAATGAAGCTTGAACTTGATGGTTTTGTGATTCATTAGTGATTGATATAAGCTTGCTAAGTCCAAGCCGTGGACTTGTAAGTGTTTTTGTGACTTAGACCGATTGATTATCATCTAAGTGCAATATCATAGTAATGTGATCACATAATAACTCTATTCACATGAGTGTGTATTATGTATTATCTAGGTGTGTGTTAGGCCGATCTAAGATCAATGACTCCTTAAGGAAGATGGGTGTGATCAATGTGCTTGGGTATCGGGTTCACAAAGGGGTTCGTGTACCTAATAGGGTGGGTTAGGACTTACCTTGAGTGCTTGTGAGTGCTAGTGATCCGTAGGCTTAGAGAGCTTCCTATGACAAGCCTTGTGTGAGCCGATTGATTGAAGCCTCCAACCCTTGAGTTCTTGATCACTTGGCTGTGAATTTAGAGTGAGAGAGAGAGATGGGATTTGGTGCAAGAAATGAAGTTAATGGTGAGGCCTTTATATAGTAGTTTGAATGGCAAGCCATCCCCTATGGATTGGAGTTCATGTATAAAGGTTTTTTACTAGTTTGGTGTATGGTATGAGGTGTTCTTGTCTCTTGCTAGCCGATTGGGTGTCAAAGGAAAGAAAAGGAAGTCCTAGCTTGCATGGGAGTGTGTTGAGGGTGAGTTGACCTTCTATTTTGGTGTATGTTTGTCTAAGAGTGAAAAGTAGGATGGGGTTTGTGCCTTGGTGTCTTTGACCGTAATACATAGGGAAAAGGGAGAGTTATTTTTGGTAGCAAATCAAGCTTAGACATTTGTGAATTATATAGGTTAGGACTAATCCAGTATAAGGATGCTTATGGGGGGGGGGGGGGCGATTAGTGCACATGGGCTATTAGTTTAGGAAAGTTGACATTGGGAAGGGGCTTGTTCATCTTTGTGTTTCTTACTAAAATGCTGCAAGTTCATACCTCATCATCCTTCTAGTTCCATGACATCATGCAAAATGAGTGAGTTGGATCCGATTCATATATTGTTTCCTTGCATAGATTCGGCTAAGGGTAGGCCTAGGGTGTTAGTATGGAGAGTGACATTTCCTAGTTCCAAGATTGTCTCCATGTGTCCTTGAGTTGTCATAGTAGCCGCAAATCCAAGTAGTGTAGGAATGTTTGTTTGTTTCTAATTAAGGTAGTGTAGTTATCCTAGGAAGTTGAAGTGGGATTAGTGTTTTACTAACTAGGTGAAATGTTTGGAAGGTTTTGGGTGATAAAGACATGACATGGTTGTGGAATTCGGCTAGGGTACCCAAGGGAGTGTCTAGGTCAAGTTAACACCATTCATGGTAATGTGTTGGATAGGTTGTTGTCTTGTTGTGGGTCCTAAATCCATTGTTTGGCTTGTGAACCTTCGGCCAAGATTAAAAAGAAAGGAAAAGGTGTCAAGGTTTGTAGGAATGTCTTATCCTATGTGTGCTTGTTTGTTTGGTCGAGTGAGGTGTAGTGTGTACGTGTGTATATACATACATTTGAGTATAGCTTGTGTAGTTCCAAGATAAATGGCTTGGCTATGATTCTAGACTTTGTTTATTGTGTTAATGAATCGGCCTACTTATGTTAATATTATTGGGGCTGTACATTGTGCCCATTAAGTAGCCTTTGGTACCCTTTGATATAGGAATATCATCCGGTCTAGAAATGGTGAGAGTCGATCCAGTTGTGTGCCTCTTGATGATGACATTAACATGTATTTTGTTTCATTGTTATCATGTGTTTGTTAAGTGATATCCCATAGTGATTCTTTTATTCATATACGTGTGTTAGAAGTGAGCCATCATGTGTTAAAACATAATAACCTCATGTAATGTTGGTTTTGGTGATTTGTTCGGGTGTTGTATGACTAGACAAGTGTCCCATGTTGAGTTTTCTGATTAACTCTGGCCTCACTAGGCTGGGGGGGGGGGGTATAGTGTACTTAAACTGTCTAAATATGCACATATAATAAGGCAGCAAGTGAATTATGTACGGGCATTGACCTGGTTCATTGACTGTTGTCACATTTGGGCACGGGTACCCACTACCATCACGGTAACACCGCCGCCACCCATGCTGGTAGTGATCCCGTGAACCATTTTGCTAGTTCTTTTTACCGCATGGTAAGCACTGAATTCAATGGAAAGGTCCAATCTTTCTTTCTCTCTCTATCTGTTGACCGACCGTTGATCACCAATACATAGGAAAACCGAAGGATGATGGTACCTGCTTTTTAGATCTAGAGACGGTGCTAGCGTATTTATAATTCAACTATATAAGTCAATTAATGATAACAAAACCAATCATGCACTAATTTTGGTAAATGAGAATAAAAAAACATGATTGTATTCATTTAAATTGAATGTCATTCAATTGTTAATAAATTGTAATTTGTAGAGATTAATGTATTCATTCACATTAGTTCTCATTCTATTGTCAATAAATGCATGCTAAGGAAATCCATAATTCATTTAGTCAACAAATTAGCAAATGATTGAATTTTTTAATTTAAATTTTCTCAACATTTGCATATGATAAAGTCGATATTTTTGTTAATGATTAATATAACTTAAATTTGATTAACAGTTTCCAAAAATTTATACGATGTTCAAATTAATAATACTCATATTAAGCTATTCAATTAAATACCTTTAAATGAAAATTCACGATTTGGGGAAGGAATTCAATATTTGAACCATGTGTTATGCAAGATATATTATTATTACTAAGATTATCATTTTATATTAGTGTAATATTTACATATATACTTACATTAATAAAAGTGTTTCCCAATATATATATATATATATATTAACAATAATTTTGTTTAATATACTTTTTCTATGTATTTTAAAATTTTCAGAAAAACCAAATTATATGATATAATTATAGTTATTACAAAAATTATAAGAACATCAATTAATGATAACAAAACCAATCATGTACTAATTTTGGTAAATGAGAATAAAAAAACAAGAATGTATTCATTTAAATTAAATGTCATTCAATTGTTAATAAATGGTAATGAAATTAATTATTCAATTCGCAATAAAATGGTAATTTGTAGATATTAATGTATCCATTCACATTAATTCTCATTCTATTGTCAATAAATGCAGGCTAACGAAATCATTAATTAATTTAGTCAACAAATTAGTAGATTATTGAATTTTTTAATTTAAATTTTATCAACATTTTCATATGATAATGTCGATATTTTTGTTAATGATTAATATAACTTAATTTGATTAGCAGTTTCCAAAAATTTATATAATGCTCAATTTATAATAATCATATTAAGCTATTCAATTAAATAACTTTAAATGAAAATTCACGATTTGGTGATGGAATTCAATATTCGAACCGTATGTGTTATGTAAGACATATTATTATTACCAATACTATCATTTTATATTAGTGTAATATTTACATATATTTACATAATAATCATATTAATAATAATCATATTAAGCTATTCAATTAAATAACTTTAAATGAAAATTCACGATTTGGTGATGGAATTCAATATTCGAACCATATGTGTTAGGCACGACATATTAATATTACCAATACTATCATTTTATATTAGTGTAATATTTACATATATTTACATTAATAAAAGTGTTTCCCAATATATATATATATATATAATATTAACAACAATTTTGTTTAATATATTTTTCTATGTATTTTAAAATTTTCAAAAAAAAAAAAACCAAATTATATCATATAATTATAGTTATTACAAAAATTATAAGAAAATCAATTAATGATAACAAACCAATCATGTACTAATTTGGTAAATGAGAAATAACAAACATGAATGTATTCATTTAAATTTAATGTCATTAAATTGTTAATAAATGGTAATCAAATTAATCATTCAATTGACAATAAATTAGTACATAATTGAAAATTTTAAGTTAATTTTTGTCAATAATTTCCTACTATTAACAAGATATTTATTAAAATAATTAATATAAAGAAAAATATGATTATCAATTTCCTAAAATATATACGGTTTAAATGAATAATATGGGTGAGGTTCCTGTACAAAGTGCATTTTTCGTACAAAGTGTGAGAAGTCTATATAGGCATTGTGTTTTAAATGTTAGGCATGATGTTTTATATTGTTTTGACATAGTATTATATAGAAAAACACAAAACTTAACAATTTAAAACATTAATTAATGTTTTTCTCAACATTTAATCTAAAACACCATGCGAAGCAAGTAATCAGCGTGTTTTAAATTTCATGTCTAGAATACATTTGATTATATTTTAAATTGTTGTTTTTTGTGTTTTTCTATATATTACAATGCAAAAGGAATCAAAAACATTATAGTCAACATTTAAAACACAATGACTACATACACTTCTTACACTTTGTACAAAAAATGCACTTTGTATAGGAACCTATACCTGAATAATAATAACATTACTATTACTATATTCATTTATTTCAAATTCAAATATTTCCAATTTCAAATATCCTTAATAACAGACCAACAAAACCTTTAAATTAGTGTAAAAAGTGTCGTCATGTTTAGTAATTCAATCATCCAATAATTGAGCTTAATTGTAATTTGAAGATATTAATGTATTAATTAACATTTACCATTATTCAATTGTCAATAATCAACAAATGATAAAGAAATAAATCATTCAATTACCTATTAATTAGTAAATGATAAACGATGTAATGGAAAGTTTGTCACCAATTTAATAAAATACATACGATATTGTAACACCCTAAAACCGTAATACAGAAAATGCGCAGTGGAAAATACCAACCGAAAAATTCATTTCTTTAATAACAACCTTGAATGATTAGAAATGAAATCTACTAAGTATTTTAAGTGTTACATCTTCTATTATTTCTTACTGCCTTCAACAAAACTCATCTTTATCTGGTTAAGTGACCGTGACCACGTACAATCCGCCTCCTCGCTCGATCGCCATCCTTTCCTTGCTTTAAGAGGTAGACAATACAACCTACAATCACCAAATAACCATATCATTAGTTCAGTAAGTGACTATAGTCAGAATTTCTACAACATAGTAATAGCATCCCAAGGAAGCTAGATAATCTCTTTAACTTGTCTCCGCAAACTTGGACTAATACAAGATACGAGCTTGAATCCGATCTTTGGATTCTAGCCTTGAAATTCCATGCATTCATCCTCATCTATCCTGTGCCTTTGTTGTAATTCACATAACAATACTATAACACCCCAAAACCATTCGTTCGCCTAACTACGCCATTAGGCGTGATTAGCAAAATATTAACACGAGACTTAGAGAATAGAATATGAGTTATATTCTAATGTGGAAATAACCTAGTTAATAATACTATGTTTATAAATGAATAAAAGGTGTTTGAAACTAGCTTATTGCAACACCCCAAAATTTTGTGTCGCCTAAATACGTCATTAGGCGGAATTAAATAGCAAAACGAATTTAATGGTGGGTGTTTTAATCGATCAACGGATAAAAACGGGCTAAAACTTAACGATAGCGACCAACCTAGATAGTGATGTTATCTATTAAACATGGAAATTTAAACTTGAGGGGCCAATATGGTCAAGTTGATAAATTTGATTTAATATAGAACACACATATGTATGTGTGGATCGACATTTTCATCAGGAGATGAAATATCCACACACAAAACACACATACACTTCTCTAAACCTCATTTGAGCATGAATCAAAGGCAATTGAAGATCAAATTCGAGTGCATGAAGTGCAAATCCATCATCTAGGTCCTAACAAACCCTAAGGTAACCTCCAAATTAAGCCTTGATGCTAAATTAGGAGTTTATGTGAATGATAAAAATCTAGGGTTTTGATAAAAACGTGGAATTGATGGTTAATATGGGTTACCCTAGTCTTGGGAAGCCTTAAACATGTATAATCCGGTTACGAATCACACTTAATATGTGTATTTGATTTTGATCATATGGTTATGTTAATGTGTAGAATTTGGGGTTTAACCTTTAGGTTGAATCCACTCATATCTAGTAACCTTTTGTGACTCTTAGAAGTTGTTGCATGAGAAATTTAGGTAAAAAGAGCTTGAATAACATGTTATGATGTCAATTGGACAATCGGTTATGCTTTGGTTAAACTTAGAATGTTGAAAACTAAGTATATTGGTGGATGCACACCAAGTGTTTGATGAAATGCCTAGATGAGTTAATCTCAACTAGACATGTAAGAAAATGGCTATGGATTTAGCTAGAAATGATAATGAATACATGATGTTATGGATAGTGAACAAAATTCCATATTATGTATTCTAATAGACAAGTTTGACTCATCCCCAAGTTAGGTACAACAAAGAGGGAGCAAACGGGTCAAACGGATGCAAGGCGAATACTTATGGAAACAAGAATGGATGCGAGGTAAGTTTTACTTACACCAATGTACTATAACATAGCTTAATTGTTATAAACATTAGTTTTAAATCTTGAGTGTGAGATAAAGTTAAACCCCAAGGGGTATAATCTATTAAGCGGGTTGCCTTATGTGCACTCAATACAAAATGTGGTAATGAGTTATGACCAAATAGAGAAATCCATCAAACGGGTCAACTAATAAAGGTATGTGAGAAATGATGTTTTAATCCAAATAAAATCAATTGAATGGAGTAGTTAAGCATGATATTAAATGGGTCAAGTTTGTGTCACTTGAACCATAGATAAAAACTTGGGTAACCTAATATTACGAACTATGAGTCTAAACGGGTCAAAAGGTGATGCCCTCACCATGTGAGTCCAACACTTGATGCTTGTATTCCAAGCATTAAGATTCATAAAGTTAAACGGGTCAAATGGCAAGTTATTGCCATTTGAGTTCTGAGAAATTAATGTTGTCTATTTAGAAAGCATACAGGTAAATGCATTTGCGTGTGCATGCTCGATGATAAGAATCATGGAGGATAAACACAAGGTATGAATATGGATCAAGGCCACCCGGTAAGTCCGTAGTCAAATAAACGCCTTCGGGCGAAACGACATAAGTGATAAAAGTACTTACATGAAGTGTGGGTGCCAATAAAGTAAGTTATTTTCATAACTGTGTCAAATGCGCGCTAATGCGCTTAAAACTGACTAAACAAGTGAAAACTTGAGAAAGGATGAAACTCTAAGTCTGGAAGGACTTAAAGGTTTTTAAACAAGTCATTGAGTAAAAAACATTGGATTTGAAACAAGGAGTTTCGCCACGAAAGGCTAAATCGCAAGATTTGACCATGAGGGGCATGTTGGGGATTTAAAGGATTAATAAAGGTTGATTCTAAGAACCTAAGTCAAAATGAAACAAATCGGACAAACGCTTTTGTTGATCAAGTGTCTAATGACTTGAAAACTCAAACGGTATGCAATTTAAGTAGTCAAAAGTGCCTTGTTTGATTCAAGGCCTTAACGAGTCGATATGGATAAAAATCAACATAAACACTTAAAACTTTGAACCGGGTCATAGCATCATGAACCGGACTATAATTTCAGTCAAACAAAGGTGTATTTAGTCGGCAAGTCAATACTTAGGCTTCGGGAATCATCAAATGCGGTTGCGACATGATTCCCATGCTTAAAAATCACCAAAAAAATGACCAGAAGCTGTGCGCGGCCGCGCACTTAGACCGACCGGCCGCGCACAGAGACCTGCATGTCAGCACGATCTTTAAAATTCCATATAAAATCGTAGAAAAATCGTTAGGAGGTGTTCTTTATATGCCTGGAAAGCTCTTGGAGCGTAGAACAATTCTCATTTGAAAGTCGAGTTGGATTTTGGGTTTTAGAAGGGGTAAAAGCGATCCGAACAGCTGCCGTGCATAAGTTGCAGCAGTTTATTCTCCTGATAAAGGGCCGTTTGGCCTGGTTCGTTCCGTTTCGACGTGTAATGACTATCGTACTAGTTTAAATGTTTCATTTGACCACTCACTAACCATTCTTTGTGTAATGGTGCTAGGTAAACATGTGATGGAAGTCCCGGAGCAAGGATCAAGTCGCGATAAGAGCCGAACACACCCGATCACTCATTCAAGCTTCCGCACTAGAATCTAAGGAACTACCGTTAAAACGCAACATCTTAAAATATGTTTTAACTATTAAAATGTAAAAATTTGTGTGAATCAAACATGTATTTGATCTTAATGGGTTGACTTATAACAAATTTCAAAGTTTTAATCGGGAGTGGTTTAAGTAAGGTCCAAACCCGTATGATTTGGGCTTTGATCGCGTGATTACGGGTTAGGGTCTTACAAGTGGTATCAGAGCCATTGGTTTGAGGGATCCGAGTGTCAGGAGGGATACTTGGACTCAAACCGTGAGCTCAAAGTGTTGAAGGGTGTTCGGTTCGAGACTTGATCGAGGAATCCGGTAAGTAATACCTATAATGAACCTCCGTTTTGATTGGAAATTGTTATAGGTAATCAATAGTGATCAATAGTGATATCGTGTAGATACACGCTATCTCAAAAGCTTGATAAGGAAATGGTTAGGTACTCATGGGGCCTATCCAAAAGATTGATTCGGGTAACGAAAATCTCGTATAACAAGAATTCTAACATCACTATTGCAGTGATGCATACTAATACTGAAATGGCATGTTACTAATTAATTGAAATTATACATGTGACAGGGATGATAACATCTTATTTGATCAAGAGAGGATCAAATGATTCACCAAACGAGGTTGTAGAGGTTTCGGTAGCACGGCTGATAGCATGCTCACTAAAGACCAAGTCAAGTAACGACCCGGGCTAATGAATCAGTAACGAAAGGGAACACGGGAGCAAGTATCAAACAGGTACATGCTCGAAATCATAGTAGGTGCATTAGTATGCAATTATCACCTGAAGAGTGGTAATTGCACATGCAAGCAATAAGCAAAATGTGAAAGGTGCATAGTTCACAATAATGAACGATCACTGCACAAACTTAACTTGAACATCGAGACCGGGTTGGGGGTAATCATCCCAAACTAATGTTTAGGAAGGCGTTGTGATCATACCAATGAGTGTGATCACACAAAGCTTATTAAATTGGAAACACATCGCTTTTTCTTAATGAATAAAGGTAAAAACCTAACATTGAACAATTTATCAAGGAAGGGTTTTACCAAGTAAAATAAGGGACGCAAGCATGAACTGAAGCTTTTCTTACATAGGATGTGATGTACTAATTATAACAAGTCCATATGTACCATATGCGGATTGCTTACCCTGGCCAGGTAAGTGTTAAACATATGATACCATGGGTTTCTTATGATTAATACATATACAACCTATGTAACAAAGGCTTAGTAAGTGTGAGGTGTCGGGGGATTTTGGACGTAGTCCACTGTCTAACACGGCAGGGATGCGATCCATGCAAGACCTTGAGCGAGGCATCAGCTAGAATACGCTGGGCTAGCGAAGAGGACAACAAACTGGAGCGTTTGGACGTAGTCCACTGTCTAACACGGCAGGGATGCGAACCATGCAAGACCTTGAGCGAGGCACCAGCTTATACGTTGGGCTAGCAAAACGGGCAATATACGATACGAGTTATCCTGGGTTGATACAAAGATTGAGTTGAACCTTAATCAAGGTTTAGTCATAAATAGATTCAGTTCGGAAATAAACTTGAACCTTAATCAAGGTTTAGTCATAAACAGATTTAGCTTGAAAACAGACTTGGACCTTAATCAAGGTTAAGTCATAATTGAATTCGGACTTTTATAGATGGTTAAATTCGTAAAGAGGGACTTGAACCTTAATCAAGGGTTGAGTCATAATCACATTCAGGTAAGTCATGAATCTTGGGATTAATGATCTAAAACAGCGGATTGGGGCCGTGATAGACCAGTAAATCATTCAACCCTCGTGTAAACTGTGAAAACATTGGATTGTATAATCGGTACAATCTAATCAAAATCGGGACAACAGGAGATTAGTCGATACAATTCGTTGCAAAGACTAAAATGACACCGTGTTTTATGAAAAGAAAACAGACCTCAATTTATATTGAGATCGGTAAATCAGAAAAATGACTTTTAGAAACTAAGCGTTCTAAATATATATAAACGATTTGAAATCTAAAACTCAAAAGTCTTTAAACGGGTCGGTTGGGCCAATGACCACCAATCGAGTTAGCAAAACGGGAACTTGGGTAAACCAAATAAATGGAAAATTCTTAAAATAGGATTAGCCAAAGAAAGGAAAGTGTTAGTGTAAAGCAAGGTTTGTTTATAACAGTTTAGCAAACCAAAAAGAAACGAGGCTTGGATTCGGGGATGAATTCAAGAAGCTAGAAAACGGCTATGTTAAAAAGCCGAGTTAGTCTTGGAAACCGAGACAAATTACTTGTTAGAAATAGACGCATAGACATGTATGCATATGCATGCTACAATCGAGTATTGCAGTAGATTTCCTAAGGTGCATGATAGAATGGCCCCTTAAACCATTACATCATTTGGGATAATACTAGACGGGGATAGTCTACGGGTCTAGGGAAGACCTATGAAGAACATAAGTAGCTAAAATGTCGGGTAGGGGGTGAGTATGTAGATATTGCCCCTAGTTAACCGAAATAATAGGATGACTCAAGTCGTATTATGAAAGCTAAGGCTTCCATATAATAAAAGTTAGAAAAAACCGAGTATAGGGATACAAACAATAAGTATATAGTACTACTCGTTAGACTATAGAATGTCAAGGGATTGAGCGGTGCTCAAAATTGATTAGAGACACTAAGGTTCTTTGGTGTAACCTAAGCGACAACACAAGAAAGGTTTCGAGGACGAAACCTCTTTAAGGGGGGTAGACTTGTAACACCCCAAAACCATTCGTTCGCCTAACTACGCCATTAGGAGTGATTAGCAAAATATTAACACGAGACTTAGAGAATAGAATATGAGTTATATTCTAATATGGAAATAACCTAGTTAATAATACTATGTTTATAAATGAATAAAAGGTGTTTGAAAATAGCTTATTGCAACACCCCAAAATTTTGTGTCGCCTAAATACGTCAGCAGGCGCAATTAAATAACAAAACGAATTTAATGGTGGGTGTTTTAATCGATCAACGGATAAAAACGGGCTAAAACTTAACGATAGCGACCAACCTAGATAGTGATGTTATCTATTAAACATGGAAATTTAAACTTGAGGGGCCAATATGGTCAAGTTTATAAACTTGATTTAATATAGAACACACATATGTATGTGTGGATCGACATTTTCATCAGGAGATGAAATATCCACACACAAAACACACATACACTTCTCTAAACCTCATTTGAGCATGAATCAAAGGCAATTGAAGAACAAATTCAAGTGCATGAAGTGCAAATCCATCATCTAGGTCCTAACAAACCCTAATGTAACCTCCAAATTAAGCCTTGATGCTAAATTGGGAGTTTATGTGAATGATAAAAATCGAGGGTTTTGATAAAAACGTGGAATTGATGGTTAATATGGGTTACCCTAGTCTTGGGAAGCCTTAAACATGTATAATCCGGTTACAAATCACACTTAATATGTGTATTTGATTTTGATCATATGGTTAGTTAATGTGTATAATTTGGGGTTTAACCTTTAGGTTGAATCCACTCATATCTAGTAACCTTTTGTGACTCTTAGAAGTTGTTGCCTGAGAAATTTAGGTAAAAAGAGCTTGAATAACATGTTATGATGTCAATTGGACAATCGGTTATGCTTTGGTTAAACTTAGAATGTTGAAAACTAAGTATATTGGTGGATGCACACCAAGTGTTTGATGAAATGCCTAGATGAGTTAATCTCAACTAGACATGTAAGAAAATGGCTATGGATTTAGCTAGAAATGATAATGAATACATGATGTTATGGATAGTGAACAAAATTCCATATTATGTATTCTAATAGACAAGTTTGACTCATGCCCAAGTTAGGTACAACAAAGAGGGAGAAAACGGGTCAAACGGATGCAGGGCGAATACTTATGGAAACATGAATGGATGCGAGGTAAGTTTTACTTACATCAATGTACTATAACATAGCTTAATTGTTATAAACATTAGTTTTAAATCATGAGTGTGAGATAAAGATAAACCCCAAGGGGTATAATCTATTAAGCGGGTCGCCTTATGTGCACTCAATACAAAATGTGGTAATGAGTTATGACCAAATGGAGAAATCCATCAAACGGGTCAACTAATAAAGGTATGTGAGAAATGTTGTTTTAGTCCAAATAAAATCAATTGAATGGAGTCGTTAAGCATGATGTTAAATGGGTCAAGTTTGTGTCACTTGAACCATAGATAAAAACTTTGGTAACCTAATATTACGAACTATGAGTCTAAACGGGTCAAAAGGTGATGCCCTCACCATGTGAGTCCAACACTTGATGCTTGTATTCCAAGCATTAAGATTCATAAAGTTAAACGGGTCAAATGGCAAGTTATTGCCTTTTGAGTTCCGAGAAATTAATGTTGTCTATTTAGAAAGCATACAGGTAAATGCATTTGCGTGTGCATGCTCGATGATAAGAATCATGGAGGATAAACACAAGGTATGAATATGGGTCAAGGCCACCCGGTAAGTCCGTAGTCAAATAAACGCCTTCGGGCGAAGCGACATAGGTGATAAAAGTACTCACATGAAGTGTGGGTGCCAATAAAGTAAGTTATTTTCATAACTGTGTCAAATGCGCGCTAATGCGCTTAAAATTGACTAAACAAGTGAAAACTTGAGAAAGGATGAAACTCTAAGTCTGGAAGGACTTACAGGTCTTTAAACAAGTCATTGAGTCAAAAACATTGGATTTGAAACAAGGAGTTTCGCCACGAAAGGCTAAATCGCAAGATTTGACCATGAGGGGCATGTTGGGGATTTAAAGGATTAATAAAGGTTGATTCTAAGAACCTTAGTCAAAATGAAACAAATCGGACAAACGCTTTTGTTGATCAAGTGTCTAATGACATGATAAATCAAACGGTATGCAATTTAAGTAGTCAAAAGTGCCTTGTTTGATTCAAGGCCTTAACGGGTCGATATGGGTAAAAATCAACATAAACACTTAAAACTTTGAACCGGGTCATAGCATCATGAACCGGACTATAATTTCAGTCAAACAAAGGTGTATTTAGTCGGCAAGTCAATACTTAGGCTTCGGGAATCATCAAATGCGGTTGCGACATGATTCCCATGCTTAAAAATCACCAAAAAAATGATCAGAAGCTGTGCGCGGCCGCGCACTTAGACCGACCGGTCGCGCACAGAGACCTGCATGTCAGCACGATCCTTAAAATTCCATATAAAATCGTAGAAAAATCGTTAGGAGGTGTTCTTTATATGCCTGGAAAGCTCTCGGAGCGTAGAACAATTCGCATTTGAAAGTCAAATTCGGATTTTGGGTTTTAGAAGGGATAAAAGCGACCCGAACAGCTGCTGCGCATAAGTTGCAGTAGTTTGTTCTCCTGATAAAGGGCCGTTTGGCCTGGTTTGTTCCGCTTCGACGTGTAATGACTATCGTACTAGTTTAAATGTTTCATTTGACCACTCACTAACCATTCTTTGTGTAATGGTGCTAGGTAAACATGTGGTGGTAGTCCCGGAGGAAGGATCAAGTCGCGATAAGAGCCGAACACACCCGATCACTCATTCAAGCTTCCGCACTAAAAATCTAAGGAACTCCCGTTAAAACGCAACATCTTAAAATATGTTTTAACTATTAAAATGTAAAAATTTGTGTGAATCAAACATGTATTTGATCTTAATGGGTTGACTTATAACAAATTTCAAAGTTTTAATCGGGAGTGGTTTAAGTAAGGTCCAAACCTGTATGATTTGGGCGTTGATCGCGTGATTACGGGTTAGGGTCTTACAAATACGGTTAATAACATTAACAATACATACATAAACATGACCTCCACGATTTCATTTCAATGTCCCACCATCCTTTAATCTTAAACAGTCTTACTAAGATCAATCATGGAGTTTAGAGTAACCTTAAGAATCCTTACATTCCCACATAATGACACATGATAAACCATGTTAGAAAGAAGAAACAAAACAAAATATTCAGGGGTCCACCGTAACTTACTCTGGCCACCGTAAGTTACGGTAGCCCTTGTTTCAGTTTCCACCGTAAGGCAGTAGAGGTCCACCATAAGCTTTATGATGTCCACCGTACCTTACTCTGGCCACCGTAAGGTACGGTAGCCTCTGCAAATTTAGCTTATTTTCCTCATTTCCTTGCCCGCTTTCCCCCAATCTTTGACCGCCTTTAAACTCATACTCAAGGCCAATCCTAAAGGGCACTTGGGGACTTGCTTAACACCATTTAATCATGCTTTAAAGATGTCCATTTGTGGTGGTTTATAACCCCTTTCGGTTTAACTACAATCCATCCGATTCTCACCCAAATCGACCCGTTAAGGTCTTAGTTATACCAAAACCTTATTTGATCATCCAAAGGGCATAACCATCATTTTGTTAACCCATCTAACTCTTGTTAAACTAAAAATCATCATCCAATTATTTGATTATGACCCAGTTTATAGGTTTATCCTTTGGTAATTCCTTGGAATTCCCAAAACACCCTTCTTGGCTTATTTTACAAACTAGTCACCCGTGGGTGACACTACTTGGTTTAATTCCATTGTTTTTAACCGCTTAACTTATTTGGAAATCTCTAAGCCCTCATGGACTTAGTTTTCTATCATTTTCAATATTACATTACTATTGGTCATTCTTAGGCGCATTAGCGCGCATTAGACATAGTTTTACAAATAACTACCAATTTAACGCCCACACTTCACAAGGGTGGTTTTCATACGCATATACTACTACTACATCATTCCCATTCTATATGAACATAATTCGATATCATAGATGCGAGTTAAGTTTGGGAATCACTTACCTCAAGTCCTCCAAGTTCATGCTTGTTTACTTGCCTCATCTTGGCCCACTAGCCTCCCATGCTTGAGTCCATCTTTCTTATCCTTCCATGTCATCACATTCACATCTCATTAACATACAAGATCGTTCATCTTACAATTTAATCCAACACATATCGTGCATCATATTATTTAAGTATACTGTACACACTACTAATGCATTCTTCTTAGCAAATCATACAATCAACTAAGTTCCCACATGAATACTCTCTATTTCAATCCTCATGTTAACCTACTATCAATTGTATCTATTATCACATTACTTTTATATTTGTCAAGTCTTGCATACAAATTCACATATTATGCTCATCTAGACATTTCATCAAACAATTGGTGTGCATACAACATTCTAAGCTCAATGTACAAGTATTTCATGCCTACTTTCATAGCTCATAACATCAATCATCATGTTTCTTCCAATTATCTATTATAATTCATACATAGATGTCAAACATAGCAAAATCTCTAATTCTTTCAACCTAGTTATCAACTTGACCAAAAGAATGTGGGTTATACCAAAATGTCAAGACCCACTTCAATCACACATGAATCTCCATCATACAACTACATTATATCAAGTTCCAATCATCAATCACAATTAGTTTCTACATGATTTAACATATTAACTATGTGTAAACCTTATTATTACAACATACAACAAACCTTTAGCCAAAACCTATCATCAAATGAACCTACTTAACATACCTTAGGTTTAGATATCACTAGATGATAGAAATCCTTAAACATGCAATGAAAATTATCCAATTTCCCTATTGATTTGTGCTCCAATTGTAGAATTTGACTTTGGGGAAACTTGGTTCTCCTTGCATGTTACCACCCACCAAATCCAGGGGAAAATGTCGCTCCCCATTTCTTCCACCCATTTTAAACCCTCAATTAACAAGTTTAACCCTCCAAGTTTGGTGTCCATACCCATTCTAACTAAATATTTCCTTCCTTTCTATTTGGCCACTATTCTAACTATGTTAGATAATTTGGACATTTTATTTCATGCCATAATACATTAAAACATACTACTAAATTAAAGTTCGGGTTTTGGGGCGTTACAGATATGTAATTTAATAATTAATATTATTTAAACCTATTTAACAGTTTCCTAATTCAAAATAATTTTCAGTGATAATAATAATGTTACGTCTTTTATTTAAATATCGTTGACATATAAACGTTATCGCTTTTTTATTTTTTGTTACTTTGATGGAGGTCAATTCTTTGACTTTATTTATTTTTCATGTCTTATAATACAATTATTAGTAATGAAATGTCATTTTATATTATCAGTAACAACATTAACTAAAATCCGATTATTCATAACAATAAAAATTCTCATTTGTCATGAAATCCTCGATCAGTAACAACATTAACTAAATATCATTTCAATGATAATAATAATCAGTAAGAACATTAACTAACAGCCGTTTCATAACAATAAAAATTCTCATTTGTCATGAAATCCTCGATCAGTAACAACATTAACTAAATATCATTTCAATGATAATAATAATATTACGTCTTTCATTTAAACATCTTTGATAGATTAACGTTATAATATTATGTTTACAAAGAATTGTCCCTTATTCAATTGTCATGAAGTGCTAACCAAATCGTGATTGCAATAATTGTCCTAATTTTAAGCGTTGTTGACCAATTTACGCCAAATACCAATCTTTCCATTTTTATACTTCAACTATATAATTAGATTAGTCCAAATCGATCAGAATTGTTCTAAACACAATATCCTGAATTATAAATTTAATACATTTACTTTGTTCCAGTAATGTTACTAAAAACCATTGATTAGAAAACGGCTTGTGTAACGGGACAAGATTACAAGTTGTTAAAAAGGAGAAACGTGTAATAGAAGCTAAAAATCATTTCAAGAAGTAATATTGGAATTCGAACCTTTATCCTCAGAATTAGTCTGTCCCCTTTTGATAAAAAATTTCTTTTAAATTTAACAGAAGATAATTCTCACTTGCTTTGTCTTTCGCAATGACAATAAACAAGAATCAAGGACAATCCTTATCTAGAGTTGAGTTGTTGAAGGATCCTGTTTTTTCAAATGGCCAATTGTATGTTGCGCTATCAAAGGTCAAGAGTCGAGACGGACTGAAGATGTTAATATTAGACAAAGATGAAAGCCTTACGAACAAAACAACTAATGTTGTGTACAAATAAATATTTGGAGCTTTATGAATAACCTTATAAGATTTTAAATTATTTGTTTTTTATGTAAGGTTTTTAATGTTGCTTCAAAAGTTTGTAACGGTGAAATTTGTTTTTATTATTATTTTGTATGTTCTGGAAAACTATATTTAGTCACATTGAATGTTTATGTTCACTTGGCTTCCATTAGAATAAATTTGGTATTATTCATTTGATTTCAGTCTTTGTTTATAATTTTTGTCAAATTAAACTTTACTTAGTTGATATATCCCTCATTGCGTTACATTAAAATCCTTATATGATATTTTGCATTTAACAACAAAATCCATACCAATTGAACCACCAAACATTTAGTAAGCAAAACAACTTACATACTACAATTGATTCCAGTCTTTGTTTATAATTTTTGTCAAATCGAACTTTACTTAGTCGATATATCCATCACATGGGCAGTTGTATGTTGCGCTATCAAGGGTCAAAAGTCGAGATGGACTGAAAATACTAATACTAGATCAAGATGGCAACCTAACGAACAAAACATCAAACGTTGTGTATAAAGAAATATTTGAAGCTTTATGAATAACTTTATAAGATTTGGATTTCTCTATTTTTTTAATTTAGGTTTATTAATGGTGCTTTCAAAGTTCGAATTGCAAATTTTTTTTATTATAATTTTCAATGTTATGAAAACTATATTTAGTTACTTTGAATGTTCATGTTGATAATAAATTCATTAGAATAAATACAAAATTATTCATTTTATTCAATTCTTTGTTTATATTTTTTTGCCAAATCAAACTTTACTTAGGCGATATATCTATCATTTTGTTACATTAAACTGTTAGATGACATTTTGCATTTAACATCAAAATTTATACATATTGCATTATCAAACATTTAGTAACCAAAACACCTTGCATAATAAAATTTTTATTTTTCTACTTTTTTTCATTTTGCTTTCGGGTAAACCTTGGATCCCTACAAGACTCTAACCTAGTTTTTTATATAAAAAAATAAATACAAAACACTTTACATTCATCACGTTTCAAAATTTGTTTATTGTTAGTTTAAAATTTTTTGGCACGTTAGTTTATTTATTTTTTGAATTGAAAATTTATTGTTTAAATTTAAAAGTAGACAAGGAATAAAAGGTAATTGATGTGGTGACCTACAATTATGCACTCACTATTTTTTTATTTTTATGGCATGTTGTTTTTCAAATTTAAAGAATAGAAAACCTATAAAATATGACGATATTGAGCATTCACATCAAGTTATTCGTATGGTTGTAAGTAAGATAATAATATAAATGAGTATTTTGTCATTGCGTGTTGCGGCGGCATGTGGCACACAATTCTTAAAATACAATGCGTAAAAAACAATTACTAAAAAGTGTAAAACATAATGCTTTTAACTCAATTCAAAACAAAATCAACATCGAAACGTGGACCAATTGGAATCGCACATAAAATAAGTATGAAAACATATTATATTTGACATTACTTATTTTTGAAAAGAAATTTTTTTATAAGTCGAAACGTAGACCAACTTGAATTTATAACGGCACATATATAAAATCCGCACGTAAACTAGTTTTTTTCCACTTAAAGGTATGAAAAAAGTTAAACTCAAAATTTTTCAAAAGAAAAAAAAAATAGTTTAGGTCGAAACGTAGATCAATTTGTATTTATACCGACACATATATAAATATTCACACGTAAAAATAGTTTTTTTTTTTCCAAGTAAAGGTATGAAAAGGGGTAAACTTGTAACTTTAGAAACTTAAGGGGGTCGAATTTTTTGACATGTCGATAAATTAGTTTTCTAAAAAAGAAATTAGCAAACGAAAGTTATTAAGAAAAGTTGAATTAGGAAAATTTAATAGATTAAAAACGTATATTATATAGTGTAGATGGGTAAAGTTAAAATATTTGAAACTAAAGGGTTAATTTGTAAAATTTGTAAAACTTGTAAGATGGAGTAGGGGGTAAATGTGTCAATAACAAAAGTTAAGGGGTTATTAGAAATTGGTAGGGTTACTTTGTAAAATAGTGTAGGGACTATAAATGAAAATTTCCAAAGTTTGGGAGCTTAAATGTTTAGTATCTCAAAGTATAAAGGTGCTTAGATTGGTGCGAATTATATAAGGGGTAAATTGTATAGCTATCAAAGTTTGAGGGGCTGTTGTGTCGGCGGCCTTGCCACCGACATTAATAAATAAGATAGAAAAATAATAATATATAATAATAATATAATAATAATAGAGACTATTGCAAGAGATTGTTCAAAAGTAAAAAAATGTTTATAAACAAGTGATTAAATTATAATGATAGAAATTAAAACACCACTATAAAATGCTATTAGAGCTTTCACAATGATAGTCATAACAAATCATTTTAAATCGTCACGTTATCATGTCACATTATTACAAACCATTTTAAATTACAACCATTGAAAACTTAGTTTTTCCTACAACTATAAACTGTTTCAAACCTCTACCTCATCACCTACCTTTATCTAAATTCATATACTATATTTTAGTTCATTTACTTAGAAGAATATTATTTATTTAATAAAATGGAAAAATAAAATTAAATTCATTAAATAAAAATTTTAATAATAAGGGAAATTGGATTTTAACACCCTAAACTATTGACAATTGGCCGCTGACGCACTGAACTACAAAATTGAACAACACCGCACTGTACTTTCAACTTATTGGCCTGCATCACCCTCAGACTAACCATGGTTATTTTTTGCTGACGTGGCATGGTGACGTGTCCATTTTTGCTGACGTGGCATGGAGAATAAGCTGACATGGCACAGACACATCACCTGCCACGTCAGCAAAAATGGACACATCATCATGCCACGTCAGCAAAATTAACCATGGTTAGTCTGAGGGTGATACAGGCCAATAATTTAAAAGTATAGTGCGGTGTTCGTCAATTTTGTAGTTCAGTGCGTCAGCGGCCAATTGTCAATAGTTCAGGGTGTTAAAATCCAATTTCCCTAATAATAAACTAAGAATAATATTTAATATTTAGACGGTTAAATGATTATTGTTTCAACGACTACATTTCAAACGGTTATTGTTTAAACGGTTATGTTCCAGAACCGTATAAATACAAGATATATTTACATTTCTCACTCACAATTTACTTTAAATATAAAACTAATTCAAAGATATGAGTGGTGATTATCCTAGTGAAGCAGCTGGGCCTCAAGCCTCAGGCGATATTCTCGTCGACGTTCAAGCTGTGTTCCGTCAAACCCCCTACCTCAATGAGTGTATACTCCTCCTCAACCAATGCACACTCCCCCTGAACCAGTGTACACTCCTTCTCAACCAGTGTACACTCCTCCTGACTTTAGACGCATCTGTCAAGATGATAGGTTGGACAGTCGTGATAGCGACCGTGATGTGTCATCTCTAGAGACCACCCTAAGGGACTGGCCGGACATAGATGGTATGTATTAGGGCTTTTGTGTGTTTAACAGTTTACGTTAAAATATGTTTAAGTAAAGTTTTAATTAGGTTTATGCGCATGTAATATTTAATTTAGGTTTATGTTATGTTTGTATAATATATAATTATGTTTGTATAATATTTTATTTTTAATTTATATTTTTATAATACAAATATTTAATTTAAATATAAAAAACCTATAATACAAAACCGAATACCAAATCAGACGGATGGTCTGTTTGCTTTCCATTGTGTAACTCTTACAGCATAACCATTGTGCAACTTAAATCAACATTTTAAAAACTTAAGTTGTAGTGATTTTTTTAACCACTAGTGTCTTAAAAACTTGTTTTAGTAGACACCTGGCAAGAAACACGTGACGTTGAATTCATATATTTAGTGAAAGTTTCAATCAATTATATTCACAAATTCAGTAAAATAATAAATAAATAAAGATAGGTTTGACTGCAATCTTGATGGTTGAAAAGGAATCTATAGGTGTATGACAAAGCAAAAATTTGATGAGGTGTGCGCAAGAGTAGATATGTAGCTCCTTACCATGTGGGGGTCATCATGTTCCCTTTTGGCATTCTTGCTTCCCCACAATCTAACATCTCTCATCACCTTACCTTCTTTCTTTAATAACTTTTGGTAAGTGACAAAAAATATTACAAGAGGTTTAAAATTTTAAGGAATTAAAGTGATTGAATAATCAATTTTAATGGATCAAGTTTCCATCCAACTAATAATAGCCTTAAAGCATGATGAGTGGAGAAGACAATGATATTATAGATGTGGAATAGGAAATCACATTTTAAGTTGAAATTTGATACATAATCCGTAATGTAATATATGATGTCTCTTTATATACTCTTACACTCACGGATCTTATGAATTCGCACCATCAGTCACTCAACCAGCATATTCTCTCCTTTCTCACGCAACATTATCGTCTTCCTCCTCCTACCTAACAACACCATGTCTCTTTGTTTTTTATTTCTTTTTTCAAGTAACACATGTTTAAAAGTTAAAACTATGTTTTTTTGGATAACAGTTGCTTGGGTTGTTCTTTGATGGATTAGAGACATATATTTCAACTAGTTAGGTATATGGGCTAGATTGACATGTGTGTGTGGTTTTGGTTTAGTTAGCTTAGGCATACTTTAGTTATGGCAAGAGGGCTTGCATC
Source organism: Ambrosia artemisiifolia (assembly GCA_032199755.1). Classification (NCBI taxonomy): domain Eukaryota; kingdom Viridiplantae; phylum Streptophyta; class Magnoliopsida; order Asterales; family Asteraceae; genus Ambrosia; species Ambrosia artemisiifolia. Next base: position 12,057,502 of record CM063514.1, read on the forward strand.
ACTTGCAAGTTTTTCCGTTTGTATGCTCATGACCTCTATTTTCTCAGGGCTATTCATGCGAGTCAAGTTCCGTTTTAGAGAGAATCATTTTTATTTTGAATTTTGAAATAGCTGGTGTTTATATTGTTTATTTTTTGATTTTCCATTCCCCATCATTGTTTGGATTTAAAAGAAAAAAACTTTAGGTTCCTATGCAAGTAGCTTTCATTTTGGATTTCCTATGCTTGGTTCGGGGAGACAGAGTCTTAGGCTGCTAAGTTTGTACCTAAATTATTTTCCAGTTTCTAGTGGCATCATTGCTGAAAACAATGTAGTTTCGGCCCTTGGGTAACCAACGTGTTCACAAAAGTTGAAGACGACTTTAGGTCCTTAGGATTTGACAACAAATAAAGAAAAAAAACGGTTTTCATGGGTGATGTGCATGGCCTAGAAGAGTAAAACGTTTGATAATCTGAAGATGCTGTTTTCGAAGATTGTGTCTCTTTATAATCCTAAGATTAGAAGAATTCGAAGTAACAACAGGACATAATTTAAGAATCAAGCAATGCAGGCTTATTGCAACAAGAATTGCATTCATCATGAGTTTAGTGCTCCATAAACTCCTCAGCAAAACGATGTTGCAGAGCGTAAAAATCGGACCTTGATAGAGGCGGATAGGACAATGTTATAAGATTCAAAGCTTTCGATCCATTTCTGGATTAAGGCTATCTATTTTGCTAGTTATTGTTGGGTTATATAAGAACTACTGATGATGAAAGCCAAAACCTATGGATCCATTCATCCAAGTACTTGACGAATAAGGAAGACAAGTCATTCTGATCACTGTTTCATTCCCCCTTGAAAGCTTCAACAAACAACTATCAAATTTCTGGTTTGTACAACTGCTGGATTCAAGACCAAAAGAGCTGAACTTTGAAGAGCTGGTTTGATAAGTCAACTGCTGGACTTGCAAACAATTGGTTTATTAAGACCAAAGAGTTGAGAATAAGATATGTTGGTCAACAAGTCAAACAACTAGACTTGAAAAACTAGTTTGACAAACTGTTGGTTTACACCAGCTGTTTTCATATAGTTTATTATTCCAGATGTTTTGTAAGTATCTGTCCAACAGTTTAACAATTGCTGGCAGTTACATTGTTAGTAAGTTGCTAGGGTTGCTTTCATGGCGATGTCACCAACTTTTTTGGTCTCTTTGTAAATAGAACAATATCGTAGGACCGATATCTTGATTAACAAGATTTAATTACGCGCGTATTTCTGATTTGAAGGTGGAATTCAACGAATCAGATTGTTGATAGTCGTGTAAATGCTTAGAAAATGATAAACAAGATGAAAATACAATCACAAGATAATCTGGTAGCAACTCGACGTGTATTATCCTTGATTGCAAAAAGTTACAATTGAAATGGCCAAGGGGCCTATTTATAGGATTCCTTCCTATGCCTGGACTGTATCAGGCATAGGAACTTCTTACGCCTGAAGTGTCATGCGTATGAACTTTCATACGTCTGAAACCCAGCAAACATCAATAAGTTCATAAATGAACATATCTAATGCTACCGAAACCTACCAAAAACAACCAAAACATAAACTAGACTAGGGACCTAGCTAGGGACACAACCGAAGGTGCATTTACAGACTCTCCCTTGAACCTAGCTGGACAAAACATATATCTTCTTCAAATTCTTCATAGCTTTAACACAATCAGCATGTTGCAATCCTCACAGTTGAACTCCGTTGAGCTTCGACCAATCGCATCCAGATCGAATCTTCATGGCATGGCAAAAACCAACCTCCTGAAACTTCAATGCTTGATTCTTATCAACTGCTTCGTAGTGGATAGGAATAAAATAGTGCATTTCAATGTCCTTCTCTGTACACTTTATCAACCACATTGGATCAAACACTCAAATATTCTTGCAAATCTTTGGATCATTTCTTAGAGAGACATTGCTTCAGTTGTTTGGAAGTCATAGTATCAAAAGATGAAGTTTTCTGCACAATTTTGTTCCATTGGTGGTTTGATCTTCCGCTTCCAGATGGGTGCACTCGTCCTTGGATTGCTTTCCTTAGTCTTGTAAATCTTCGGACACTGAGGTATGAACCATTACCAAATGTACTCTCCCTTCCTAATATGTTCTAAAAAGTGCTTAACTTAGAGTTAGTACGTAGAGGTATCAATCTAACTAGATCACGCATATACCAGAACGATATACTACTCAATCGAACAACATTCTCGAATACAATATGCCACATTCAAACTTGATGCCAATGACTCTAGTATGAGGAACATAAGTCCAGCTGAGTACGTTTCCCAACATTTTTGTCCACCTTTTCTTGAAGAAAGTTGCTTGGGGAGCTGGTTTTGTTTTGCTTCCAAACGATCTTTATAGTTAGGAAACCACTTATCATACATGCTTTCACCCTTGCTACTCTGGCTTTGATATCTCCAGGTACTTAATCTGATGTAGATTGAAGAACCTTTTTAGCTTTTTCAAATGAATCTTCATCGATATCATGAATCCTAGTAAATTCATTGTTAATAACGTACTTAGGATATTCTTCATCTGTAACATCCTCAATTTCCACATCTTCATAACTTGGATCATCTTCTAAACATGAGTTTGCGAAGAACCTTCTTGACTAATTTCATCATAGGTGATCCCAAACACCTTTGCAACTTCAATTTTTCATGTGGCATTTGTGGTAGGAACTAATGTTCTTCTATGTCCTGATAAGGAATTGTAATCAGATTTCCATTGTCATCACAGAAAAAAAATCTAAGAACATTTAAGAGACATCCATCGAACAACTCTCTAAGCAATATTAGTAGGCTCCCGTTGAGTGGATGGTCCACATTGAGGATCATTGCCTTGTTCATGAGAGTGCTTGGTGCTCTTTTTTCTCCATGGAGAACCACCTCCAGAAGTACCCATACCATCACTATCATCACCCTCTCGTCTTCTTTTCTCATACTCATGATCATCACTATCATCAAAATCATCATACTCATCATCCTCGTCATCATCATCTCCATCACCACCAGTTGTGAGTCATTTGTGGTTTTTTATATGACATTCAATGCTTCTTTTCAACCTTCGGTACTCTGATTCAATGATTGCAAGACGTTTGTTTGTTCGTTCACGTGATTGAGTCAACAGAGGAATCTCTTGATCATTATTGCTCAACTTCTGAAGAGCCTCTGTTATAGTAGAATCCAATCTGGTGTTGGCATTGCTAGTTTGATTTATGATTGTCAAAAACTGACGATCTCTTCTTTCGTATTTAGCTACTTTCTGCTGGTTTGCCAAGTTTTAAGCAACTTGCATATGCAACATACTAACAAGATGTTTATCTGTGCTTGAGGTAGTGATTGTTGAAAATGAGGAAGTCCAAGCTCAGTTGTTAATCTATGCAATTCTTCATTAATAGAAGCTGACACTTGACTTGTGATAACCTGAGATACCGAAGTAGAAGCCGTAACTGTAATAAATTAAGTGAAGATTGAGGTTCTAGAAGGTATAGTTGCTATGGTAGTTACTGCTGCGATTTTTGTTGTTTTGGTACTTGGAATCTTGATATGAAGTCTACTCCTGATAGATGTCTTCCTTCTTTGTATGGGTTGTTTTTTTTGATGGAGTATTAGGCTTTGACCTCTTCTCTGATGGTGTTGGGCCTTCAATTGCTTCATCCAAGAATCAAGAGCTAGAACATAGTCTGGATCTAAATCTTCTTCTATTTTCTTTCGACTAGTGATAACTCACAGAATTAACATATAAAATAGGCATAAACAGTCCAAAAATAGGTCACAATTAGGCTTGTATTAGTTAGAATTAATGCTTAATTCGTTCCTATTTGTATATCTCAGGAAATTGGAGCTCCAAGACGGAAATGAAGGATTTCCGGGTGAAAACGAGCAAAAACTGGAGATTCCTGAAGATACCAGACTTGCATCCTGTTCCCTGTATGTTTTGAAGACAATCCCGGGACTTAAACAATGCTAAAATCAGTCCCGGAGTGACCTTGCACGCCCACGCTCACCTACACAAAGGCCCTGCACGCGAGAAGACAACGCAGGAAACTTGGAGGGAAAGAAATCAGAGACTGGAGGATACGCACGCCCGTGCCACACGCATGTGCACAGCCGTGCCAGACACAAAAGTACAGATAAGCTCTGCCATGCAGCAAGAGAACGTACGTGTAACAGCAAGCACGCCCCTGCCAACCTTTGGCACGGTCGTGTAGCCTCTGGAGGTCTATAAATAGCAAGCCAACCCTCACCATTTGTTCATCCCTTCTTGTTCTCTCTGGGGGCCGAACTCCAAGCTTCTTCCAGAGATCTTGGGGTCTTGTGGGAGGCCTTCTGGCCCTCCTAACATCCCTCAATGGTTAGGCCTCGTCCTACCTTGATCGGCTTGGCTAAGAAGAGGATCATAGAGTAGTTATGCAATAAATATTGAGGGTCGTGAGGATCAAGAGAGTTACATATCACTTGGAGGTGGATAAATTGTCTATGAGCAGCCATGTTCTTGTGTTGATCATGTTTTATGGTTGTATCTTTATATCATTACGAGCCCGTTTCGATTTATAGACTTTTATTATTATTACTAGTAGTTTATTTTTAGTTATTTGTGTTGTTATCTTCTTCTAATCCTTATTTGTTTATCTTTGTGACAGGTTTTCATTGATGATAACTTAAACATAAAATCAATATTAACTTATTAGGGGAACTCATGAGTCTACCCATGGTGTGTAATAACCCATGCGCTTGTGAGCTCATCCGAAAATATAAAATCATTATTGATTAACTTAACTAAATAACTAGAGGTATAATCAGCTTCTGGTAGTCCCGAACTAGATCCAAGGCAAGAAAACCGGTAGTGAGACAGATCCTTCGGGTTTCTGATATCCGAATCGGGTTCTAAGCAATGCCTTCTGAAGTGGACCAGATCTGAGTGACACACTTCTGCTACTTTCAGATGATTGGATGATCTTCTTGGTAAAGAGAGGTTTCCCTAGGGGCGCACCAGTGATCTTCGGATTGCATGCCTTTAAGATTATGTGCCACCTTTATCAAGGTTTTCATCTAGTTCGGGAGGTTAAGGATTGGGTAATTAAGTTATCATTGATTAAACCAATTTGATATTTAATTGATCACTAAATATTAAGTGTCACATAAAAGATAAACAAATAACGGATTCTTTATCTAGTTCTCGTTAGTACAACGCCGTTAACCAATGGGGGTACGGTCTCCTGATATCAACTGTAAGAGAGATCCTTCGGTCCTAGTATCGTTAACCAATGGAGATTCGTTGTTGACCTACTAGGGAATGACCCTAAGGCGAGATCCTTCGGTACCAAACGCGAGAGCTAAGACGAGGTTTACGGTGTTTCAGGTCGGAAGTGAAGCCTCCGTTTTAAGAAGAAGATGAGTTCGAAGACCAGATACCTGACCGCGGTTTGAGGAACCCGCTATACGCGAGGCCCTGGCGGAATCCCCAGGTGGACGCACACTAGAGAGGTTTAGCATTCTACGCAGAAGTAGCCTCCGCTTCTCTATCAAAGAGTCAACACTTCAAGATCCCTCTCATCTTCCTCACAAATTAACTAACTTAAATTATTAATTCTAATAATAAACTTAACTATTAATCGAAAGGAGCCCGAGATATGCATAATATACTACTCTACTATTTTTATCTTTTTATTTTACAAAACCAAAACCTTTTTAAAAACTATCTTTATTAAAGAACCCTCCTTTTTATTTTTCTTTTTAAAACCCGATCAGTAAATTGATGTAAGGTTGAGTAGGGGAAAGTGTGATCCTTGGGGATACGATACTCAATACTTACCCAAGAAACTATACTACACACGTCAGGTTCTCTGCCTATGTGTTGGTTTTAGTTTCGAAAGTAAATATTGTTTTCTTTATAAATTCAAAACCTGGTAAAACCAGTTTAGTAAAAATCAGTCATTTGACCCGAACCAAAGTTTCTGAATTAAAACACCAAGTTTTTGGCACCCGGAAAATGATATCTTTTTATTTACTAAAACCACGCACACCAACCAGCTACACGTTCCAATAAGGCTGCGAGTTCATGGAGTTGTCTTTGCTCTTCTAAGGTTTTACTTTCTTTAAAAAATAACTTTGGAATAGCACCTAGATCATCATTTGTCGTTTTACTATCATCATCACTTTCTTCTAATTCCACTGATGGTACATCTTCTGCACTAACTATTTTCTCTGTTGATTCACTACCCTTTCCTCGATCTCTTCTACTAGTACTAGACGATCATATCCGATAGTTGTAACTACAGGAGTAGTAGATGTTGGTGCATCAGAAACAGGTTCAGTAACTTTAGGTTCAGATGTTGGTGACTCGGTAGCAGAGGTTTCAATACATGACTGTGCACGGGCTAGTGAGACCCTTGGTAAGTTACCTTGAGGACCCTGATCATCTCCCCCTTCACCACCTTAGGGAGCACCCAACTCTTCATTTTCAAAATCACAATTATGATGAATCCAATGATCATCATTAGGTGCTTGATAGTTCTCATTTAAAATATGTTTGATTACCCTTTTGTTTGGGGGATCATCAGCTTTACCTTTGTAAGTCTTCATCCGACTTAATGTAATGTCGTTCATATGTTTCATTTTGATCATGTATGTTGGAGCTTTATGAAGACCAAGCAATTTAAATCAAATATCATTTGCAGAAATCTTGGGGTCATTAAAGATTTATCCTTCTTAAACTTTGCTGTCATGTTTTCCTTTAGATTATGAAAGAAAATCCCATAAAATTTAAACGGTTTGTTTAGCACCTAGGCAACCTTAGCAGATGACAAAGTCTTTCGAGCAACATCAAAGCTGTTTTTCCTTGGCCCAAGACAATGGATAAGAACATGGATGGGATATTTGTATGGTGGGCACAAGTTAGTCTTCAACAACATAGATTCAGTTAGATTCCCTTCATATCTAAGTCTGAGGAGGAATCCTTAGACTAGTTTCACATCAAATTCAATTGGGTATGTTGGATGATCATCGAAATGGAGTGTTTCTTGGATACATTGCTCAGTAATCATAGCTTCGCGATCTAGAATCATTCCCACAATAGCCATAGGATCTCTGTTGCAGCCAAGGTGTGCTGAAGCCGATAATAGTCTTTGATGGCTAAGATAGGCATTATACTGTTTTGAGATTGCAAAAAAAAAATTCCTTAAATGCCTCAGAAAGTTTATAAAATCTGCAAAATCGGCTACATTTGAAGACGTGGGGCCTAGATGTGCGCTAATGTTGTGCCTTTCACCTGGTACTAAGTTCGCCATCACTGAATGCACAACATACGTTAAAAACATTGAAAATAACAGAAATCAGCTTAACATACATGAAAATTGACCAAACTGCCATTCAGGCATATAAACCATACGTCTGTAGGGCTTATCACACGTATGAAGCTCCTTAAGAATGATAACTTGCAGGCGTAGGGACTCTTACGTCTGACCATTCGGTTTGAGCCCTAGAATTTGAATTTTACATATTTCAACAATTTTAATCAAAAAAATTGACACACGTCATCTAAACAAGCCAATAAACAAATCCCGATAAACATTTTGTCCAAACAATCAAGTTAAGATGGTTTCTTATGAGGTTTTAAGGTCGGTTTTAACAAACTCCAAAAAACACTAATATCTCTAAATCTAATGGATAAAAATCTGCACTTTAGGTCCACATTTTGATTTGGAATATGAAATCACACACAAAATGTTTAGGAGTGGGTTTGAGAACAGTTAGATCGAGAGCAAATAGGAACATGTGTACGAAGGTATGAGTGACAACTGTTGCTTTTATAGGGTATCTCCTATACGCCTATTAATGATCAGGCGTATGAAAAGTTACTAACGGATCACCATAAACATCCCTGTAGTTTTAATAAGTTTTGTTTTCCACCCTTTTTACGGCTCCCTCTTGGACGTATGGATTCATGTGTATGATAAATTTCAAGCGTATTAACCTTATACCCTTAAACTTTTCATCCTTCTCATTTTAACCTTGAACCTTTTGATAACTACATTTTGTTATCTTTAATGAAACCTCTTATACATGTGTTAACCTTATCACACGTATGGGGTTTATGGATTTAAAAAAATTACCAATTTTCCCCTAAATATGTAAAATTAATTTTCAATTTTGAGAAACGACAATTTTACCCTTGAACATTCAAAATGCACATAATTTTCACAAATTCACATATTCTCCCCATGAAACTTAGAAAATCAACAATTTTGCTGAATTCCAGTTTTTTCTGCATTTAATCAGAAACTCGCGTACTTCTCGAACCAAACAGTCGTATGGAGATCCGATGTTCACACTTTATTATATTGACAAAAATACCCATGTACTTTGTCTAACTTACACAACTGACTCTGAACTTTTAAAATTTCCAATTTTATCACAAAATCACATAAAATGATTTCTTTTGGGTTGGTAAATTCAAAACTCAATTTGGTGGCATTTTGGCTCCCATTTTACTAAAAGTTTGATAACATCAAATGGACTTCCAACATCGGCTTATCAAAAACAACATATGAAGAAAATCTTTTTGTATTTTTCAGAAGTTTAAACTAAAACACACCGAAAATCTTTTTGTGATTTTTGAATTTTTAAAATGATGAAGTTTAAAGCTGAAATCAATATTTATAGAAAATCTTTTTCCGAACCTGCCAAGATAACCATTGTTTTATTAGTTTAACATTGTTATAAACAATTTTACAAACAGTCATCAGTATTGTTGTCCACGGGTAAGAGAATCATATCAGTTTCCGAACCTGTCAAGATAACCATTGTTTTATTAGTTTAACATTGTTATAAACAATTTGACAAACAGTCATCAGTATTGTTGTCCACCTAAACCCTATAATCAGACTTACTCGCCGGCACATTAGATATGATTAAGATTTAAGATTTAATCTCTAGGTCAGTGGTTCCCACACCACCGACACATTCCCGTATCAAGGTATGCACAAAACTTTCTCGTAACAGGCGAGTATATTGCTATCATCTGTTTTCTACTAGGCACGAGTTTACTGGTGATCAGGTCCGCATGAGCGATGCAACAAAGAGATTAGTGCGATCCCGACCAGGGCTAGGGAAAATACCATTTTCGATTTGTTGGTATGAATCTTTAGGCATTTTTGAGCTTAGCCTTTTGAGTAAAATTCTAGTGAGAATTAGGGTTTTGAAATTTTCTTATCTTTTTGCTCTTTCTAGGAGTCCCGATTGGTTCACCAACGTACGATGAGTTAAAAGTGCCTTGACTCGATTGCGAACCCAATTTTCGACGCATTAGCCTTTACTCATATCTGAGATTCGACCAGTCCATCCCCGGATGGGTCAACAATATAAGGAACCGAAACCTCAAATTTTGGCAATCCATATGATTCTCGAGCTTACCAATTGATCATTAGTAAAAAAATGTTTATCGTTCAAAAGTTTCAAAATTTAGAGATATCTCGATAGTCCACTGATGTATTGTCATTTTCTCTTTTGCTCCACACGTAAACTCATTTTTGTCTGAATTTGATGATTTTGTCTTTTTGAGAGTTTTCAATGTTTTTAGATTTTATTGGGTTTTCATATGTTTTTGTGTTTTTAGAATCCCCCCCCCCCCCACCCCTCTTAAAATTCATACAGTAAAAAAAAAATTTTTTTGGATTTGTAGTAAAACACTTTGTATAAAAACTAATTCACTAATGTGGATTAATCTAATTTTTCTTCAACTCCATTTGTGAGCGAAAGATTTTGACTAAAACAAGATTATATGATCATACAAGTTGCAAAACCAGGTGCGGAAACCCTAGCTTTGAACAAACTGATAGAAACTCAAATCAAGACACAATCAAAGTCATTTTCAAACGTTTTCATAGATTAACATATGCATAAACTTGATTACAATTGATTTTAGGTTAATCTAGAACACACACAGACACTCTCAAACTATCCTGGAACCTCACCTCAAAACACACACCACTAATGACTCCGTTAACTTTACAAAAACACAAATCCTATTTATAGACTCTGCACATTCGCCCGTTTCACCTGGTCGAATGTGGCCTTGTACTACATTCGCCCACATTCTGTGGTCGAATGTAATCTTCAGTCAGGTTCCAATCCATGTTCGTCCAGTACAATATACCTTCGCCCCTTTATACTTCTTCCTTCGCCCTCTTCAGTTCTCATTCGCCCATATCAGCCTTCTAACACATGTTAATTATCCAATCACTAGTCGCAAAACGCATCTACAAACTCCCCCTCGACTATTGATTGGATCTTCTTCTGTCTTCGTCCATGGCTTTGTTCAGCAACTTGATTCTGAGCTGTTTCTTCTGCTCTTTAGACATTTCAGGCTCTAACTTTCTCTTCACCGGTTTTGACACATTCGCCATCTTCACCATTTTGCCAAGTTTTCCATCCAAATTACTCCCAGCATTAATATCATATGCAAAGCAAACACCAACCACTTGAGTGTATTTCTTTGCCTGATCAGCGTTATTCGGCTCATGATGAATCGGATTATAGAAAAGCATGATGATGTCTTCAAAGGTACAGTTAATCAACCACATTGGATCAAATACATGAACATGCTTGTATTTGTCCTTCCCGTCTCTCAACACTATCACCGCCTCTGCCTTTCTCCAATCATAATACCAGAAGATAAAATCAGCACTGAAATGTTGTGGCATGGGCATCAAAGGTATTTTTCTCATCACTTCAGGTGCCTTATATATCAAAGTAACCCGCTTCAGCTTGGTTCTGGGATCAATATCCCTATGTACTTTCCTTCGAGGATATTGTGGCTTGAATCTATTCCACTTCGTTCTGCTTTCCCAAACCAGCTTGTCTGCGCACCAACCGACAAGTGTATTGTTAACTGAAGCACCAGACATAGGGAATCTGCATAAATCTCTGACCGCCCAGTACGGTAGAGTTAGCAAATCAATGAATCTATAGAAGTATAGAATTCCTGATTCCCATTTAGCAGCCAGACACTTCAGCCTGCCTAAATATGTCCACCCGAGAGCTCTGCCTCTGAACTTAGCATTATGAAATCTATAAAAGTTTCCTTGAGCTTCAGGCTTCGGTCGGTTCTCATCCATTTCTCTTAACTTCTTCAAATAACTCTTCAATTCATCAGATTTATTTGAAGATTCTGGCTTATCAGCACCAAATACTTTCTCCACAAATTCTGCACTTCTCTGCTTAGCTTTCTTCTTCGCTGAAGTGTTTGGAATTTCAGTAAAGTCTGGAAACACCACATCTTCATCAGTTTGTCTGAAGTATTGTGGGTATTCCTCATGTGTTATATCTTCAATTTCAACTTCTTCAAATTCAGGGGTATTCTTATCATCTGAGTGATTTCCAATATCCTTTTCAGGAATATATGGAATCGACTCATCTACAATAAACTCCTCAAACGTTTTCCCTACCCTCTGTGCAAGACCATCTAAAATCTCCTTTGCTACAGATGCAGGTACTTCCCCTTCTTCAAGATCAGGATCGTTGTATTCCAATTCATATCTCATATCGTCAGTTTGGAATATTTCAGCAAAACGACCTGTGAACTCAATGGTCCATTCTCTTCTTTCTAACATGTCTTTATAAACTTGTTTAGCATCATCAGTCAAGGACCTCACCTTCTCATTCCAGAAGACACTCTCATCTGAATCAACATTCTCACCTTTCTTCTTCGAACTTGATTCTCCAGTATCTTTCTTTTTCTTTGAAGGTGATCTCTTCTCAAATGTAAACTTAGATGTATCATCTCCTCCATCATTATCATCATCACTACTACTATCATCCTCCTTCTGACTTCCTGATCCTTCTACATCATCATCATCATCATTATTATCATCCTCATCATCACTCTTCTCTGATTCTTCATCATCCTCATCATCATCTTTTTCCTTATCCGATTCAGACGGTTCATAATCAACTTGTTCTACTTCTTTTTCTTTATCTTCTTCACCCTCTTTTAACTTGGGTGCAACATTGTACAGGTTATCAATCAACTCACTCAGGCGTTTATTCTCAGCCTTCAACTCTTTGTTGTCTTCTTTTATCAACTTTAGCCTGTTCTTGTTTCTTGAACATTTTCCTTCAAGCTTTTTGTTCTTTGCTTCTAGCTTCTTAACTTTCTCATCAATCTCATCCTGATTTGACTTTGAAGCTACCACAATCTGAAGCATCTTTTCTTCATTCTGCTTGAACTTGGCTATTTCAGCTTGCTGAGCCACTATCATTTTCATCATGTCATCCATTCTCTTATTCACCTGCTTCATAACATCATCATCCACAGTGACTTTCTTAGACTTGGATCTAGATGGCTCAACTTCAGCTTCTTTTCCTTTCTGAGGCTTTGTAAACAAGTTAAGTACATTATCCAGTGCAACATTGAATTCATCAACTGGTAATGACTCTGCCTCTTTGGATTTCTTTTGCTTTTTAGTGACTGGTGAAGATAACTTTGAAGACGTTCCAGCTTCAGGAACTCTTTTACCTCTTAAGAGTTGGGCTAACTCTTTTTCTCTCAGCTGTTTTGTACTTGCTTTCTTGGCCATGGTCTTGTGTTTAGGTTTGGGCAAATTGACTACTACAGTCTCTCCTTCATTCAACTCGTCCATATCCACACCTAAACCTTCATCTTCAGCACCAACAGACTTCTTGCTTTTCTCAGCTTCTGGAATGGATCTGTTTAATGATTCAGACTCACCAACCATAGTGGCCTTACGTTTGGTGGCCCTAACATTCTCAGCATCAGAATCCCACTGTTCATCCTCCTCAGTCTCTTCTGAATCCACTGACTCTTCATCCACCAAACCAGTACCTTTCTTTGCAACTGTTTTCTTTCTAACCACCTGTTGCTTTGAGCTTCCCTGATCAGTCTTTCCCTTGCCCTTCCCTTTGGCTCCGGGATTGACTACTTGTCTCTTCCTCTTAGTACTAGCATCAGCATATACCAAAGGATCATCGTTATCAGAATCACTATTAGGATGCCTAGCTGTATTCTTTCCTGGATCAGTATAATCCTCTCTAGCTAAGGCTCCAAACAACCTTCTGTACGGTGGCCTCTCATTATCTGGCACACCCTTGTAGCCCTTCATTCTTGCTAACGTTCGAATGTTCATATGATTTTGACCAATTATTTGTGTAGGATCCTTCTTCAAGTCAGGATACTTGTGATCAAAAATCATCATCAAGAATCTTGGATATAGCATGAACTTCTTAATCTTTAACCCTTTTAGCATCTCCAGCATGTGATCAAAGATCATCCCAGATACATTGAATGGTTTGTTGAGGGTCAACGCAACCATTAATGAACTCAAACTCTTCCTCATCACGTCATAGCCTCCACTAACACATCCAAACACATGAATAATGACGTGAGCAAAATATTTAAACTGCACGCTCAGTTTCCCTTTGTACATTGAACCATCAGTAATAGGTCCTTTGTATTTCATTCTAAGGAAACAAGCTTTCTGCTCAGTCCATGATAGTTCTCTTGGATCTTCACTCACTTCAAACTTAATCTGGAGAGCTTCTCTGATGTCAGACTCTGTAATAAACATCTCCATGCCTTGTATCTTGCTCTTTATAATAGTCTGATTATCCCAAAAGTCATACTTCGCGTTCTTGTAGAATTCTTCAATGATGTCTTTGTAAATAATCGTTGGAGTAGCCAAAGCATACACAACTCTGCTTCTCTTCAGGAACTTGATTATATCAGCAAACTCAACGTTCTTCTCAACATCTCCTAGATAGGCACAACAATTATGCGTTTTCTCGAACGGCCAATTGCTTCCACTTGAAGATTCTCCTTCCTAAACAGTCTCTGGGACAGGATCTGTGATAACATTCTCAACAGGAATTTCAACATTCTCAGTCTGATCAGCCATCTGTTCATCAAAATCAGAAACACACGTTAAAACACAAAATCGACAAAATTCAAAATTTTAAAACTTAAACAGTTTCTACATTCGCCCAAATTAAACAGGTCGAATGTAACTATTTAGGTACGAATGTGAAAAAGTTATGGTCGAATGTAAATATTTTTGAATAAAACCTACATTCGCCCATTTTATTGTACATTCGCCCCAAACAATCCCACCTTCGCCCATTCGTTCAGCCGAAGATGAAACAGTTCTTCCCTAAAATTTAAAAATTTTCAAATCTTGTTTTTAACACTTGATTTTGATTCAAACATAGTCTATTATGGCCGATAAACACTCGTGATTCATCAATTGCCCTTAAGATTCAGTCTACATCAGTTTTCAATTAGAATTAGGGTTAATATTATTTCAATCGTTCAATCACTGATTAAACCATGTTATTATCCTAATTCCTTGTACACTCTCCCCCTAAAACTGATGTGGAATGAATGTAAATCAAAAACAAACTCAAACAAGCACTCGAAAGCCCTAAAACATAAAACCCTAGGTCCGTATATAAAACTATGATTCTGCACTCGTTGCTGCTCCATTACCTGTAAATTTAGTATGGAAATGATCAGTAAGATGCAGGGAATGAAACGCACAAACAAAAAAAATCAAAGCAACAAAGTGACTGTAATCGAAAGAAAATCTGAAAAATTTGTAAGGAGGCTCGAATGTGAAAAGGCTTATATATAGAGGCCACCTTCGACCGTTTGTGTAGGTCGAATGTGGGTATATTCCACATTCGCCCAAAGTGAAATGGACCGAATGTAAAACTGTTTACCCGAATGTGAAAAAGAAATAAACAACCCACATTCGCCCGTTGGGAAACAACCGAAGGTGAAGAATTTTCCACATTCGACCCAATTAAGGGGCGAATGTGAAATGGAAAATTCTGAAAAATTTGCCAAATCACGAATTCGAATCCCGTTCAACATTTTTCAATCTGTTAAGCGTCCAAAACACAAATTTCCACATTTAGAATGATACAAAGCCCAGATGGTGTTGTCAAATCTCAGAAATTGATCATCAAGCATCCCCGGTTATCAAAAATAAAGCAGAAATGCAAAAATTTTGAATTTTTCTGAAATTTTATCAAAACACACCCAAAATCTTTTTGGATTTTGTATCTTTTTGACAATAAAAGTAAAATGCAACAAAGTAAAATGCATCAAATTGAAATGAAAGCAGTAAACATTTTGTGAAGTCCGGTAAGAGGATCATATCAGTTTTCTGAGAAATCTGATCACAGCGTTGATCTTTTTGTTTAATATTATCATTAGAAACAGTATGTGACACGGCAATTGCTGATATTGTGGTCCACGTAAGCTCACATGCAGACAATTACGCAATGCTTTAAAATGATACGAATTAGGTGTATTAGACTAACACGATGTGGTGCCCACACACACGACATACTCCCGTATCAAGTAATTGCACAAAGCTTCATCGTAACGCGTGATTATGCCAGAGTTATCCGTAAAAGTTACAAAGTATATAGCACAGAGGTGTACAGGTCAGCAACTGAATGCAGCAGAGTAACATGTGCGTATACACTAGGTTGAGGCTGATATTAATCACTGATTTGCATCAGATGATCAATACGATGTAATAATGATCTATGATCAATTAAAACATAAAGTTCCTCAATTCGGTAACTTCCGGTTTTGGCAATTAAGCTCTTTTAGCAAATATTCTGATAAAACTAGGTCCGTAAATCAATACGACAAAAGTTTAATCAGAATATCCCGGATAACCATAACATAACGACCCGAAACCTCAGATTTTGGCAATCCTATCAAACGAAATTACGGTACTAAGACCATATGCCCATGAGGTGTTCAGCCACGAACGCGTAGTTCGTTATGTTTGTATCACTAATGCACGCAATATTTAGTCTACGAAGCCTATCAGCATATCACACATAGTCAACACACGCCTCATTAAGCTATACAATTCTTTAGCCTGTGTCAGATCCCCACTGATGTCCTATCATTTCCTATTTTTATCCAGGAAATCATTTTTGAATTTCTAATTTTTTTAGGTCTTTTTGAATTTGATAATGTTTTTGGTTTTTCTGATAAACTGACTCCCCCTAAAATAAAGAACATATTTTTGGGTTTTTAATTTTTCTGAAAAACAATAAAAACAAAATTTGAAAGAAACAATCCTCTCGAAAGCATCAACTTCTTTGAGGATTAAACAATCCCTTTGAAAGCATCAACGTCTTTGAGGATTACGATAGTAAAGAGAAATTCCCAATTAGCAAAGAGAAATTCCCAATTAGCAAAATATTAAAAACTAAAACTAAAAAGCGATAGACCGAGGTACCGATTAGTCCTGTTTTTCCTTTATATTGTTTACTTTTAAAAGATATTCAAAGCGGGATCTGTCAAAAGCTTTTGTAAACAAATCTGCACGTTGGTAGTCAGTATGAATTTTGATCATATCTATCAATTCTTTAGCGTAACAATCACGGATAAAATGATATTTGATCCGGATATGTTTCGCTTTAGAATGATTTTCAGTATTTTTAGTTAATGCGATAGCGGCTTCGTTGTCACAGTATATAGGCGTTTTAAGAAACTGCAAACCGTAATCCACCATCTGCTGTTGGATCCAGAGCACTTGCGAACAGCAACTCGAGGCTGCAATGTACTCGGCTTCACAGGTAGATAGCACCACGGAAGTCTGCTTCTTGCATTGCCAGGTGACTAACCTGCTCCCTAAAAACTGGCAACCAGCTGTAGTAGATTTGCTATCTTTGTCACAGCCGCCCCAATCTGCATCACTAAAAGATATGAAATCAAAATTATCATCATTAGGGTACCAAAGTCCTTTTGAGGGACAACCCTTCAGATATCTAAGGATACGCTTGACCGCCGTCAGATGACTTTGTTTCGGCTTCGATTGATAGCGGGCACAGAGACACGTTGCGTACATAATATCTGGTCGAGACGCCGTCAAATACATCAGAGATCCGATGATTGCTCTGTATGTAAATGGGTCAGTCAGCTCCCCCTTAGCGTCTACTCCAATCCCGTGATTGGGTTGAATCGGGGTATCCATTGGCTTGGAGTCCTCCATCTGGAACCGGCTCAAGATGTCGGAGACATATTTCGTCTGGTGAATGAAGATCCCGTCGGGTCTTTGGTCCACCTGCAAGCCTAGGAAAAACTGCATCTCCCCCATTGCGCTCATCTCGAACTTTTCCTGCATGACAGTTTCGAACTCCCTGCATAAAAGCTCGTTAGTTGAACCAAATATTATATCATCAACGTAAATCTGTACTAGAAGCAAGTCATCCCCAGTCTTCTTCGTGAAGAGGGTGCAATCGACGAGTCCGCGCTTAAATCCTTTGGTGATGAGGTATGTACTTAGCTCCTCGTACCACTGCCTCGGAGCCTGGTGCAAACCATATAGAGCTTTGTTCAGCACGTAGACCTTATCCCGGTGGATTGGGTCCTCAAAGCCTGGTGGCTGCCCGACATAAACCTCTTCCTTGACTTTCCCGTACAGAAATGCGCTCTTAACATCCATTTGATAGACTTCGAATTTCTTGTATGAAGCAAACGCAAGGAACATCCGAATAGCTTCAATCCGCGCTACCGGTGCATAGATTTCGTTATAATCAATTCCTTCGATTTGATGGAAACCCTGCACGACCAATCTGGCTTTGTTACGAACAATAACCCCACGATCATCCTTCTTGCACTTAAACACCCATTTAGTGCCTATTTTCTTCCTGTCAGGCGGCAAATCTGTGAGCGTCCAAACTCCCAATTTCTGGAATTGTAATAACTCCTCCTGCATAGCTTCAACCCAGGCATCTTCCTTTAAAGCGTCCTTGTATGTCCTTGGCTCTACCTGCGACACATAACACGCAAACGACCAATCATTTTGACAACCAGATTGTTGAATTTTGGCATATAAAGCTAAAGCACCAAAACTCTCTAGTGTATTGACACTTTTCAGCTGCCCTCTGGTCATAACACTGCTTCCAGGATCACCAATAACTTGCTCCAGCGGGTGAATACGGTGAATCCGAGATTCCGGATATTCAGGTACAGTAACTCCCGTTTGAGCAGTTAAATTCTCTACAGCATCCAGATCATGACCCGTATTTGATGATGAAGCAACATCTGGAGTTGGAGTTGGGTTCACTGGCGGTGCCTCCTGTTCTTCTGCCTGTTCAAGAATGGCTTCTTCAAATTGTTCATCTTCAGATTCTGAAGTGTCTAATGAAGTTGAAGCCTCTTGAAACACTTCTTCTTCTTGTATAGGAGCATGGGTATCATTAGAAGCCGGTAAGGGGTTCACGGTGATCGGACGCACCAACGGTGAAGTCGTCGCGTTTTCACACTCATAAAGTAATCTGATAACAGCTTCTTCAACCAAGCTATCTAGATTGAATGATTCAAAGAAATCTTTGTAATCAAACATCCAATCAGGACCCGTGCCTTGCAAATTTTGAGTATATCGTTGAACTTCCACGTTAGCCCAATCCTCCACTCGACGAGTTCGCTTGTTGTATACCCGTTTGAGCGGGGTTGCGTATCCAACAAAGTATCCCTCCTCAGCTTTTGGACTAAACTTCTCGCTTGGATTCAACATCGTGCATGGCACCCCAAAAGGTTCTAGATACTCTAAGTTCGGCTTTCTTCGGTGTAACAGTTCATAAGATGTTTTACCAAACTTCTTCACTGTTAGAACCCGATTAAGTGTGTAGTTTGCTGCATAAATCGCCTCGTTCCAGAACATTACCGGAAGATTTGAATCAGCGAGCATTGTTCTAGCCGCTTCAATTAGAGTCCTATTCTTTCGTTCAGCAACACCGTTCTGTTGTGGGGTGTACGGAGCCGAATATTCATGATGTATCCCTTTGCTTTCACAAAGTTCATCCATCTTGGCATTTTTGAACTCCGTCCCATTGTCACTCCGAATTCTCTTGATTTTCACATTGTAGAGATTCTCCAATCGAGTGAACAGAACTTTTAAGTTGTTAAAGGTGTCACTTTTATTTTGCAAACACATCACCCATGAAAATCTTGAATAGTCGTCAGTGACAACTAAACAATATAACTCCCCAAGATGACTTTTGCGTTTGACCGGTCCGAATAGATCCATGTGCAATCGCTCAAGTGGCATCTCTACAGAATTAACCTTCTTCACTTTGTGGGACTGTTTGTGTTGCTTCCCCTTTTTACAACTCACACACTTGTCATTCAGATGGAAATGTTTCACATTTACTCCATCGACAAGTCCATTTCTCACAAGTTGGTTCATTTTCCTCAGATGAATGTGCCCCATTCTTCGGTGCCACATTATTGATTCTTTCTCTGTCGCCTTGGATAGAAAGCATGTTATCTGCCCTTGTGATGTCATCGCCTTGGACATATCAAGAATATAGAGATTGTTGACGCGAGGTGCCTTCAACATTATCCACTCTTTAGGAATTGTAAAGCCCGGTTTCAGAATATAGCAGGATTTGTCATCAAAATGCACAGTAAATTGCTTATCACATATTTGACTGACACTCAACAGATTATAATCAATCTGCTTCACATACGAAATCCGCTCAAAGCTCACTATCCCATTGTTCACGCTTCCTTCCATCGTTATATATCCACCTTTGTTACCTGCGAAAGCAACATACCCTCCATTGATGTTCTTCACGTCGAACAACAACGCAAGATCCCCTGTCATGTGGCCTGAAGCTCCACTATCAACAATCCAAAGACTGCTAATAGGGCCAGCTGAAGCTCCCTGCACACAAAATGTAAATCATTTAGTTCTTTCGGGGGACCCAAGCCTGAGTCTTGGGTCTTGGAATATTGGTTTTCTCAGAAACATTTTCACAAACATTTTCAACAACTTTTTGATCAATCTTTTTCTGATTGTTCAAAACAGTTTTCTTTTTCTCATCAACTTTTGAAGTAGAGGCTCCTGGAGTACCATTGGGTGTCCAAGATTGTTCAGACCTTTTCAAAATACGAATCTGAGACTTTGGGTTCTCAGTTGGTTTCTGAACATTGTTAACAAATGTAACTTTCTTGCTTACCTTATCTGATTTAACAGACTTAGGTCCAACATTTGACTTGACAATCGGTTTTAGTGGAACCTTTTGCCTATCAATTGTTGCGTTCACCACAGGCTTCCTCCATGAGTGTTCCATAGCAATCCGATTCCTTCGATCATATTGAAATGGACGATTGTTCCTCATTTGGTAAAAATTGTTTTGATTATAAAACTGTTGTGGTTGTTGAGGAACAACTCGCCTATGTGGTGGCACATAATGATCAATCGGTTTACGCATGGAATTCCTCACTTCAACCTCGTGCCTTTTATGCCTTACATATGGGCACTGAGCAAGTAAATGCCCTCGTTCCCCACATTTAAAGCACGCACGGTACTCTTCAAAAACATTTGGAGCATTTGGTTGAGCAAATGATCTAACAGGGTATTGATCATTATACTGTTGCTTCCTTAAACTCTCAGGGAGTGGCCCTTTTGAGTAAGTAGGCTCATGAAAACCATTAGCTCTGTTTTTGGGTCGAATGAACTCTGTGACATGGACCTTTGGTTCTTGAGGATCATCCAAATACAATTTCTTTAAAATTGCTGGTGGGATCTCATTTGTTCTCTCATGTTTTGGGAACCAAATGGTGCTTTCTTGCCAAATCTTTTCTATTTTAGCATAGTTAGCATTTTTGATTGGAAATTCCTCGTCAGAGATGATTTTATCGGATCCTTCCATCCGATAGAACACCTTGACAGGTTTGTCACACGGTTCATTCTTAACACTCTTTTCAAGATCTTTCTTGACCACATTTTTCTCAAGATCTTTCTTAACAACATTCTTTTCAGACTTCTTTTCACGATGAACATTTGCCATCGGAATCACAATCTGAGATGGTGAAACTGGTTCATTTGTAATGATGTGATTTTCTTTTGGAATTTCACATGCATTCACAGTTTGAACACAACCAGTATCATCACTCTCTGAGTCTGAATCTACACTCTCAGCAGTAACACCCTCATCATTGATACCTAAAATCGGCCTCTCATCGGAATGTGGATGACCAATACTTGAAGTATTTGATTCATTTTCCGACGATGAGTCTGATTTTACCGAGCTCTCCGGTGTCACTTGATGACAATTATGGTTTTCAAAAAGAACCGGAGATGGCACAGATCGGTAATTGGTGGTTTTATCATCAATGATGTGGTCTACCACATAAGCAATATGCTTATAGCTTTCCAGCTTTTTGTTTACTTTTTCAGCAAAGCATTTGATGGCGGCCATTTCCAACTTGGTATTTTCAATTTCATTTATGTAATTGTTAATTGCCAATTGTTTTAAAGATAAAGTATTTTTCAAGTCGGAAATGTCCTTTTTATAGCCATCTAACACTTTGTTAAAAGCATTCAACTCTTTGCGAGTAGATTGACTGTTCATGATAGCACTATCACGTTGAACTCGGAGTTGTTTATTCTCCTCAGTCAATCTATCACATGTACCACAATATTTATCACTTGTATTATCAGTGCTACACTCAGAACTTACAGATTTTGGCGGATCAGTCATGGCCATCAATGCGAAATGAGCTTCCTTTCCAGCAAAGAATCTTGAATAGTCAATCTTGGTGAAAGCATCATCTGCAATGCATGACTTCCTCGTCATCAGAAAATCCGCTTCTGCTAGCAACCGCTCAATGTCATCATCTAGAGAAGTAACACTTGCTTCCGTATCCGATTCACTGTCTGAGTCAGAATAAACCGACTCACACTCCTCTGGAACATCAGAAACAGTGTTAATCACCACTCCAGATTTCGCTTCCTCAGTATTAACCTCCACAGGCTCAGTCTCCACATCCATCTCAGCCTCAGACTCATCACTTTCACACTCAGTTTCTACCTTCTCATCAACAGTCACCGAATCTTCGATATCAACCTGATATGCAACACAAGCCACGTTGCCACCAGGAGTGATTTCCTCAACACCTATTTGCATGGAAGACCAATCAAATCTCTCGTCTTGTTGAGTTACCAATGCTTGATTCTGATTGGTGTTCTGATGTGTCTCATTAGGTGTAGTGATTGGTATGACAGTTCGGTTAGTGTTATTAGGAGATTGGTTTTGAGTCTGGTTTGATGTGTTTGGTTGTCTGTTTTGGTTGTTATTGAAATTGTTTTGACGGTTTTGGTAGTTGGTATTGTTTTGGTAAGAAACTTGGTTTTGGTTTTGTTGTTGTCTGTTTTGGTAGCTTGCATTAAATGGGTTTCTGTTACCCTGCTTTGGTGGCTGAGTGCATTCTCTTTTAAAATGACCCTTTCCTCCACAATTAAAACAAGTAACCTTCTCCTTGTTGAACCCGTAGGTTGTGTTAGGAGAAGTTCCCAAATCTGTTCTACCTGTTTTCTCAATAAATTCTGTTGCTCTTCTCATGATACTCGCAAAAGCCCACTGAATATCAATTAATTCCATCTCTTCCTTGTCAATCTATGCATAGTCTTCATTGGTTAAATTGTTGTTACCAATTTGGCTAGCAACCAAGCCATTATAAGATGAAACCATTGCAGAAAC
This sequence comes from Ambrosia artemisiifolia, assembly GCA_032199755.1. Classification (NCBI taxonomy): domain Eukaryota; kingdom Viridiplantae; phylum Streptophyta; class Magnoliopsida; order Asterales; family Asteraceae; genus Ambrosia; species Ambrosia artemisiifolia. The sequence continues at coordinate 12,080,072 of CM063514.1, forward strand.
TAGTGCAATGTGTTGTTGAGCAACTTCAACCGTCACATTTCCCAAGTTAGATGTCTCCAAAACCACCGGTTGTTGTTGATTGGGTTGAGGAACTTGGTTCATTGGTTGTTGAGATTGGCTAGCAGTATAAAAAGCAGCTTGTTGCATTGGGGAAAATGGTGGAATGTATGAATTGTTGTATTGTTGTTGTGGTGGTTGGTTTGATGGTTGTGAAAAGGATGTTTGTTGATGGTAGTTGATGGTAGGTTTTGGTGATTCCATAACATTGGAAATACATGCAACATGTGGAGCCACCAATCCTCTTGAACTTGAGGTACTAGCTGGAACTGGAGTTCCTCCAAAATACAAGTTGGGGTTCTGAGAAATCTGTGATCTTCTTGCTTTCCTCTTTTCTTCCAATTCTTTGTTTTCCAGCTTCTCAATGAACTCTTGAATTGACCAGAATTGATATGCATCCTTTTCCCTGAGAACTTCAACATGCTGATCCCAGTTTGGTGGTAACGCCTCTGCAAACTTATCCACCTGCTTTGTCATAGGAATCTGTATACCATAACTAGACAATTCAGATAGTAAGTGACTATAACGAGGAGTTAACTCTTTTAAAGTTTCATTTCCAATATAAGAAAAATTCTCAAACTCCTTCCTCAATTCCTCCATCCTTAGACCTCTAGTCTTCTCATTACCATCATGCCTCCTTTTAAGTGCTTCCCATAGCGCCTTGGATGTTGTGCAAGTCCCAAACTGATGCAAAAGATCGTTTGTGATTGCCTGTGTCAATTGGGAAAACGCCTTCTTCTCCACAGCAAACTTCTTTTTCTCATCCTCAGCCATGCTCTCCAATGGAACTGGTTCACCTGTATTCTCCAAGACTGGTGCTGTGTAACCTTTAGCAATCATGTTCCATGCCTCTGCACCCTCCACTCCCATGCCTTCCAAATGTATCTTGAACTTTTTCTGCCACTGATTGTATTCTTGAATCTCCATAAGCTTCGGTGGCCGATTCCCGCTACCTGAAGACAAATCATTAATCAGTGTGGAAATAGCATTTGTAGTTTGAGTGTTTACCACCGCTGCTGCTACTCCCCAGTAGTCAGATTGTGGTGCTGGAGGTGCACTTTGAGTCATGTAGTTAATCGGCTGCGAAGACTGTGTGCTCGTCTTCTGTGCTGCCACCGTCCATGGGTCCATCACTTGCTGTTGTGGTTGAGTCGGAGTTGTTGGAAAATTCCACATGATCACGAATTTCGAAAAATTTCAACACTTAGAAAATTTTCCAAAAACTAATTCCTACGTTCGCCCAGAATAATCTTCACGTTCGACCCTTCTGATGCAGGTTCGACCAAACAGTGATACCCGAATGTAAAAACTCACCAGAATGTAAAAACACACTATCACTTTTCCACGTTCGAACCGAAAGTATCTACGTTCGACCGTTTCTATCCTACGTTCGCCCGCCCGATCACTCGAAGGTGAAAATAGTGACCCGAAGGTGAAAAATTCAACAGAAACTTTTCAGGTTCGCCCAAAAACTACCTAGGTTCGACCGAAAACACTCAGGTTCGACCGAAAATTCTCACTCTCGACCACTCAGGTTCCAGGTTCGCCCATTATCAGTTTAAAAAACGGTTACACTTTGAAAAACGGTTATTTTGATCTCTGATTTTCAAAAGTTTGTGGATTTGAATGATCTTAATCAGGTTTTGATTCGGAGATGATTTGGAACAACTTTAATTCTTGGAATTTTGAATTTTAACCACAAAATCAACTCTAAATCCTTCAAAAACACTCAAAAACCATTTTCAATCAAAAACAGACGTGAATTGATCAAAATTAGGTCCAAATCAGCTCTGAGTTTATCAATTTGTTGTTGTATGATCCTCTACGCTCTGATACCACTTTGTGAGCGAAAGATTTTGACTAAAACAGGATTATATGATCATACAAGTTGCAAAACCAGGTGCGGAAACCCTAGCTTTGAACAAACTGATAGAAACTCAAATCAAGACACAATCAAAGTCATTTTCAAACGTTTTCATAGATTAACATATGCATAAACTTGATTACAATTGATTTTAGGTTAATCTAGAACACACACAGACACTCTCAAACTATCCTGGAACCTCACCTCAAAACACACACCACTAATGACTTCGTTAACTTTACAAAAACACAAATCCTATTTATAGACTCTGCACATTCGCCCGTTTCACCTGGTCGAATGTGGCCTTGTACTACATTCGCCCACATTCTGTGGTCGAATGTAATCTTCAGTCAGGTTCCAATCCATGTTCGTCCAGTACAATATACCTTCGCCCCTTTATACTTCTTCCTTCGCCCTCTTCAGTTCTCATTCGCCCATATCAGCCTTCTAACACATGTTAATTATCCAATCACTAGTCGCAAAACGCATCTACACCATTTACCAAAATCAAATAATCAAAACATGGTTTATAGAAAGTTTTTGTAAATAGGTCAGCTCGTTGACGGTCTGTGTGAATTTTGAGCACATCAATCAGCTTCTTTTCATGGCAATCGCGTATGAAATGATATCTGATATGAATGTGTTAATTTCACCTTTGAGTGGTTCATAGTATCTTTAATGATTGCTATGGTCGCCTCGTTATGACAATAAATAAAAGTTTTAAGAAATTTCAATGCGTAATACCGCTTATGTTGTTGAATCCAAAGAACCCAAAAGAAATAGCTCGATGCTGCAACTTATTCGGCTTCACAGGTTGACAAGGAAACATACGTCTACTTCTTGCATTGCCCGTCTACTAAACACAGATTGATTAACATTTGTGTTATCACCCAGAGATGATTGAAAGATTTATGTTATCACAGATTGATTCACATATTACATTGGAAATCCTCTTTTTCGAAAAAAAAAACTTTTTCTGAATCTTTCACCATATAGAACAGATCACGACTAACAGGAATCTTAACAAGCTCATCTTCAGGTTCAGGATCACATTCAATGTGATTTTCAAGTGGAATTCTAGTTTTCAATCCTAAACCTGGCTCTTGAGATTCTTTTTTAGAATCTTCATAATCAGTTTCAATCAGAAAATAATTATAGTCCTTACGAATTTGAAGCTCCTTGATCTCTGATGAGTTAACAACAAGTGGTGTTGTGACTTCAAATATGCGAGATCTGTCTCATTTAGCGACTTTGACTAATTGCCACACAAGGGAAGAGGAACTTCTTTATAACTTACACTAGTGCTTGATCTTTCAGTGATCTGGCTGCCAATGATGCGATGAAACACATATCTTCAGTTTGAGTAACTTTCTAGTTTCTTTTTAATAGTCTCATACTCACACTGAGTGTTAGCCAAGACTTTCTTAGTTCATTCTAACTCAGAAGTGTAGTTATTAATTGCGTCTTATTTATTCAAACTGTTTTCTTAAGTTCACACGTCCTTTTTAAAAAGCTGAACGGTGTCTTTGAATTCTTTTTCATTTTTCTTTAACGCAACATTGACATCCTGACACGTACCCATATTACAAACCAAATTAATGTTGTGATCTTTTAAGGTGTCAATTTTACCCTCTAACTCTACCCATCTAGAACAAATAAATTTTAAAGAGTCAAAAGTTACCGTGACTTACTGTTACACCCCGCCTAAGGCGTAAACGCAGGGTGAGACGAACATGGTGATCACAAACATTGTTTATAAGAATACTAATGACATTTATTTCATCAAACAAATAAGTCACATAGTCAAATACAGATTACAAATCTTAGCAAATGTTTCAAGTGGCCACATCAAAATAGCTAAAACAATAGACTTCTGTAGGCGTTCCTAAGTTCGCCTTCTTATTATCCTTACTTAGCTCATGAAAAACATTCTTAAATGTATAAACTAAAAAGTTGTTGAGTTCGTACATTTGTTGACTCGATAAAACAGTTTGTTGCTCAAAAGGTTCCGTTGTCTATGTCCATGCAGAATATAGTTACCATGAGCACCATAACCAAACCATGACGTTCGTGTGCACCCACCACAATGCCTTATCACGGGACATTGTAAAGTATGAATAATATGCATTCATATGTGTTAGCGCGATTAACAATGAAAGGGGGTGTCAACCCAAATAGTACAATTCATATAATCCATTGCTTATTGCTAAGCTAATGGTTATGATTGTCTGGGGAATTTTGTTGTCTGTGATAATTGTGGGTCTAACTCATGTAACTCATATTGTTTTCATGTACATATGTAGGTCTGTAGCATGTTTCTCCCCCGAAGTTGTAAAATAGTAAAACAGTAAAAGGGGCCACGAAACTCACCTGATGTCTGGTTATGTGGTCTAGCAAAGCAGAAAGATTGGAGTAACTACTGTCCCGACAAAAAGTGCCCTATAACGTCAAAGACATCTTAAGTTTTGTGTACTTGTTTTAGATACGAGTTTGTTCACCCGAATTGTGGACCCTTGTGTCATGTATATGTGGGGCCTATGTTGTGCACGCGACAATTACTACGCATGTTGCTTGTACTTTTGTAAGGTGTATTGTTTTGTGAAATCTGGGAGTTTTAAAATGTAAGTGCGCAATATTACATGTGGTCGTGTATGATTATGTAAATAAAAGGAAAGTTATATCAAGATATGTAGGTTCATTATGTTTAGTTCCAAAATTGGATTCTCTTGACAAAATACAAGGTCCATACACACATCTAGTGCTCGATCATAGGTGTAAATATATTTATATATATATATATATATATATTGATCAATGTTTCATATGTGTGCGAGTATAAATAAATGCAATTGCCTATAAGTGAACATGTGAGTGATTGAAATTAATTAACAATAAACAAGATAAAGCTTTTAGAAAATCATTAACTTATGTGTGATTAGGGTCGATCATTTAGATGATCAAGGGTAAAAGGTCGGATAAACATGAAGGCCGATTGTACAAGGTAAGGATTGGGGTTCGGGTGAAATGGAATAAGACCAAATATAATAGAGGTTTAATCGAATGGAAAGTCATACCTAGCGGATACAATGTAAAACCGATTTGTTTGGACCTTCGATCCTTCACTTGAGCTCGTGTCTTGGTGCTTGGGAGGGAAATGGATATGATCTTGGAGTGATAATACTTGGCCGATGATTATCAAAAGAAAAGAAAAGAAAAGAAAAGAAAAGAGATGGACTGTGTGAATTTGGCGAAGTTTTTGAGGTTCTTATATAGTGGTTCGATTAAGGTATGGACAAAACAAAAGTGGAATGCCTATCCTCTTTTTTGGAGCATTGTTTAGGAATATTAATCACCATTTGGTGCAAGGCAATGAGTTGGAAGGTCTAATTAAGAAAGAGGAGTGTTATCTTAGGTGGGAAAGTGAATCATTCTTGGCTTCATGCCTAAATTTGTATAAGTTCTTACATCATCATCATCATCTTAGCCGATTACCTCATGCATCCAAGTGTAGTTGAAAAGCAATTTTGACATGTGAAGATAGATATCGATGGGCCGAATGGTTATGGGTGTATGGAGATGATAGGCATAATTCCTTGGAACATAGGTTTGTCTTTACTTGTTGATGGTGATTGCTCCATGTATTCTTAGTTGTCATTGCAAGGTGGTGGTGTATGTATGGTGGGAGTGAATTGTTCTTGTTTTGGCCGAGTATAATAAGGAAAGAAAGGAGGAGTTTTGGTTGTTAGTGAAGATAGTGACTCATCATAAGATAATGATTGATCAATGATAGTGATGTTTCCATGCTTCTTTCCTTTGGCCAAAACATATGTATAGGATCAAGATGAGGATAGCAATCAACCATGGAAATTTGTTCATGCGTGTTGTCATTCATCTAATTTGGTATAAGAATTTGTCATGCATGAGATCCTTGTTTGCTTCCATATTTTCGGCTAAAAGAAAACAAAAACAACACACTTATGGCAAACCTCCAATCATTGGAAGTGAAGCATGATAAGGTGAAGGGCCTATACTAGTGAATAATGAGTGTGATCTAGGTGTCTTGTAAGTTGTCCATTCCTATACATACATACATACATACATATACACGTGCATACATATATATAATCATACATGTCCATTGTTTAGTCCTAATCCTAGATATAAGCACATGGTTGTTTAGAGGTATAGGTTACTAGACTTATCATGCAAGTGTGTGTGTGGTCAATACTTGTCTCTTTCATCTCATCATGTGTCATTAGTTGCCATTGTGTCAAGTCCCTTTCAAAGATGAATGCATACATGGTTGTCATCTAGTTGTCATATGCTAAGTTCCTTTCATCTAGAAGGTCTTAGTTGTCATGGGTTGAAAAGGACATGAGGTGGTGTCTTGTTATCTATATCACCTATATATATATATATAATATATATATATAACTACGCATATGCGTACAAGGGTGTATACTCCTTGTTTAGTCACCATCATATATAAGCTCACATGGTTATATAGGTACATGCCAATTAACTTATCTTTCATGTGTGTATGTATGATATTGTTTCTATGTTTTGATCATGCACACAAGTAGTTGTAAAAATATAGTTTTGGAAAAATAAAATATTTCGTGAAAATCCATGCATGTGTTTACTTTTGTTGTTCCTTATGATGGGGCCTTTGTTTGTGCATGTGACAATTACTACACATCTTGCTTGTACTTTTGTAAGGTGTATTGTTTTATGAAATCCGGGAGTTTTAAATATGTAAGTGCACAATATTACACGTGGTCGTGTATGTTTATGTAAATAAAAGGAAAGTTATATTAAGATATGTAGGTTCATTATGTTTAGTTCCAAAATCGGATTCTCTTGACAAAATACAAGGTCCATACACACATCTAGTGCTCGATCATAGGTGTACAAATACATATACATATATATATATATGTTGATCAATGTTACATATGTGTGTGAGTATAAATATATGCAATTACCTATAAGTGAACATGCGAGTGACTGAAATTAATAAACAATAAACAAGATAAAGCGTTTAGAAAATCATTACCTTATGTGTGATTAGGGTCAATCATTTAGATAATCAAGGGTCGATGGTCGGATAAACATGTAGGCCGATTGTACAAGGTAAGGGTTGGGATTCGGATGAAATGGAATAAGACCAAATATAATAGAGGTTTAATCGAATGGAAGTCATACCTAAATTTGTATAAGTTCTTACATCATCATCATCATCTTGGCCGATTACTTCATGCATCCAAGTTTAGTTGAAAAGCAATTTTGACATGTGAATATAGATATCGATTGGCCGAATGTTTATGGGTGTATGGAGATGATAGGCACAATTACTTGGAACATAGGTTTGTTGTTAGGATCTGAGTTCTGGTTGTTTTGATTTGTTTGATTAAGTATGAGTAAATGAAATGAAATATAAATGGAAAGTGCAGCGGAATAAACTATAAATCAAAACATGGAGAATAATTGTTTTTAATCGAAAGCTTTCATTAATCGAAAGATTACAATTGTACAACTAAACTCCCCCTCAGCCTGATCACTCAGAGAATGTTTGTCTGAAAGAGAATGACGAGTGATGAATAGAACAGTGCAAGTACTGTTCTATTTATAGACAGACTCAAACCTCTAATGATCAGTGCTGACGCACCTAAGACAGCGACCTCTAACTGACTAACAACTTCTAACATCTGCTAACTATAAACACTGTTACATTGAAAACACTGATAATACAAAACTTTGTAAAGTAAAACTCTGATGTCTTCTATCATCTGTTGAACCAAAGTGTTGTTGGTTCAACAGACCTTTGTTCTTCAGTTCTTTGATCAGCAGTTGTTCTTCATCAGACCTTTATTCTTCAGACGTTTGTTCATCAGACCTTTCATCAAACAGCAGTTGTCTTTAACAGTTGATTGAAGCAGCAGCAGTTAGGAATCAACAGTCTTTTGGGGAAAGTTTCTTTATAACAACTGTTTTATTTATTGGATCAACACTTAGTATATTTTGGCTTTTCAATCATCTGTTCTTCTCCAGGTCAGCAGACCCAACAATCTCCCCCTAGAACAGATGATGCCAAAACTCTGCTTTATTCTTGATCTTTATTTCTCATCAGACTTTCTCTTATTTGGCCTTTGAGTTGCAATTCAAAGCTTAGAGAGAAGTGGTCTTCAGCATCTCTTTCCAGTGTCAAATTCAGAAGAGTTTGGGGATCTTCAGCACATAGGCCAGGTGCATCATCCATGCTTAACTTCTGAACACTACCATCTGATCTGAGCAATGTCAATTCATGGGTCTCTTTGTTGGACTTCCATTTTAGAATTTTAGAATCAGAGGAGTGACTGGGATGCATCTTTATTCTTGATGAGTTGGGTGATGGAGGCCTGCCAATGAGTTCTCTGAATTTCTCTGTGACAGGGTCAGAGAAATATCTGATCTGGTTGATGAGACCCTCTTTTACAAATGTGTCAGTGAACTGTTTTTGTTCCTCTTCTGTCATCTCCTTCTGCTTCTTGAACTGTCTTCTAGCAGCAATGGAGAGATCAGAGGTTTCCAGTAAACTGTCAAGTGTAAAGGCCTGTAGAGGTCTCTTTGGTGCATCATCATAGATAGGTTTTCTTGGTAGGCTAGGGTTGGTCTTTCTTTCTTCTTCCAATTTCTTGTAAGTTTCAATCAGTCTGATTTCTGACCATCTAGCAACAGATCTCATCTCTCCATACTTGGCAGCTACTAGTTCTTGTCTCATTCTTTTGAATTTTAGAGCTATAGCTTGATCTCTCCCTTTACTGAAATCAGGGGCAGAGGCCTTTGTAGGAGGATTATTGGCCATGCTCTCAATTCTTATTAGTTCTTCTCTAAGAGTATGTGTGGTCCAGCCTGTGAATTGGTTTTTGTTTGCTTTGTAAGGCTTGGTGGCCAAGATCTGTTCTAGTAGAGAATCCCTAACCTCCTTTTCCATATCTTTGCTGAGAGGCATGGCAGACATGGAATTACTCAGGGTCTTAGCAAAATCCTCAATCCTTCTCAACTTGCTAAGTTCTGCTGAATGGATGCCCTGAGCAGTCCTGTCATCCTTCCCTTTACACTTCTCTTTGATGACAACATCTGCCTGTTCACTCTTGTATTTTAGATAAGTATCAATGTTGAGAGGAATAGGGAAACCTTTAAGAGAAGGGAAGGATCTATCTGATGGCTGATCAGTATTATAGAAGGATTGAAGTTCCCCCTTGAGTAAATCCACCTCAAGAGGATACTTCTCAGCCAATGGTGTGATGGTTGGTGGTGGTCTGTGGGATCTGAATTGTGATGTGTGAGGTGAGTATGATGAAAGTGGAATGGCTGGGACAGGTGTGGATTGTGTGATTGGGGTGTTAGGTGGTGTGGTGTGAATGTTTTCATCTTGTATAACAAAGGTGGATTTCCTTTTTCTGCTATACATGATCTTTGGTGAAGGTGAGGATGAAGCAGTGGTTTGGTTAACCTCTATTGGTCCTTTTGTAGAACCAGCAGATGTTTGGGTTTTTGGTTGTGTTGTGGTAGGTTTGGTAGTTGATGGTGTGGTGATTGGTTTGGTTGGAACAGGTGTTTTGGTGGCAGTGGTTTTGGTAGCAGTGGTTGTGGTTTCAGTGGTTTTAGTAGCAGTTGTTGTGGTAACAGGGGTTTCAGCAGCAGAGGTTTCAGAAGATAGCTTGGATGGTGGTTTCCTTGTATGTTTGGCTGGCATTTTCTTTCTTTTTGAGGAACTCACATCTTCCACTTCTTGCTGTTGTTCCTTTTTGAGCTGAACCAACAACTCTGCTTTAGCTTCCAATGTGTCAGCCCTTTTCAGTTTGTCTTCAGCAGCTTTATCAGCCTTTTCATTGGCAGAGGTATCAACTTCCTTTGCCTTGCTGATTTTAGCTGGTTCAGCAACAGGGGTTTGAACATTTGGTTGTTGTTGTTGTGGTGCTGATTTTGTAGACTCTGGTTTGTCAGCAGCTGGCTTACCCTTTTGAGAGGGTGGTGCACCAAATGGATTTAGCTTTGGCAGCCTATCTCTGCCACTCTCCCCCTTTTTGGCATCATCAGCAGTGAATTCATCATCATCTTCAGCTCTGAGAATGGTGGTAGGGGCAGAGCCAGTAGTCTTCAGCAGATGGTCTTTGATCACCTTGATGTCAGCCTTTGTGTCATTAAATCTGGCATCCACCATGTTTCTGATCACTGTCATATAAGTTTCTTGTGTCTGATCTGCTAATTTTCTGTGAGCTATGATGATGGGGGAAACAGATTTCCATAGCTCATTAGCAATATCAGAAGTGGATGGTTGACTCTTTGTAAAGTTGCCCAATGTTTCCAATATTGACTTGACATCAGTTTTGATGTCAGCAACAAAGGATTCAAGTGTTTGAACTTTAGCCGTCAATTCTTGTAGTTTTGATTCATCACCTAAGTTAATAGGATCATCTGAATCCCTACCAGTGGTAGTTTTAACTGGTTCAGTCCTAGGAGGTGGTCCATGGAATGAGAACCAGCTGCCCCTTTTTCTTGGTACTAGGGACTTCCAACTGATTTTGGGGACACAATGGTGGCCTCATCAGTTGTTGCCTTCAAGGAAGTCTTATCTATGGAACCACTGTCCTGTTGTGAGACAATGGTCTCTACAGCAGTAGTGGCTGCTTCTCTTGAAACCTCACCAAGAGTTACATTGAACTCTGGGAGTGTAGCCTCCTCTTCTGTTTGTGGGATAGCAGATTGACTTTTCTCAGACCCAGTCACTTGTGGAGGTATACTCTCTGTGACAGTGAAGAAGAGGAACTGGGGTTCTCCTGAGTTTTGTCAATTGCCTCAAACAGGGGTTGCATGGTTTGTGGAACATGTGGTGGTGATGTGGGTGGAGTAAGAAGCTGATTAGCCCTGGGAGATGGACTTGTAAACATATGGTCAAGTGACTCATATGCCTCAGTATGAGGGTCCCTTTGGCTTACAACAAGACCCTTTTGTGAGGATTCTTGAGGAGTTTGTTTGGGTTGAGATATCTCCAACTGTTGTGAGGAAGTAACAACAGTGGTTTCATGTTGCTTTGGTGATGCAACAAGGTTAGCTTCTGGCATCTCATCTTCCAGAAGTCCCTTTTTGGGTGTAGAGGTGGTTTTGGAGGATGGACGTTTTCTTTTGGTGGCTGGTGTGGGTTTCACAGCACTGGATGAAGTGCCATGATCACCAGGAGCAGTGGGCTCACCAATAGAGGTTTCAACAACAGTTGTTGTTTTTGTCCTCTTTGGTTGTGTTTTAGAAACTTTTGTCACTTTTGACACCTTTTCTTGGGTTGAAGAACCCAGCATTCTTGTGAAAGTTTCATCAGTTAAACTTTTCATTTTAAAAGACTCTCCCTTTTGAAAATCATTTTCTGGTAAAATCTTTTGTAGAATTACACTCAGGATTCTAGGGTAGAGTAAAAAAGCATTGTTTGAGCCAGATTTTATGGCTTTCACATTTGAAACCAAGTCCAAAAACAATCCCTGGGAAAGATTGAAGTCAGAGTCTGACAACATAGCATATCCCAAGTACTGAATCCTTAATGGGATTTCATTGAAGGATGTGGTCTTGGCCGAGGCACAGAGAAGAAGGGTATGGAAGAGAAATTTCATGACTGGAGGAAAAAACTTTTTGTATAAGGTTGATCCAGTCATTTGTGCATCATACCCTCTTTCCTGAAACTCTGTGTGAAGCTCTGTTTTAGGAAAGGATTCCATACCTGACAAGTCATTCAGTGAGAAGGTTGTGGATATGAGTTCAGGGGTTATGGCGATACTGGTGGCTCCAATTTTTGAAATTATGGAAGTGGGCTTTTTATCTTGAAACATGACTTCAGCACTTGCCCAAAATTCTTGGAGTGTTTCTAAATGGATGGGAGCATCAGCAGTTAAAATGTTTTTGTATTTGGAATTGGTGATTATGTCAATGGTGGAATGGAATGGAACGTTATCTTCGGTTTTAACCAAATATGGAAGGAAATTGTGGGTGGCTTTTGTTTGAAGATCCATTGTAATGGATTTCGGGTATGAAAGTTCTGAACTTTGAGTAAGGGTTTTGAGGAAGACGAAGGCGGTTTTAGTATTTTGAATACAATGAGACAGTAAAACTGCTGTTGGGGGAAAAACAGGGTTTTATAGCCTCTGGTGAAACTGCTGATGTGGCAAAACTCTGCTTTTGAGAGCAGACGTGGCAAATATCTGATGGTTTAAACATCTGGTGGCATACAGCTGTTTTGTTAAACATCTGTTGCCAACCTCTGTTGTTAAAACCAAAAGACTGATGGAAAAACAGTTGTTTTATCTGATCAGATGTTGGAAACAGATTTTTCAACCAACAGTGGTTGTTTTATCTGATCAGATGTTTGAAATAGATTTTTCAACTTACAGTGGTTTGAATGAAACAGTGGTTGTTTTATCTGATCAGTGGTTTAAAACAGATTTTTCAACCAAAGTGTCATTTTAAGCAAAATTTGATTTTCTGAAAACATTTTAATGTTTTTATTGAAAACATTTTTGTTGTTTAATCCATGTTTAACATACCAATTCGAGAGATCAGATTTGTGAAGGTAGATGTGTCTAAAGCTTTTGTCAACACATCTGCCAACTGATCCTCTGTTGGAACATGGTGCAGAGTAATCAAACCTTTTTCATAGCTATCTCTGACAAAGTGATGTCTGATATCTATGTGCTTGGTGGTTGAATGAGAGACTGGATTCTTGATGATATTTTTAGCAGCTTGGCTATCCAACATGAGTGGAGTCCTTAGTGCAGTTATCCCAAAATCCAGTAGTTGATTTTGAAGCCACATGAGTTGGGCTGTACAGCTTGCAGCAGCAATGTACTCAGCCTCAGTTGTGGAAGTTGAAACAGCTGCTTGCTTTTTGCTTTGCCAGGAGACTAAGGCATTCCCTAGAAACTGGCACCCTCCAGATGTGGACTTCCTTGTGGTGTGACAGCCAGCAAAATCACTATCTGAATAACCTGAAAGCTCAGTGTTTCCATTAGCAGGATACCAGATACCAAGTGTGGGAGCACCTTTTAGGTATCTGAATATCCTTTTCACAGCAATAAGGTTTGACTTTCTAGGTGAAGCCTGGGATCTTGCACACACACAGGTTGCAAACATAATGCCTGGCCTGGATGCTGTTAAGTAGAAATAAAGACCCAATCATGCATCTGTAGTGTGTTTGATCAACCAGTTCATCCTTGTCATCATCAGTGAGTGGCTTGATGTAACACCCCGGTTTGGGTCCCAAAAATTTTTGCGCCTAATTTAATAAAACCAATAAATAAACCAAGCACGAAACCCGAATAATTATATACGCATATTTATACATGAAAACATCAGTTACGAGACCGAGCTAGTACCCGAAAACGAACCCACCCATAATTGGGTGAGTCACACAAGAGAGACACATGTTCTCTCTTTCTTGTGACACCACCCTCACCTTTGATTACAAGACGCACGCATACATACTCAGTTGTACCCCCACCCATTTTATAATATTATCTCCCCAAACAATTGCTTCCTGCAACACACATACACACATCGGGATTAGCTAGAGAGATAGAAGGATCTGGGAGAAAAAGATAGCAACAGGAAGAGTTAGAGAGAAAGAGGAGCCGGTCTCCGGCCACCATAACCGGCGGAGCCCCGGTGGCCGACCCTTGTTCTCCGTCACGCGTACCCCCACCCAACCCCTTCTTTCCCGATGACCGACACGCACACACCTGGTTCATACTAAGAGAGAGATACAGATCTAAGATCTAGAGAGAGAGAGAGAGAAAGACGATGGAGATGTTGTTGTTGGCGAAGGTGAGGCTGGTGACGGTTGGTGCTAGGTGGAACCAGGTATTGGTGATCGAGATCAGTCACAAAATAGGATGTTTATAGGTGTTAACAGAGATGGTTGAGAACTTGAGGTCCGATGAAGCTCGGTGGTGACCGACTAGCGGTTGATGATGGTGGTGATGAACAGTACCAGGGATGAAACTGTTGTGATAATGATGATTGTTGGTGACGGACGAGTGGTTGGAGACGAGCCACGATGGAGGTGTCGGTCTACTAACGATACTGGTTGGATTGGATGGCCTATATTGGAAGTCGATGAGTTATGATTACTAGTGATGGGTAAAAAGTGATACAAAGAGAGACTAATTAGGCGCTAATTAACACAGTCAAGACTAAGGGAATTCATGGTCAACATGAGCTTTGGCTAGTCTATAGGACCTAATTGAAATCCAAGCAGCGAAAGGTACAGGCATCTACTTGGCAACTTAGTTATTCTATTCTATATGTTATTCGTGTGTACACGTGTGGGACCTTGACAAACATTCGAGACTCGACCCGATAAATAAACTAAGGCAACTAGTGAACTCATATAAAGTATATGAGCCAACAAAATACATCGATGTATATTAGTATATATATTGATAACTTAACAATTAAGGACAATTTCGAATCATAGGATTTGGCGACTAAGACATTAAGCCACGGGAACACATAACTTGGACATGAGAAGTAATGCGCGACATGGGACATTTGGACATTGCACAAATCGCACGGACTTAAGACCCTAGATAACTATATGTATATTTTTATAATTAATGACTAGACACATAGAAACGTGAAGGATTACATGAAGCTCCATAATATAGATAGTATCTACTTAGTTCATATATGGAAACTGGGTGAAGCATAAGAATAGGACACAAGATGATAAGCTTAATGTGTGGAACTTTGAACAATAAGCTATACAACTATATAAATAAATAAATAGACCAAGGCGATATTATTAACTAAAACAGTCCTAGCTCGCCCACACGTGTGACCGCGAGATTGGTTATATGCGCTAATGTATATGAACTTGAATAGGATCTTTCCAGTGATTGGTAAATGGAGTATTGACTTGGGATGTTATGTGACATGACGTGATACGCTGACAAGGTGAGTTCCGTGTACCATCCCCTCTTTTTGTTTTTATAAATGTTTTGGGGTGAATGCATGCTTCTGTGTATAAACTGTATGATGTGACAAGGTGCTCCCAAAACCAGATTCACACTCATTAACCCAGGGGAGTTGGGCCACTTAATATATCGGTAGTACTACTTGGGGAATCCCCCACGCACAGTGGATCCGGAAGCCCGGAAAACCCTCCACTGAGGTCTGCGGACCGTTGTGGAATATATTCTGCCATGGGAATCCATAATGGGAGTAGATGGATTCAGTGTTAGGATTGAGGTGTGACTTGTACATCACTATGTGTTATGTTGTGTTAAACTGAATGAACTTGCTTTTGAAATGATAAACTGTTTTGGATTTACTTAACTATTACACGGACTCACCAGCGTAATTGCTGACCCAATTCTTTTTAAGCATGTGTTCAGGTACTGCAAATGAATGGATGGCAACTATGAGGTATATGCTTGCTAGTAACGGATTGGAGAATATCTGGTAGAGGATTATTGCTACAGATGTTGCGGTTTAGAGTGTCTAGGGATAAGAAGGATAGAGAAGGGATCGACTAGTGGGTTACACTGCAATAACTGCTTCGACGACCGCCGTGACTCGTCCCTGCATAATTATAGTTTATTTATTTAAGTTGTATATTTATATTTTTGGATTAGAATTGTATTAAACGATAAAATTTAGTCATCGTTGCTTCCGTTGTGCAATTTTGTTACCAACTGTCATTTCTTCCAGGCCCCCCTGGGTCGGGTTGTTACACTTGACAGTGCTCATGGGTGTACTACATGGCTTACAATCATTCATCTCAAATTTTGTTAACAAGTTTTTCACATATTTGTTTTGATGAATGAATGTGCCATTTTGCAGTTGCTTCACTTGGAGACCAAGGAAGCACTGAAGTTCACCCATAGCACTCATTTCAAACTCTGCTGTCATGAGTTCCCTAAACTCTTCACACATTTTGTTACATGTGGATCCAAAAATGATGTCATCCACATATATTTGAATAATCATTAAATCTTTTCCTTTCCATTTTAAAAACAAGGTTTTATCAATTTTACCTCTTGTGAAACCAATGGATAAGAGAAAAGTGGAGAGAGTTTCATACCAGGCTCTTGGTGCTTGTTTCAGTCCATACAATGCTTTGTTAAGCTTGTAGACATGATAAGGATGGAATGTGTCTTCAAAACCAGGTGGTTGACATACATAGACCTCCTCCTGAATTTTGCCATATAGGAAGGCACACTTGATGTCCATCTGATACACCTTGATGTTGTGGTTGACAACAAAGGCTAGGAATAGTCTGATAGCTTCTAACCTTGCTACAGGGGCAAAGGTTTCATCATAGTCTATTCCTTCTTCTTGTCTGAAGCCTTGAACCACTAACCTGGCCTTGTTCTTGACAACTATACCCCTTTCATCAGTTTTGTTTTTGAAGACCCACTTTGTGCCAATTGGACAAACATCCTTAGGTAGTGGTACAAGTTCCCATACTTGTTGTCTTTTGAACTGAAGGAGTTCTTCTTGCATGGCTTCCACCCAACTGTTGTCTTTTAGTTCCTCTTGGTACTTGACAGGTTGTGTAAGAGATAGAAAGCCTGCAAAAAGACAGATATTTGAAGATTGGCTCCTTGTGAGCACACCTTCTCTGATGTTGCCAATGATTTGATATGGTGGATGAGCTCTTAGGTAGATTAGATCTCCCTGATATGGTATGATGGCCTTTTGTGGTAAAGGACAGAGGTTTGGAGACTCTGTTGATATAACATCTGTTTGCACTTCTGTAGTGTCAACAGATGTTTGAAATGGAGGTGGAGGAATGGGTCCAAGTGGTGTAAGGTTGGACTGACTTTTGTCAACAGTTGTTTGACTATGGTCAACAGGTGATTGACTTTTGTCAACAGATGATTGAGCAGTGGATTGGATGGGTGAATCAGTGGTTTGGGGATAGGACTGGCCAACAGTGGCTGACTCAGCTGTGACAGAGTTTTGACAGTTGTTTTGAACTACTGCTTCCTCTGATACATGATAGACTTTGTAGTGATCTGGAATCACAACATCTATTCTGTAGTCATGTTGTGGAGATTGTGGAGTACCTGCAGGGTTAGTTTTGACAGTAATATCTTTAAATTTGAATTTATCCAAATCAAACAACTCAGCAGGGTTTGCTGGGATTTTTAAAGATGAAAGTTCATTGAACTTCACATTCAGAGTTTCTTCTATTGTCTTGGTCCTTGTGTTAAAAACTTTATAGGCCTTGGCAGTAGAAGAATACCCCAGAAAATATCCACAATCTACTTTGGCTGCAAATTTTGAAATGGAATCTTTAAGATTTAAAATGAAACATGGGCAGCCAAAGACTTTGAAAAATGATATCAGTGGTTTGATTTTAAACAGAATTTCATAAGCAGTGTTTTGATGTCTAGGGTTGATTAAAACTCTGTTTTGAATATAGCAAGCAGTGTTTACAGCTTCTTCCCAAAAGGACAGAGGCAAACCAGAATCTGCTAGCATTGTTCTTGCAGCCTCAATGAGAGTCCTGTTCTTTCTTTCAACCACCCCATTCTGCTCTGGTGTTCTTGGGATACTGTACTGCCTTACAATCCCTTTTGACACACAGAAATCATCCAACTCCTTATTCTTAAACTCTGTTCCATTGTCACTTCTAAAGACTTTTACTGGCAAGTCATATTGCTTTTCAACTTTGGTGACAAAGTCCTTCAAAATACCTGCAGTCTCATCCTTAGAGTGTAAAAAGTAAGTCCATGTAAACCTAGAAAAATCATCAACTATGACAAGACAAAATCTCTTTCTTCTTAGACTCATGATTTTTACAGGGCCAAACAAGTCCATGTGCAACAATTGTAAACACTGACTAGTTTAGGACTCATCAATAGATTTGTAAGAGCTTTTATGTTGTTTTCCTTTTAGACAGGAAACACAATGCTCATCACATTTAAATTCTTTTGATGGTAAACCTCTGACAAGGTTTTGTTTGGAGAGTGAGTTCATAGTTTGAAGGTTGGTGTGACCAAGTCTCCTATGCCACAATTCTGTCTCTTTGGTAGAGGCAGCAGAGAACAGACAGACATTTGCCATAGGGTTATCCTTCAACATATCAACTACATACACATTGCCACTTCTATGAGCAACAAGCTGTGCTTTGCTCTCAGCAATGATGGTGTTAATCTTTTCAACAGCCTCTGGGCCGACAATCTTACATGTTTGCTTAGTGAAAAATGACCCAAATCCTTTGTCACTCATTTGAGACACACTAAGTAGATTAAATTTTAGATTGTCTATCAGATTAACATTTTCAAACTTAAGCCTCCCTGCTTTGACAGTACCAGAACCCAACACTTTACCTTTAGAATCATTACCAAATGATATATCACCCCCTCCATGTGCAAGAAAGTCCAGAAGAAGGGCTCTACATCCAGTCATGTGCCTGGAGCCTCCACTATCTACATACCATAAACTATCTAAGCAAGCAGAAGCTCCCTGCACATCAGTAAAGATTTTAGTTTTGGTGAGTGTCCAAAGCCAAATTGGCTTTGGATGGGTTCTTAGGTGTCTCAGCCTTAAGTTGAGGAGAATGATCAGTGGTTTGAACTAGCTTTTGGACTAAGTTCAACAACTGTAATTGACCATTTGCTAGTGCTTGAATGTCAACACTTGGTCCAACAGATGTTTCATCATTTCCTGTCAGATGCTGAAAACCATGAGGATGTCTGTTCTCTTTTGGTTTTGAAGGCCTTTTGGACTCTTCATAAACATGTGGCAGACGATGACAAGTGGGTTGTCCATATCCTCTTGGTAATCTGGTAGCTGCTGGAACATCTGTTACCTGAACATCTCTGGGAGCAGAGTTTTTGTTCAGACTTTTGGTAACAGCTGTTTGGACTGGTTCAAAAGTCTGTTTGAGTTTTTCTTTTGAAGTACTCACCAATTGACTTTCAAGAGTTTTAGCCTTGTACTCTTTTATCTTTTCATCAAAATTTTTGAGATACAGGCACTCTTTTGTTTTGTGATTCTTTTTCTTACAGATTGAACATTCATTTGTTTTAGAATCATTTAAACTTGTTGTTTTGTTGATGTCATATGCTTTTAGAAGAAAACAGTTTTTGGTGACATGGTTCTTCTTTTCACAAAAATCACAAAACAAGTTGTTTTTGGCTTTCCCCTTTTCTTTCTTCTTTTCAACAGATGTTTGATCATCTGTTGGAAGATCTGTTAAAGGGATAACTTTGGCCTGTGGTGCCACTTTACCATCAGGAGTTTTAAAGGTCATTGGTTTGAAATTTTCAAGGACTTCACACTCATCTGACCATGTTGGTTTGAATTGATATTTCTCAATTTCATCAAATGAGGGTGTACCTTCCAACTTTTCAAGAATGATTTTCTTGCCATTGGGTTCAATAACCTTGATTTCTTGACCTTTTGAATTGGTAGGGATGACTTCAACCAACTGTGGTTCCTTTTTGTCAGTGGTTTGTGAACTTTGGGCAGTGGTTTCTTGATAACCAAACCCAAATTTCACATGACTTTTAGATTGTTGGTTGACAATCATCTCAAAACCTTTAGATGATTCCACCCATTTCTGACATTCAACTTGGGTGGACTCAAGCTCCTTTTTACAACTATGATATTTTGTTATCATAGTCTGAAGCTGGTCTTTGTTTATGCTTGCTTCATGTTTTAAAATGCTGATTTCAGATTCTTTTTCAGTTATTTTTTATTTTAACTCTTTAGTGAGTTTTTCAAACTGAATTTCATCTTCCAAAATTTTCTTTCTAAAGTTTTCGTTCACCTCTTTTATCTTAGCAAAAGCCACAATACATTTGTCTGAGCATAAGTCATTTAAGATTTGAGGAGATACCTTAGCAGCAGCCATCAAGGCACAGTTACACTGGCAATCACAATCATCACTACCCCAGGGGTCTGAGAGATTCACAACCTCCACTTCAGATTCTTCAGCTGAAACAACTTCACCAACAACACCATCAGTCACATTTTCAGACACAGACACCACTCCCTCAGAATCAGTCTCTTCAACAATTGTCTCTAGTGCCATAAAACAAAAGTCATTTTCAGAGTTGGCAACTAAAGCAATGTTATCATCTGTTATCTCATCTGGTAGACTGCTCCAATCAACAAAGCCTTGAGTAAAGAAACTCTGTTGACTTGGTTGACTGGTCTCTGCAGGAGCAGAGGATGGAGCAGCAGTCATTGGCACTGGTGCCTGAGCAACAGGTGTTTGGACATAGTGATACTGAGGGACAGTGGTTTGGACATAGTGCACAGGAACAGTGGTTTGGGTTTGTGCAAAGTGAGCAGTGTTTTGCACATTAGGTACATTAGGGATGGTTTGATAAGTGTTGGTCTGTGGTCTTTGGTTTGGATAGGTAATCATAGGAACTCCATTTTGACTCCTACATTCCCTAGCAAAGTGACCCATTCTATGACACTTGTAACACTTTATCTTTGATTTATCCAACCCCACCTTTGACCCACCATGTAAACCTGGGTACCTCCTGCCAGTTTTCTTATAGAAGTTATTGGTTCTAATACTGAGCAGGGCAACCTGATGTAAGATGTCCATTTCTTCTAAGTCCAAAGGGTCAATGTATTGAAGGTCATTGTACACAAAAGATGAATTATCAGAAGCCTGGATATCACCACTAGCTGTAAAAGCATAGTTGTTTGGTGATGAGTAAGGATCATTGTTAAAACCAGTGGTTATGTCAATGTAGTGATCATAACTCTGATCCTTACTACTTCCAGAACCCTCCTCCTGACCCAACAGTGCAGTATTCCCAAATACATAGTCATCTGACACTTTGCCAGAGTCCTGGAGCTTCTTTTTCTGGTTAAGCTCCCTTTCATAAGTCAAGAGCTTACCATGAAGCTGGGTCAGAGTCAGGTCTTTGAATCCGATAGAGTTTCTCATGACTATAGCTATAGTGTCCCATTTGTCCTGAAGTGATCTAAGAAACCTATGATTCAGTGTTGAATTAGGAAAAGTTAGACCAACCAGTTTTAGTTCACTAATAAGACAATTAAACCTTTCAAACTGTTGTGTTAACGACTCCCCTTTTATGTGACTAAACGTTTCATATTGTTGGTTAAGTATTTCACGGTTGTTTTCAATCACATCTTCAGTTCCCCCGAACTGCTCTTTAAGAGCATCCCACAGTTCTTTAGCACTATTGCAGTGCAAGAGACCGGCATAGATATCATTCGGCAGTGCCATGGCTACTATGCTGAAAGCCTTGGCATCTAGCTCGATCTTTTGAAAATCTTACTCTGAGTAGTTCTCAACACTCTTTGGTACTTGGATCTTTGGATCCTCGGCACTCGGTACCATTGGAACATGTGGTCCAAATACTACCAATTTCCAGCACCCTGTGTTCTGTTGTGCTAACACATGAGCCATCCGACGCTGCCAGATGTTGTATTCTGACCTGACAAGCATCGGAGGCTTGTTACTTGTGCCAGTGTTGTGTGGATCTTGATTGAGTGAAGTCATTCTCTTGGTTTTTCAAAAACAAAGTCTGTTTACTAACTGTTGAAACGAAAATAAACTATTACTCTGTTTTAAACCCGACAAACAAACGATATCAATAATTATGAGCTGATCTGTTTGTATTAAATTGATTGATTAGATCGAATTTAATTGACCAAGCTCTGATACCAATTGTTAGGATCTGAGTTCTGGTTGTTTTGATTTGTTTGATTAAGTATGAGTAAATGAAATGAAATATAAATGGAAAGTGCAGCGGAATAAACTATAAATCAAAACATGGAGAATAATTGTTTTTAATTGAAAGCTTTCATTAATCGAAAGATTACAATTGTACAACTAAACTCCCCCTCAGCCTGATCACTCAGAGAATGTTTGTCTGAAAGAGAATGACGAGTGATGAATTGAACAGTGCAAGTACTGTTCTATTTATAGACAGACTCAAACCTCTGATGATCAGTGCTGACGTCACCTAAGACAGCGACCTCTAACTGACTAACAACTTCTAACATCTGCTAACTATAAGCACTGTTACATTGAAAACACTGATAATACAAAACTCTGTAAAGTAAAACTCTGATGTCTTCTATCATCTGTTGAACCAAAGTGTTGTTGGTTCAACAGACCTTTGTTCTTCAGTTCTTTGATCAGCAGTTGTTCTTCATCAGACCTTTATTCTTCAGACGTTTGTTCATCAGACCTTTCATCAAACAGCAGTTGTCTTTAACAGTTGATTGAAGCAGCAGCAGTTAGGAATCAACAGTCTTTTGGGGAAGTTTCTTTATAACAACTGTTTTATTTATTGGATCAACACTTAGTATATTTTGGCTTTTCAATCATCTGTTCTTCTCCAGGTCAGCAGACCCAACATTTGTCTTTACTTGTTGATGGTGATTGCTCCCTTTATTCTTAGTTGTCGTTGCAAGGTGGTAGTGTATGTATGGTGGGAGTGAATTTTTCTTGTTTTGGTCGAGTATAATAAGGAAAGAAAGGAGTTTTGGTTGTTAGTGAAGATAGTGACTCATCATAAGATAATGATTGATCAATGATAGTGATGTTTCCATGCTTCTTTCCTTTGGCCGAAACATATGTATAGGATCAAGATGAGGATAGCAATCAACCATGGAAATTTGTTCATGTGTGGTGTCATTCATCTAATTTGGTATAAGAATTTGTCATGCATGAGATCCTTGTTTGCTTCCATATTTTCGGCTCAAAGAAAACAAAAACAATACATTTATGGCAAGCCTCTAATCATTGGAAGTGAAGCATGATAAGGTGAAGGGCCTATACTAGTGATGAATGAGTGTGATCTAGGTGTCTTGCAAGTTGTCCATTCCTATACATACATACATATACACGTGCATACATATATATAATTATACATGTTCGTTGTTTAGTTCTAATCCTAGATATAAGCACATGGTTGTTTAGAGGTATAGGTTATTAGACTTATCATGCAAGTGTGTGTGTGGTCAGGACTTGTCTCTTTCATCTCATCATGTGTCATTAGTTATCATTGTGTCAAGTCCCTTTCAAAAATGAATGCATACCTGGTTGTCATCTAGTTGTCCTATGCTAAGTTCCTTTCATTTAGAAGGTCTTAGTTGTCATGGGTTGAAAAGGACATGAGGTGGTGTCTTGTTTTATGGATATCACCTATATATATATATATATATAATATATCTACGCATATGTGTACAAGGGTGTAGACTCTTTGTTTAGTCACCATCAAATATAAGCTCACATGGTTATATAGGTACATGCCAATTAACTTATCTTTCATGTGTGTATGTATAATATTGTTTTTATGTTTTGATCATGCACACAAGTATTTGTAAAAATATAGTTTTGGCAAAATAAAATATTATGTGAAAATCCATACACGTGTTTACTTTTGTTGATCCTTATGATGGTCGTGGTGTTTGGGTAGGGTTTATTTCCACACGACTATTCAAATAATGAGGCGCACCGATACACTTATTCTAAACACATAGTGAAGTAAACCAGTTAATTGTACTGACTCGACTAGTGGATTTGGCGGGTGTCACAATTACTCTTGAACATTTGCCATGAAAGCAAAGTGTGACACAAATTTGTCTTCAGCAAAGTATTTAGAATAGTCGACTTTGGATTCTGGAATCTATTCTACCAAAAATGATCTTTGACTTTTTAGCAAGTAGGTTCTGGATCAAAATTGCTCGATTCTTCTCTGTCAAATGTAGCTTCACTTGTGTTCGATTAAGTTTCACTTGAATCATAACTTTCATCAATGGAGATCTCATCACTTGAACTCTCATATCCTGATTCTTCACCATCAGTGCTCTCTTTATCACCTTCACTTATGATCTGTGCAAAGCACGCTACCCCATCAACACTAACATTTCCCTTTGCATCTCCCAACTGTAAATTACAATCAATACACTTATCAGATTATACAACTAAGTGGTTGTTGGTTGTTGGCAAATAACAATCTCTCTTTCACTCTGTTTACAACTGGAGCTTGAGCTTATGCTTGTTGATGTCTTACTTGGTATGGGTTCTGTTGCTAAGTTCTGTTTGCATTAAATGGGTACTGGTTCCTTGCTGAATTGGCTTATCACACTCTCTTTTGAAATGACTACGGACTCCACTGTTAAAGTAGGTAACTATACTCTGTAGTAGTTGTATCCGGTGTGTTTGTTTGTCTGCCAATCAGATCGACCCGTATGGTCCATAAAGTTCTTTTCCCTCCTCACCACACTAGCAAAGGCATACCATATATCCATGAGATCCATCTCGTCTTTGTGCTCCTTTGTCATAATCTTCATTTTTCAGGTTAACATTCCCAATATTCCCAGTTACTAAGTCACTGTATGATGTTATAAAAGCCGTTAGAAGCATCATATGTTCTTTGGAAACTTCTATAGTGACCTTGTTTAGGTTTGAGGTATTCAACTGAGTGGTATTGGAAGCTATATTTGCAGAGTTGGAAGTATTTGGAGGAATAACTAAGGCTATGGGTTGTGGTTAAGGTTGTAGGTATATTAGCATCTTGAGATATTGACTCCAATATGCGGGAAAAGCATCTAAAAAATGTTCAGTTAGCAAAACAAAAGTATAAATCAAACCAACTTATGCATTTCATTCGTTAAATGATAATATCGGGTGGTCATGTCCTTTAAGCACTCGTTCACGATCTAAGAGAACACTTCAACTCCTTCTTGAGTTAATCTTGATGGGTTTTCTTTGACATCTTGTCTTGTTTCATAAATCAAATGCCTTTTGGCATGCTTCAAATTGATTGTGTTATCCTTTAGAAGTGTCTGAGTAAGAATGGAAAACACCTTTATTTCCTGATTGTATTTCTTCCGGGCTTCATCACTGAACTTGGAAATTTCAACTGGCAGATTCAAGTTCTCCTGTAAAGGTCTAACAAATGCTTGTCCTACCTAGACCCAAATATCAGTGTCAATTCCCTCTATATGCCTTTTTATCCAACCCTTTGATGAATAGTAGTCATGCATATAGTTTAATTTGGAGCTTTGTTGCTGCTTCCGGTTTCATTATCGCTCATTGGAATGCTTTGAACACTTTGTGCTTGATTTGTGGTAGTAACGAGTGCCCAAGGATTTGTTCCAACCATAATATATTTTTGGGTGATTAATTGAGTTTGTGGCGATTAATAGACTTCCTATGAAGTAACAGCATTTGCGGGTTGTTGCGGGATTTGTTGATTCCTTGTACCGGTTACAACCCACGGACATACCGACTTCTTGGATTTGGAATTGGCGGGACTTGTTGTGATGATTGATATGATCATTGAGGCAAGAAGTTCCATGACCCATTTGAATTTGCCATACTAGTTAAAAATGATCTTAAAACTAAGGTTAGAAGTTTGGTCAATGAAAGTCAACTGTGATCAACCTTTGGTGAAAGTCACACTTCATACTTAGAAAAATCTCACTGAACCTGATGTTCACCTGTATGAACAGAATATCTCAGGTATAAAGATGTAAACACACGTATAGGGATTGTTATACACGTAACGAGCTTTGATTCAGGGTTATCTCACATATGTAGATATAGGCGAATGATAGTCACAAGTATGAAGGTAGGCGAATCGAAATTTCACACGTAGGGGTTAGTACGTGGTGTGTCGGTTCTTAGTAGTTTATAAGATATCATTTTTCGGTGCCAAAGACTTGGATGTTAAACACATCAAAAACATTGACTTTGGGAAAAGATGGTGTTTACTAAAACAATATCAAGTTTTTAATTTATAAGTAAATGATAATTACTTCAAAACTAAAACTAACATACAGGCAGAGAATGTGACGTGTATAGTATAGTGTCTATGGTAAAAACCGAGTATCATATTCCAAATAACACACTTTCCCCTAATCAACATTCCATCACTTTAATTAATCGGGTTTGAAAAAGAAAATAAATTGGAGTTTAAAAAGAAAAATAGTTTTTGAAAAGGTTTTGGTTTTAAATTAAAAGATAAAATAGTAGGTTTAGTAAACATGCATGTCTTAGGTACTTTATTGATAAGCAGACTAATTATATTAAAAGTAGTACTAGTTTTAATTCTTAATGTGGAAAACGGTTCTTGAATGATCCCTTAAGATTTAGGAGATGTGAAAGAAATAAACAAGGAATGACGTTCTGGAAACTAAACGAGTAACGTGCAGGGGAAGTGCACGAGTCCTCGTAAAGGTGTCTTCGGACAGTTGGCCCATAAGCCGGTATTCTCTTGGCTGATAAGTGTCGTCAAGACAAGCACACACAAGCCATGTAGTTTATTGGAAAGCTTGGGTCCTTCTTTTTTGACACTTTCCAAACCACCGCCAAACCACTTGTTTAAGCACTGTGGTTTCTAATTTAACTTCTTAAATTAAAATAGAGGAAAACTCCAACTAGGTTATCTTCAACCTCTCTTAGCTCTCACTTTCTGTACCGAATGATTAATTGTTGTACGAAATCTCTCTAAAAAGTAAATGGCTTTGTAAGATAAAAAATTCTTATTATGATTATTATTATGTAGTATTTACTTTTCATGTCTTTAAACAATTCCAAGCTACTTTCTCAACTTCAACGATTGTTAAAACACTACTCCATAAATACTATTAAGCATTAACAACTTAAATATTTAGTGATCAATTAAATATAAGTTTGGTATAGTAATTATTAAGTGAATTAACAATTACAACCCTTAACCCCCAAGCCTTGTGAATGATAACTTTAACAAAGGTGGAACATAATCCTAAAGGTGTGTAGCCGGAAGACCACTAGTGCACCCGTAGGAAATTCACCCTTTGCCAAAAACCACTCAAACATCTAATGCGATACCAAAAACTTGTCACCTGGATTTGGTCCACTTCAGAAACCATTGTTTGGAATCTGGTTTGAATATCAGAAACCTGAGGGATCTGTCTCACTACCGGAATTCTCACCTTGGATCTAGCTTGGGACTACCAGATGTCGTATGAACCCCATGATAGTTTTAGATAAGTGAAGTTTTGGTTGATTTTAGGATTGTTAAGTTAACCACTAATTGAACTTGTCACAAAAGATAAACAAACAAGAATTAGTTTAGAAGATAAACACAAGTAACTAAACACAAACTATTAATAATATAAAAAGTCTAACATATCGAAGAGTTTAGAGAATACTAGATGGATACAACCATCTAAACATAACAATAAAAGGAAAATGAAGATCTTTCACTCATAGACAAGCTTCAAACCATCATGATCCTATGCGTATGATGTGATTCTCGCGACCCTTGACTTTATTGCACGTACACGACTCCCACAGTGTCATTTCTTGATCGTGAAACCAAGATAGGAAAGCTCCTACACTTGAAAAGGGTTTGGCCAGACCTAAGGCCTCCCCACACTCCCCTAAGAAGGCTCAAGAATGGTAAAAATTGGCACACCTTTGGCTAGATTAAAGGAGCTATTTATAGGCAAAAATTCAGGAGGCGTATGCCAGACCTAATACCTAGATGTGTACGCCCGTGCACCAGACCCAATGCTGATTTTTTCTTGTCTCCCAAGCTAGCTACTTTGTCTTTCAGTGTGCAGGCCTTCGTACCAAGGTCGTGCATGGTCCATTCGAAGTAGCTTTTGTCGTCTAGTTTGCATCGGGGGAGTCTCTACACATACTTGGGACATGCATCAAGTCTCGTGTCTTCAGGAATCACTGTTTCTTGTTATTTTTGCCCTAGAATTCTTTTAGGGTTGGAGCTCCATTTTCCTGACAAACACAAACAGGAACGATTATGTAGCATTTATTAACAGTTTTAGCCCAAATACACCCTATTATAAGACTAAGTATGCATGTTATGTGTAATTAATGGCACACCAGTACGCCTAAACAGGGGAATTAGGGATCGCAACAGGTCGGGTATGGGTCGGGTTTGGCTAATACCATACCCATACCCGGTTATAAAATCTCATACCATACTCGTCCCATTACCCGTCGGGTTTTTGTCGGCTATACCCGTTGGTATTTGCATGTGTAGATATATTTTTATTTTCTCTTATAGTTTTATGTTTTAAAAAATCTAGAATATATGAAATTGTAATAAGTAACATATATATTATCATCACCATAGTAATTTTTGAAACATTTAATATGTAAATATATATATATATATATATATATATATATATATTATAGTATGAATTTTGAAGATGTCATTAGAATATATATTTTAGACGAAAAGTATATTTTTCAAATAATGAATCTATTAGAATGAAACATTACTAAAAAATAGTTAAGAAAAGATATATATAAAACTTAAAAGTCTTCGGGTATATATTTCGGGTAGACAGGTATTTAGTTTCGGGTAATCGGGTCGGGTATCACCTAATACCATACCCGTCCCATACCTGCGAAATATTTTTTTTTCCAATACCAAACCTGTCCCATACCCGTCGGGTATCAGGTATACCCGTCCCAAATGCTTCGGGTTTCGGGTATACCCATCGGGCTCGGGTTTTTTTGCCATCCCTAAGGGGAATACAGATGAAAATTGTCACATCTAAGAGCGTCTTACGCCTGAAGGGCACCGGGCGTAAGAAGTGTTACAAGCGTATGGACACTGTTCTTTAGCAAACTTGCTTGGATTTCAAGGAATTTGGTTCTGGTGTGTTTTTGATGATCTAATTATCAGGTTATGTGCGGGATTAGGTTCTAAACACATCATGATTTCCAAAAAACAATTAAAACATGAATTGGCATCCAAAATTATCAAAAACCAAAAACAACAAAGTCATGGGTTTTTCAAAACTTTTTCACCAATTTTCGGAGATCTAATCCATATTGATGTTCTTATGTCTTAGATTTTTTTCATAAAAACTTTTTAAATATGTTTATGGATTCAAATCAAATGTTAACACACAAAATTCAATCTAAAATCACGAATCACCATGTTTAAAGCTTAAAATGGGTCAAAATGGGTTTTCAATCAAAACAAGAACAATTTGCACAAAATTTCCAGATTTGATACAACCAAAACACTAACAAGATGCATGCAATCGAGCCATAGCTCTAACATCCCTTGTAGGACGGATATCTTGATAAACAAAAATTTATTACGCGTGTATGTCCGATTTGAAGGCGGAATTCAACAAATTATATTGTTGTTAGTCATGTAAATGCTTAGAAAATGATAAACAAGATGAAAACACAATCACACGAAAATCAGGCATGAATTCGACGTGTATTAGCTTTGACTGCAAAAGTTACAATTGAAATGTGTGACACCCGGCAAACTTCAGTTATTAACTTTTGAAAACTCAGTAAGTCTACCTTAGCGAGTCGTGCATACATTACACATGACAAGGTCAGTCGAGTCGAGTCGTGCATCATTGGGGTTCTAACACACACAAGTCTCGAGTCCCGGGAATTGGTGAACGAGTGTGAACGTATTTGTTTTCATGTATTATGTGTTTATAATCTTTATGTGACTTGTCGGTATGTGAATACGTGCTTATATGTGTTAAAATAGTGTTTAACGCGCGAAAAACCGGTTTGAGGCTGCAGGGGGCGATTAGCCCAACATAGGGGGCGATTAGGAGCCCTAATCGCCTGCTATGTGGCCTAATCGCCTGCATAGGGGCGATTAGGTGCCCTAATGGCGTGCTGCAGATTCCTACTCGCCTGTTGCAGCCTTGATGACTAGAAACGCCTATAAATACCACCCTTGTGTTGCAAAACATCATTTTAGAAACCCTAGCACACCCCAAAGCCATCACACACTATACCCAACCTCTGTAACTCGTTTTTGATCAAGAAACCACCTTTACAAGATCTTACACCTTTCTTTGCTAAAATCTAAGGTGTGTCCATCTTCTTAAACCTTGTTAATGATAAATTTTTACTCCCTAGAGGTCCAGACCTGGTTTCTAAGTATTTGTGTCTTTGAAAACTTGTTAAAAACAGATAATAAACAAACCCACACCTTCATGCTTGTTCTATGTTATGTTATCATGCAAAGATGAGATTTTTGATATTAAAACGTGTTTGTTTCCATGTGTTTGATATGTTTCTGACTTAAATGAATCATTAGGATGTTTGTCTATGAATTTGGGAGCATATAGTTGTGTTTTGATGATATTTGATATTTTGACCCGTTTGGGTGATTTTGGGAGACTTAGTGTGATTTAATATGTTTTGATGATTCTAGAGGATTAGGGTTTGCTCTAGGATGATGCTAGAACAGTAGGAAAGGATTAGATGACGTTATTATGTGATGAAATCTGAGTATTTGCTATTTAGGGTAAGTTTTACATGATGATGTGATGTTTACATGATGAATATGCTATTTTGGGAAAACGCTTGCATTCGGGACTGTTAGAATGATGATAACTTAGGGGTTTTGCTTGAAATATGTTTGTTAATGTGTTATGATTGATATTGGGTGTTTACACATGTTTCGGATCTGATTTGGAGGGTTAAACGCGCGAAAACCCGTTACACAACTGCAGCAGGCGATTAGGAATCCTAATCGCCTGATGCAGGGACGAGTAGGAAAGGTTAGGGGCGAGTAGGCCCTAATCGCCTGAAGTATCAGGCAATTAGCCTCCTAATTGCCTGTTTGACCATCCTAATTGCTAGTTGACTTTCCTAATTGCATGATTAATGTCTAATCACGTGATTAGCTGATTTAAGCATAGTTTGACATCCCGAACATGAAATGACACCTAGGAACATGCTAGGAACCCTGTGGAATGTCCGATAACCCGGTAATACACGTGTGGACTCATATATGCGGTATATGAACTATATGTTGACTTTGGTGAACTGTTACGCGTATTAAGTGCATGTTTGCTCGTGATTGCATGATTTCTCACTCTTAGCTAACACGTGAGTCGTCGGGTCACCAATGGGATGTCGGGTCTTGTATGTGTGGTCAAAGTAACAGTCAAACGTGTTTTCAAAACGTACTTGGTCATGGTCTGGACAATCGGGGACTAGTTAGCCTTCGGGTTATTAGTCTAACTTGACACATATCTTATGATAGGTAACCACTAGTTGGGGCTATCATATCACATAAACGGTTTACTCAGTAACGGAAGACGCAACCTAAGGTGAGTTCACGGCCCCACTTTTTTCCGTTTTGGTTTTCGGGGGAGAAACATGCTACACACTTGTGTTCTTAAAAACTTACACACAAACATGATTTGCTTATACAAAAGTGTTCTGCTTATTAAACAACTCTTTTAAGTTTTGGATTAAACTGTGAACATTCGGTGACGCATAACGGGGAAACGGGGATGACGGTAGTGTATTCATGCAAACGTGTATTCGTGCATTCGTGAAATAGTGTATCCGTGTATTCGTGCATTCGTGAAATCGTGTATTCGTGTATTCGTGCATTCGTGTAGTCGTGTATCCATGTACTCATACATTGTGAACTCAGGTGTTCGTGTATCCTAGCTTCCGCATTGGTAAAGGTTTATCAAAGTTCAAACTCATGAAAACGTTTTACTTAAAAACCTGTGAACTCACCAGTATTTCATACTGACGTTTTTAGCATGTTTTCTCAGGTCGCTAAGGTAGCAGCTGTCATCTAGGCGCAAAGAGTCGCACTGGAGTCGTACTCGCGTCTAGGATCATTTGTGCATGTTTCGGGATGTTAACTTTTAAAACTTATGTTTCTGTTACATTTTACTTTTGTAAACTTAAACGCTTCCGCGCTTTCAAATGATGGTTTAAAATTTTATGCATGGATTTCTACGTATGTTTTTACATTTAGACGTCGTTTATTGTGACCGTTGACTTGGATCCTGGTGTGTCGCACGCCTCGCGGTAGAACTCCGCTTGTGGAGATTTGAGGGTGTGACAAAATGGCTAAGGGGATTATTTATAGGCTTCCTTCCTACGCCTAGCTTGTATCTGGCATAGGAACTCCTGACACCTGGAAGCGTCAGGCGCAGGAACTTTCATACGCTTGAAAACTAATAAACATTAATAGGTTCATAAATAAACACTTCAATGCTACCGAACCCTACCAAAAATAACCAAAACATAAACTAGACTAGGGACCTAGCTAGGGACACACCCAAGTACCTCCAGTCATTGTGTTAACACTCTAAACACTTTATTGAGATCATTGAATCCAACAGGAGAAAGCCAGAAGTGAGAGAAGGAGCATTTGGTGAGGGGAAGTGTTGGATCGGATTGTACTTTGAATTACAATTTAAATAAATATGTGATGACTTCACTCTATTCTCATGCTTTGTTTTAAGTTTATGGTATGTGCATGATTTATATGAAGCTTTCATATTTCTGAATTTAATTATTAATCAAAATTTAAGTATTAACTCAAAGCAACACTAAACACTTTTTTAGATCCAACAGTTACACTTCAAACAAAATCCTGACAGTGAAGAAGCATGGCAAAACTAGTTATGAATTGTTGAATCGTCAGAGGCTAACTCTATAATTCAAAGAACTTTTCGGTGCTTCGTGTGCCATGATTATGCCACAAGATAAATTTTGAGAAAAAAAAATAAAGATGGCTTCTTTTTCAAGTAAAACACTCCCATCAAAAGGGTTTGGAATACTAATACAGGGAGAGTCTAAGAATGGTTGAATGTTGATGTTCAGCGGTGTACAACTAATGCTACAGGACAAGGGTCCGATTGGATGCTTAATTATGGTTCTTTGTTCTAAGAATTTGGTCTTGATATTGTGGTGGAAGATACTATTGCAATAATGTATTACGAGTGTGAAAACATAACTAGTTCACCCCTGGTTCGTTTGATCATCTTAACTACACCAGCGGCCTCCAACACACCTGGTACCTTTGCAACAATTGGGAATAACAAAGAAGAAGATGTGTTCCAGAAGCTTCAGAAGTTCAAAAAAGATTCTTCATCAGACAAAGAGTATGTTGAATCAAATGAAGATCTTCTAGAGCACCGGTTGATATGAGTACTACTAGTCCTGTTCAATCTACTGTTTTTCAAGAAAGTGATCCTTCGTCTTCAAGTTTTCTGTAAATTGATTTGGTTATTGATTTTAACAAGTTTAACCTATAGTCAAATGTACATGTTCCAACTATCTTGAATCTATGATCCACAACACATATTCGATGCAAAATATTATTGGTGATCCAAGTAGCGGGGTGACGACTCGTGGTGAGTTGAAAAATTAGACTTGCTTGTACTCTAAGGTTCATGAATCTGGTGTTCATACCAAGTGGACCTTCGCTTTATATGTCTCACAACACAAACCATGAAGCATCAATTAGGCATTAAAGGAAGAATCAAGGATTGAAGCAATGCAAAAAGAGCTACAGCTTTTGAAAACTGGGTGTGTGGGACCTAGTTGATCCTCCCCCAAGCACAGAAAATATTGGAATAAAGTGTGTCTATAAATGCAAGAAAGACAACTGCAGGGTGGTTATCAGAAACAAAGGCGATTAGTTATGCAATGGTTCCGGAAAATAGAAGGCATTAGTTACAAGAAGTGTATGCTACAGTCACACGTCTAGAAGCTATCATGATATTCTTGCTTATGTTTCTTTCAAGAAACTCAAGGCTTATCAGATGTACGTGAAGAGTGCATTTATGTATGGTATAGTGAAGGAAAAATGTTTATTAAGAAGCCGTTAGGGTTTGAGGATCGGTTACACCAAAATAGAGTTTATGTGTTGAACAAAACTTTGTACGGTATTTATCAAGCTCCTCGGCTATGCTTTGAGACTTTGTCTAAATATCTGTTATACCAAGGGTTCAAACGTGGACTCATCGATTGCACTTTGGACGACTTGTAGTATGAGTCAAGTTGTGCAATTTTAGTAAAACCAATTTTACTCGACACAAATCTGTTTTACATACCTTATTTGAAACTACATTGGTCGACATATTCCGAACTTGATATTAAATTAATAACCATCTTATTAACTTATGGTTTAACAAAAATTAACAACTTAATTTTGAAACCAAAACCGTTTTTATCTTATAATAAAACTTCTTTATTATTTTACCTTTCCAAGATATAATAAATTAAAACACCTTTTAAGTTTTCTTGTCGTTTATATGATTGTGAAAAATATATTTTTGTTGGGTTGATTATCGACTCTAATCAATCCACACAAATATAAAACTAAATTGAGCAACTAGTGGTATATTGTTTAGTTTTGTTTGAGCTAATGAATGATAAACCGAACGGGTCTAAAAGGGACAAACAACCACAAGTCTAGCCTTGCTCCCGCTTAGTCCAAGATCTCCATCTTCATCCTTGTTTGTTCCATCCTTTGGTCTTCAATATTGTCTCGCTTCAGTTTTTATATATGTTTCAATAACACTTATATGATAATAAAAACTTATCTATTACATCAGAGTTCCAAATAACCAGAAAAACACAAAATTAAAAACACAACAAAAAACAGCCACAACAAACCACAATGGATCTAGGGCTCCATTCACATAATCAAAATCATCACCAAAATGAAAAATGCTTGATCTTTTTCGTCAAACAAAAGTTTTTACAAATAAAACGAAAGATCAATTTAAACAAATTATATATGAATAGCTGTAAATTAAAGTAACTCTGATACCACTGTTTGGAATTCCTGTATCCGATCCAAGCTTTTATGAAATCTTATTTTATAGATTATATCTAAGATCTATAATTCAATAACTATTATTCAATCAATCAAAGCACGAAAGCGAGATCTAAAACATGATACAAATACAAATCTCAATCAAATAATTCATTAACAGATCTGTTTAGATAATTAATTAAAAACACACCATAGGATGTTTAAAGACATACCTTGACGAAACACCGAAGATAAAACACCTAGAATCTTACGGATGTCATGCTAGTAGTCTCTACAAAAAATCACCAAATCCTGAATAAACTCCTTGAAATGAACCAACTGAATCAACCAAGTCAACGCAATACAACGATGGCGCGAGATGGAAGATGGAGGCCATGGTGCGGCGACCATAGGCGCCGCCCTTGGTGGCTACGACCACATAGTGGTCGAGAGGTGTGGGTGGTCGACCCCTTTGGTGGTGGCGGCCACCATATATGGTGGTGTAGGTGTAGGGTTTTTTTTGGTAAAAAAACGTATGGAGGCAACTTGTGTGATTAGGGTTTTGAGTTAAAGTTCCTTATATAGGAAACTTAATTACACCTTTAATCCTTAATCTTTTATCTTCTCCAAGATGCTTTAACCTTCTAATTAACATTAATTAGATTTCTTCCCCATTTGACTTTTATAATTAAATATTGTTTAACAAATTAAACAATAAGTTAGTTATTTTTATATATTTTATTATTTCATAATGAAACCCCGAAATCGTCTAACTCTTTAGACGATAAAGTCACTCATATATATTATTTATTATCTACTAATAAATCCTCCGAATTCGTTTAACGCCTTAAACGAATAGTTATTAAGTATTCCAAAATAATTAATCTGTAATCCGTTTATCATTTCGCCGAACAATTAAATCATGATTATTCCAAATAATCAATTAATAACTATTTCTCCAAATATGTATCACTGTTTTTATTTGCCTTTTGTGACCTATGATATTTAACTATTAAATATCATTTTTTGTTGGCACTCCAAGGTGTAAGTCTTTGAATAATACTTCGATAGTTACATTAAACAATCGATAATTGGAACCATATTTCCAACAACGATCAAAGCTGGAGTCCTTGAATTAAATGTTGATTATGGGCTGGATGTCTAAGGCGGTAATGATAGTATCTTGTACCTGAACCGGTGGCTCGCACTATTAGCCGACAGAAACCATGAGATTTCATTCATTTCAGCCAGTCTCAGGTTGTATATTGTACGGTCGTATGCATCAACTTCTCAATTTATTCAAAATTGAGTTGTGGTGGAACTATTTGGTAACCGAGTCGCTTGTGTGGCGCTTAAAGTACTATGGCGTGTAGATAAGTCACGCCACCACCACTTATAATTACCTAGACCAAACCTCACTAAGTTCAAGTAGTGAAGAAGGTGATCATCTTGGCATGTCATGGTTGTCACATATGGTCTGTAGATAAGTCATGCCACTACCACTTGAAATTTAAGTGGTCCTCATAGTTATATGCTTTATCTCGTGGTTTGTTTGATTTATGTGATAAATCATTAGTGTTTTTAACCTTTTAATGGCTATCACTTGTGTAAGGCAGTGTACAAGCTATCATCTTGGTCATTTATTCGTTATTGAGCTCATCTGTATGCACAACTTTCTCTTGGTGCAGTTATGTGTTGACCCTAAAGTCTGGTTCTTCATGTGATAATGTCTCTGATGTAACATGAACTCTAGTGCAACCAACCGATCCTTCTTGTACCTCCATACTCGGAGTATCTACCAACGCATTCCCACCCTTTTCAAGAATTAACTCCTTTGGATCAGTAGTAATCACATCTAGTGGATCCGTGTGTGTCGAATGGGTAGGTTCCTCCCTAGGATAATAAAGCCTTAAGATGTGATTTTTATTTGTTTCCAAATCAGGAAACAACTTGGATGGAGGCCTGGGTCAGTCTTCATGAACAAATATTGACTTGTTGGTGACAGTGACAAGGATGGTAATGATATCATTCAAGTCTAAATGTTAACATATCTTTGCTAGTTTTTACTTTGGTTCAAATCTTAAATATATAAACACGACAAGATACTATAACTCTTTAATCCACGTGAGAGCAAGTGCATCCATCGTTTGTGTAATATTGTGATGGTAAGATATCGAGATCGCCCAAGGATACTTGAGGCTTTTAGTACCGAGTCTCCGGCAACGTCTAATCAATCCAAAAAAAGGTAGATTAATTTTGTGGATCATAAAATAAAAGTTTAGATTTGTAATCAATGATAAGAAAATGGGTGTTTGGTTATTACCTCAAGATGTTTCTTTAACAAAAGTCACCATGGATCTAAAGAACTCGGTTTTTAGGCGAGAAGTTGTATTATATTAGTGTCATAAAGTTGTGCCTTGGCCCTATCTCCACACCAAAGCAAGAGCTTGAAGTTGTATTATATTAATTTAACCATATTAGCTTGAATTAGCGAGAAAACTCTGCACAAGGTTAGGTCAAACCATAACGATATTGCCGAATCAGCAGGGAAACTATATACCATTTTGGTTTAGTATTAAGTGAGAAAATAACATAAGGGATTTATCTCACTCAACTTGTTGACAGAATTAGTAGGGAAACGATTCAAGCGCCCAGTTAGAGTAGTGGAAACCCTTACTGTAGAGGGAAAGAGGTGTAGAGGAAGACCCAAATTGACTTGGGATGAGCGAATTAGGAATGATTTAGTAGAGATGCACCTATCGGAGGACATGGTTGAGGATAGGGGTTCGTGGAGGCACAAGATTAAGGTCAAGGATTATTAGGAGGGTTGGGTTGTATCATAGTGTAATTCTAGGAGCTTAGACCTTTTCTTTCACTGGTAGGACGTCGGTATGGGTGACTTGTTTCGGGTGTTTATGGGTTATGTTGTATTTTTTATGGCATATATACTTTTGTTTTACTACGTGACATTTTCAATGTTTTTTAAAATTCAATAGCTATTTATTAGTTTTTAGTGTTGTTTCCTTGTGTGTTGTCGAGCCGGGGGTCTCTCTGGAAGCAGCCTTTCTATCCTCAAGGATAGGGATAATGTTTGCCTACATCTCACCCTCCTAAACCCTACTCTTAGCCTTGCTAATTGTGGGATTTACTGGGTAAGTTGGTTGGTAATCCTTAATGAATCAAGTCCTTTGGTGCCTTGGCCCTATCTCCACACCAACGCAAGAGCTTCTAAACCCAAAGTCCCATACCAAAACCTCTAATCCTATTTCGAGGCATCAACATGTTTGACTCTACATTAAGATAGAAAACATGAATGTTCTACATTAGAGGCAACACAAGATTGTGAGTTAGATTTTAAGCTTTTAGGCGAAACACCAATGCCTCGCGTTAGCGACAACACCAATGTCTCACTACCTTTCAATATGAAACAAATTCACCAGAATTCCAAATCAATTATAGTTCTTTCATGAATTTTAATTCCAATTTTATTACAATCCATAAAACAAACGTTAAAGACTCAAACAATAGTTAACCCTCTTTATAAACATCCAACTTTAAAGTACTATAGTTCAAAGTAACCAGAAGTTAAAAATAACTAAACTTAACAACTAAAAAAATATAAAACAACAAAAAAAAATGTCACACCACATGTGGTCTCCTCTTCATGTACTATCAATTTCACTACCTTAGGTGAATTCAAAGTTTAAACAAACCCAATCCTGCCCCCATCCCCACCCTACCCTCACCCCACCCCACCCCACCCCACCCCAACCCCAAACACATAAAATTACATGAGCACACTATTTCCCAGGAGAAAAACTCAAAGACAAACTGAAGAACGAAAAAAAAAACACCAAACTCTAGTTTCACACACTTCTCAAGAAACTGATCAAACTATGAACAACATGGATTCTTCTCAATCTCATCATCAGAATCTAGCCAACAACTGGCTTGCTTTCTCTCTTTCCAACACCACCAACAACACCTTCTTCCACCACCCACAAGCCACCCTCTTCCACCACCACCGTACTCTTTCTTCTCTTCCCCTCAAAACATTCATATCCACATATTATTTATTTTTCTTTAGTTTTTTCTTTTACAACTCCTAGACTTTTAGTATAAACCAATACCTAGTTGTGATTTAATCTCACAACGTTTTGGTTGTTAAACACACCACTTAACTATTAGGATGTCCGTTGAGGACCTCTACACAAATTAATAATCTTTAATCTTATTGTTTTATACCTTTTTTTACAGATAATGAAGACACTACCGGAACAACAACAACAACCAACCATCATGGGCTCTCTATTCTCACCGACAACAGCCCGAAACTCGAAGACTTCCTCGGTGGCTGCGGTTCCGCCACCTCTATCGGATCTGGTTCGGATCATGTTAATCATTTTCAAGATAATATTCAGTCACAACCCTCTATTCAAGTTTATGATTCTGAGTTGAAGAATATTGCTGCTAGCTTGTTCTCTGGTTTCAACAACAACAATAACAATAATAATAATAATAATAATAATATTAATAACAATAATAACCAGCAAGTGGTGGAGGTGGCTCCTACGCAGCCGCAGCAAGATAGCTCACCGGTGAAGAAGGCGGTTGATAACTTTGGTCATCGAACTTCAATCTACCGTGGTGTTACAAGGTAGATTAATGTTTATTCAATGTTATTTACACCATCAAGTTAATTTTTTTTAGTTAGAAAGATATGTTAGTTTGAAACGGACTCGAGCCGAAAAATGAACTTGTTTATTAATAAACCCGTACTTTATTTGTTGAGTTCGGAGTTGAAGACGAGTCTATAATTTAATTAGTTTTTATTTAACCAATGATAATGCTATTATTATAGATAAATAATGGTAAAGTTTAAGTATTTATATATGTTGTTATACATAAAAATCATACCTTATAAATTAACATAATTAAAGTATTTATATACGTTGTTGAAGAGTGAGATTAACTTACTAAGTGCAAAAAAATGTTAAAAAGAGTTATAATTATTATTTTACGATTTTAAACTAGAGTTGTTACTTATTTTCGTATGCTTACCACGTTAATTTTATTTGCAATTGATCGTAAGACTATTAATATATGCATAAAATAATAATTATAAATGTACGTAAATTAATTAATAAAGAATAAACTATGCGAATTAAGCGGAGTTTGATTGTGAAAACTTTTGACAAGTTAAGTTTGCACATAAAAAAAATATTAATGAGTCGAGCTTAAGACTCTAGCTATGTAACTTAAAGTTAAACTAGTGGAGCTCAAAGATATAAGTTACACGTTAATTATTAATTTATTATTAATACATTTATTATTTTATTTGCATGCAATTTGCAGGCACAGATGGACAGGGAGATATGAAGCTCATTTATGGGATAACAGTTGCAGAAGAGAAGGTCAAAGTAGGAAAGGAAGACAAGGTATACAAAGCTGAACCACTATGGTGCACCGCTTAACCTGCGCCGTTATAAATACCAAAGATTCGAGTCAATCGTGATCACATTCAATTTTTTTTGGTTTTATTAAAATGATAATTGATATCCTTTATCCCTATGAAAACAACGAACCCATCAACGGCCCAGGTTTTCTGGTTTCATAAAACAACCGGCGTGTGCAAACCTACTTTAAGTAACTAGAAACACACGTAGGGCGGTTTATGCTATCATGCGCCATTTCATGGCGTATTTTAAAACCCTAATTTTAATATAAGTAATAATCTTTTTATGTTTGTTTTTGTTGCATGTACCGGTTGATGATTGAATATCTACAGTTTATTTGGGTGAGTTTTCCATCTTTTACTCTTATTTCCTTTAGTAATTTTTCTTTATATTTAAAAAGTATAATATCTAGTTATATCTACCATCTACATGCAATGAATGACCGATCTTTTTAATTATTTTAATGCATAATTCTTTAAATTATTTTATTTTATTAAAACTGTCAGTTATCTTGTCGAGATTGTTCAAATGGTCAAAAGTTTCTAATAATAACGTGCAATGAGATATTCTGATTGCGTTATCGAGTCTTGTTTTGGATTTAAATATAATTATTCTAACATGTTTAGATAATAAAATAACCAGGTGGATATGATAAGGAAGACAAAGCAGCTAGAGCTTATGATCTTGCAGCTCTTAAGTATTGGGGTCCCACCACCACTACAAACTTTCCGGTAGGAACGTTTATGTTAATATCTATAGGTTTAAAGAATATGTCACAAGATCGGCTAGCTAAAAGTTCGAATACAACTTGAAACCATATTTGATACGACGAGTCTGATTTGGTTTCATATAAATTGTTAATAATTTAGGTGTGTAACTATGAGAAAGAGCTTGAAGAAATGAAGAACATGACTAGGCAAGAATTTGTTGCTTCACTTAGAAGGTATTAATCATGTTTTTTTTTCTCGGCTTAGATTATATATAGATGGAATCTAATTCAACCTTTAAATTTTCAGGAAAAGCAGTGGTTTTTCTAGAGGAGCCTCGATTTACAGAGGTGTCACAAGGTAACATGTTGGTAATAATTATTAGGGATGACTATAGTTCGGTTATAAAGCCAATTCTGAAAATAAAATTGGGCTAAAAACCCACTAGCTAGCTTCATTGACCATTTATGAAAAGATAAAGACGAAATTGGACTGTTTTATCATAATGAATATTTTGTTTAACATTGTTTAGTTAGTTTAAATGGTTTAATTATAAAATACAGGCACCATCAACATGGACGTTGGCAAGCAAGAATAGGAAGAGTAGCCGGTAACAAAGATCTTTATCTCGGAACCTTCAGTGAGTACCTTTCGGTCTACAAACTATTACTTATCGTAAACATTCGCTAACGCGGTAAATTTCGTTTTTTAATATAGGCACACAAGAAGCGGCGGCCGAGGCATACGACATTGCAGCCATCAAGTTCCGAGGGTTAAATGCGGTCACAAATTTTGACATGAGTCGATACGACGTGAACATCATCGCCAACAAAAACCTCCCGGTTGGTGGGATGTGTAGCAAATCCAAGATCTCAACTGACCAGTCTGTTCCAGACGGTCGAGATCTTGCCCCAACTTTCGAACAACCGACACAACCAACATATGCAAACAACATACTTAACTTTGCAATGCCGAAGAAACAAGACCCGTCGACCGAATACTGGGATTCGGTCGCCGGGTACAACCAAATCTACCAATGTACAACACCATACAACATGGAATACCCTACAAGTAGTACAAATAACAATGGGTACTACATTGGTGGAGAGATTATTCAACAAGAGAATAGTAATAGTAATGGTGGTACTATTCCTTTAACTTCTAGTGCATCAACAATTCCTATGGGTACCCCTATAGGTTTGAATGGATCTAGTTATGGGAATTGGGT
Organism: Ambrosia artemisiifolia; assembly: GCA_032199755.1. NCBI lineage: Eukaryota > Viridiplantae > Streptophyta > Magnoliopsida > Asterales > Asteraceae > Ambrosia > Ambrosia artemisiifolia. The sequence goes on from CM063514.1 coordinate 12,121,954, forward strand.
AGAACAGTCTTTTCACTCATATCAACCTGCCAAACAAAATCTATCAGCCATTCAGACACCCATTTTTGGAATGGAATGAGTTGGAATGAGGGGGTAAAAAGTGAGTTGAATAAGATTGGTGGGGTAACTTTAGTTGGGTGGCAGAAGTAGACAGAAGATGGTACAAACACTAAGTTCTTTGTATCATTAATTTAAGGCTATGTTTTTATGCTTTACTTTTAATTATTATTTTCTTTTTTTTGCTTTGTTTGGTTTTACCTTTTTCATCTTTACTGACTACCCTTGTAAGTAAAAGAAAATGTTTTCCATATCTATGTCTTTTCAATCTTTCCTTTTTTCAGTTCTCCAAAACAAGTCACGTTCTCTGATTAAAATTCATACAAAATTCACTTGGATGATCAAACCTTGGAGTCATTGTTTCTTAGTAAAAATATTTGACTGACTGTTTGTCTAATATCTTACGTGAGAAAACATCAAAAGAAATATTATTAACGCGCGAAGTAAAAATTGAAAATTACCAACAATCTAAGCTAAATTCATGTTGGGTTCTTATAACAGCGATAGTCAAGTTAGCTTGATCGTAATCTTCAAACGGAGCTTGTATTCGTTTAGCATACATCTCAAACCAGCTTGTGACATGGTGAGCGTAACTTGTTTATTTTGAAATGTGATCGTTATGTATGTTATTTATACGAGTATTACATAACAAGTTAACAATAAAAAGTACGAGTAATTATAACCTTACGCAAATTGTAGATATATGAAAACAATCGATTCCTACTAATAACCTTACGTATAAATAAAAAATGGTTTTGCTTGTATATTCGTGAGAATATACAAATATACTCGAATAGTTTTACGTATTCCGAATGTAAGCTATTATCGTTGTTAATTTGTTAAACTATAACATAAAAAGATTGAAGTGAAACCAACATAAAATAAATCATATCCACAATAACAAATCATTTTCCATTTACAATAAACAATCAATCACATTATAATTTATTTATGTAGTAATTATGAAGAAAATAAGATTTGAGTGGATATGTGTTAAGGTTTGCTTTATAGCTTTCGGCGTGTACTAGATTCTGTACAAAACCTTTGACCAACTTTGACTGTGTTATTATCCTATATCCTGGTGCACGGGGCGTTGCCTTATATGGAGTCTAACCCAAAGAAGAGAAAGCTATTTACTAATGGTGTTCCCTTTCCATCATTTCCTTTTGCAGCCTTTACTCAAATCTCCTTCCCACCACTAATATTTTTTAATTCTTTTTATAGGATTTGAATTTCAAACTTTATAAAACTATGCTTTTAAAATATCCTGGTTTGAACTCTTTTTTAAGTTTATCAACATAGATGTGTTAATCTAGTTGTATGGAGAATTTGAGATTCCCTCTTTGAATATTTGCTCACATAGATTTTTCTGGTTGTCAAACATAGCCTTAAATCTTGTATATGTTAAGCTTGTAGGTTATATAGTTTGTAATGTATTGAAGTGTTTCTGTTGGTACTTAAAATCTCAATATGATAATATAAATGTTGGGTTTAATCTTGACTTAAGTTTTATTAGCTAGTTTTATTATTTAGTAAGTTTAGTTAATTTGTTTTATTTAGTTATTAAATCATATACTCCAAGTGATAGGGTCGACCGAATTAGATGGTAAATGAACGTTGAGGGGATGCAGATTTTTAGAATTTATTTTGAATAGGTCTTTCACAATTAGTGTGGTTGTAGTTTATATCCGTTGCGTAGTTGTTGGTATGTGGTTATAAATATAGCCTTGTATTTCTATTGAATAATATAAGTCTTTTTCTTTCATTTACATTTCCTTTTTGTAAACTATCATAACATACATACATACGTGTATTAAGTGTTTGTAGAGTTTGAGTGTGAGGCCTGAAACCAACAATAAAAAGTCAGGAACAAATATATATGTTTCTATTATAAAACTATGTTCCCAAAATCGGAGCTAAGATTTTGTTTAAATGTTGTTATTCAGGTTAAAGGGTATCAGTGGATTAATTAAATTTGAAAAGAACCACAATTAATACTACTTTGGAGCACAATCTTCAGAAAGAAGCCATAAAGAGTGTTTATGGCCGGGGAAAACAATACAATTAGCATGGGGAGTTAGGCGTTGGGCCTGTTTATAGAAAAGAAGATAATCAAATGAAATCGACAACCAAATCATCTCAACGAGATGCAAGTGAGACCATACATCTGAGATATTAGCTTATAAGACTCAAAGAGAAATTAAAACAAAATAAGGACAAATATGAAAGTATGTTAGAGATAAGGTTGAGAAAGTTTCTTGTGGGGATCTAAGTTACAATAGTTTCTTCTTGAATAATTAATGTTTCAAAGTAAATAAAGTGGAATAATAATAATTATTCTAAGTTAACAGTTCACTTTTATAATCAGTAAATGCCCCCCCTCAAATGATTAACTAAATTAACACAAGTGTATATGAGAATCAAAACAGTAAATGATATAACAATTGTGAATACTCAAATGGTTCTCATATATTAGAAAGTGGTATTCTGACTATAAGTCTGTGTATTAAATAGAAGGTATGAACCCATCTATTTATACACAAGCAAGCGTACATAAGAAGCATAAGATTAGTAGTATAATACTACAACAGGCTGTAGTATTGGAATCAAGTAGGAATCTGATATACAAATATCCATACAAACAAAAAATGAAAAAGCTGGAAATGATGTCAATGTAGTAGCGGTAGCGAGTAAAGTGAAAATTATACAGGCAGTCACAAAAGCAGTTTACTATGGATGAGGTAGGGAAGGAATTGGGAAGTCCTTGGGCAACTCAGGAATGCCATGGCCTTCTGGAGCATGTGGTACTCCAGGTTTTGGAAGAGTTGGAAGCTATGGCTTTGGAATCTCAGGAACAGAAGGCTTAGGAACCTCGGGAATGGTGGGCTTTAGAAGCTCTGGAACTTCTGGCTTTTGTACCACAGGGACCTCAGCTTTTGGAACCTCTGGAAGTGTAGGCTTGGGAAACTCAGGAATAGTGGGTTTTGGAATCTCAGGAAGTGTAGGCTTAGGAATCTCAGGAAGTGTAGGCTTGGGAACCTCAGGAATGGTGGGCTTTGGAAGCTCAGGAAGTGTAGGCTTAGGAATCTCCGGAAGTGTAGGCTTAGGAATCTCAGGAAGCGTAGGCTTAGGAACCTCAGGGATGGTGGGCTTTGGAAGCTCAGGAACTTCTGGCTTTTGAACCACAGGGACCTCAGCCTTTGGAACCCCGGGAAGTGTGGGCTTGGGAATCTCAGAAATAGCGGGCTTTGGAATCTCAGGAAGTATAGGCTTGGGAAACTTTGGAATGGTGGGCTTTGGAAGCTCTGGAACTTCATGCTTTTGAACCATAGGGACCTCAGCCTTTGGAACCTCGGGAAGTGTAGACATGGGAATCTCAGGAATTATAGGCTTTGGAAGCTCAGAAACTTCTGGCTTTGGAACCACAGGGACCTCATGCTTTGGAACCTCAGGAAGTGAAGGCTTAGGAATCTCAGGAATAGTAGGCTTTGGCACCACAGGAACCTCAGGTTTTGGAACCTCAGGAAGTGTAGGCTTGGGAATCTCAGGAATAGTGGGCTTTGGAATCTCAGGAAGTATAGGCTTGGGAATCTCAGGAAGTGTAGGCTTTGGAACTTCCGGAAGTGTAGGCTTGGGAATTTCAGGAAGTGTAGGCTTTGGAATCTCTGGAACTGTTGGCTTTGGAAGATCGGGGACCTCCAATAGCTTACGTGCCTCCGCAAAGCATTTTCCACTGTTGATAGATACTAAAGTGATGAATAACAATATCATGAGGAACGTGTTCAGCTTGTAACGCGCCATTGATGTTGTAAAGGAGGTGATCAAGGGAATATGAAGCTACCAAAGTATTCTAAGATGGCTTGAGAATGTTATTCATGCCTGAGTTAATTTCGTTTAAATAGGATGCGGTATGATGAAAGGTAGATAAGTTGGTAGAAATTGGTATAGAAATTGGAATTGTTAGCTAAACTTCTCATCTGTGCTTGGTGAGTTGCCATAAGTTAGTTGACAGAAAATGCATTTTATATACTTTTATATACAATTCCATGTTTAGTACGGCTTGCATCTAAGACTTCTAGTCAATTAATAATACACATGACTGGTTGATGATGTACATTTTCTGCTCAATTTTTAATTATGATATTTTTCTAAGGTAAAACTGATGTAATTTATTATGCTTTTTAGATTATTTTACAAAAATAGTTATGGTTTTTTTTTTACAAAATGATAGATAAAATTTTTTAAGTTGAAATTTTTTTCATGTATATGACGACATAATTTAATTCTCAAAAACGTACGTATGCCATGTATACAAATATTAAACAATAAAATATCCAAAATGTAACTAAATAAAAAACTTAAATACCCCAAAAGTAATATAACAAAAATATCATATTATATTGTTTACCAAAAAGATACATTCTTCTCACGGTGGAATGTTTTGTGACAACATTTATAACATCGATGTACATGATATGTATAACTATTTTGTAAGTTTAGTGAAAAAATTAGCATGTCATTCACTAACTTTCCCAACATTTACACCCTCTGACTTTAGCTTGTGAGTTCTATATGTCGTATTTTGTAATCTTTCTAGTTCTATATTCATAGTTCTCTCTTGCCTTTTATATTCCTTCTTTAGCTTAGCTTCTATCATGTTATATCATGAATAAAGCACGCCCTTTTCTATTAAAGAGATTTTCACAAAACAATTTAGCGTGTTTCTTGAATTATTTTTACCATAAACTTTGAAACAACAAATTTTTTGTTGAATAAAATTCTAAAGTTTAAATTCCTGAAATACCGTTTCACGAATATTTCTAGTCACACACATTTCCAAAAGTTTACATAAAAGTTGGACTTCGAACAAAGGGGTTTCATGAAAATTTGAATTTTCAACCACGTATATGGACATAGTAAGAAAATTAAATTCCTTTACACGAGTTGATACAAAACTGTTAAGATCGACCTTCAATATCACCGTTCGTAGTACCTCTATAACGAAAATACATACATGACAATATATGTTATTGTTTATAGTAATGCTTGTGATGTTGTTTAGATGTTATATAGAATTGTTACAATTATGTAGCCTTAATTATTTTTTGATATTTCATTACACAATAACTAAATCATTTTTTTGACTAATAACCCAAAAAAATGTAATTGTGATAACCTGGTAGCAATATTTTGCAAACCAAAGGATAAAATACCACTTGTGCATCGAATATAGTCATTTTGTGTAACATTTGGAAAATGGGGTCAATAGATGGATACTGTATGTTAATCATTGTAATAATCGTTACGTAGTTAAAAAAAACTTGATTTAACAACAGTTTTTTTATCGTTATTGTACAAATAAATAATGTTTGGGTGCTTGATAAATAATAGAACAAAGTGTGTACACTTTCGAAAGGTTGTGTTCCGGCTTGATTGGGTTACATGACACAACTTTGGCAAAACTAAACAAGAACACTAGCCATGAAACCTTGATAAAGAACAGATAGAACTTGTAACTACTACGTATGTATGTGAATTTTATTGTAGTTTTGAATAGACACTAATATTGAGCATAACTTTATATTCTTGATAAGATGTCTGTTATATCTTTATCACTTTATGAGAAGTTACTGGCACTCCATAACACTGTATTTGTATCCCTATTTTACTAGCTTTTATGGTCCAATGGATCATCTTATGGATCTCAATTCGACCAATAGACGATAGATTGGTGGACTTTTTATGGTCCTGGGAATAGGGATAGATTATTTTGGTTTGCTTGGGCCTACAATCTACAGTTGGGCCAAAACAAAACATAAGATCTCTATAGTGTAAGGAAACTAGTTTGAAGTTGGCCCATAAACAAATGATTTTGGGCGTGCACAATTTGATAACTGGAGTCTCATTCAAGCCTTCAACGCGACAACTCTTATTCATTTTTGGGTTATATATCCATTATAGGCAAGTAAAATACTCACAATTAAATAATCAATTAATAATAAACGAGTCGTACCCGAGCTTGTAAAATTTTTCATTAGCCGAGCTTGAGTTTTGAATATAACCTCTTAAGAAGTCGAGCTTGAGCTCAAGCTCCGCGTTAAGTAAATTAGGAAGTCAAGAGGTTATAGTCAATGTTATAAGTTTTAGTTATGTTTAGCAAATAGTCACTAGTTGATAGGTTTGTTGACAAGTTCAATAATGTTTGGGTGAATAGTGTAAATAGGTGGTTAATGTTGGTTAACGCCTTTAATATAGTAAACAAATCGTGTCCAAGCTTGTAACTTTTTTCACGAGCCGAGCTTGAGTTTTCGATATAACCTCTTAAGAAGTCGAGCTTGAGCTCAAACTCTGTGTTGAGTCAATTAGGAACAGTGGCGGATGTAGACCAAAATTTTAGTGGTAACGTTTAGTGGTATTTAAGGGTAGCATAATACGAAAAACATCAAAAATATGTAAATTTTCCACTACGCCGGAAAAATTGAGGGGTAGCGGGCGCTACCCCTCCTCCTATGCTAAGTCCGCCACTGATTAGGAAGTCAACGTGTTATCAACATTATAAGTTTTAGTTCTTTTTAGCAAATAGTCAATAGTTGAGGGGTTTATGTTGACAAGTTCAATAATTTTTGGGTGAATGTTGTAAATAGGTGGTTAATGTCTGTCTGTTAACGCCTATAATAGAATGGGGTTAGTTTAGTTAGATCATTCTCTTCAACTTTCATTTTCTAGTTCTTCAATTACTCTCTGTAATCGTGTAATCAAGTTTGGTTAGTGAATAAGATGGGGTTTTTATCTTCTATTGTTTTGAGTTCTCTGGTGTTTGTATAACATTCTGTAAAGCTAAATGAGTCGAGATCAAAGCTTACACAAGCTAGACTTGGCTCGTTTACATCTTTAAATTAATTTTACGTATCGAGTTCGGGTTAGATGAATATAGGTTAGTGGTTCTCTTTGTATTCCTTAATTTCCACCTACCAAGCGAAAATGTTTGCCAACCCTAGGTAGAAATGTGGAACAGAAATAAAGTGGATTATACCTGTTAAGCTCGTGACACATTCTAAATATGTATATCCTATTGTATTATTTTAAATATTTTTTATACACTAACGATGGGTTTTTTTTTTCTAATTAAAAACTGGTTAAATCATATCAAAATAAAATTACGTGGTATAAATGGTGGGGGCAATTCCAAACTCAATATAATTTGATACGAAAATAATTATGTTTTTTTAATACAAGAGTTTAACCCCAGGGGTTACACTGGGGCTACACCTGTGTAACCTCATTGCCGACGTACAATACCAAGCTAACATCAGCAATTGTGTTAAATACGGTTACACCTATGTAACCCCCAATGTTATATAGGCGTGTAATATTTTCACCACTAAAGTGGGTTTATGAAATAACCCCTCCCTACTACGGGCATGTTTGGATAAACTTATTTGAGACAAAAAGGACTTTTAGTGAAAAAGACTTATTAACTTATGACTTTTTAAAAATGAGTTTTTGAAAAAGTGTTTGGATTAGTTTTTTAAAAAGGAGTTTTTAAAGAAGTTTTTAAAAGAGTTTTTGGATTAGATTTTTAAGTAAAATGACAAAAAAAGGATATAAGGAGAGTAAGTATAAGTATATAATGAAGCCATATAGGTACATTTTTCCTAAAAGTTGTTAGTAGGTTCAAAAAGTTACATATTCCTTACTTTTTCAAAACAACTTATTATACACAAATGAAAAGTTAAAACAAAAAGGATTTTTAGCTTTGTCAAACATTTTTTGTAAGTTATTGAATTTTTGAAAAAGTAATAAGTTATAAGTTGGTTGGAATAATTAAGAAATAAAAGTTACTCGAATTATGTTCAGGCTACGTGGTTTCAACCTAGTAAGAGTTAAACATTGACAAGAAAACATCTATACCAGCCATGTTTGAATTTCTCATTTTACGAATCGTTAAACCGTAAGTCGACACAACTTCGCATCTATACGTGTATAAAGTTAATATATGTGACCCTGGCGCCTAAGTGACAACTAATATAAACAAAAATACTGAAATATACAACATTCTTAAAAATGATAATAGAAACTGGTTATATATAAATGTAAAAAGACATCATGTATTGTTATTTTGCAGAACTATAGAAAATAAATTTGGCGTGTTTCTTTTTTGACACTTGAGCACGTCCTTTTGGGCCCAACAATAACAACCATAAGTTAGCGTGCATGTGCGCTTTATCTTCCAAAATTATATGCATTATTAATTTTCAGGGTCGCTATCAAAAGGTTTTAAAAATTGGGACAACATATCATAATGTCATTCAACTTATAAATTTAGTAGCTTTAGAACTATTAAATTAAAACAACCATTTTATGTTTAAGGTGTACTTTTTAGTTTTTACTAGTAGTGTAAACAACGTATCATGGGTTATTCGAGATTAACTCGCTAAATGTTTGAACGGAATCAAACATAAAGACCTAGATTTTATAAAATCTATGTATGGCAAACACCTAAAATATTCTATCCCAAATTCCAAACAAATCATTATGTTGTATTGAATTCATGAGAATTGATTGAGTTAGTTACACAATTACTCTAGGTACATATATATGTAGGGATGTGCAAAGTCGGTTCGGTTATCTAGAACTTACTATAACCATAAGTCCATAACCGATGTTCAGTTTAACATGGGTCATTCATGTCGGTTATGGGTTGGTTTCCGATAAGTTAGGTTTATCATCCAATATATTTTTTTGTTTTTCCTTTGTTCAAGCTGAAAATGGTTTAGGTATGATGTTAAGTTCTCTGATAAGGAGGATGATATGAGATAAATCTTAATCGTGTAAAGCTTGAGAAAAAGTTGCAATATGCATGTTATGAGAAGTAATTAAATTTAGACCAACAGGGTTTTTGCAGAATGGTGCAAATTTAAAAGCTTAAACATCAAGAGTCGAGACCTATTTATTAATAAAGGGTTGCTCACCAATAATCATAACAGGGGCCAATCATAATGTTTCTTCTTGAATCTGCGTCAGTGTGTCACTCATTGTATGATTGATGTATTATAAATTAATGAGAATGAGAAGAGGAGATCCAAGGATCAAATTATACCAATTCTTTCATGGTATCATTGTGCTAAACCTAATTCCTTCCTGCCGCCTACCTTGCTCCGCTGCCGGCTGCTGCTACTGCCGTCGCTGACTTCTGTCACCGACTTCACCTCTTCCCCTCTGATCTCCTCTCCCTACTATCCCCCACCTTTCCTTTCCTATGGCCGAACACCTCAACACCAATGCTGTCACAGACCCGAACAACAACAACCTCCAACCCTCCACCGAAAAACTTCACCCAGCCATAACCGTTTCAAACATCAAAAACTTCATCCCTGTCATCTTGGAAAGCGATACCGGCCCCTATGCCTTGTGGTGTGAACTCTTTCGTATTCACTACCGGGCGTTCCAAGTCATTGACCACCTCTCTCCACGCAACCCTGACACCCTCAACCCCACGAATGATCTTTGGGATAGACTTGACGCCATTGTTCTACAATGGATTTATGGTACTATATCCAAAGATCTTCTGAAAACCATATTCACTCCTGGTAGTACCGCGCATGACGCCTGGACTGCACCTGAGGGCCAATTCCATGACAACAAAAACGCCCGTGCTATCCAACTCATGCAAAAGTTCGCCACAACCCGTCTTGAAAACTTTTCCAGCATGTCTGACTACTGCCAAGCCATGAAAACCCTTGCTGACTAGCTCGCAAATGTCGACGCTCCTCTTGACAATAAGCGCCTAGTTCTCCATGTCCTTGCGGGCCTCACTGACGACTACGAGGGCATCTCCACCATTCTCCAACAAAAAGACCCCACCCCCTCTTTCAACGAAGTTCGCTCTCAACTATGCCGGGTTGAAAACGAAAAAGCCGACCGTGCCCTTCATGATTCTCAAAAAGCTTCCCATGCACTCACTGCCACAACCGCTAACCCACCCTCCAACCCAAACACCAACCCGGCACCCACCCAACCAGCCAACCCCTCACCCGCCGCTGACCACTCCTACACCACCCGTGGACGCAACCGGTCTAGAGGACGTGGCTGCGGCCGCCCCTCTTGGCCACGCGGACGCGAGTCTCAACCTTTTGGTCAGTGGAACTCACCCACAACCTACACCTGGACGCTGCCTAACCCCGCCTGGACACCGTCACCCGCTCAACAACCACAAAACCCATGGCAGCAATGGTCCGCACCACCACCACCGTGCCCCTACCCTTCCTACACACCTACGGCTTCCACCAACTCCTCCCAAGGAATACTTGGTGCCAGACCCAATCAAGCCAATCATGTCGCTTACTCTCCCACCGACATCCAACAGGCACTTTACACCATGTCCCTTAACCCACCAGATTACTCGCAAGGGGTGATGGATATTGGTGCCACCATCAGCATGGATCCCAACTCAGGTAACTTCCAGTCTATATTTAATACTAGCATGAATGAAAATATTATTGTTGGTGATGGTACACGTATTCCGGTTTTAGGACATGGTTGCCAAATCTTCAAACCACCCTACCCACCCTTTACCCTTAATCATGTCCTTTATGCACCAAAACTCATTAGAAAACTAATATCTGTACGTCAATTCACCAGAGATAATTGTGTTTCTGTCGAATTTGACCCTTTCAGTTTTTTTGTGAAGGACTACAGGACCCGGGCTCCTATAATCCGGTGCGACAGCAGCGGTGATCTCTACACCTTCAACAAAGACCTTCACTGCTTTTCCACTTCTATCACTGCTGCTCAGTCCTCTACGCTTTGGCATCAAAGACTTGGTCACCCCGGCCCTGCCTTACTCCAAGCTTTAAAGCGCTCTAGTTCTATTTCCTTTAATTCTTTGAATAAAACATTGTGTGAACCATGTGTGTTTGGCAAAGCTGTTAGACTTCCTTTTCATTTATCTAATAATACTACTATGCAACCTTTTGACATTGTGCACAGTGACTTGTGGACCTCCCAGGTTCTTAGCTCGGGGGGCCACCGCTATTATGTTTTGTTTCTTGATGATTTTACCAACTTTTTATGGACCTTTCCCATCTCTAACAAATCCCAAGCCTACACAATCTTTGAACAATTTTCAACACTTGTTCAAACCCAATTTCAATTAAAAATTAAAACCTTTCAATGTGATAACGGCAAGGAATATGTCAATGCCTCATTTAAACATTTCTTTGACAAAAATGGCATCCTATTCCGCTTATCATGCCCCTACACCTCATCTCAAAACGGCAAAGCCGAGAGAAAAATTCGCTCAATTGATAACATCACCCGCACCCTACTCTCCCAATCGCACCTTCCCCTTCCCCTTTGGCCTCATGCCCTTGAAACCGCCACATACCTTCATAACATAATCCCCTCTAAAACCCACAAATACCACACACCCACCCATCTTCTATACCGCCAAACACCCACATATGATCACCTTAGAGTTTTTGGGTGCCTTTGCTACCCACTAATTCCCTCCACCACCATCCACAAACTTCAACACCGCTCCTACCCATGTGTATTCATTGGGTACCCCACTTCCCACCGTGGATACAAATGCCTTGACATAAAAACCAACAAAATCACCATCTCTCGTCATGTTCTTTTTGACGAAACTTCCTTCCCATATCAACGCCTACACAATGTCTCACCCACCTCCGACTATAACTTTCTCACTGATCCCTTCCCACCTCACTTATGGTCCCACACCCAGAACACTACACCGCCGCCCATGCCCTACACACCTACTGCTCCCTCACCTCACCACCTACATTCTCCCATTACCTCCTCTAACCCCTCGGCCCAACACACCTCTACCCCCTCAGCCCACAAAACTAAAACACCGGCCCAACCAACTACTCCTCACTCGGCCCACTTCAATTCCCCACCAGCCCACTCGCCTATTCATCCCAACTCCACGGCCTGCTCTCCTATTCCCAACCCCCTACACCGTCCCATGTCGCTCCAACCACAACCCATCCGAACAAGCCACCCACCCAACCTTCCCACCCCATGCGCACACGTGCCATGGATGGGATTTTCAAACCCAAACAACTCTTTAATCTCACTGCCACCACTCTCATTCCCATCCCGAAAAACCCAACCATGGCCCTGTCCTCACCGAAATGGCGTAACGCCATGACCAATGAGTTTCATGATCTTATTAAGAATAACACTTGGGAGCTAGTCCCGAGAGAACCTGGCATGAACATTATACGATGTATGTGGCTTTTCAATCATAAGTTTAAATCTGATGGCACTCTTGAGCGGTACAAGGCACGCCTTGTTTGTGATGGCCGCTCCCAACAGATTAAAAATATATCGTCATTGAAACTACAAACCGAAGTTTAAGTAGATTTGTCGAACTTCTTGATGATCTTGGACATGTAAATCTATGGGTTTTAGATTATGTAAAAAAGAAGTTGTAAACATAAAAATCCAAAGCATAAGAAATTAAAAAACAAAATAAAAAACTTAAGGTGCAACAAAATAATTATTTTGTAGACATTAGTTGCCCAATGAGCGCACTCTACCAATGTAGTAATTGATTGGCATGACATCTTTATTTTATTATTATACAAATGTATTATTGATCCATTTCTTTATTACTCATATGCCAGACCCACTACAATCTTCAAATCCATGAAAAGATAATATAAAATGAGACCACCTATTAGTCCCCATGAATTTTTGTAGCTAGTGCTAGTTGTGGTCCTTTTATACCCAATATACCAAAAGTATAATTACAACTTTGCCCTTTTTTCTTGAATGACCCTCCTTTGACAATAAAGATTTATCTAGGGTCTTGCTATTCAAACCCCCCAAAGAATTATTTATACCCCCTCAAAGCACTGAGTTTTGGCCAAAGCTCGGCGTATTGGGCCTACGGGTGACGTGATTGTCACACCAATCACTGCTTTATCAGACTTTAAGTCACATCACTGAAACATCGTACTTCAAAGCGCTGAGCTTTGGCCAAAGCTCAGTGCTTTAAAGCCCAAAAGCTGACAGCAGCACATGGGGCCTTGGGATTGCCTCCTAAGCGCTGAGCTTTGGGCAAAGCTCAGTGCTTTGCTGCCACGTTTAAGCCCACGAGCCACTGCATTTTGCCCTAAGCTCAGCGCTTAGGGCCTTTTAAAAAAAATTGTTTTAATGTTTTTTTTAATTGTTTTAATTAATTTTAACTCTTTTTTAAGTATTTTAACTTGTTTCCAATCAAAAAAAAAAATGTTTGATGTGTTTCGTTTCGTTTATTGCTCGTTTGTCGTTTTGAGTAGAAACATCCGAGTACGAACAACTTTCATAAATTAGCGTACGTGATACATAAACTATACAATCAATACCGTTTTTATCAAAATACATATTTAGCGTGTCTAATCGATATCTTGGGTATCCGGACTCTGTTTGACGCGTTTTGGTTCGTTTATTGCTCGTTTGTGGTTTTCATTAGACATATTATGTTGACGAACAACTTTCACAAATCATTCTACGTAATACATGAACTATGCAATCAATGCCATTTTTTTTTATCAAAATACATATTTAGCATGTCTAATAGATATCCTGGGCGTCCGGACTCTGTTTGACGCGTTTTGGTTCGTTTATTGCTCGTCCGGACTCTGTTTAACGCGTTTTAATTAGTAAACTTTTTAATTATAAATAGGGGTAACTTTGCTAATTATAAATATATTTTTGAACAATGACATAACCATTTTTCATTCCCGTATCTTGTACCCAGTCAGTCTCAAACGAAACTATGATCGGGTAAGAGCCTTCCTCCTAATCTTCTACCAACTTCTCCTCCTCACCACCACCGTCTCTCTGGTCTTGTTGTACCGACCGCTGACGGTCGAGTTTTTATCTTCCTTCAGGTTTGAGCGACGACCGTTCCATGAGATCTCTTTCAGGATGTGCGGCCAGCGATTTCGGATGTCCCTGGAGTAGTTCGCGATACGGTCAGGGTTGTACCGTGAGGATGAGATCGGTACAGATTTGTACACTGAGGGGGTTATGGAGGTTGACCGGCAGACCCTTATCTGTTTTTGGAGGCATATCGCTTGGACGTCATTCGGCAAGGCCTGGGCGAAGGCTAGTACGATCGTTGATCCTCTCTACTGCTACCTACACCGGATCATCGCGTCTTCCATCACTCAACGCCACTACAGCCGGGATAAGGTCAACATGTCTGACCTTTTCTTTTTATAATGTTTACTATGTGGCAGGACGTGCGCGTTACATGAGTGCTTGGCGGAGTACTTTTCCTTAGCTTATCATGAGCAGACTCGAGACACTCTATACGGTGGGGCTTACATCACCGCCATCACACACTCGCTGGGCATCGTTCCGGAGGAGGACCCCCTTCTAGTCCCTGCTATCCCTGCGACTACATTGGCTGCTGCCAATGTACGCAGCATGCGGCTGGCGCGCACCTTCCAGGGCATCGGTCTTCGGTTCCGGACGCGGGACAACCAGATTTTCATCCCCGAGCCGTTGCCGTTGCCCGAGGAGATCCTTGTATTCTTGGAGATTGAGCCGGGAGTACCAGCACCTCCCCATATGCAGCCGGGATTCCAGCAGCAGCAGCAGCCGCCGGTCGACGATGAGCCCCCACCACCTTCGCCACCGCAGCCTCAGCAGCAGTATCCACAGCACGTATATGAGGGCCTGCCTCCTGCTGTGCGGTTGGTTGTTCGGGACTTTGACCGCCGCCTCAGGCGGCACGAGCATTCGATGGATTGGGTGGTGCAGACGTTGATGGAGGTGCGTGAGGTTGCGGGGTTAGATGAGCTACCACTGCCACAGTCACCGCCACAGCCAGCTGATGACCAGTAGTTTATCTTTGTTTGTATTAGATTTCAGTTTACTTTATATTTTGTATCATCGAACTGATCATTATATGTTAATGCAGTCGATCTTTTGTTTGTTTTTATTTGTTAACGAATGCTTATATCTATTTGTTTGTTTATATGACGTTTGTTTCGAGTGATTAATATGTTAACACTTAACGTGATAAATAGAGTAATAAACAACAAGATCGTTCGTTCAAAACCTTATTTTATAATTAGACATTTACATGAATGAAATGTTAGAAGTTATTATATCTATTTATTATTATTTGTATTACCTTATTATTATTATTTACAAACATAAAAAAAATCTTAAAAAAAACAAACACCAAAAAACCTCACAAAAAAAATCACATAAAAAACAACCAAAACCCCATCCAAAACACCCAAAAAACCCAACCCAACACCCTATCACACCAATCCCAAGACCCCATCAGCTTTTGTAATTCAAAGCACTGAGCTTAGGGCAAAGCTCAGCGCTTAACACCAATCCCAAGGCCCCCCACCTGATCCACCTGATGCTGTCAGCTTTTGTGTTCAAAGCACTGAGCTTTGGTCTAAGCTCAGCGATTTAAAGGCGGCTGGGGGGTTTAAATAGACACGTGGGGGTACCAATAGATAGGGCCTTTATCTATCTTATGTCTAGAAAAGTAATTATACACACATTTTAAAATGGGATGTCAAGATTCTCATGCTTTAAACATTATATGTCATGTAAAACTTCTCTATAATACCCCTTATTGCATTATCCACTTGTACTATATATCTATGTTAAAAAATGAGTTACGCTTCTCATCATCAATACATCAATAACTGTCCGAACGAACACTTAGCAAACAACTTGTAATAGTCATCTGCTTGGACTTGCCTATTTATGACATTTTTTATCTTTTAATTGTGAAAGATTAATTTTTTTTGTGAAAGAAGTTAAAATCTGGGCAAATTTTATTGATATAAAAAATAAAATGAACGAATACAAAAACAAAGTAAAATTTAATTACATAATCTAATCACCGTCTTTTTCAAATATTACGTTAAAACTAACATAAACTACTAACAAAAATGAGTACCGCGTTTTATAAGATGTCAACCTGGACACCTGCCGCAACACGCGGGCATTCTACTAGTAACATTATAAACGGATAGTTACCACATCTCTTAGAAAGCTTACAAAAGAATAATGACATAACATTTGAAGTTTTGAACATATATGTGTGGTTTTATTAACATTCCATGTTTGTGTTTGTGTCTATCAAGATTCTGACCAATAATATGTAACGTTGGACCCATCGTGAATGAGTTAGTTGCACTATTGTATAAGACAATAATTTATCAACTTTGAAAAAAAAAACTAATGAAGCCTAGCTCAGTTGGTGAAACATGAGGGAGCTAGAGCCGAGGTCATGTGAAGGTTGAAGGTTTGATTCCCGTTGAAGCCATATTTACCACATGTGAGAGTTCTAAATAAGGAGA
Organism: Ambrosia artemisiifolia; assembly: GCA_032199755.1. Taxonomy (NCBI): domain Eukaryota; kingdom Viridiplantae; phylum Streptophyta; class Magnoliopsida; order Asterales; family Asteraceae; genus Ambrosia; species Ambrosia artemisiifolia. The sequence continues at coordinate 12,138,363 of CM063514.1, forward strand.
TCCCCAATCCAGGTGGGATGAGTAATCAGTACAGATTGACCTAAGGTGTTAGTCAGAGCTCCATCAGCTCTACCACCTGCCATTCAAAAAAAAAAAAACAAACTTAAAGAAAGAAACTTGATTTTTGTTGTATCATTTCTATATAAATTATAATCTATATCTATATCTATTAATAAAAGAAAGCACTAAAACTTACATGACGCTCAATGAGGTCATTCTCCCCTTTAAGTGTATCGCGTGGCATCATCCCCTTATTTCCCTCAAAAAAACTTTTTCTCTTTCACATTTCCCCCGACACTTTTTAAATGTTAATAACGTTTATATATGAGATTTAAAAAAAATTACACCAAGTTAACAAAGCGTTTTATTATCTTTCAACGAATACCATAGTGCTATTATAAAAAAAAACAATCTTTTTGTGGGTTTTTGTTCATACAGAAAAAAAAACACAATGTATTTAGGTAATTCATTAATCATGTATAGGCAAGTCACTAATCATGTTCAAAGCAGTAAATAGAAATTCTATTTCATCCAAAGCATAATAGGTTAAATTCACTCATTTCCACAAAAGTCACATTTTCAAGACCACCGCCTCAATCACACCTTACAATGGTTGTTGCTGGCTCTGCTTCTCATCAAACGTACATCTTCTTTTAATAATTAATATATATTTTCATTCTTATTCACATGATTTAAACTGTTGTTTTCTCATATTGTAGTATATTAATTTCTATGTTACATCATAACATATATTTTATCACTTCATATTAGATTTGTCTATCCCGAAAAGCTTTCAGGATATAATATAGTGTATGTATGTAAAAAGTTATTCGATTTAAAAAAGTTGGTGAATTTGATTTAAGAAAAAAAAGTCAGATTTGTCTATCCCGAAAAGCTTTCAGGATATAATATAGTGTATGTATATAAAAAGTTATTCGATTTAAAAAAGCTGGTGAACTTGATTTAAGAAAAAAGCTGGTGAACTTGATTTAAGAAAAAAAAAAGTCAACACTTGCACACAATTCGTTTCATGTCCTTCGCAACCATGAGTATTATTATGCGACCAGCATGTTCATTTTAATAATCAACTAATTTGACTAGATCAATAGTACAGATTACTTCAACACCTTTAATAAAAAGTTTATGTTTAAGCCATAACGTCCGAGTAGATACATAACACTTCTGTTTAGTGTTTTAAAGAATTATTACTATATTTATGTAGCCTCTCAAGTTAGTTTATCCAAATCTTTACTTAGGCGAAGAAAGGTTGTTTAATTGGCGATTGCTGATCGTTATGTTTTCCTCAATGGGAAACATGATCTTAAGTGGAAATGGGAAGTCTTCGATAGATTTGGAAGCCACATAGTTCAACAACCTCATATCTTCTCAGTTTAATCAGGACCAAGGGCCCTCGGAACAGGTGGGTGTGGACTGGAGATACCTCAAGAGAATTCTCTATTACAAGGGTGAAAAAAATGTTATATAAGGCAAATGAAGTGAGGTAGTCTAAACCGTTCGAACGGAATTTATGGATTCCATTGAAGGTCAATGTGTTTAGTTGGAGGATTAGTCTAAGCCGCCACGCTAGATGAAGTCATTAGAAAAAGGATCACGAATGGCTCGAACTTTTGCAGTTTATGCTACTCAGCTCCGGAATCGGTGGACCATGACTTCATCGGTTGTTATGTAGCGTTTCTCATCTGGCAAGGAATAAGCGCTTGGTGTAGAATCCAATCAGTATTCGCTTTCAATTTGGAAGATTTGCTTGGGTGTCATGAACTAGTTCCAATTAGGTGTTGTTTGTTTTTTCAGAAGTAAAATGTCTACAGTCTGTGGACCAAATTTGCAGACATCTGTAGAAGGAGAGGTGGACCAAACTTTTGCAGTCTGCAAGAAGAAGAATGTTTGTTTTTTAACGTCTACAGCGTAACCCAAAACAACCTTCGTTAACCAAAACCCAGCACATCCGGTCAGTGTAACCTAAAACAGCCCCTCACCGTGAACTAACACCCTCTCTTATCACCCGAAACCATAACCCACTATAACCGAGACTCCAACCGTGTACTCTGTTGTTACCAAAAACCACAACCCAGACGTGAACCACCCCTAACCCTGTTCAAAACCCACCATAACCATGCTGTTAATAAACCACCCCAACCTTATTCATAATCCACCACCACAACCCACCATAACCGGCGGCAGGTGGGCAAGGGAGGACGTGACGTGACGAGAGGGAGAGGGGAGGAGGCGGGCGGCGGCGCAGGGGGATGGGAGGCGGCGACGGAGGGGAGGATGGTGGAGGGAGGAGAAGAACTGGAGAAGAAGAGAAGAGGAGGAGATACCTTTGCTAGGGATGGGAAGAAAGAAGAAGCTTGGTCCTTTGTGTGATGCTCTCACAAGAGGAGAAGAAAAGAAGAAGAGGTTAGAAGACCTTGGTTCAAGTCTGCATCAAGAAGAGAACCCGTAAATGTTTATTAATGAAAGGTGTTCCAAAAAACAAACACTCTGCAGACCTCACACGTCTGTGCGTGGTCTGCACGGTGCAAACAGAGGAGGCCATGAAGCTGTTTTGGTAAAAAAAAAAAAACCAAATACTCCCTTAGTGTTATAAAAACGAATGTCATTTAACCTATAATCCTAATAGCTTATTGGAATATTTGGCGAGCTAGGAATAAAATTGGTTTCTCAAGCACATGTATTAATTTATTTATGTGGACAAATGTATATTTTTAAATAATACTTAAAAATGACTATAACTTTTTCTAACGTTAATACTTTGTTAAAAAATTACACTAGAAAACGAGCTTTTTTTCCTTTATAATTTGAGTATTGTATTGCTATAGTTTTTTTAATTTAAAAATAATGATGTGTTGCATGATTAACAATGTCTAACGGTGAGCAACATCTGGAATGTTAACCGAAACCAAACAAAAAATAGACGAATCCTAACCAAAATTAACAGTGCCAACTCAAAAACTGACAATCTAATGAAACAAACCGAACAGATTAACCAAAAATCCAGTTAGTTAAAAAAATAGATTAACCGATGACTTCGGTTTCAGTTTCAATAAGACTAATAACTAAGCCGAACCAAACGATACCGTAAACACTTTTATAGTGTCTATGTAACACCCTCCAAATCACCCGAGCACCTATCTAATACTCCCTCCGTCCCAATTTAAATGTTCTTCATTCCTTTTTTGTTTGTCCCAAATTAAATGTCCCTTTCCAAAAATGGAACTGTAATTTCCAGTTTTGCCATAAAAGACATAACACAATCACCACTTTTGAGAATATTATTGTCATTTTACCACATACAAACAAAAAATTTCTTAAAATGTGTGTTTTTAGACATGAGACATTTAAATTGGGACCGAGGAAGTACTTTAGAATAATAAGATTACCAATACAAGTTACCAACCTTACAAAAACTCCACTTTTATCCCTCACCCAACCAATACTCTCCCTCAAATATATTTGTGTTACTTTTCTTTCCCTTAGAATATATATCTTATATATATCTCTACTCTCTCACAGGCACACACATTATTACATCTTGAATCAGGTACTAAATAATAACATACCATAAGGAACCCAATTCATGGATTCCTTCCTACTTGCATCACACTTCCCATCACCCCATCTCTTCCTTCACACTCCTCTTCATTAATCTCTTTATTCACAAATTTTCTCTATTTATAATAATAATAATAATAATAATAATAATGTGGTGATGGGTTCCAGTTCTTGACAAACATCATGGATTCTTGCTCTTTTGAAGGTAATCAATCAAAACCTCAATCCATCACTTAAATTTAATCTTTTTCTTGATGGGGTTTTTGATTCCTTCAATTACTCTTCTGGGGTTTGATTATTGTTCAATATATTATGTGTTATTGTTATAAAGATTTGATTTTTTATAAAAAAGATTGGTTTTTTGTTGATGGGTATGTGAAAAAATTTCACCTTTTTCATTGGATCTGTCTTTGATATGTTAATACTTAATACTGCATGTTTTTATTTTTATTTTTTTTAATGTCCTCGTGATTTACAATTTACATCATCTTGCCAGCTATAATAATATTTCACAGAAATTATTGGTCCTTGTTCTGATGATTAACTTGACCATCTCTGTCTCTGTCCACTTTTTTTTTCCTATATGTACGGACCTTCTTATATCTTACATCAACAGATTCAAGATTCACAATAAAACATGATTTTTACAGGTTTCATCAGTACTTACTTATATAGAATATATATAAATAAATAGAATATATATAAATAAATAGATAGATAGGTAGATGATATACATGTACGTATGTATATGAGTTGTGCTAAACGTACACTCTCCGGAGAGAAAAAAATACTTACACGGGCCGCATAAAAAGGCGACGTCTGTATTGTATTGTACGTCTTAACGGGCCGCATAAAAGGTTTATGTAATAAATACATTAAAATCAGTCAAATCAATAGGGGGCGCGTTTGGTAACAGGGGTACGTTTAGCCAACCTATAATAAATTCATGGTTAGTGTATTGTTGTATTGTAGACTTGCATTTGATCAGCTTCATGTGATGAATGTAGATTTACATGTGTATTCGAAGATTTACTCGGCTCGTTATCTAATTATCTTGGATTCTGGTTGATTTTAGAGGTGTTTGAGTTCATAATATCTTTTCAAATTTCAACATGGTTTGTTAATGCTTGTTGACCTCCTAATTTGTGTGTATTAAAAGTCAAAAGTGAACTACAAATATACTGTTTTGGATAAAAAATGATTACACAAATGAAATCCTGTTTCTTTGTGACAATCCAATGGATGGTAACTTTGGTTAGGCTGTCTTTATCAGCAATAAGTTATGCATTTAGGATTATGCTTGGCTGCAACATTTCTTTTTTTATTTATTCTTTTTAAATATATATAATCATAGAGTATATGAACTTTGCAATGAATAGCACAACTGGCATAAACATAATAGTTAATATTATCATTTAGTAATATTAATATTTAATAGTTTAAAGAAAGTTTGATTCATTGTGGTTTGTTTCCTCAGATACTGACATAAATATAACAAAATGATTTTAGATGCCAGTCATTTGTTTAATAAAAAAGCTTTATTTATGGTCAACTTTATAAAAAAAAAAAAAAAAAAAAAAAAAAAAACTTTATAATATTCTTGAATTAAGTCTTCATTTGTTTGAAACTATTTGTTCAGGGTTTGTGCTTGATCCCTCAAAGTGTAGTAAATTAAGTATGGAAGAAAAAAGAGAAATTGTTTACGAAGTATCGAAATGGTCTCATGGTGCGCCCGAGCTCTTACAATCATGGAGCCGTCAAGAAATTCTTCAAATTTTATGTGCTGAAATGGGAAAAGAACGAAAGTATACAGGGTTGACGAAAATAAAAATCATTGAACATCTTTTGAAAATAGTTTCTGAAAAAAGATCAGAAGATGATATTACGGTGAATCTTGAATCATCAGAAAGTGATCATCAAAGATCTACCAAAAGACACAGGAAATCTGACCAGCCTAATCGTTTAAACGTTGAACAAGATCATAATTATGTTGATTTAGAGGATAGTAATGTTAAATTCTGCAAGAATTCGGCTTGCAGAGCGAAGTTAAGTCAAGATGGAGCGTTTTGTAAAAGGTGTTCTTGTTGTATTTGTCATCAGTATGATGACAATAAGGACCCGAGTTTATGGTTGATGTGCAGTTCGGATCCACCTTTTCACGGGGAGTCCTGTGGGATGACGTGTCATCTTGAATGTGCGTTAAAACATGATAAATCTGGAATTCCGAAAGATGGGAGGATTAGAGGACTTGATGGGAGCTTTCATTGTGTTTCATGTGGTAAAGTGAATGATTTACTTGGGTAATTCTCTTTTCTTGATTTCTCTATTTTAGCTTTACTTTGGATTTGTGGTGAATAGCGGCAAGCGGGTCAGGCAAGTTGGTTAATGGGTCAGAGTTGAAATGGGTCATCTTTTTGTATATGTAGAAACATCACTTTCTGAGTAGGGTTGTGGATGACTCAGAAACATGTTTTTTATACATTTTATTATAATTATTTAATGTGTTTGTTATGATTATAAAAACAATATTACTTCAGTTATAATCAAAGTCTTTGAATACAACCCGAATCAACACATTCATAGCGTCTGAAAGCAGATTCTAATATATATTATCTCTAATTAGCGTTGTTAATGCCTATTGAACTAGCGTTGGGCCATGCACTTGCGGTCATTGGGCATGTCACCAAATTTTTCTTTTTTCTTATTATGGTTGCCATATATCTAAAGCTCTAAGAATATGCAGATGTTGGAGAAAGCAACTTACAATAGCAAGGGACACTAGGCGGGTTGACATCTTGTGTTATCGTGTTTCTCTAAGTCAAAAGCTCTTGGTTGGGACCCTCAAGTACCAAAAGCTTCATGAAATTGTTAATGAAGCAATGGAGAAACTCGAAGCGGATGTGGGACAGTTGACTGGTTTGCCAGTCAAACGGGCCAGGGGTATAGTCAACAGGCTCTCTTCAGGACAAGAGATTCAAAAGTTATGTGCTTTTGCGGTCGAATCCGTGGATTCAGTTCTCTCCAACATGACCTTAAGTGGTATTTTTCTCTCTCCCTCTTTTAAATTAGTTGTTAGGTATTTTTGTTTGACAAAAAGATTTTTATGTCAACTCACCCGACCTGACCCGTTTTGACATGTACTGAACATGACCCATTTGACCCGTTACCCAATCCATTGATTTTCTCATTTGCATGTTTCAACCTTGCTGATAAAAAAAGAAGTGTGCAGATGCAGCAGATCCGAGCATCTTGGTACCAATTGTCAAATTTGGAAACATTTTTCCCACATCAATTTCTTTGATTTTGGGTGCCCGTGATCAACCTGTTACCGATAATGCAAAGACACAGAGATACATAATGTGGCATAGAAAAGCCGAAGAAACAGATTACCCTGCAAAACCAACGTGTACATTGTTTGCACCAAGCTGTACCAAGTTCTTACTCTCGGGTTTAACTCCATCAACACAATATGTTCTAAAAGTCGTTCACTTTGAAAACACACGTGAACTCGGAAGCAAAGAAATGTCGTTTCAAACGACCAACGATGATGTAAAAAGCCCACCAACGAATTCTAGCAGCCTGTCAAATCCCTCTTCAGTTGAAGATGAAAACAACAATATTGTTAATAAACAGAAGGACAAAGAGGTTGCTGTAAACACTGATGTTGTAAACATCATCAAGAAAACTTCAAAAAATGATGAAAACAATGAAAAAGATTTTGACCCTTTTGCCCCCACTACTTCTGCTAAATTACCAATTACCCCCTGCAAGACCGAAAGCGTAAAAGATTCAATCTTGCCAAGGAAAACGCGATCAAAATCATCAAAAAAGAATCTTGATAACGAGTCTGAGGATGAGCCGAACGAATCAAATGATCGGGATTTTGGGTACTATGTGAAAGTGATCAGATGGTTGGAATGTGAAGGACATGTAGATACCGGTTTTAGGCAAAAGTTCCTCACTTGGTACAGTTTGAGAGCAAGTCAACAAGAGGTTAGAATAGTCAAAGTGTTTGTGGATACTTTAATGGAAGATCCAGCTTCACTTGCAGGGCAGCTTGTGGATACTTTCTCTGATGTGATTACAAACAAGACATGTTCTTCAAAAGGGCTTTGCCTCAAGCTTTTCCATTGAATTCATATTGAAAATTTGAAATCCAAGGTTAGAAAAGTCTAATCTGGATTATTTATAACTATTTATATTCTTGATTTGAATTGTAATAATTCAAACTCTATAACTATTTATAACTATGATTACATGTGACGATCCAAGATTTTTTTTGTATCGCTATTTGAGAATGTGTGATGCGTCAGTGTCACTCATGGGCGGATACGTATATTACACATACATACGTGAATATTGAATATTATATAACGCATATGTTCTCGGTCATGTTACACAACATACTTGTATCTAAATGGTCTATTAACTATACTATAGCCGATTTGTGAATGTGGTCTAGTTGTGTTTTCTTGCTAGTTTCAAGTTCAAAAGCTCTCAATAAAATTTCTATGTAAAAATGTCCAAGTCTTTATAGAAATGTTAGTGGTCAACACTATAGAAACATTTATACATATACTAAGATAAGATGGTTGCTTTAAAACTTACAAAACAATGCAGAAGCAAAAACCAAAATGAGAAATTTATAAAACTAATAAACTGATTTATACAACTTTAATAATAATATTTATTTATTTTAATAAACGAAATAGTGGAAGAGGGAGTAGGGTCACCATCTTTTTCTTTTTCACCACCTTGTGTGGTATCACCTTATATCACCTTATATTATTTTATAGAGTTTTTCCATTCATATGAGTGGTCCATTTACAATTTGTTGCATGTGAACTTTATTACATGTGACTTTATTATTACATCTAACAGCATTCACAGTGGATGTTCTATAATCGTATGATAGGGGCCTCTATATTATATAGAGTGTATATAAGTGGTTGTGAGTAGAGGAGAGAGAAAATATATAGAGGAGATACTGTTTATCAGTAAATTTGGAGGAGACACTGTTCACCCTCCATAATTTTTTAATATTTTTAAAAGTGGTTATGAGTAAAGGAGAGAGAAAATGTAATGATCAAAGTATAGAATAAGTATTATTAAATAGAAAAGGAGAGAGAAATGTAGTGATTTTTAGTGTAATTATAGAGATGGAGATGAAGTGTTTATTGTGAATGCTCTAACTCTTTAAAATGGGACCTCTATTTCCAAATTTTAAAAACATAACTAATGAAACCTAACGATGTAAATGAATCAAATGAACACGAACAAAGCCTTGTTCGTGTTTGTTTGTTAAGGAAAGAAAAAATTACGCCGTTAGTCCCTGTGGTTTCCCTCTAGTTGCAATGTAAGGTACTAATGTTTTATTGTTTCACTTTGGGGTATTAAAGTTCTAATTTGTTTCAATGTAGGGGATTAAGCACTAACCCCGTTTAAACTTAACAGAATTGACCCTCACGTGATCTGCACGTGAGGGTATTTTCGTCTTTTTATCTCCAACGTTCATACACCATCATATCACCTCTCCTTATTAATGCTGATCAGCCCCCTGTTTCAAAACCACAAACACAATCATCACAATCACCATCATCAACGACGATCATCCAAAAAAAATGGTGTTCTGCAGATGTGGAAGGCAAGCTGCAATCAAAACGTCGTGGACTGAACAGAATCCAGGTCGTCAGTTCTACACATGCTCTGCTCTGGTATTTTTTTTAAACCCTAAAAATTAGGCGATTTTAATAACACATTTAGGCTTGTCCCTACCTGTTTACAACTAAAGGTTAAAATCCATACAAAAAAGTTAGTTACAACTAATATAAGTTAAGGCAAAATAAGCATACCATCAATCAACTTCCCATTCAAACATTCACATAAATTGTTTAAAAGGACATCTGTCTTTGCTCTACCTGCATGAAACCAAATATATGTCATTTTTTGGAATTAAATTAAACAAGAAACTAATGACACATTACCAGTAAAGTGACTTCTTGCCCAATGCTTAGGTGGAATCTGCCTTAACCATTGATGACATTCAGGATTCATTAATTGGAGTTCCACCATCTTATCTTCAAACTCCTGAACTGTAGTTGCAGATGCTATAGACCACAATTGGTCCTTGAAAGCCTGACCTCTAAACTGAAGTTGCATATTCTGATTGATATGTCTCAGACAATACCTATGTTCAGCTCTAGGGAATAGGTCCTCTATGGCTGGGATTAGGCCTTTTTGTCTGTCTGATATGAATGTTAAATTGGTTTTTACTATGTCATCCAAATCATCTTTAAGGATATCCAAAAACCAAGTCCATGATGCTTTTGTCTCTGCTTCCACAATTGCATAAGCAATAGGATACAAGCCATTGTTCCCATCCATAGCTACAGCTGTCAACAACTGTCCTGGAAATGGACCCTTCATGAAAGTTCCATCCAATCCTATTATCTCCCTTTTACAAGCTTTGAAACCCTCCTTCAATGGTCCTAAGCATATATAAATTCTCCTAAATACTCTAGTATTAGAAGCTGGATTAACCTCAGGCTCAACATCAATTTTCACTGTTGTGTTAGGATTTGTTCTCATCAACTCTAGTGCATAATCCCTTAACACCCTGTATTGTTTACTGTAATCACCCATAACCTGTTTTACAGCTTCTGCTTTAGCCCTGAAAGCCTTCATTTTAGATACTCCCATCTGATACTTCTTCTGCATCTGGTCTTGTATAGCCTTGACAGGTATGTTAGGATTTGCTTCCAGTTGTTGGATAACCTCCTTAGAAAGCCAGTTAGCAGTAAAAGGCTTCACAGACCTGCTTTGAAGGCATCTGTGTTGTGGGTTATATGTGATAACCTGCCAAGTTGGTTGATTCTCAAGTTTTGCAACATACACACACCAGGGACATTTGGTAGGGTCTTCTTTGGTCTTCCTACCACCATCTTTTTGGCTCTTTTGCTCTTTAACCTGTTTTACACACTCTGCTTTTACAATCTGATTACTTGACCCAGCAGAATCATCAAAATATGGAACTAGCCCTTTACAACTTGCCCTGACCCTAACTTGATCATTCCTTTGAAACCAAATTTCCCTCCTAGTTTCTATTGCATGCTTCCTTATTAACTTCTTCACTATACTATTATCCCCAAACTTCTGCCCAACATGGAACAAACACTTTTGACTCCCTTTTTCTGCATTTTTCCTTAACCTTATTGCCTTATTCCTAATGTCTTCAAACCCACCACCATCTTCTGATTCAGAGGTCCCAAAGGAATCATTACTTAAACAATCATCTTCATCATCATCATTATGATGTGCAGGAATTTCATTTGATTCATCTTTCTCACCAAGTATGTTCTTACCATCAAAGTTTGACATATCAACCTCAACCTCAAACATCTGATTATCAACATCAACTATTTCATTCACATCAATTTCAACTTCAGGACCTAAGAACTTAGGTACTACTGTTTCATCAACTTTTGTTTTTCCTTTCCTATCTACTTCATCAACTACTACATGCACATCAACTTCATCTACTATTTCATCTTCATGCACACGAACTTCATTTTCTCCATTAGTTATCAACTTGGGTTCAGGATTCATAACTTGACTAAAAATGCTTTCAAACACAGCATCTATAACTTGTGATTCTCCTACATTTATGTTATCAGTAATATTTTTGACTGGTGTTCTAGGCTTTATCCCTACCATGCTTGCACCTTCTTCAATGTAAACAGTTATTTCCCTATGACTGACCACATGCCTCAACAAACCTTGTACATCACTATAGGTACGTATTGTTCTTAAACCAAAATCTAAATCATGATAAGGAACTACATAATGATAGTGTAGAAGACCCACATCTTTAAACCCAAGTGCTTGTGCAATTTCATTCATCTGAGTTATATTAAAATGCTCCCTGTTTAGCAAATCAACATAATCACACTTACCATTCACATAATCAGTATCAGGAAATGCAGTAAACACTCCACCATAATAAATCTTCAAGCAAAACAATTCTTCATAAAGACCTGGAAAGTTAAGATTTTTTATAAAAATCGTATTTTTTTCATAACTTACAATCAAAGGAATATTACTAAAACAACATATTACCATAAACGTCTTTATGAAAATCGTCTTCAGGCTTTCTGATAATCCACTCAGTTAACATTTTGACCTAACTGATGATCGTATTTCGTGGAAGATGAAACGTGCATTCGTTCTCCAGGTATAATGTGTTTGAATTCTTTTGTTTTTTTTATTAATATTATGGGGTTTATTTATATGGAGATAAAAAGACGAAAATACCCTCACGTGCAGATCACGTGAGGGTCAATTCTGTTAAGTTTAAACGGGGTTAGTGCTTAATCCCCTACATTGAAACAAATTAGAACTTTAATACCCCAAAGTGAAACAATAAAACATTAGTACCTTACATTGCAACTGGAGGGAAACCACAGGGAGTAACGGCGTAATTTTTTCTTAAGGAAATAATGAGTTTGCGAACTGTTCATGAACACTTATCGAACAAGATATTTTGTTCGTGTTCGTTTGTTAAAAAAATAACATGTTCACCAACTATTCATGAATAGTTACCGAACAAGGTTTGTGTTCGTTTGTCTTTATATATTAAATTTAGGTGCCAGACAAAAGTGAACACAAACAAACACAAATGAATGTAAGCGAACACAAACAGACACTAATGAACAAAACCGAGCACAAACTAACAGACATTAAATTTTGAAAGTTTAATCACGAACATTGTCCGCCCAAAATATACTAATCCCATTACCAAATATGTTTGACATAATCTTGATCACCTATTGGCTCATAAAAACACAAAATTATCATATTAAACTTAAATCCTCATTTAATCCACCCAAATAACAATTAATCAAAATAGTTAAAGTAATACGAATATGTGATACACTAATATATATTAAATAATCTACGAGTGGGAAATTTAAAGTACTTAAACTAAAAATAAAAAGGTAAAAACCCTAATGAACTATCGAACACAAACAAACACGTTACCGAACGTCCACGAACATGGCCTTTGTTCATGTTCGTTTGTCTAACTAAACAAACTTCCCGCCGAACATTTCACGAATTGTTCCGTGAACGTTTGGTCTGTTTACAACCATAAATGAAACCCCAATAATCCAAACAATAGGAATGAAAATCACACTTCAGAAATTGAGATACTTGTTTCCTAATAAACAAAAATTACCTTGCACAAACACTTGTGACTTGTTATAAATGAAAATCTTCCTACATTTCCAAGAAAAGGGAAATTTTTACTGGTCGCTTCAGTTAAAAGTGAAAAAATGCTTGTGAAGGGGATGCAAGGTGAAGGACATGACACATGAATTTTATGATGAGTGTATACGTGTCCACAAAATTACAAGTGTTTTTTAGGCGCATAGTTTGAGTGGTTTTTAGACACCATTATAGGTCTCTAGTTCGTTTATGTGTCACACCTGACAATTTAGACACAAATAGTGTTAGACCCACACTTATAATGAGGTTAAAAGGATTATCATTGTAAATAGTTTTAGACACCTCGTTAAAATTGACATTGTAATTTAATGATATCTTAAAAATACCATTGTTTAAAAAATATATAATAATATTATTCTCCTATGGAAATTACTATGATTAAAAGTTGCACGACATAAACTTTCTAAAAATATAAAAAATATATAAAACTTATTTTTGTTTTAAGAAGCTGGTTTGAGTCGATTTATTAGTTATCGTCATATATATTGAAAATATTACCTCGTCCGTTTTTTAACAAGCTACAAAAGTCTGATCAGATAGGTAAACCTAATGGTAAAAGTCCAATCGCGCCCGCAAACGTAGACATGGCCCGCCACAGTTTCAGAGGAAACCCACCGCCTGAAGGTCTACTGTGATAAAACCATTGGCTCAACCTACGACAATTTTGCTCTAGACAAAACTCAAACCTATAACCTTCACGTTAGTTGATCATGAGTCTACCAATACACTAGAAGTTAGTTGGCTTATCTTGTCTTAGTATAACAATATTTATTTTTATCTATACTATATTATAAAGCATGAGGGAGGGATTCCTGCAAAATTTAAGTAATTACTCTATTTTATGCATATGGTACAACAATCCAATGAAGTTAGTAAGGGTCAAAATGGTCTTTCAACACATTAATATCTACAACTTTTGGTTAGTTAGGTCTAAGTTATATAATCTCAAATACATAAGTGGGCAAAATGAAAAATTTGAAATTAATTTCATGACACCTCGTCTTCCTTCTTTGAATTTGCACAAACATCGTAACCGATATCTAATAATTAAAATTAATAACCCAAATTAATAATTCGAGTTGTAACTGTTAATCATTGTTAATAAGATGTAAGATCGGATCTTGCAAACTGTGCACACACAACACACCATGTTCTTATCTTATCCCCTTCATGCTACGAATTTTCGCTGCCGTCTTCGTCGCCTGTGGCGGTCGTCATTTCTGCTCTTGGTGGCACCAAAATCCCCGCCACTGCGATATTCTTTTTCTCGACTTTCTGCGACCAGGTACGGGGTAATCCTATTTTTCCTCATAATTATACTTCTATGATGATTTGACTCAACCTGGTACGCGACTGTCGTCGTTATTACATATGCATTCAAAACCGCTCCGATACACACCGTAGGCCATTGCGAGATTTTTCGGTTGGATGTTATCGTGTGAACCTTCGATCACCATCGCGAGACCAACATACTAAATGTTTTACGATCCTATGCAATACTTAACGAATTGGAAATATGATTGGCTACCGACTACTGACTTTATTTGTGAGAAATATGATCGTTATGTATTTTTAGAAGTCGGCAGTGAATTGTATATTGCTATTCATTGGGTTTTATTATACATAATTTAGATATTATAAATTTATAAATATTTATGAATATGAATTTTAATCTTGTAAATTTTTTAGATTTTGTAAACACCTAGCCTTATCCTTAAAAGAAATCGATCCAGATGACGAGAGACATAGCCACATAAGTTAATGCATCTCCTCAAGATATTGATGAAGTTAAAGCTCGTTTCACTACCTTTTCTAAAAGCTATTCTTGGAATCTATGTAGGATGTTAAAACTGCACATTCACATAGAATACACCAAAGATTTTGAGTCATATGTATTTTTTTGTCTCAATGTGTCAATTATGTAAAAGTCATTCGTATAATGAAAGTTAAAAACAATTATCTACCAATGGTTTATTTTTATAACTGGATAAAAGAATTCTAATTTATAAGCAACTCAAATTAATAGAACCAATCAAGAAAATCGATTCCCAATGCTAAGCATGGAAACATGATCCATAGGATTAAGATGTTGGTAAAGACGTTACAGGTTTTATAATTTCAAATCAAATAATAAGTTACGAATTTGTTAAAAAAATTTCTTTTAGTATGACAAAAATTGTTTTGCCTATTAGTATAACATCATATAATGTGTAATCTACTAGACCCTTGAATCAATTCACTCATTATTAATTTGTTAAAAAGTTGATTTGCAGTGTCATATGCTTGTTTTGATATTTTAAACATTGGTTTTTGATAACATTAATTCTACAAGTAAAGTTTTAATAATTTATTGATCTGTTTCTAATGACATTTTTTATTTTGCACAATTATATTAGTGGGCTTGCATGCAAATCGCGCTGGTTTGTAAATTATCCAACCCGCCGCATCGTGCGGGCTTCCCACTAGTATAACAAAAGATGTAAAAAGTGTGACCTGCACTGCAGAACATTAATTGTAAGACAAGATGTAGGAATGGGCTACAGTGAGTGGCGGTTAGTGGGCTTACTTTCGTTTATGATTTTTACATTTAGGTTCCAAGTCCAAAGACGGCCCAAGCATAGAAGTTTATGGATCATTTAGGCTTTTACCTCTTAAAAAACAAACACATTAGCAATTGCTTCAAGCCAAAATCTAATTTAGCATTTTGAAGTTCATTGATGCCATGTTTTAGGGTTTTCTTTACACTATGTTCCAGAGTTTCATTAAAGGATGGAAGAGAAAGGATTAGGAAGGAAGTAGGGAAAAAATGTGTTCCAGAGTTTTTTGTAGAAGGGAAGAGGAAGGAATGGGAAGGATAATAAAGAGGTTTTTAAGGTGATTTTCAATCTTTCCAATTTGGAAGGAATGGGAGAGAAAGGAAGGGGAGGGAGATCCTTTCTCTTCCATCCTTTAATAAAACTCTGGAACAGAGTGTTAATGATAGTATAAGACAGTGGATGTAAACGATAAGTTTTACGAATAGAATAATTAAACCCAGAGTACATGAGCAATATAACCAAACATGTTCACTGATAGACATTTGTTGATAGGTTTATAATAAACTAGGTTAGAGTCCCGTGTATACAAACGGCACATCCCCAAGTGAAATGACAAACTATATAACATAACATTACATGGCAGGTTATAACGCACATACATCAATATAAACTTAGTTTGCAAGTTATAATGAGAACCTAACTTAAACAATTTTACCAGCTTGACCATATTTATAAACTGTATGCAAGGTGACCATTTCTGTATTCGACATCCGAAGAATTATTCCGAGCCCGGTTCAAAATTACCAAATCATTTTCGCCTGAAGCTTCTTGATATCTGTACGAACAAAACTACAATTCGCAGCCTCCAATCCAAACAATATTAGGGGATCTGCGGCATTTACTATTTCAACCTATCAAACCAAAACTTAATAGAACTTGATAAATTCATCTCAAAATTAACATTGTTGAGCACATGAGCAGCAGATATCCCATGTGTTTTCAGCCACATATCATTAATCCATATTGCGTGTGTATCTCTTCAAGGATAAAGAAGTCACAGAATACATGGAGTGATTTTTTTTTAATTGGATTATGATATTAAGAAATGAGCAAAAGTGCATGTTATTTGCTAATTTAACATCTTCCATAATTAAAAAAACTAAAACAAATCTGCTACGAACATGGAATAACTATATCGAATTTAACTAAGCAGGTTGGTTTTTTTGGTTGTACCTTAGTAAGAACCAACACATACGTAGACTTAACAAACTTTAAAAGAAAATGTTTTGGTACCATAGCAATGTGGAAAATTAGTCCAACAACTTACAACATATCTTTTGTTATTACCAGACTTTTCATACTTACTTTCAAATATCTTTTGTTCATTAGGTTCCAACCATCAATATTATCTATACAAACTTGAACTTTCTCATCAATTTCGAACCATACTCAGACAGTTTGTCATCAGGGTGTACTGGCTTCTTATTCAGACTGAATTGTTATCCTGCAAAGGGAAATATCGCTATTTCATAATAGTTTGTAGATGAAAATTTCAACGCTTACGTATGACTGGGGCAAATCCCAGGTACACTTCTTTAGGGGGTTAAAATATATAGTTTGCTCAAAGAGAACGATTAAATGGGTCAAGGGTCGCCATTGATGTATTTATAACGCTTAAAACTCTAATAACAATTATATTCAAAACTATCATACTAATATTGAAATAGTAAAATATAGTTACATATTATACCAGTTATCCATAAAAAAAGGAATGAAACTTCAGACGCAAGTGTTTTTAGGTCTAAAGGTCAACATGTATGATAACATATAATAAGTTGATAGCAAAAAAAAAAGCCTTGTATTAGAGAAAAAGTAAATGAAATTGTAGAGCGCTTAAAAGCATATAATTATGTTAATCTAGATGGTTATCACAATGTCACAAAAAAGCTACAAACTTATGGTGTTATAAGCTAATAGTAGAGAGTCAAAGATTCGGAATATGCACAAATGAAAGAAAAATTAAACAAAGATAGTTTATTACTAAAATAAAACTTCACCTACAACTTCCATGTATTAGAATGATGTAAAACAACATGATAGAATTTATAGACCCGCCCATTTGCAGGGATGCTAGCAATTATCAGCTTCATGTGATATAAAGGATGCCCTATGGTTAACCAAAACATGCATGCTCAACAGAACATTTCAAAAGGATATGTGTTAATTTCCCATTTCTTATTGAGCGGTTCAAAAAATCAACACATTACAAGGCTATAACATAAAATGTATTTAATCATGTCACTTACGCACATGTAAAAGAAAGTCTATAGAGTTCATAGTAAAAAAGTTGTGGGAGGTGTTGGTTGAATGCCTTACAATGGTTTCTCTGGTGTAATAAAACAAGCAATATGCTGTCACACATTACACTTTCTATCTACACATAAAAAATAAACTGATTAGATTAAAAAAAACAATTTTAATCGCTATAATACCATTTGAATTTAAAAAAAAATAATGGAGATAGACGAAAGGTTAAAGTTCAAACCTTAATCATTGAATCTAATTGTAAATAACTTCCACAAAGATAATGGATCTTTTATATTTGATAAGCATCTACATTAGTTCCTGGTATGTTATTGTTTCACAATTGTATCTACCAAGTTTAATAGGCATACAGTCGGGAAAAATATTCAAATAAAAGAATTGTAAACCTTACATGCACTTCGATGTGTTTTATTTGCCGTTGGAAAGGCATGCCAATCTGTCAACATGGTGAATACAAGTGTAAAAATAAGCAACTTAGCAAAATATTTATAAAAATAAAATATAAAACGAATATTTAAAACCCAAAAACCGCCTTATCTAAAACGTGAACCGCGGCATGCTACAAAAGAAACCATGCGCCTTACCATGGTACTGAATTTAATTTGCAAACCAAGGCTGCCATTGAATATGTGATTTGAAAGAGAGAGTACTGATTAATATATAACGTTCGGGTAAAATACTCATGCTTATATTAATGGCATGCATTCATGATATTACAACCAATTTTCAAAAAGAAACTTGCGAGCAATACATAAGCCCTTATACTTTGTGCATGCCATACATACTTCGTTCGCTATACAAACCAGTTCTCTACTCGAAAATGGTTCTATATTGAACGACCCTTTACAATTAGTTCATTACACACTTATTCTCATATAAACTCCTTAAATAATCAATATTAGATTAACTAAGGAATTTAAATCCACTAGCAGTTCAAGCAGTAAAAACATGTCAAACACCATCTTTTACACCACTTCTAGAAGCCATTAATAATTCCATATAAATCACATAATAACATTCAGACAGCAAATCCAAACACACCCAAATGCATAATTAACTAAAACAATATAATGCCACGTAAAATACACTCAACAACAGTAAACCCTAAACATCAAAACCCTAACACAAAAACCATACCAACAACAAAACCGTTAACGATAAAACTGCTTCAGATCGGACCACGCCATTTTCGAAATCTTCTTAACAACAATCCACCTCCTATTCTGCAGTCTACCCTTATAGAGAACATTAGGAGCCCCACTCTCAGACACAATAAACTCAGAGCTAAATTATTAGTAACACCCTTTAAATCCACCAATGAATACTCAGAAAAAACAGGCACAGACCCACCAAAGAATACTCAGTAAAGGCATCACCTTTACCGTTAGATGGAGAGTGTAGAGGAATGTTTTATCGTTAAGAGAGATTAGAGCACAAACATAAATAATTCAAAATATATCGCACATACGACACATAGAAAAGAATCACACAATTCACACCAAACCTATATGATCGGTATGAGAAATATGTAAGCTAATAAACCATGAAAAAAACACTTATAATGTCAATCAAAGCTCACAATTAATCAACTTTTTTCCTTGCACAAACAAACATATTTCATAAGTCATCAAAATAGCTGACTTCCCCGACTTATTCATTCATCATAATATCAAAAATCTCATATATCTCTATGTTGTTAATTCAAGGATCAAATTTGCTATTATCAAAGCCTAAAAATTAATTTGGTGAGTTCTAAATCCTAGTTCTTAATTTTCACAGGAAAATCATCATACAAAACAAATTTCCAACACATTCATCATTAAGTATAAACAAAAATCTCATATATCATATCATAGTTGTGAATTTGAAAAATAGATTCACTATAATCCAATCCAAAAAACAATTGAGGATTTCTAAAACCTTACATCTAAACACTCAAATATTTTCAATAAAACTAACAAATAAGCAAAATTTAAAAGATAAACCTCTAATTGGATGTTGAATAAGAAGAATAGATTAGGCTGAGAAATTGACTAAAAAATAGGTGTTATGTTGAAGATGATAGATCAACGGACACTTGATTGCAGATTGAAATACACGTACACAATGAACCTAAATCATTTAGACTTTGCTATAAAGTAGCACAATTAACATGATGACAAGTTTAGCATCAACACATGGTTAATGGTTCATGGCTCATGTTGATTTTCCTTAAACTTTCTAGCAAAACTTTCATCCTAGTAATTGAACTATGAACTTTTATAAATCTAAATTGGGTGCCAGAAAGAGATAGATACTTGTTGGTGGCTGCTTTGTCTCGCTTACACCATTGGTGGCTACAACAACTGGATCCACTACAATCACATCTACAAAACACCAAACAAAGAGGCTATAAATGAGGCTGCAAATGTTTATCACTCATACAGATTGTAAAAACGCATACCTTGATGATATCTACCGGATGATCTACAACACTTTCACCAAAAAAAGAGGTTTTAAATGTTTCAACTTACGTTCAATAAAACTTGCATCATTAAACGATTTGATATATATAACATGACTTATGATTCAAATAAAGAATATATATATATATAACATTTATCAGTTTTGCTGAAAGTACATGTGAATGCTTCCAAGCAAAATAACACATAAATGAAATATTACATACCAAGATTATGACTTGTGAATTGAGATCTCAGATCCACTTCCGCATACTCAATAGTCCAATGATAACCCCCCCACATGCCCACAAACATTCACCCTATCTCTAACAGTCTCATCATCTTCTTTGACATTAGGTTTCTGTACACCTGCATCTCTTGCCTACAAAAACTACAAATTAGGAACACTTAATCAAAGCATATTACCATAAACCCTACAATCTTTTAATATAACATTACGTTATCAAAAATAAAAATTGAAAGAATGAATGAAACCCTTTGAGAAATCAAAAACAATTCGGAAAGAATCCCTAAAAACTTACAAAAAAAGGAATTAAACCCTATTTTCAGAAGGAATCAATGAAACCCTACTAAAAATCCAAACGAAATCGCAATCATAGAATTAAATTATATTAAACCCTAAAATCTTATAATCTTATAACAATAAATAATGAAATCAACATCAACTAACATATGGAGCATAATCCCTGAGAGGATTGCGAAATCACAAAACGAATGAATCAATCAAAGGGGTATGAGAAAAAAAACAATGATTCTTATTTAACAAGGGAGACTGTACCTTAGCGATGAAGATGGAGGAAATCGTTAAATTAAAACTTGGTTCTTCAACATACGAATCAAAACCATTAATGGGAAGTCGAAATAATAGGTCGGCAACGATTGTTTGTAGATGAAAATTATTTAGGGTTTGAAACAGAAAATTGTGTAGAGAAGAATAATCTTGAAAAATAAAACAAATGATTTACCTGATGTAGATGATTTAGATTACTGAGAATTGTTTGGAGATTAGGTTTGAATGAGAAGGAAATACTTGGAAACAAAATCAAATATGTGCTGTGTTGACCTGAGATGGATGAACGATCGATGAAGATGGCTGCAGCTAGGGTTTATGTCGAATGATAATGAAGGTGTAATTGATTGTTATATTAGATGGTTAAAGCATTACAGAAAAGAAGATTATATACCCGGGTTATAGGGTCAGAAAGACGGGTAATGGTTCGGGTATTAGGATCCATACCCAAGTTAAATGGGTCCCTCAGCCCTAGATACTCTTTTATTAGTAGATATAGATAAGCCACATATGAGTTGCTAGATCTTTGACAGTGTAATGTGGTTGGGGTATGTTCTCTTAGATAGTTGTAATGGCTGCCAATCTTCATCATCGATTGCAGAGAAACATTTGCTCACCATCTCCTTGTTCACTAGCTCTAGCTTTGATGGTGACCACTATCAAAATCAGAAAAGATTTGGAAAACGAATTTAGTTAATAATCTACATGGATATTCTAAGAATTAACAAATAACTTTAAAAATAACTATTATTTTTTGAACGGTGACCTGTTTCATCTTTTTTTAGGAGATCAGTTGGTGACACCTGCTAATCGCAGGCCCGCCACCCCATATCTAGCCAGACTATGTTGTCTTAACCGGATCCACGCTGGATTCAGTGTGGGGCTTGGCGTTCCACGAGAACCGTATCTTAACACGTTAACAAACGCACCTAGAGCCCAAGAAGGAATAGGTCCTCAAGCTGGTAACCCCATTGACCAGATAAAACTCGTGTTGGCATGTTAAGATACCTAAAATTAGAATATGTCTACCACATCATTATAAGTTTTTCATATATTGTAAATAAATAATTGAATCCAGATGTGCTCAAACTCGTTAGGTTCAAGAGAAAACCACTAAAACTTGAAAACCAAGAAAATCGTTATCAACCAATCATTTTTTTTTTCGTTTTTTTTTTCATTCAAAGGTAAACATTGTAAAAAAATTAATATATATATGTATATGTTGTTTGCAAAGGTACACAATATTACCTTTGGGTTTTTATCTTTGTCAATTAGCATTGCTCTTGAACCCTGCAAGTGAAACTCTCATTATGATAAACAACATTGTTTCTGCGATAGTCCTTCTCGAATCTATGAAAAGAGACTAATAACTTCAGTAAATATCAAACAATTTCGTATGTAATTTCATTTGGATTGACTTCATTTTGGCTTACCAATTTCAATGCAAGTTTAATGCATAGAGGAGAAGTGGATTTGATTGATTTTATGGCATCGAGAGTCCATTTTTCATCACACTCCACAGCGACATTCTCCTACATGAATGCAAATAAAATCATACTTTATTTTCAGAAGTTGTTTTTGTTGAAATAGAAATTATGTATAATTTACGGAACTTACCAATGCTAGTAATATATCTTCTACAGTTTCTCTTGAGAAACATTTGTTGATAATTTCCAGTCTAGCACTGATCAATACACGTTGGTATAAGTACATATAGGTATACGTATTTATCTATAGTGTTAAGATACGCATATACAATTGAATGCGTGAGAGAAATCTAGTGATCACACACACACAAAAGCCTAGATAGAAAAAAAACGTGTTTCCGCTTGGTGCAAATTTTACCATTTATCTTGTTTTGATTGGTTTTACATGTAAATATGTGTAGAGTAAAAATCTTGTACAAAGTGTTTTTTTTGGTAAAAATGTAAGAATCAAAAGAGGGTATTTTTTTTTTATTTTTTTCCTGAATTTTTTTCCCATATTGTTAAACATGTATTATAGTATTGAAAACTAAACAAACAAAAAAAATAAATAAATTTTGGTGTAGAGTAATTACATAATTACTCTAGTGCAAACTACTCCCTCCGTCCCATTAGAAGTGTCCATATTCCCTTTTTTATTTGTCCCATTTCATGTGTCCACTTTAAAAAATTATTAGCCAACTTTCAAATTTACCCTTAAAAACACAACTAAAATAAACAAAGAATATGATGGACCCACATATGACAAGGGTATTATTGTCATTTGGCAAACAAAAAAAGCAATCATTTAATGTGCCTAAAACTTTGTGTTTTTCAAACTAAGACACTTCTAATGGGACGGAGGGAGTAATATATTTACTTTAATGACATAATTACACTAAAAAAAATTTAATTTTTTTATTATTCATCTAGAAAGTATGTTTAAGCACATGGGAAAAAAAATTCTAAAAATAATAATTTTTTTACCCTTTTTGATTCTCACAGTTCTTAACAAAAAAACACTTTATATTTAATCTTTACTCTAGTAAGAAATTAATTATTTAATGAACTTTTGGTCAACTATATTAGTAGAAAGAAAAGGTGTACAAACTTGAGTCTTCTTAAGAAAGTGTGACTTGTACATAAGAAATTTGGAAGAAAAAGGTGGTGTTTTTTCATGTATATAGTAGGATAAAAAAATTTAGCTACCTTATAGTATTCTCTGATTTGCTGCTAGTTGTGGGATTTCTCCTGGGTACGGTTGTTGTTGTTGTATAGTATTATCTGATTTAATGTTTCTCACATTTGCATATTTGTTGATAACATCAGAAATTCTTGTTTTGTTCTTTGCATCTGATGAAGTCATCATGCTAAGTGCATCCTCCATTGAAGCTAAATCCTATAATAGTGTAAGAAATCGATCCAAGAATTAGTAATGTGATAAAATGACAACTTTTGTCTTGCGCTCCAAATACTTCGATGGACATTCGATGCAAAGCGAATTACCTTCGAACGTACAAAGTGAGTCGCAATACCACATTCAACCATTTCATGCCCGTTCAAGCGTACCCCGGTGAGTGCCATATATTCTCCTATAGATATGACCAAAAATATTAATGTACAAGCTAAAATTAATTGCCTATTTTGGGAAGAAAATTACCATAAAACCCTGGAAGTTATGAGAGGAAATGAGAGGAACCAACATCTGGAACTGATCCTATTGATGTTTCTGGCATTGCAAATAGGAAAAATTACAGAAATCGTCCTTTATGTTTACCTATTTTTTCAGTAGATGTCCTTTAACTTCAAAATTGACGAGAATCGTCCTATATGTTCTAAAATCTTTCAGGTCTCGTCCTTTAGAACTAACATGGTTAGATTTTCTAGTTAAATCCAGTCATGTGCATTGCACATGAGGGTAAATTTGTCTTTTTTACTCTTTTAGGGACTAGTTGTGTAATTAACTTATACTTTTGATCCAAAATTAAAAAAAACAATTCTCTTTACCCCTCTCTTTCTCTCTCACTACATCTCTGCACACAAGAACTGAACCAATCCGTCTATCTGATCTAACCATCTCCGTCTGTCTTTACTCCCATTTAAGCTTCTTTTCCTTTCAAATAATGCTTCAACCCCTTCACAGGCACAATAATTGAACCACCACTCACCCACCCACTTGAAGCTATTATTATTAATAATAATAATATTATTGCTGGTCTGACAAATGACACCAGAAGATTCCAAATATTAAGGGGTCAACTAGGGTGCGCACATGGTGTGGAAGAAGAAACACACAAATAAATCAAAGAAAGAATAAGATCTCGCTGCCCAAATAGTCCTAACACCCTTCTTTATTTCAGTCTTGTTGAGAAACTCAAAGATCTCTCTGCCGAAATAGTCCTAATACCCTTCTTTATTTCACCCTTCTTTATCGCCGGAGTACTGGTGGTCGGCGTTTAGATTATTAACAGGGGTTTAGAGGGAGAAAGTGATTGGGTTTCATGGTGGCAGGTGGTGGAGGTGTAGGGTTGTTGATTGCAGGTTGTGGTGCTGGGGTTCATGACAGGTTGTGGTGGTGGTGGCAGGTTGGTGGTAGAGGTGGTGGTGTGGCAGGTTGGTGGTAGAGGTGGTGGTGTGGCCTAGTGGTGGTGGTTATTGAAGAATCTAAGTGGTGGTGGTGATAAAGATGATAGAAATGAGGGGCATAACTGTCATTTTGCCCTCATGTGGGGCCATATGACCAAATTTAACCAAAAAAACTAACCACGTTAGTGCTAAAGGACGAGACCTGAAAGATTTTAGAACATAAAGGACGAGTCTCGTCAATTTTAAAGTTAAAGGACATCTATTGAAAAAATAGGTAAACATAAAGGATGATTTCTGTAATTTTTCCTTGCAAATATTGTATTCTCCGTTACAATTATAAATGTTGCATTCATTGATAAACCAGCTCCTCCTCCCATTACTATTCCATTTAAAATAGCGATCTATGGTTTATTAGTGATGACGTGGGTAGCTCAAAGCCAAAAGAACAAACGATATCGCAGAACAGTGCTTAAAGGGTTGAAAGCTACAACGGTTCAAAAGGCAGAAGTATCCTAAGTCAAAAAGATGACTTGTCTTATCACCTTTTCATCGAGCAACACAGCTAGTTGCTGATGGAGTAACAACACCAAACAGACCGCAGCTCAATAGCCACCATCGGCTATTAGTGGATTGTCCTTTTGTTGCAACATGGTCCAAGATAATATGCTTTCCTCTAATAGTGGGTCCTTTCCTCTATAAATCAGACCTGTCTTCACAGATCTGATCACACCATCTAACATCTCTTACACTCTAAACTTCTTATTCTTTTGGTCCTTGCACGTGGAGAGAACACTTCTCTTCACTCGGATCTCTAGAACAGCCACTTCTGGTTTCGAGTACAGCTCAAACCAGAAATCTAAAGCATTAACAACAATAAAATTATCTTGAACCTCCTTCTACGTTTGCAACGTAGAAGGACACCACGACCTGCGTTAGGCAAGGTGGAACCCTTGAACCCCTGAACCCTTCCTGTGACTCAGAACCAACGTTAGGCAGTTATTTGTTGTAGCAACAAGTTGGCGCCCACCGTGGGGCTGCGCCATTGTCTTTACAAAAAACCAGTTGTGTAGCTCCGACTCTCTCCATGTCTGACCCTGAGTCTCAAGAAGAGGTCAATCAGATCTCTCCAGGCACGGATCAGACCTCTCCAGCCAGATCTGTGTCTTTCTCCACTCCGGGAGGCACTCCAGCAGGAACTCAGTCCCCACCTACTCGTCCCGGGTCGGCAAACTTGCAGACTCCACCTCCCACTCGTTCAGGGGTGCTGTCTCCTCTCCGTGATCTTGCACAAACTCCCTAACGCATAGATCTCACCCCTGAAGGAGTGGAAAGGAACTTCCTGCAGCTCAGATCCCTCTTAAACCAGTACGTCATGAAGGAAAAGGGACAAAGGAGTTCGTCTTCGGCTAGATTACGACGAAGAAAAAGAGGTATCACTTTCTCCTGGACCTCCTCCCCCTCTCACTGCCACCTATGGTCGTAGACCATCACCTAGGAACAGTAATGCTGGTCCCAGCAACGCATTCACTGCTTCCCGTTACGAAGCATGGTCCAGCCCTACTGCCTTCCCACTGTTCACCACCCAAGCTGCCACCACCGGTGCACCTCTTGGGCATGAAATTACCCTGGATCAGCTTTTACAGTCACCAATAGCCAGTGTCCCACATCCGGCAGCCACTTCATGGGAAAAAGCCATGGCTTCACTTCCCATGGCTAGAAACGCTTCTATGAGCATCCCCATGGCAACCAGCAATGTAGCAACAACAGAAAGCCTCTAAGGTTTTAACCTTATGCCCTACATGATATCACAGATGATGGCTAACTTTCCATGGCAGCAACTTATCTGTCAAGCCATCGCTGCCCAACAAGGAAATCCTGGTGGAGTCACCAACAACAGGGTGGAGCACACTGTCAACCAACCCTACAAGCCAAACAGCTTGTCCTGTTTCTTACCGGAAATAGCAGACTACGATTTTGCCAACAAGCTGAAGATGCCAGCTCATATAAGAACATACGATGGCACTGATGATCCGGAAGATCACCTTCAGATCTTCTCAGGGGCAGCTCGGATCGAGAAATGGGGTGACCCTGAGTGCTGCCTCATGTTCATGCAGACCCTTGTCGGATCTGCCCGGATCTGGTTCAATGGCTTGCCAGCAGGAAGCATCCAAACCTTTAACGAGCTCGGTAAAGGATTTTTGGCCAACTTCTCACAAATAAAACAGAGGGACGACGAAAGCTTAAAAAGCTTTATTGAAAGATACAAGAAAGAAGGCCTTACCTATGTCGGTGCAGATGAAAAAATGAAGGTTGTAGGGTTCATGAACGCCATCAACTCAAAGTACCTTACCAGGGAGTTTAACAAGAGCCTCCCTAGAACCCTTGAAGAGGCCTTAGAAAGAGCCGAAGCCCATATCCGAGGAGAAGAGGCTGTAGACATCAAAGAACAAAGAAAAAGGGCATCCAGCTAGAGAAGCAACAGCCCTACTCGAAAAAGAAGTAACTACGACACCTATGACAAAAGACCCAGAGGGTCTGAGTCTCGAAGGCCCGAAGGCAGGAATCTTCCAAGCAAAGATAGAAACGTAAACTTCACAGCCGTCATTAAAACTCCTCAAAAAATCCTGGCAACAGAGGAAGTAAAGCATACCTTCAGACCTCCTCGTCCTTTACCTAAGAGCAAAAGAAACGAAAGCTCCAACCAGTATTGTGAGTTTCACGAAGAAAAGGGACACCACACCAACGATTGCTTCCAACTCAAAAAGAGGATCGAAGAAGCCGTTAGGTCTGGATAACTAGCCCACTTGGTCAAAGGTGTCAAAGAAAACATAGCTGATAACAAAAAGAAAGACGTTGCTATGGTGTTTGTTGAGAACGAAGCCCCAAGTAAGCGACAGAGGTTGGAGGATTGGGAGCGTCAAGGCATCTACTTCCCTTGTACCAAGGAAGAAAAGCATTGTGAACCACTAGTCCTTGAAGCCTTCGTTGGTTCACTCAGAACACAAAAAGCCTACATAGACACCGGAGCTGCTACTGAAATAATGTTTGCAAAGTGTTTCAACCTTCTAAGCTCCGCAGAACGCTCCATGCTCCAGCCAGCTGAAGCCGCCATCAAAGGCATTGCTGACATACCCATCAAGCCCTTAGGAGAAATAGTGCTTGATGTAACTTTTTCCGATGGACGAATGCAAAGAACTGAACCATTAACTTTCGTCGTCCTAGACTTACCATCCAGTTATGATGTCATCATTGGCAGGCCAGGTGTGGTAGTCTTTGATATGACCATTTCCATTAGCCGGAAAAGTGCCAAGTTCCCCACCAAAGAAGGAGTTGCAACCCTCCAACCATCAGCCTCTGTGTTAACGGTTGTTGAAAGTCCCAACGAGCAGAGCAAACTTGGTCTCAGCATCAACCCCAAATACCCTGATCAAAGGATACGGGTCAACACGGCCCTTCCCAGGGAAGCCCTTTCAAAGCTTGAGGTACTACTAAAAGATAATGTCGATATCTTCGCTTGGTGCCCAAGTGACATGACGGGGATCCCTCGTGAGGTTGCTGAGCATGCACTCAGGGTCCCCCAAAACGTCAAACTAATAGTTCAAAAGAAAAGAAGCCTTGCTCCAGAATGAAGCAAAGATGTCTGTCAAGAGGTAGATAAACTAGTCGAAGCTGGAATCCTTCGAGAGGTAAAATATCAATCATGGGTTGCAAACCCTGTGATGGTTCGAAAACCTGATGATTCATGGAGGATGTGCATAGACTTTAAAGACCTCAACAAAGCCTGCCCCAAGGATTGTTATCCTTTGCCGGAGGTTGATCTAAAAGTCGATTCACTTACAGGCTTCCCCTTCAAGTGTTTTCTGGATGCCTATAAGGGTTATCACCAGATACAAATGAAGGAGGGAGACGAAGAAAAAACTGCTTTTCATAGTGACAAGGGTATCTTTTGTTACAAAAAGATGCCCTTTGGTTTAAAAAATGCAGGTGCCACTTACCAAAGGTTGGTTGACAAGGCTTTTGCCAAGCAAATTGGCAGAAACATGGAAGCTTACGTAGACGACTTAGTCATCAAAAGCAAGACTGAAGACCAAATGCTCACTGACATACAAGAAACCTTCAACAACCTTAGGGAAATCAACATGAAACTAAACCCTGTCAAGTGTTCCTTTGGTTTCGAAGAAGGAAAGTTCCTGGAACATGTTGTAGGGAAGCAAAGCATAAAGGCTAACCCGAATAAGGTTCGAGCCATCCTCAACATGAAGTCACCCCAAACCAAGAAGGAGGTAGAAAGCCTGAACGGCAAACTTGCTGCCTTGAAACGTTTCATGTCGAAACTAGCTGAGAAATCCCTACCTTTCTTCAAAACCCTCAAAGGTTGCACCGACAAGAAAGACTTCAGGTGGTCAGAAGAAGCAGAAGAAGCCTTCAATAGTATGAAGCATTATCTGGCTTCCCTTCCCACCATCGCAGCCCCTGAAGCAGGGGAAACGATCTCTGTCTATCTTTCAGTTACTGACGAAGCCCTCAGCGCTGTTCTCACTATCGAAAGAGACAAAGCTCAGGTACCTGTTTATTTCTTCAGTAAAACTTTAAAGTTAGCAGAGGTCAAGTACCCTCCTTTGGAAAAATTGGCCTTAGCCCTGGTGCAAACAGCCAGAAGGCTTCGAAGGTACTTTCAAGCACATCCCATACAAGTAATCACTGACCAACCTATCAAGAATGTACTTGAAAGGCCTGAAACCTCGGGACGACTAGCCAAATGGGCTGTTGAGCTAGGTGAACACAAAATCACCTACGTCCCGAGAAAAGCAATAAAGGCACAAATACTTGCTGATTTCATAGCTGAAATTCCAAGGGTGGAGACTGCCGAGGTTAATATAACCACAGACGAACCCATTGACCCCGAAGGCTGGAAGCTTTACACAGATGGAGCTTCCAGCGTTGAAGGCTCAGGGGCCGGTCTTGTACTAATCAACCCTGAAGGGTTAGAATTCACATATGCCCTTCGTTTGGAATTTCAGACAACAAACAACGAAGCAGAGTATGAAGCCCTGATAGCAGGACTCAAGCTTGCAAAGAAGATGATGGTTCACAAGCTTCAAGTGTTCACTGACTCACTGTTGGTCTCCAATCAAGTGAACGACAGCTACATTGCCAAGGAACCTAACATGAAAAAATATAGAGAGAAGGCCAAGGAAATCATGAACACCTTCCAGTGTTGCAAGATCAAACAAGTTCCAAGGTCTCACAACAAGAAAGCTGACGCCCTTAGCAAGCTTGCTTCGTTGAATTTTGCTTACCTCACTAAAAAGGTATTGGTTGAAGTGATCAAACATCCTTCTATATCAGAACTCGAGGTTCAAGATGTCATTACTGAAAATGAACCAAATTGGATGACTCTGTTTATAAGGTTCCTAAAAAGAGGTGAACTACCCCAAGATCCTGTTGAAGCTGAAAGGGTTCGAATCAAGTCCAAGCAGTATACCATCCAAGATGAAATACTCTATAAAAAAGGGTACTTGGCCCCATTGCTTCGATGTGTCGGCCCCGAACAGAGCAGATACCTAATAAGGAAGTTCATGAAGGAATATGTGGAGCTCATTGTGGTCCAAGGTCAGTCATGGCAAAACTCATGAACCTGGGCTACTCCTGGCCTTCCATGCATCGTGATGCATCTGAACAATTGAAAAAATGTGAAGCCTGCCAAATTCATGCTCCTGTCCCGAAAAGCCCCAAGCATGACTTAGTGCCTATTAATTCATCTTGGCCATTTCACAAGTGGGGGATGGATATCGTTGGACCTTTCCCACCAGCAAAGGGAGGGGTCAAATTCTTATTAGTGCCTGTTGATTACTTCACAAAATGGCCAGAAGTGAAGCCCTTGGGAAAAATATCCGGAAAAAAGATAATCGAATTCGTTTGGGAAAACATCATTTGCCGATACGGCTTGCCTGGGGTGCTCGTTACCGACAACGGCAAACAATTTGCAGAAAGACCATTCAGTGTTTGGTGCAAAGAATATCGAATAACACAAGTCTTTAGCTCTGTAGCATACCCTCAATCAAATGGCCAAGTCGAAAGAATGAATAGAAGTGTGGTTGAAGGGATCAAGGCTAGATTAGGCCGACAAGGAGGAAACTGGTGGGAAGAATTGCCAAGTGTTCTTTGGGCAATTCGGACCACAGAAAAAAGAAGCAACAAGAAAACTCCTTACAGCCTTACTTTTGGGTCCGAAGCAGTTATACCTGCTGAAATTGGAGTCACCACACCTCGAACCCTTCATGTTGACATCCAGGCAAATGAACAAGAAACATTGCTCAATCTCGATCTCTTAGAAGAAGCTAGGGACTCAGCAGCAATTCGAGAAGCTCAATACAAACAAAAGATGGAGTCCTACTACAATGCTAGAGTTAAGCATGAACGCTTCAAGCCAGGTGATCTGGTTCTAAGAAACAATGAAGCAAGCAAGAAGGAAAACCAAGGAAAACTAGGACCTAAATGGGAGGGTCCCTACACCATTCTCGAATCCCATAAAGGAGGGTCTTACAAGCTTGCCAACATGGAAGGCAAGAAGCTCCCTCGCCATTGGAATGGCAAGAACCTTAAAAGGTTCTTTGTTTAGGTTGTAATGAAATGTTGTTCTCTTTTAAGCAATGTAATGTTAACATTTCGAATGAATAAAGGATCCCTAGATCCTCTTTTGGATACTTTGTCTTTCTATCCTATGTTCAGGTTCAGAACCTTGCAAGAAACTCCATGGCAGGGTCCATGTAAGGGGATGAGCTCCCAGGCTATCTCGCTCAATAGGTTCGAGGGATAAACGGACCTATATAAGGGGTGAGTTCCTAGATCAATCCAACTCCATGAGATAACCAAAAAACACTTTTATAAATCTCATTGACAGTCTTGAACAACCTACACCAAGCGTTCCTTAAGTTTAGAAAACAAACTTACGAAAACATGTTAAAACACTTGTGTATGTGTATATAGGATAGATGGTGACATGTTTGCCTAGACTACCTTAAGGATGAATGACTGAAGCGTTCAACCTTTGAAGGTGTAATGTGCTCAAAGTGGTTTAGTAAAAACTAACTAAATTAACCTAAACTAGACACCCTAAGTTTTAAATTTATAACCTAAGACTCTCTAAATCTAAACCACACAACCGGCAAGTGTACCGGTCAGTGCAGTACAGCTAAAGTAAGTCCGAGTATCGAACCCACGAGACTCTACTAGAAAACGTAAACTAGACTCGATTACTTATCCTAAATACTGACTTAACAATGTTTTGTTGCTTAAAGGGGGGGTTTTCTAAAAAACTGATGCAAAGAAATAAATAAAACTAAAATAACTAAAGACAAACTATTTACTGCAATGGGGATCAGATGATGGAAAGGCACTACCTAGGCTAGAATCCTACACATGAGTGATAAGTTTCTAATAGTTATGGAACTGGTGTGGAACCGGGATCTTAAAATACTAAACATCAAGAATAAACTAGACACCCTTGACCCTTCTCAAGGGGAAACCCTAGAATATTGTTGTGCTGTTAAACTACCGGTTGGGGAACAAACCCTCACAGGTTATCTAACTCTTATGATCGAGTACCCGCTAGACAATCTACCTCACAGCGCGAAAGCCTCACTACACTAGGTGCAAGGGGTAATTATTGAAGCCTAGATCTAACTTGATAAGCAAGAGTTGAAAGGGAAACTAGACAGATCTTCTCACAAAGCCTCTAACCTAGCAATCTAACAACCTAGACACACCAACAAGCCCTCA
Organism: Ambrosia artemisiifolia; assembly: GCA_032199755.1. Taxonomy (NCBI): domain Eukaryota; kingdom Viridiplantae; phylum Streptophyta; class Magnoliopsida; order Asterales; family Asteraceae; genus Ambrosia; species Ambrosia artemisiifolia. Next base: position 12,171,166 of record CM063514.1, read on the forward strand.
CCTCACAGCTATTGGACTTGGAAGAATACCTAAAATCTTCTAACCACCAAATATCACTCCTATGGTAAACTCGCGATTATTGACCATAAACTAGTTGCTACACAAAGTCTGCAACCTAACTAGCACTCATACATGAAAGACATTCACAAAAGTGCAAGTGGAGTGAATAAGTGACAATTAAAAAATAATAGATACGCACATACACTAGATCTAGAGAAATCAAAATCTTTACTGAATCATAAATCCAAAACAAGTTCCAAAAACCATAGAAAACGCAAATCAAAACATAGTTATTTGTCTTAGTCTAGGTAGCTATAAGAGTTTAGCCACAAAACATAATCAAAACAGAGATTAAAAGATTCATAATATCAATCAACATGAGTTTTGAACGAGAAAAAAAACTAAGAAACAACTAAACCGAATGATTAACACCCGAGGAAGTCGATCCTTTAGCTTCAAATCTCGAACCTTGCCCTTTCCTTGCCTTGGAATCACCTTGAGCAGCTCTCTTTTCGTCCAAAAGTGCAGAATGAAGCGTAAAATTTCGTTCTAGGGTTTTAAAATGCGATTTGGGCTTGAAAAACACCATTTTGGGCTTCCTGATGGCCACCGTGTCACGCGACGGGATTCTGGGTAAGTGGTCGCGTGACACGACAGGTTCTATCTGACGGGGGCATGCAAAGGGAGGCGCCGCGTGACACGACAGCAGGCAAGAGATTCTGTCGCGTGACACGACGGGGTGATTTTTCCAATTTTGTTTATTTTTATCTTCTCTTTTCACCTGCGACTCTTCCGGGACCTCGTAAAGCACCGTTTATGCATAAATTTGCCTCTTTTGCCATCCGGATTCCTGTGACACATAAAATACTAAATAGAAACTGAAAAGTATATATAAACGACACACACTGACTCGATAACGACTCAAAATATGCACAAATAACCGATGTATTTTGCAATAAATCAAACATCCCCACACTTATCTTTTTTTCGTCCCTGAAAAAGAATTATGCTATGGAATCACAGTTAGGTTTACATCCAGTTTCAAAACATAGGTTACTTAATTAATAATCTACTAACATGTTGATTGCGATTGCAGGTATATTGATCCTCTTAAACCCAAACCGGCTTCCAAGCCCCTTTTTATTTATGTTAAGTTTATGTTGATTAGTCTATCTAGGGTCTCACTCTAAGGAAGCCACAGTTCCTCCTAATCCCGCCTCAAGCTTATGAAGCTAAAGGAACGACCAATTGACCATTTCCCAACCGTCTTATGTAAAAAACCAAGAGAATTTAAAATCACTTTTTTTTTCTTTTTTTTTCGGCATACTTAAGTCAGAGGGTGTGACCAATCCAAGTCGCTATCCCAGTGGCCATGCACCATAAGCGTCAGCATTTTTTTTTTCATCTCAGCATACTTAACTCAGAGGGTGTGGCCAATCCAAGTCGCTATCCCAGTGACCAGGCACCTTAAGCTTCAGCATTTTTGCTTTGATTTCTAATTTTTTTTTAGTGATTACAAATTCTAACGGTTTCCTACTTATAACGGTGCTTCTTATACTATTTTTGGCGGTTTCGGTCTCCCCGTTTCTCCTAGATGAGAACCCACAAAATAGCCTAACATAATTAATTTATTACTTTTCTTTCAAAGGAAACCTTTCTACCGGCTGAGCCTACCCACATATCCCAAATCAGACACGTTTTCAATCAATTTTAATCTCTTATTATACATACTATTTGAAAACCGGACACCTAACTTTACCTATCATCTTCCATATTTTATATAATGCAAACTTCAAAATCAGGGACATTTTTTTTCAATTTTTTTTTTGATTCAAACGACTTTATATATAAACTAAACGACAGTTTCCTATCCCCACACTTAAACTCTACATTGCCCTCAATGTAGGAATAGAAAACGACTCAAAACAAAATTAAAAAAAAAAAAATAAATCCGAATACAAAAATAAAAACAAAACGAGGGCAAATTGAAAAGGACTTAGCTGGTTAATTTTTTTCGTAAGCTCCAACACTCTAGTCCAATCCAGCTCGATCGTATAGCATTTCATTCGCGACCGGCTCTGACACAATGGTAAAATCTGGGCTTGCCTTGATAAATGTCAACAGCTCCGGAATCACCCGAATGGAGATTGAGTACGGGCGGTGCAATCCAAACCTGTGCAAAACGAAACAAAGCAAAACCCGAGCATAATACCGAACCACACAAAAATAAAAAGACTCAAACTACTAACTTAGACTCATAATACAACAACAAACAAAAAGACGTACCTGCTTGGCAAAATGGCGGTGAATGGTGGTAGAACCAAATGGGTAGAAAGAAAGAAAAAAAAATCTGGTTCTCGCTCAACGTGAAGGACACTGGTGATCACAACACGCGTTGCAAGCTAAAAAAAAATATTACTTTCCGGGGTAATAGCTGGTCGCATGAGGCGAACAGGTCAGCCCAGACTCCTCACATTACGTGAAAAGTCTTTTTTCAGAGAAAGTTAATTAATAATTTTTTTTAAGAAAAATTCTTTTTTATTACCCAAACCTCTACCAAAAATCCCACTCATGGTGAAATTTCCTTTACCCAAGCAAACACGCAAATCTATAAACAGACTCAATGACACAAAACAAAGATAAAAACCTATGAACCATTACCGAAGGACGGACTACAAATAAAAAATGAAAAGCTAGAAAAAATTTAAATAAGTAAAAATAAAAATTTACGAAATCTACAGAGCCTCCCCACACTTAAACTTTATCAGGGGGCTTCTCTTTTATCTGGATCCGATCTAACCCGTTTAATTCCACCCGACTCTTATTAACAATTGAATATTTATTAGTTGGAGTGAAAAATAATTTAAGAATTTTTAACGGGTCAAACCACCAGAATTTAAACTTACCTGGAATGAACCGGATACGTGGCATATAGTAAGAAGACTGATCGTGCTTGACTTTCACTGGCTTCTTCTTCTCCAACTCATACCAGTCTTTGATCCTCTTCTGGCTTCGATCCTTTCTTTTTCTCTTCCTTGCCCTCTCCCGTGATGCTTTTGATTTAGAAGTTCCATCTATTACCACGGGCCAGCTATGGTGCACTTCTTCTACCACCGTTTCCATGGGATGATCCCCACACTTATTTCTTTCATCTGGTGCAGGTTCAATCATGTCTGTCGGTTCACCTTTGAGTAGGGCATCCAGGTATGCCATATCTCCATCGGGATCAGACTCCCCTGCTTCTTCATAAACAGGCAAACTCTCTAACTCCAGATCTAAAAACTCATCCTCTTCAGACAACAATGTTTCGCTAACCTCGTAGTCTTCCTCAGCACCAAACATCATATCAATGGAATCTCCCAACTCCACTTCTTCAATCACTTCTCTCTTCTCTAATGACCTTCGATACGCCGCCCACTCTTCTCCATCGTCCTCTTCATCAGAGTCGCTCCCAAAATCATATATCCTAACCTGTGGCACCGGAGGTGGGACTTCAACGTCCATTTTCGTCTCCATGATTGGGATGATCTCTTCTTCTGACTCATCTTCGTATTCCATGATCGGCTCTTTCCCTTCTTCTGGAAAAGTTGGGAACAACTCCCCCAGAGCATTCATGTACCCAAGGTAGTTGCCCTCCTCATCATATGTATAACCGACCTTCGGTTGCTGCTCTTGCTGAACCTTTTCTCTTTCTTCTTCTTCCTTTAACCTTCTAGCAATGTCTTCTACTGTTTGTTGAAGATCTAAAAGAGCAGCATGTCGGTTTTTTAGAAGGATGTCATGCTCTTTTAGGAGGGTGTCCTGCTCTGCTAACATGTTCTGGGTATTGGCATCCTTAGCAACTAGTAATGTCAACAGACTCTCTATTTTACTCCAATCATTACCACTATTCTCACAAGAATTTCTTCCAGAAAACTGATCAGGATATTGATTAAAATGTGGCTGCTGATACGAGTCATCATAATAATATGTAGGACAACCTTGTGAATAATATGGTGGCGGCTGCACGAAGGAATTAGCATAATAATGTGCAGAGGACCCCGCATTTTGTGGAAATCTAACGGTAAAATAGGTTCCTCCACAAATTTCAAACATATTTACAAACTCGACAGAAATAAAATACACAAACAATTAGACTCCTACGACTTAGTATACAAAAAGACAGACTCAACACAAAACACAAGTAGCACAGATATGGCAGATAAGTATAATCAAAGCTAGTAAACGCAATCGCGAAGAGTCCCCGGCAACGGCGCCAAAAACTTGATGTGCTCAAAGTGGTTTAGTAAAAACTAACTAAATTAACCTAAACTAGACACCCTAGGTTTTAAATTTATAACCTAAGACTCTCTAAATCTAAACCACACAACCGGCAAGTGTACCGGTCAGTGCAGTATAGCTAAAGTAAGTCCGAGTATCGAACCCACGAGACTCTACTAGAAAACATAAACTAGACTCGATTACTTATCCTAAATACTGACTTAACAATGTTTTGTTGCTTAAAGGGGGGGGGGGGGGTTTCTAAAAAACTAATGCAAAGAAATAAATAAAACTAAAATAACTAAAGACAAACTATTTACTGCAACGGGGATCAGATGATGGAAAGGCACTACCTAGGCTAGAATCCTACACATGAGTGATAAGTTTCTAATAGTTATGGAACTGGTGTGGAACCGGGATCTTAAAATACTAAACATCAAGAATAAACTAGACACCCTCGACCCTTCTCAAGGGGAAACCCTAGAATATTGTTGTGCTGTTAAACTACCGGTTGGAGTACAAACCCTCACAGGTTATCTAACTCTTATGATCGAGTACCCGCTAGACAATCTACCTCACAGCGCGAAAGCCTCACTACACTAGGTGCAAGGGGTAATTATTGAAGCCTAGATCTAACTTGATATGCAAGAGTTGAAAGGGAAACTAGACAGATCTTCTCACAAAGCCTCTAACCTAGCAATCTAACAACCTAGACACACCAACAAGCCCTCACCTCACAGCTATTGGACTTGGAAGAATACCTAAAATCTTCTAACCACCAAATATCACTCCTATGGTAAACTCGCGATTATTGACCATAAACTAGTTGCTACACAAAGTCTGCAACCTAACTAGCACTCATACATGAAAGACATTCACAAAAGTGCAAGTGGAGTGAATAAGTGACAATTAAAAAATAATAGATACGCACATACACTAGATCTAGAGAAATCAAAATCTTTATTGAATCATAAATCTAAAACAAGTTCCAAAAACCATAGAAAACGCAAATCAAAACATAGTTATTTGTCTTAGTCTAGGTAGCTATAAGAGTTTAGCCACAAAACATAATCAAAACAGAGATTAAAAGATTCATAATATCAATCAACATGAGTTTTGAATGAGAAAATAAACTAAGAAACAACTAAACCGAATGATTAACACCCGAGGAAGTCGATCCTTTAGCTTCAAATCTCGAACCTTGCCCTTTCCTTGCCTTGGAATCACCTTGAGCAGCTCTCTTTTCGTCCAAAAGTGCAGAATGAAGCGTAAAATTTCGTTCTAGGGTTTTAAAATGCGATTTGGGCTTGAAAAACACCATTTTGGGCTTCCTGATGGCCACCGTGTCACGCGACGGGATTCTGGGTAAGTGGTCGCGTGACACGACAGGTTCTATCTGACGGGGGCATGCAAAGGGAGGCGCCGCGTGACACGACAGCAGGCAAGAGATTCTGTCGCGTGACACGACGGGGTGATTTTTCCAATTTTGTTTATTTTTATCTTCTCTTTTCACCTGCGACTCTTCCGGGACCTCGTAAAGCACCGTTTATGCATAAATTTGCCTCTTTTGCCATCCGGATTCCTGTGACACATAAAATACTAAATAGAAACTGAAAAGTATATATAAACGACACACACTGACTCGATAACGACTCAAAATATGCACAAATAACCGATGTATTTTGCAATAAATCAAACATCCCCACACTTATCTTTTTTTCGTCCCTGAAAAAGAATTATGCTATGGAATCACAGTTAGGTTTACATCCAGTTTCAAAACATAGGTTACTTAATTAATAATCTACTAACATGTTGATTGCGATTGCAGGTATATTGATCCTCTTAAACCCAAACCGGCTTCCAAGCCCCTTTTTATTTATGTTAAGTTTATGTTGATTAGTCTATCTAGGGTCTCACTCTAAGGAAGCCACAGTTCCTCCTAATCCCGCCTCAAGCTTATGAAGCTAAAGGAACGACCAATTGACCATTTCCCAACCGTCTTATGTAAAAAACCAAGAGAATTTAAAATCACTTTTTTTTTCTTTTTTTTTCGGCATACTTAAGTCAGAGGGTGTGACCAATCCAAGTCGCTATCCCAGTGGCCATGCACCATAAGCGTCAGCATTTTTTTTTTCATCTCAGCATACTTAACTCAGAGGGTGTGGCCAATCCAAGTCGCTATCCCAGTGACCAGGCACCTTAAGCTTCAGCATTTTTGCTTTGATTTCTAATTTTTTTTTAGTGATTACAAATTCTAACGGTTTCCTACTTATAACGGTGCTTCTTATACTATTTTTGGCGGTTTCGGTCTCCCCGTTTCTCCTAGATGAGAACCCACAAAATAGCCTAACATAATTAATTTATTACTTTTCTTTCAAAGGAAACCTTTCTACCGGCTGAGCCTACCCACATATCCCAAATCAGACACGTTTTCAATCAATTTTAATCTCTTATTATACATACTATTTGAAAACCGGACACCTAACTTTACCTATCATCTTCCATATTTTATATAATGCAAACTTCAAAATCAGGGACATTTTTTTTCAATTTTTTTTTTGATTCAAACGACTTTATATATAAACTAAACGACAGTTTCCTATCCCCACACTTAAACTCTACATTGCCCTCAATGTAGGAATAGAAAACGACTCAAAACAAAATTAAAAAAAAAAAAATAAATCCGAATACAAAAATAAAAACAAAACGAGGGCAAATTGAAAAGGACTTAGCTGGTTAATTTTTTTCGTAAGCTCCAACACTCTAGTCCAATCCAGCTCGATCGTATAGCATTTCATTCGCGACCGGCTCTGACACAATGGTAAAATCTGGGCTTGCCTTGATAAATGTCAACAGCTCCGGAATCACCCGAATGGAGATTGAGTACGGGCGGTGCAATCCAAACCTGTGCAAAACGAAACAAAGCAAAACCCGAGCATAATACCGAACCACACAAAAATAAAAAGACTCAAACTACTAACTTAGACTCATAATACAACAACAAACAAAAAGACGTACCTGCTTGGCAAAATGGCGGTGAATGGTGGTAGAACCAAATGGGTAGAAAGAAAGAAAAAAAAATCTGGTTCTCGCTCAACGTGAAGGACACTGGTGATCACAACACGCGTTGCAAGCTAAAAAAAAATATTACTTTCCGGGGTAATAGCTGGTCGCATGAGGCGAACAGGTCAGCCCAGACTCCTCACATTACGTGAAAAGTCTTTTTTCAGAGAAAGTTAATTAATAATTTTTTTTAAGAAAAATTCTTTTTTATTACCCAAACCTCTACCAAAAATCCCACTCATGGTGAAATTTCCTTTACCCAAGCAAACACGCAAATCTATAAACAGACTCAATGACACAAAACAAAGATAAAAACCTATGAACCATTACCGAAGGACGGACTACAAATAAAAAATGAAAAGCTAGAAAAAATTTAAATAAGTAAAAATAAAAATTTACGAAATCTACAGAGCCTCCCCACACTTAAACTTTATCAGGGGGCTTCTCTTTTATCTGGATCCGATCTAACCCGTTTAATTCCACCCGACTCTTATTAACAATTGAATATTTATTAGTTGGAGTGAAAAATAATTTAAGAATTTTTAACGGGTCAAACCACCAGAATTTAAACTTACCTGGAATGAACCGGATACGTGGCATATAGTAAGAAGACTGATCGTGCTTGACTTTCACTGGCTTCTTCTTCTCCAACTCATACCAGTCTTTGATCCTCTTCTGGCTTCGATCCTTTCTTTTTCTCTTCCTTGCCCTCTCCCGTGATGCTTTTGATTTAGAAGTTCCATCTATTACCACGGGCCAGCTATGGTGCACTTCTTCTACCACCGTTTCCATGGGATGATCCCCACACTTATTTCTTTCATCTGGTGCAGGTTCAATCATGTCTGTCGGTTCACCTTTGAGTAGGGCATCCAGGTATGCCATATCTCCATCGGGATCAGACTCCCCTGCTTCTTCATAAACAGGCAAACTCTCTAACTCCAGATCTAAAAACTCATCCTCTTCAGACAACAATGTTTCGCTAACCTCGTAGTCTTCCTCAGCACCAAACATCATATCAATGGAATCTCCCAACTCCACTTCTTCAATCACTTCTCTCTTCTCTAATGACCTTCGATACGCCGCCCACTCTTCTCCATCGTCCTCTTCATCAGAGTCGCTCCCAAAATCATATATCCTAACCTGTGGCACCGGAGGTGGGACTTCAACGTCCATTTTCGTCTCCATGATTGGGATGATCTCTTCTTCTGACTCATCTTCGTATTCCATGATCGGCTCTTTCCCTTCTTCTGGAAAAGTTGGGAACAACTCCCCCAGAGCATTCATGTACCCAAGGTAGTTGCCCTCCTCATCATATGTATAACCGACCTTCGGTTGCTGCTCTTGCTGAACCTTTTCTCTTTCTTCTTCTTCCTTTAACCTTCTAGCAATGTCTTCTACTGTTTGTTGAAGATCTAAAAGAGCAGCATGTCGGTTTTTTAGAAGGATGTCATGCTCTTTTAGGAGGGTGTCCTGCTCTGCTAACATGTTCTGGGTATTGGCATCCTTAGCAACTAGTAATGTCAACAGACTCTCTATTTTACTCCAATCATTACCACTATTCTCACAAGAATTTCTTCCAGAAAACTGATCAGGATATTGATTAAAATGTGGCTGCTGATACGAGTCATCATAATAATATGTAGGACAACCTTGTGAATAATATGGTGGCGGCTGCACGAAGGAATTAGCATAATAATGTGCAGAGGACCCCGCATTTTGTGGAAATCTAACGGTAAAATAGGTTCCTCCACAAATTTCAAACATATTTACAAACTCGACAGAAATAAAATACACAAACAATTAGACTCCTACGACTTAGTATACAAAAAGACAGACTCAACACAAAACACAAGTAGCACAGATATGGCAGATAAGTATAATCAAAGCTAGTAAACGCAATCGCGAAGAGTCCCCGGCAACGGCGCCAAAAACTTGATGTGCTCAAAGTGGTTTAGTAAAAACTAACTAAATTAACCTAAACTAGACACCCTAGGTTTTAAATTTATAACCTAAGACTCTCTAAATCTAAACCACACAACCGGCAAGTGTACCGGTCAGTGCAGTATAGCTAAAGTAAGTCCGAGTATCGAACCCACGAGACTCTACTAGAAAACATAAACTAGACTCGATTACTTATCCTAAATACTGACTTAACAATGTTTTGTTGCTTAAAGGGGGGGGGGGGGGTTTCTAAAAAACTAATGCAAAGAAATAAATAAAACTAAAATAACTAAAGACAAACTATTTACTGCAACGGGGATCAGATGATGGAAAGGCACTACCTAGGCTAGAATCCTACACATGAGTGATAAGTTTCTAATAGTTATGGAACTGGTGTGGAACCGGGATCTTAAAATACTAAACATCAAGAATAAACTAGACACCCTCGACCCTTCTCAAGGGGAAACCCTAGAATATTGTTGTGCTGTTAAACTACCGGTTGGAGTACAAACCCTCACAGGTTATCTAACTCTTATGATCGAGTACCCGCTAGACAATCTACCTCACAGCGCGAAAGCCTCACTACACTAGGTGCAAGGGGTAATTATTGAAGCCTAGATCTAACTTGATATGCAAGAGTTGAAAGGGAAACTAGACAGATCTTCTCACAAAGCCTCTAACCTAGCAATCTAACAACCTAGACACACCAACAAGCCCTCACCTCACAGCTATTGGACTTGGAAGAATACCTAAAATCTTCTAACCACCAAATATCACTCCTATGGTAAACTCGCGATTATTGACCATAAACTAGTTGCTACACAAAGTCTGCAACCTAACTAGCACTCATACATGAAAGACATTCACAAAAGTGCAAGTGGAGTGAATAAGTGACAATTAAAAAATAATAGATACGCACATACACTAGATCTAGAGAAATCAAAATCTTTATTGAATCATAAATCTAAAACAAGTTCCAAAAACCATAGAAAACGCAAATCAAAACATAGTTATTTGTCTTAGTCTAGGTAGCTATAAGAGTTTAGCCACAAAACATAATCAAAACAGAGATTAAAAGATTCATAATATCAATCAACATGAGTTTTGAATGAGAAAATAAACTAAGAAACAACTAAACCGAATGATTAACACCCGAGGAAGTCGATCCTTTAGCTTCAAATCTCGAACCTTGCCCTTTCCTTGCCTTGGAATCACCTTGAGCAGCTCTCTTTTCGTCCAAAAGTGCAGAATGAAGCGTAAAATTTCGTTCTAGGGTTTTAAAATGCGATTTGGGCTTGAAAAACACCATTTTGGGCTTCCTGATGGCCATCGTGTCACGCGACGGGATTCTGGGTAAGTGGTCGCATGACACGACAGGTTCTATCTGACGGGGGCATGCAAAGGGAGGCGCCGCGTGACACGACAGCAGGCAAGAGATTCTGTCGCGTGACACGACGGGGTGATTTTTCCAATTTTGTTTATTTTTATCTTCTCTTTTCACCTGCGACTCATCCGAGACCTCGTAAAGCACCGTTTATGCATAAATTTGCCTCTTTTGCCATCCGGATTCCTGTGACACATAAAATACTAAATAGAAACTGAAAAGTATATATAAACGACACACACTGACTTGATAACGACTCAAAATATGCACAAATAACCGATGTATTTTGCAATACATCAAGGTGCTACCGGATAAACATTTCCAAACACTAACAAAGACAAACACACATAAGAAAAACAAATAAACAAAAGACGAACAACCAAACATACCTAATAACAGCCTTAAGGGCTTAACCATTCAAGGCTTTTAACAAGCCAAATATTAGATCATTATTTAAAGGGCTACATAAAGCCCAGAACCACAAGAAAACCCCTAAGGGTTCCAACAAAAGATAAACTGTCTAGAACACAACCACAAAGTTAATTGTTTACAAACCAACTGCTAAGAAAGCTACGAATAAGGGTGTTTAGGCATCATTACCAGATCCTGAAGGCTTGGAGGCTTCATCCTCATTCACAACCTTCACCACCTTTGCCTTTTTAGATTTCTTCCCTTTCTTCGGCAGCTTTTCCACAAGACCACCAGCCTCAGAAGCTTCAACACTAACATCTTTGGAGGGCGCTTCACCAGCATCCAAAGTCTCATCGCTATCACCAGAATGCGTCCTCTTCTTCGAAACAGACTGAAGCACCTTAGCAGAAACAACCTCATATAAACCTGCAGGCTTCAACTCTTTCAACTCCTTCAAAGGTTTCCCATAGAGGGAAGACACTTGGGAAATGTAAGGATAAGTTGAATGTTCCATCTTGAGGACTGTCTCTTTAAACACATCCAAGGAATCAGGCTGATAGAGAGGAGACTCTTCCAGGACATGGCCAGACTCATGAGCCTTAAACCCTGCAATGAAACCAGAATGCTTACCATGGACCAAGAGCTTGGTGTATTCCTCCCCAAGAGCAGAGTTGAATTCAGCAAAATGAAGAAGGTATGTAACAACTTGCTGAAAGCCTTCCTCTACCAACCACTTGTTATCATTCAAGGCAGTAGCAAGGGAATCTTCTAACCCTTTCTTCTCATTCTCAAACGCTTTCTTCTCTGCTTCCAAAGACAACCGATCAGCCTCAACTTGAAGTCTAGCAACCTCATGCTTTGCAGTCTCAGCCTCATGCCCCTTCTTCAACTCATCGATCAAAGCAATCAAAGTGATCTCCTTTGCGGCATACTCTTCGGCATCTTTCTTCATGGCTGCAAGAGACGGCTTCATTTCCCTCTTCTTTTTAGCAAACTCACTATACTCACCCATCATCTTCGTAAACCTGCTAATCCCCTCCGGTAACATAGCAGCCAGATTACAGGTACCAACCATCATCTTTGTCAACAAGGCATCATCAGCCAACCTCTCCAAGCAAGTCTTGGCACCAGGGGTAGCAAGATGTGCCAATACCTCCTCACAAACCGCTGAAGACTTAAAGGTATCGCTAGGTTTAACATTCCAGCCAGGGACATACAACCATTCCCCATCAAAGCTTGTTGAACCCTCATTGCCTTTCACCATAGTAACCTTAGAAAAAGCCTTCTTACCTTTACCCTTCTTCCCAACCACATCAACAACAGTATCCTCCAAAGCTTGTTCCTTCTCCTCCTCTGACTCCTCAATGTCATCACCAATAGTCAACGTCTCAGATGCATCAACAGACTTAGCAGCCTTCAACAGACGTCTGCTAGATCTCCTAGTTGAAGCCTTTGAAGAACTGGCCTTAGAAAAACTTTTCACATTAGGGACAGCAACATAGTTAGTCCCATCATACCTTCCCTTCTCATACTTTGTCAAAGCATCCTCACCCTGCACTGCTTCAGCATCTTTGAAAACAACTCCCGAAGCATCATCTCCTTTGATAAAATCAAGAGCCAACATAACTACAATAAAAGGAAACAGAACATATAAGCAAAGGAGACAAAAAGGAAGTAACCAACAAAAAGCAAAAGGTTCATACCCTGATCACCCTTCATCACTACAGGATCTCTACCCGGTTTGTCCCAACGGGTGCTAATACCAGACAAAACTAAGAAAGGCTCTCCAAATGGACGAAGCCTTGAAGGACATGCTCGAAGAGCCGTCAAAAAGTTATCATCTAACTCAGATTCCAAAGGCTCCCCTTCATTAAGAATGGCCTCAGGATGTCTCCACACGGGTTTATAAGGAAAAATAGAGTCAGAAACCCAAAAGAATCTAGTTTTCCATTGACCAACGGTTGTGACATGGGACGAAAGCAAGTTAGTTTCTACTGACGATCCCTCGAAGGTGAACCAGTCACCATTCTTAGCAAGACGGAAGAACCGCCTGAACATTATAAGAGTAGGATCATACCTTAAAGCCCTACACAGGCATTCAAAATGCAAAATACGGCCAACACCATGGGGAAGAATCTGACCAAGAGAAACCCTATAATACTCGAGAACGTTCAATAAAAACATGGAGAATGGTGACGAAGGTTTGAGAACTCAAAATGATGACAATACAGAGCAACAGACCCAGAAGGATAGTCAGACACAACAAGCTTCTTACCAGGAGCAACGAGATTAAACGACAAGTCTATATCCCATTCAGCACAAAATGACTCCACCTCCTTTTGAGAAAGGGAGGAGAAAGTGATGGCCATGTCCTTTTTAGCACCCATAGCGCTTCAAAGGATGATCAGGAAACAAAAAATAAAGGAAGAAGACAAACCTGCTTTAATCGGAGGAACGAAACCCTAATCGGATGGGTGGTTGATAGAGAGAAAATGTTGAAGAAAAGGAAAAGAGTAAAGTGAAAATAATGAATTCAAAAGGTTAAAAAGAAGAAAAGAAAAACGGTTATTATATTTAAATAACTGCAATAATGAAATGCAGTAAAAAATAGCTGTACGACTGCCACATGTCACATCAGCAGTCTTATCACAATTAAAAACTGCTAAGTAATAACCGCCCAAAACACAGCGAACCATCGAACCCTTCAAGCAAAAACCAAACTAAGCAAACAGTCAGAAGCTTTCTAGCTGCGCTACCAAACCTCCTGACTTGGGGGGCTGATGACGTGGGTAGCTCAAAGCAAAAAGAACAAACGATATCGCAGAACAGTGCTTAAAGGGTTGAAAGCTACAACGGTTCAAAAGGCAGAAGTATCCTAAGTCAAAAAGATGACTTGTCTTATCAACTTTTCATCGAGCAACACAGCCAGTTGTTGATGGAGTAACAACACCAAACAGACCGCAGGTCAATAGCCACCATCGGCTATTAGTGGATTGTCCTTTTGTTACAACATGGTCCAAGATAATATGCTTTCCTCTAATAGAGGGTCCTTTCTTCTATAAATCACACCTGTCTTCACAGATCTGATCACACCATCTCACATCTCTTACACTCTAAACTTCTTATTCTTTTGGTCCTTGCACGTGGAGAAAACACTTCTCTTCACTCGGATCTCTAGAACAGCCACTTCTGGTTTCGAGTACAGCTCAAACCAGAAATCTAAAGCATTAACAACAATAAAATTATCTTGAACCTCCTTCTACGTTTGCAACGTAGAAGGACACCACGACCAGCGTTAGGCAGAATGGAACACTTGAACCCCTGAACCCTTCCTGTGACTCAGAACCAACGTTAGGCAGTTAGTTATTTGTTGTAGCAACAAGAAATGGATTTGGTGAGAAGTGTACGAAGTCAATCTAGACTATTAATGAAAGCAAATCAATGGTTAACATTGAGAGGATGAAAATATCATAATTATTCAGAAAAAAGGTGAAAAGGCCACGATTGTTGATTTTTTTTAAAATCCATCATTTATAACAAAAGAGTGTACAATAAAGTAGAACATTTTCTCTTTCATTTAAGTGTAAATTTTAGTTTTTGTCCTTGCGAGTTGACAAAGAATTGTCAATTTTAGTATTTTTTTTCAACAAAGTAAAACATTTTCTCTTTCAATTTTACTTTTCAAAAAAAAAAAATTGTCAATTTTAGCATTTTTTTTTCCGAGTTACAGCATTCACATCAGGTCTTCTGTAATTTTGTGGGTGAAAACTTCATATTTTAAGATGAGGTTATATGTGGAGAAAATAGGGAACATATTGTTCATCGCTATATTTGGGGAACCGCAGTTGTCCTGTATTTTTTTATAATATTTTTAAAGGTGGTTGTTACCGGACGAGGGAGAAAAAGTAATGATAAAATCATAAAAGTATAAAAAGTATTATTTAATTGAAAATGAGAGAGAAATTATAGTGATTTTTAGTTTAATATGTGATTGTAGGGTTGGCATAATAGGTTACACGAACCTGTTAAGACACGAACATGAAACCTGTAAACACGAACACGCCACGAAATCTAATCATGTAATTTTTTTCTGACACGAACACGAACCTGTGTATAACAGGTTAACACGATAAGACACGATAAGACATGATAACGAACACATAGTAAAATAGGTAAACACGGCAAGACACGATAAGACACGACAAGACAAGACATGATGGACATGCCAAGACACGATAAGAAACACGATAAGACACGAACATGATAAGACACGGACACGAAAAAGGTAAACATGAACACGATACGAAAATAAATAGGTCTTAACGTGTAGACCTGTTATAGACATGAAACCTGTTACGGCCAAACACGAAACCCCTTAAAATCGTGTAGGTTCGTGTTAGGTTATCAAGTTCGTGTCTGAATTGTCAGCCCTATGTGATTGTGAGTGATTGTGAATGGATGGGGATGAAGAACCTATTCTGAATGCTCCAATATATTCTAGTGTTGCAGGCTAACATTGTCAGAACACTACTTTTAACTTCTTAAGCTGTGGGGTGTGGGACACGTCCCCGGCCACGCGTTAGACGACTGGGACCGTTCACACCGGCCCCTTGGCCCGTCCTCATTCTCAACGGCCTCCACAAGACGAAGGCGATGGACCACTTGCTCAAATGCGACCCCTTAGGCTGATGTGGAGGACCATCACCAAGGATGGACCTCCTTCACACCCACCAGCCACATGGAATGACTAAATTGACATTAGTTATTAAATTTTATTTAAAGATATATATAACCCAACTTTCTCCATCTCACCCCACCTTGAAACTCTAGCAACCAAAATCTAACGTATGAACCTCTGGCAATAAAAAAAACATAGGCGACAAATATTTAAGTTGTCTGTGTATCTGTATACTTATGGTTGCAAATTTCAATGGAAAATGTGGTTAAAGCGTGACCAACTTACAAGTGGCTTCTTGTAGGTTCCAAGTAAGTAGTCCAGGCTGTATTGTTTCCGAAAGAAGCTTGCACCAAAGCTCAAATGTCCTTAGGTACTAAGTGGTATGGTAAGTGGTATGGAGCACGCCATAGGGGCGGCCAAAGCGTCTAGGCCCGGCGAACACTGCCCCGGACGGAGGAGGGGTGGCCCAAACGGCTAGGACAGGACGAGTTGGATGGAGCTAGTTCATTGGAGGGTTTGAAAATTGTGGGGCCATGCATTAATGTTTTTGAACATTGGTGATTTAAAAAAAAACAATTACCCTTTTTTCCATCTATAAACCCACAAACCTTCTCATTTTTTTTACCACACAACCTCTTTATATTCTTCTTTTATACTCTTTTTTTTTATATAAAAACCAACAACAAAACAAAACAAAACCCCTCACCTCATCAAATGGTGACTTGGAATAACGAAAACGAGATCAAGTTGGTGACGGCGTCGGGCATTTTTGATTGGTGCGTTTTTTGGGCCACATGTCACTTTTTGATTGGTTTATCCTTTTTTTTAAATCTTACATACAATAATATTATTCCTTCCCCCCTTCCACTCCCACAAGTGCCACATGACACTTTATCCCTCTCTTTCCACCCACTCCTTATAGTCTAAAAAGGACTAAAAGGTTGTGAGACCCACTTTTTGATAATGTGGCGGTAAGGCGACTTGCCTCCACACACCACATATTCTTAGTGATTTAGAAAACAAAAGGCATAAAACTTCGGTACTAATTCTTAGTAATGCATTCAGAGTATGTAATTGATTAATAAGATTACTTAAAAACTCATTAAGTAATAACTATTAAATTAAATAAGTAACTGATATATTGATAGATAATTACATTACAATATATATATATATATATATATATTAATAATAATCTAACTGATTTAAACAGTACATATGCCATTATTATTGTGATTGTTTGTGTTTATTACAGTGGTATCCACCGCCTTCCCCACCTTTGCACATTCTCCATTCTATTATCGCACCTTCTTATCCACCGCCCCCATCAAAGTTTAGAGAGAAGAATTGGTTATTTACTTCACTTTCATCATAAGCTTAAGCTTTGTCGTCGGATATGTATGCCCCCAGTTTTTGTTGGGTTATTCCTTTTGCTAATTCTTCACATGTTTTAGGGTTTTCACGGTCTTGGCGGTGCTACAATAAATTGGGGTAGGAGGCAAACCTGATTTCGGGCTGATTTAGAGCTTTGCGGCGGTGACAGCTCCGACGACGGTGGTCTGTCTGTCTAATGCAAAAGGCTTCTCACATTGGCTGTTGGTTCACATCAGAGGAGGTTCATTTGCTTGCTATCAGTATCTTTATAAATCTGCATGTTGTGTGGAAGATTTATGAGGTGTAGAGTTTAATGTTTCTGCAGGTTGATGAAATCAAGCATCTTAGCTGCGTAAGTTTTCTCTTCAGCTCTTCCTCGCTATTTGTTTAATATTCCAGTTTGTGATTTAGTCCATTGATTGATTTTGCTGCTATGTGATGTGCTTTATGCTTTTGATAGCTTCTGGTACTTTAGTGGAATTGGAAATGTTCATGCCACCAACTGAAATACTCAACAACTCCCTTCTTGAATGGCTAGGTATCCTCAATTACATATTTTACATTCATAATAATCAGTTGTTTTTGTATATAAATATCTTAACTAGATCTGGGTTTTGTTAATTATCTGTTAATTCATCATAGTTAACTGAATCTTGATCGATTCATAGAAGATAGTTGTTTGAATTAGAATCTGGCAACTATTTTGCAATTTATTTGATGATTTCTTGATATATAATAATTAGGTCCTTTGAGTTTCAATTTTGGATTTTTATTTTCTATTGGTGAATTTGTTCGGTGCTATGTTCTGTTGATTTGTTTGCCTTTGTAAGTGCATTTTTGTGTGTTTTGTTTTACGTATTATGTTTTTTAAGTGCCTTTTTTTAATCTGTTTTGATTTATTGGATGAAAAACAAAGACAATTCGAGGATATTTTAAAAGTTTCACCTGGGTTTATATATTTGATGAATTTTCAGGATAGGTGGACCCGAGGAAGAAGGTGTTCGGGTCTGGGTTTTGGCTAGGTTCGGTCATTGTACGCGTGTGTATGTTTTCTGAAGGATAGGGGTGTGTTAAAGGTGGAATGACGTGATTTGGACTGTTGGTTACACGTGGCAGAGGTTAAACATACAGTTAGTGTATTAATGGACGTTGTGATTTGAACGGTACATGTGTCATTATTGTGATTGTTTGTGTTTACAAGGGCATTTAAGGTATTTTGGTAAGGGGTTTAACACATTTTTTGAACCCATGGCCTGATTTCTTTACAAAAGTAGTCAATGATGGCTATTATTTGCCTGAGACTCTGACATTGTTGTTGACGGTTTTCAATACTGGTTGTTGCAATGTTTGCTCTCTTGGATAATTTGGGGTTTTTTGTTTGCTTTATTCATGGGTTGTGATGAGTTTGTGAATACTACAAAAACGTAGTTGCCAATCTAGCCATGGCGTGGCAGGGACGGATGGCGGTCGGTGTTTACCCGCAACCTTCTTGCAGCTATTGCGTGGTAACTGGTTGTGTACCTCTAAGCCTAATAACTGACTATATACGTCGCCTCTTATGGGCATTCCCATGACTGAATTTTAACGGTAGCATTGTTGGTGTACAAAAAATGGGAAAAATTACCAACTTCAGCACCATGATTGTGATTGTTTGTGTTTACAAGGGTATTTAGCGTACTTATGGCGCATCTTCTAAACCTGTGGCCTGATTTCTTTGGAAAGTATTCGATGATGGCTATTGCTTGCCTAAGACTCTGACTTTGTTGTTGACGGTTTTCGGTACCGATTGTTTCAATGTTTGCTTGCTTGGATAATTTGGGGGTTTTTTTTTCACTTTTTTCATAGGCTGTGATGAGTTTGTGAATACCACAAAATCTTGGTTGCCAATCTTGCCATGGCATGGCAGGGATGGATGGCGGTCGATGTTTACCTGCAACCTCCTTGCAGCTATTGCGTGGTAACTAATTGTGTACCTCTGAGCCTAACAAGCTCATTTATATATATATCTTTGGCTTTCGTTCTGTGAACATTTATCATCTTTTAATTAAAGGTGGTATGCACAACGATTCCTTCATCATGAAATTGTGTAAAGGGTAAGTGTTGGTGACAATAAATTTGTCTCTTCATTGGAGTGAATTTATTTTTTATTAATGACATTTTCTTTATTTCTTAACTTATTGTGTACCTCTGAGCCTGATAACCGACCTTTTAGGACGGCTCTTACTGCCACTCCGTTATTAATTGATGATCATAATTCATTTTCAGATTTGCTATGTCGTTTTGAGGAGGCTTCTGCCTGAAGGGCAAGTTGAGTCGTTTCAGGGTCTTGCACTGACGGGCTGATGAAAGAGGTGTTGTCTTTGATGTTGCCGAGGAAGACTCGAACAGTTTCCTTGCTAGTACTACAACAGATTAATAAATTACCTTTTATTATGCTTATACAGTAATTTCTTTGTCTCCATGAGTCCAATTAAACTCATTGGATGTTCATAATTATGGTTTCTTATGGTCAGGAAGCTAAGGCAAAAGTTGGCCTTAAGGCCAAAATTGAGAAGTTGCAGCAGGAAAGAGATGAATATCAAAAAATGGTTATTGGAAATCAGGTACGGTTTTTAGACATCTTCTTTTTGCATTTTTCTCATCTTATTTTGTTTCGCATGTAAATAAAATGTCATCCACATGTCATCTTGCACAAGCAAGTTAGAATTCAACGGATACTTGAGATGGATAGAAAAGGAGTACATTAACTTGCAGGTATGATGCTCTCATAACGTGTGTGAATACCTTTGATTGTCATTTTATATTTCATGAATGTTGCTTTAGATACGCTTGTATGTTTTGAGTAGACCTGACAATTTCAACCCATTTAGTTGAGTTTGGGTTATTTTAGGTTTAAAATTTGACCTTGTGGGTTGAAAAGGGTTTAGTATAATTTTCAAGGGGGTTAGGATGAGTAATTTTAATTGTAAGAAATAAGTAAGTGGGTTATGATGGGTATGCCAAAAAAACAAATAGGTCAGGATGGGTATTTTTAGATAACCATACAAATTTGAATTAAAACTCACCCAACACCAAAAGCGTTGATGCCTCATGGAACTAAAAATCATTAAAAACAAAAAAATCAAATCTTTTCCATTTGTTGATAACCCCGGTCGGTTCGAAACTGTTCGGGTCGTTAACGGACGACTAGGTCGAAACAACATGGGTCGTTAACGAGACCGATCTCATCGAAACGGTTCAAGTCGTTAGCGGGCTTGAATGAGTCGAAACGGTCTGGGTTGTTTACCGGCCTATTCGGGTCGAAATGGTCTGGTCGTTGACGGGCCCGGTCGGGTCGAAACGGTCCAGGTTGCTAACGGGATCAGTCAGGCCGGAACGGTTCGGGTCGTTACCGGGTCCGGTCGGGTTGAAACAGTGCGGGTCGCTACGGGACGGGTCAGGTTGAAACGATCTGGGTCGTTACCGGGCCTGGTCTGGTAGAAACGGTCCAAGTTGCTACCGGGCCCGTTCGGGTCGAAACGGTCCGGGTCCCTACGGGACGGGTCAGTTTGAAACGGTCTGGGTCGTTACCGGGCCCGGTCGGGTAGAAACGGTCCGGGTCGCTACCGGGACCGGTCGAGTCGAAACAGTCCGGGTCACTACGGGACGAGTCAGGTTGAAACAGTCTGGGTCGTTACCGGTCCAGATCGGGTCAAAAGGGTCCGGGTCGCTACCGGGCCTGGCTGGGTCGAAACAGTCCGGGTCGCTAAGGGACGAGTCAGGTTGAAATGGTTTGGGTCATTACCGGTCCGGTCCGGTCGAAACGGTCCGGATCACTACGGTACGAGTCAGGTTGAAACGATCTGGGTTGTTACCGGGCCCGGTCGGGTAGAAACTGTCCGGGTCGCTACCGGGCCCGGTCGGGTCGAAACAATCCGGATCACTACGGGACGAGTCAGGTTGAAACGGTCTGGGTCGTTACCGGGCCGAATCGGGTCAAAACGGTCCGGATCGCTACCGGGCCTGGCTGGGTCGAAACAGTCTAGGTCGCTACGGGACGAGTCAGGTTGAAATGGTTTGGGTCGTTACCGGCCCGGTCGGGTCGAAACGGTTGGTCCGGGTCCCTACGGGACCCTACGGGACGGGTCAGGTTGAAACAGTCTGGGTCGTTACCGGGCCTGGTTGGGTCGAAACAGTCTGGGTCGCTACGGGACGGGTCAGGTTGAAGTGGTCTGGGTCGTTACCGGGCCCGGTCGGGTCGAAATGGTCCAGGTCGCTACCGGGATCGGCTGGATCGAAACAGTCCGGGTCGCTACGGGACGGGTCAGGTTGAAATGGTCTGGGTCATTATCGGGCCCAGTAGGGTCGAAACAGTCTGAGTCGCTACCGGGCCCGACCGGTTTGAAATGTACCGGTCGTTGACGAGTCCGATCAGGTCGAAACGGTCTGGATTGCTAACGTGCTCGGCTCGGTCGAAACGATTTCGGTCACTAACGGGCCCAGCCGGGTCGAAACGATCCTGGTCGAAACGATTTCGGTCGTTACCGGGCCCGGTCGGGTCGAAATACTACGGGTCATTACCGGCCCCGATCCGGATTGATAACGGGTCAGTCGGGTCGAATTTTTTTTTTACTTTTTACTTTTTAAATTTTTTATTTTTTATTGTTATTTTAGTCTTTTAAAAAAATTTTAATGTATTTTGTTGTGAACCTATCCTAATCCAAACCATCAAGACCCAAATCCATCCTCACCCAACCCATCCTAACCCATTTTTTTAATATACCCATCTTGATCCAAACCCATCCTAATTTAAACCCATCCTAACCCAACACCCAAACCCACCCAACCTACCCATTTTGTCACCCCTAGTTTTGAGCCATGTAGGAGGTGGTAACGAATCTAGGAGCAATTATCTTTTCTTAATTTTTTTTTACTTACGAGTGACTAAATCAAGTTAAGATGGAGAAAACAGATTGTAGATTAGGCATGGGAAATTAAGAATTTACTTTAAAGTAATTATATATTATATTGACAATCCAAAAGATCGAGAAAATAGGAAAGCTAATGGCTGCACTACTGCAACAAACTGTCACAGGACGGGAGGACCAAATGGCAACATGATCCTCCATTTAGTAGTTGAAATCGGCCACAACTATTCCCTTAAAAAACTGTTGGCGTTTTAGAAGACGAATAAGATGTCGAAACACTAAATGCTATGGGTCGAACAACCTTACACATTGCTATTAATTTTTGTTTTGGCCTTACACATTGCTATAATAGATGACAAGTGTGAAATAACCAAATGCTTTTAACCTGCTTACATACTTTTGTTACTGGTTTATCAATAAACTGGAATATACAAGAATACTTATTACTCTTATCTTGAATTCCAGGTGTCTTGCAGCCACTAAACACGCGTCCTTCTCACCGCCTCTCTTTTGTATTGAACCCTTGAAGCTTCTTGCTTCCAGATTTCTCTGCTAACACACAACCACAACACCGGAGAAAAGGATCAGCGAGCCAGATCGGGAACTAATATGTACCATACCGGAGGGTCACCATCTTCTGCCTCAAGGTCCTTTATTCCACTCTCTAAAACTCTTTCTTCTTCACTTTTAGAAAGAAAAACATGATGCAATATTGCGATTAGTAAATCGGAATTCCTAGATATTTGTTTTTATTTCGATTTGTGTTGTTTTATAAGGCTTTTATTTGGGGTTTTGTTCCTGCATGCTTATAGGTTTCATTTGAGAGATTCGGGGTGGTGAGACTTAATGAACGCATCACCATTGTTCTCATGTTTGTTTCCAATCAGTTCGAAATTCAGGTAAACACAAGTCACTAATTAATGATTTGAATACCTATTTTCGCTAATGCCATAAGTGTTTGGGGAAGATAGCATGAAGCCCATATGGTTGTTTGCCTATTTGTTTTGGTAAAAAGAAACAACAGATGCTTTACGAATCCTTTACAGTTAATAATCCTATGCTATGCTTTGCAAATCATATACATTAGAGCCACTTCAATGTTATGTTTCTGTTCTTCATTCTCTTTTGGTGAGGCTTGGTCGTTAGCAAGTTACATTCTATCACTTTTTTTATAGAAAGTTTGCATCTACTTTCATGTTTTTTGGTTTTGACTTAGGCTGCTGGGCTGTTGCTTTGATTTGGAGGGGGGGGGGGTTGCGTGCACTCTATGCATTGCTATCCCAGGTAATGGATTCCGACTTTGTTGAATTGCGGTGTCAATCGCAAATGAATCAATTGTTAAATTTTTGGTTTTTTAAATTTTGTCAATAACTAATCTGTTATAGTATTACTACAAAACTATATTATTATGGTTATGATATAAAATTATTAAATAAGAGGATTTAAGAGGTTGTAAGCATTTAGATGCACTTTACGCGACTTTTGAATAAATTACAGCCCGAGATTGCCCCCTCTTTGTATTAATATGTTTCTGATTCCATTTTTTGCGTCAAGTATACATTGATCTTTTACTATTGAATACCACTTGCGAAGGTCACAAGTCCATGTGACAAACTAATAATATTGTTGTAAATATGGTGATTGCTGCTGCTGGATATGCCTGAGTTTGTGAGATAAATAAAGGTGTGATCAAGTAGTTTGAGGCTGTTGAGATTGCATACTATGTTTGCAATGGTAAATATATAGGCTGGAACGTTTATGTATGGTTGTTAAGATCATCCAACTATATTTGCTATGGCAAATACATAAGTTAGTATGTTCTCTGGGATTTAAAGCGGAACGTATTTTCCAAATCGGATTGATGCCGGCGTAACGCGCGGCCGATTAAAACACTAGTTACATTAAACTAACGTAAAATTAAGCTCATCATTTACTATATGTCACTTGATACCTAGTTTATAAAGGGTATACTGTGACAACCGGCAAAATTGACATAATTCCGTACTAATTAATTAATTAGTAATTAATATTAAATATTAATTAAGTGCAGTTTTAAATTAATTATATTAATTTGGCCTTTAGAGAATAGCGAATTCCTCATAGGATGCATAGGAATGCATTTGTTTAATTAGAAGCACGGCGCAATCGCGTGCAAATGTACTTATCCGGAACGGACGTTGGTGACTACCCGGCAATTATTAATTAACCGAAAATGATCCCAAAAACCCGGGATATAAAATAAAGGGTATTTTCATAAAATATTATTTGTTTTGGAACTCCAAAACCATAATTGAAAACTCCAAATACAAATCTCCTGGTAATGAATAAAATGCACGCATCACACCCGATACGCGTATAACTCATAATTTCACCCAACCGAAGCCTAAATAACTTATCAAAACTTAATTTAGTGCTATCTTGGTGGTGAGATAAGACTTAGGGGCCATGAGGTCCTGGGTTCGAATCTCACAAAGGGGGTTTTCTCATAATTATGAGTTTCCTCTTGAATTGGTGACTTGGTGGTGGAATATGATCGCGTGGCAACACTGGTGGCACGATGATACTCCAGTGTTCCGTGAGAGATTCCAATTTGTTGGACGTTCAAAAAAAAAAATTAGACCATAATTAGGGGTTATTAGGCTGATAATAATGTCCGAATAATGCGTGAATAAAACCCGAACGATACCCGGACAATAACATTTTATGTAAATATAACTTATAACTAATATTAGCAAGTGGACCCCACATTTCGAGACTCAAAAATCTGCCCACATGCCTTCCCCACACCCAAGAGAATTTCTAGAGCCTTGCAAGTCTTTCTTGAGAAAAAGAAAGTCAAGGAGACCACCTAAAACATTGTGTAACCTTGAAAATTGTTGTCCATGCTTGTCTCCTACATTATTATAACAATTTGCACAAGTTTTAAGTGATTGACACTCACTTAAAATCTGCTCAAATTCGTGAGCCTCCTCTCACACACTCTCCATTTCAAGTTTTAATCCATCAAAACCCATTTTCAAGTCATAAAACCTTGTTTTGATTCTGGCAGATTCGTAATGCCATCTTCCACATGCCATAACTCTTTCATTTCTTCTCTAAAATGAGTGATTAACCACTCCAAAGAAACCTCTATCCAGTCTTAGAAGATCCCCACCGTTTTCGTACAAATCCAACAGGTTCTAGGCCTCCAAATCGTCCATGGGAAACGACTGCGCAGATTCGGAGATGATGTAACAGCATGTCACAGTTTCGGACTTTGAAGAGGCTACACACCTCCAAACTCGATGATTCGTTTTCCTACATCCTTGGACTTTCTTGGGCTTCAACCGCATCAGAAGTCCCTGAGTATTTGACCTGAGAAACCTTCCTTCCATCTTTTGTTTTCTTCTCTAGTCTTGAACTAGTGGTAAAACTCTATACTTTTCTTGTTCAATACTTGTTATATTTGTGTAGTCTTGCAAGTTGTACATGAAGGGAGTTGGACAAAGGTTTAAGACATAAGATTTTGTATGTTTTCACAAGAATAAAATGGATAGTTAAAAGTATGTATAAGGCTGTAGGTTTATGGTGATGTTATGGTTGTTTTGTAGTTAAAAATGTTAACATAATCTTACATATGTTTAAGCTCTAAAAATAATATGAAACTAGGGTTTTGATCATGAGATAATATACGTTTTTACAAGTTTAACAAAGATTTATAAAAATGCATATATGGCCGTGAGTTTTATATAGTGTTTTAGAGATTTTTGTAGTTTTTAAAAAGTTCACATAAGTTTATGTTCAAAGAAGTTTTGAGTAGTTTTTGTAAAAGTAACTTGAACACACTTAAAAGTGATTTTAATCATCATAATATGAACATCTAAAACATAATAATATGATGGAACTTATAAATGATATAAGATATGAAAACTACATCTTTAAAGAAACTTACTTTAAAACTCTAAAAATGGACATATTGGACATCTTGGATTTAACACACCAAATAATATAATATTATCCCTAATAACAGTGTTATGGACTTTTAATAGTGTGGAACCATAATAATAATTCATATGGACAAATTGATAAAAACAAGTTTACTAGTTTTGTGTAAAATAGTCACTTTTGGAAGATGTAGGTGGAAAATGTAACTTTTGAAAGTTAAAGGAATTAATTTGTAACTTTAAGAATTAAGGGGGTATAAAATGACATTTTGGTAACTTGGATCTAAAAATGTGACTTTGGAAAGTTAGGTGTAAAAAGTGGAAAATGTTAACTTTCCAAGGTTGTTTTGTGAAGAATTGGTAAACTTACAAAAGTATATTTTTGTATAAAATGCACTTTTATAAAATAAGATTTTATAAAAATATGAATTACCAAATATATTGGGAAGGATAGAAACAAAGGTTTTATAATAAATTGGTAATTTAAAGACTTGATGAAAAGTTGTATAAAAATGAACACTTGTATATTTATGGGAATATGGAAGTGTTGGAGCATTTTAATTGTAAATAATCAAGTCTTGACTTTTAAAATACAAGTATTGTTAGTTCCAAGTAAAATATGTAGAAATTAAAGGTTTATTAATTTCAAGGAAATACATTGATGAAAACGTTAGGAAAAATAACAAAGTATACATATACGTATTGTGGACGTAGGAAAAATGATATTACGGTGACAAGTATTTATTCCTACAAAAATATATATAAACGACTTGTATTGTTCGGGATATGAAAATATATAAATACACAATCGGGTGTAATGTAGTTATACTACGGACATAAGGTACAACGGACGAATAAGTATATATTGTATAACTTCCTACAAGATACGTATATATGTTGTGGAGTCTAACGTGGAAATGAAAATATGCATATTTTATGAACTAAAATATATAATCTGGGTGATAATACATAACACTTTCCTAAGTGTTGAAAATCTATTCATGGGAGAATTAACGTAAATAATCCACAAAAATTTCACTTTTAAAACGAGCATGTGAACTTGACATCGTTCGAATCGACAAGATCCTAATATATTTACTTAATGGGAAAGTAAATATATGGTAAGGCGAGTCAAAACGAATGTTGAAAATGTAATATCGAATCAACAAGATCCTAGTATATTTATTTAATGGGAAAATAAATATATGGTAAGGTGAGTCGAGTCGAGTGTTGAAATGTAATATCGAATTGACAAGAACCTAGTATATTTATTTAATGGGAAACTAAATATATGGTAAGGTGAGTCAAGTCGAATGTTGAGAGTGAAACATCAATCGACAAGACCCTAGTATAATTATTTAATGGGAAAATAATTATATGGTAAAGTGAGTCGAGTCGAGGATAATGTAATACGAGTTAATTAATACGAAAATATAAATGTAACTTATAACAAGGGAAATCCATCACCAACGGACCTAGGACATACATTTACTTAAATGGGGAATTGTGTACACATAGTGGTATTGGGAGTGGGATGTACAACTTGCCGGAAAACACTCTCTATAGGCTTAGTGACTTATACGCACTAGGACGTTCGTAGGTGCTTGACCTAGGACTTGCTATTCTCTGCTATCTAATTGCACGCTGTACTTCAGGTGAGTTTCACGGCCCCTTTTTACTGTTTTACTATGGGGGAAAGATATGTTTGTCAAATGTTGTTATATGTTAAAATGTTTTCAAATGTTAAAATGTGATAAGTGACATGATGAGTACTTAGGTTTTGTTGTTTGTACGCCACTTGGGGTGAGTCCTCGCTACTGTAACCATTTACTCGTGTGTTGTGGGTGTTGAAATCGAGAACCGAAGGAATATTTGGATAGTACTATTGGTGCCTGACAAGGCCCACCCTTAATCGATAGCGTCGATTATACGACTGTGTATGTCAGGGGTGCACGTATTCTGAACTAAGTTGTTATTTTCCGAGAAACAAAATCTGCTCGCGGGGCATTAATATTAGTCTTGGATTGGTTATGGGCTTAAGGAATTGCTCGTCATAGTTTTTGTATGAGTTAGCTACTCACTACAAATGTCACTACTTATTTTGTTCCACTAATAATGTTGTTGTTGAAATGTTGTTGTTATGGAACTAAAACCTGTGAACTCACCAATATTTTATATATTGACGTCTTTTTAAACATATCTTTCAGGTAATTAAGTGCCGAAAAGATATGAGGCTAGTAACGTGGAATTTGGAATGTCGGACTCTTGTCGGGGGTTTCATCTACATTTACCATTGGGTTGGGACATAAATGGAAAACCCTATTTTCGAACATTATGTTGTTGTTCTGTGTAATACTTGAGTTAAGGTATTTAATTTCGACATCTTAATAAATTAATCTTTTCTAATTAAATATGGTTTTTGTTAATATTGACTTTGATATACTTTCGAGCGTTGCGCCACGTATTTCCGCCATTGACTTGGTGTGACATATACGCTTGAAAAAAAGTCAGAGAAATATATAAAACGATTAAAAAAGTTAATTCTTTAAACCCAATTCAAACAAAAAAGCTATCTGTTTACTTCATGCTTTGGTGTGGTGGGCAACAAATTAATATTTTATTTTCTCAGTTACTGTTGAAATACATGGTACTAGATTTATATCTTGGGAGCGTTCCGGATTGAGAAATCTAATATGACATATCGATTTTACATACGAAATAGACTGATTCTCTTTACGGTTACATGCATGAAAGCTTCGGGTAGCACCTAACCTAAAACAATTAACAATTTATCTCCAATGTTAACGTCTAACCTTAAACAATGTATAACTCTAATATTAAAACCTAACCTAAAACGATGTACAACTCCAATGCTAACACCTGATGTAAATAGAATTCATATTTACTGGTTTGAACATAATTAATGACATGCCTATACATGATTAATGAATAACCTGAACACTTTGTGTGTTTTTTTCCTGTATGAACAAAACCCTGCAAAAAATAGTCGTTTTTTATATAGCACTGTGGTTCTCGTTGGAAACATAATAAAACATTCGTTCATTTGCTCGTTTTTTTCTCCTTTTTTTATATAGCACTATGGTACTTGTTGGAAATATAATAAAACGCTCGTTAATTTGGTGTAATTTTTTTCTTTAAAAAATCTCGTATATAAAATATATTAACGTTTAAAAATTATGGGAGAAAACATGAGAGAAATAAATCTAATTTTGTTTTTAAATTCTTTTTTTTTCCTAAAATATTTCAATGCCATATGGCATCCTACATGACACTCTTAAAAGAAAGAATGGCTATATGAATGCCATGTAGGATTTAGCCCTTTGAAATATATATATATATATATATATATGTAGATTAATCAAATATTAAACATATTGTACAAGAGGTTAATAATAACATTTTATTGTGTTATATTGTTGGGCGTGTTTTGTGGTATAAAAAGTTTGTGCATGAAATGTTTAGTCCAATAGCCCAAGTCAGAAAGAAGTCCATCAGGAGCCTATCAGGAGCTTATGGTCCACCTAAGGTGTTTGAGAAGGATCTTCTAGGGCTTCAGTATATAAACATTTGTGCAGAGATATTTTGATCATTCACAACAATCGTCTCTCTCTCTCTCTCTCTATTTGTATTTCTTATCTTCGTCTTTCTGTTTAGGGTTTGATTAGTCTGTAAGATTTTCTTATTGTCTTGTATTTCTGTATTCTCTATAAGAGTTCGTCGGATCTTAACAATCAGTCGAATCTTTTAAACATTGTATTATTCTTTGATCCACTACAAGAAATTGGGATATTTACCCACACATAAATTACCTACACATGTAAATGTGTGGGAAAATACCTACACATGTTTTTATATATGTGGGTAATGGTTAATGATATCTTTTCATAATGACTAACACTTAATATGTGTTGGTAATACTGTTTAGCTACACTTGAGATTGGTGGAAAATTTCCCTCCAAAATTGACGACAAATTACATATTAAATTACCAACATATGTGGTAAACTTTTGTTATATGTAGGTAAATTGTCTACACATACGTAAAAAACTAACATGTGTGTAGGTAATTGATTATCTTTTACCAACACAAACTTTTTTGAGAAAAAATATGTAGATAAATTAAATATTTTTTTTATTTTTTAAAATGACGTGGCAAAAATAAATGCCTACACATATTTATATATGTGCAAATGCATAAATATAGAGTATAGGGATGAACAAATGGCAATGAGTATTGATACTGAACCGGTATCATACCGATACCTGGCACCGAATTATTTTCGGTATTATTATCGGTACCCACTTTTTTCGTATTAAGACATGTAAATTTTATAATTTCTTATTGTGAGTTCAATTACTTTTTATAATAAAATTTTGTAATTAGTTTATAACATACGTTTTATTTTCCTAGAAATGGATATAACTAGTGTTTTAGTTACCTGCTCTTCGCTGCGGAATACTTGTGTCGTTATAAGTGTGGCGGACATTAAAAATAACATAGTCGTACTGTTATCTAGCAATTTTCGTCAATTACGTGGGCCAATAATATTCAATTACGTTTGCAATTTTCTTCAAATAGGTGGGCCAATAATCTTCGGTTATGTGGGCCAATAATAACGAATAATAAACAACTATGATAAAAAAGAAAACATAAAACTATATTATTGAAGTGTATTTCTTTTCTATTAACATAATAAAAAAAAGCAAAGAAAAAAAGTTAATTACTTACCTTCAATTTTGGCGGCCGGTAGCGGTGTATTTTATATGGTAGACACTATTCAAGTGTCGATGATTTAATATTGATACAATATACGTATATGATAATCATTATTATTATTTTTGGTTTTTATAACTAAAAGGTATTAGTCCAAACTTTAAATTGAAGCTTTATACAGTAATTTTTTTTACTAACGTATGTATTATTTTTATCATTTTAATACTTTCATAATCAAATTAATGATTGTAGAACTGTTTTATTTTCTTTTCCCAAATATTAAAATACGCCACTACAAGAATTGTGAGCAATAGCGGCGACACTATTAAAGGCGACTTGTAAAAAGTCACCTATATTGTTAATGTTAGGTTATGAACCGTTAGATTACGTTTTGATCTGATGGCTTGGATGATTTCAATTAAAATGAGCAATAGAGGCGACATAAAGTCGTCTCTAAAGACCACAATCCGGACAAGGGCATTACAAGTGCTATGGCTCGTTGGATCTTGGAAGATCTAACGGCTGAAAATGAATTAAAAAAAACACAGCCTCTAATTCTCAAAATTGCCAATTAACCTGCATTTTTTCCCCTGCTAGATCCAGTCGTCACCCACCGTCTGACCTCCACCATCCACATCCTCCACCTTCCAACGTCAGCCATCCTGTTACGAACAAAATGGTAATCAAGAGAACGAGCTAGAGAATTAGAGAAGAACACAAGAGAGGAGAGGATTATCCAAATCAATAGCTACTCTTATTCACCCTCATTACATGTATTTATACACAATACACATATTATCAACTATCTAACTATATGACAATTACAATCTAATCCCTATACTATTTGATACCTAACATTACTCCCTCCTTAAAAGACTTTTGTCCTCAAAAGTCAACTAATCACAGGTATCAAAGATTTGCACAAATCCAACTCGACCCATTAACCTTTGATTTAGAACATCAGTAGGTGCCGACTCCAATTGAGCAGCCATGGCTGTAGTCAACCAATTTGCAGCCTTTAAACCAAACTGTGCAGTAACCGCAGCCTTCGAAACCAACCAACCTGCAGTCTGTGAACTAATTATACAACAGCCAAACCCATTTGCAGCCTTGGAATTTATATGTGTAGTAACTGCAGCCTGCAAAATCAATCTAGCTGCAGCCTTTGTACCAAATATAAAACTTTTGGTAGCATTCATAACTCTTCCAAAAGGCAATGGGAACTCAAGGTTGCCCCACTTTTTAAAGTTCTTGGACAAAAGCTCTTGTGTTTCTTTAACTTTTACCAGAAACTGCTTCTGTTTATTATCAGTCTTATTACTACACCTTTGGTCCTCAAGTGTTGCTTTAGAATTAAACGCATCAGCAGAATCAGGTTTACTAGCAACAAATGACTGAAGAACATCAAGAACAACATCTTCAAACCTAGTCTTTTCAACATGTGCAAACTTTGCTAAAACTGATTTCTTTTTCCTTATTTTCAAATTTTCCATATCAGTTTTGATACTACCATTCTCATGGTGATAATTGCCAAATGTAACATTAGAGAGAGCAAAATGAACCTGATCAGCAAAATGAACCTGATCATTTCCATTTGAACCATCACCATTAGTCGGTGCATGAATACTCAGTACTCGATTCAAATTCTTAACATCTGCATCATTATCATTATCACAAAAAATAATATGAAGCCGATCATTTTTAATAACTTCTTCATTTTCCATTATATCAACACTATTAATCGACTTAACATCATCATCCGGTTCTTTCTTCTCAATTTCCTCAACATAATCATTTTCATTACTAAATTCATCAAGTATTTTAGCCTCAATGTTTCTTGAATCTTGATCAACACTTCCTTGATTTTCAACCCCAATCTCAAATTCAACAAGGTTTTGACTTAAACTTTCAACTACCACCTCCACAACTATCTCTTGAGTGACTTCACAAGTTTCTAGAATCTCATTCCTATTCTCAAATTCATCAATTTGAGTTTCATTATTACTAAGAATCTGGTCACCCGCGTTTTTCCTATTTTTATAATAATCGCAACTGGCCAGAAAATTGACATGGTTCTTTGCTTTTCATAAGCCTCTTCAAGCGTTTTTGGTCTCAACCACTTAACCCACCATTTAATTTCTGAATTCATGCCCTCTACAAATAGACTTGTGGCGTGATCCTCACTTAGAATTACCTTTGTAAAAAGAAAATCAAATGACTCACAATACTCTTGAAACGAACATGTTTGCTTAAAGTTCTTGATAATCTTCCATTGAAGATGCAGTATTTGGAATGCATTTTTCTTGATTCTTGGTGTTGAACAAGCTAGGGCTACGTTTTCCTCAAGTTGTTGAACCCATCCATTCATCAAAGCTTCTATATCCACTATACAACTCCCAATTAGTAGGTGGTACTGAATAATCAGGTGTATACCCACAACAATGACCTCTGCCATTGAATATAATTGCACCACAAGAACATCGAATCTGTCCACAGACATGAACTCGGTTTTCCCATATTAAACCCCCACAAGAGCACAAGAACACCATTCTTATTTGTTATAGAAATCGGTGGAACAGCTTATGATACTGCTAATTGAGTGGTTGAACAGTCAAAACCCTAAATCTTGAATCTTATACTGAATTCAAGGAATGTGAACAGAATTGAATCGGATTTGTTTGTAAAGAAGGGAAAAAACTTACACGAATTAGTAAAGAACACAGGAGGAACGAATTAAAATCGAGATGAATTGACAAATTAGGACAAAACGAACAAAAAGAGGATAAAATGGATCGAATGTGGTTGAAAACAGAAGGGATTAAAGATGAACGAAAAAAAGAATTGGAAGAGAAAGAGTACCACTTGTTACGAACAAAATGGTAATCAAGAGAACGAGCTAGAGAATTAGAGAAGAACACAAGAGAGGAGAGGATTATCCAAATCAATAGCTACTCTTATTCACCCTCATTACATGTATTTATACACAATACACATATTATCAACTATCTAACTATATGACAATTACAATCTAATCCCTATACTATTTGATACCTAACACATCCACACCGGCCGTGTCTCCCTCACCGGCTCCTGTCACAGGCTGCTTCTCCTCTCCCTACTCCCTCACTGGCTCCAGTCACTGGTACCCTTATTTTAAATCGTTAGTTTTTGTTCAATATTTTGTGTAAATTGTTGTATGAATGGTTTTTTAATAAAGTTCGTAACTTGGACGCTTATCCCAAAATCAATGAGGATTTCTACAGCCGTACGCTTTCCGATGGTTTTGAATAAAGTTTGTAACTTGGACGCTTAGTTTTTAATAAACTAATCAATGTGTGATTAGTTTTAATATATGTTTATGTGATTTAATTGCATTATTGTGAATCTGATGATGTGTGTTGTTGATTTGAAACAAAGTAGTAAGAGGCAGAATTTAGAATTTAGTTAAGTTTTATTTAGTCTTCAAGTGTTCTTGACTGATTCATATGGTTTTTGTGTTTGTGGTTAAAGTACTGTTGAGAGGGATGTATGTGTTTGTGGTGCCTCTTTTGATTGCAGGATTATATCTTCACACAATTACCGAAACAAAGCTTGTAGTTGACACTTCTAGTGGGGAAAAACTACATGTTAATGTAAGCATCATTCATACTTAGTAGATTGCTATTCATTTGAAGTTTTGAACCACCATTGATATGGATCAGTTTTATTGCAGTTTAATATCACATTTCCAGCTGTTTCATGTACTCTATTCAGTTCTGATGCCATGGATATCAGTGGGAAGCAACATCTTGACATTGCATTTTTTTATTAAATGGTCAATAATAATTCTATTGAATGTCGTTCTTGTGCTTATGTTTTTTATGTGTATAAATTTAACGCCAGAGACATGATATAATATCAATATAGAAAAGAATCGACTCAAATGGCAAAGTCATTGAAGAGAGAAAAGAAGGAATTGGTGGCCCTCAGGTTAGTGGAAGTTAATCATCCTATGATTGTGTATATATTAGTTGGTCCTAATTAACTTGTTTATTTCTTTGATTGGTGCAGTTATCAAAGAGAAGGCATCAGTTTTGACATCTTATTTTTGGGGGAAGTCTGAGTTTTTTTAATGAGTTTTGAATAAAACAAATTTTGTTTTCTTCTCATTTTTTTTATGTAGACAGATAAATATTTTGAGTATGTTGGCAAATGTTATTATGAATGGGTAGAGATATATGTGTTTGATGGGATGTCAATTAATATATATGGTTAACTTTAATATGTTGTAGAGTTATTTCAAAGACATGTCGTCGCTATTGCCTTTAGAGGCGACATTATTGAGCAATAGGGACGACTTAAGTCACCTCTATTGCTCAGTTTTCTTGTAGTGTGCCCGCTCCCTCACTGTGAAATCCCTTGCTGCTTGTTTTTATTCAGCAAAAGGTGGTGAGCGCCCTAAATTCATTGGAAATTCAGCCATGTAAATACTAAATGACTTTGTTAGGCTTCTGTGCTTTGAGCATGCTTGCCGAAGTCTCCTATGATGTTTGTAAGGATATAAATTAATTGTATGCATATGGTCTTTTGATCTAGTCCTCCTGCAACTGTTTAGTGGACTAAATTGGCTAGCAGAGTGTGTTTTATAATGGTTAGTAGAAATGATAGTGATATATATATATATATATATATATATATATATATATATAAGGCCAATTCATATATAGTAAATCCAACAACAACAGGAAGATAAAATGCAAAAGCAGCATCAGTTATGCTTTTTTCCATCATTGTTGTGTTGTTTTTTTCCATCATTGTAGCTATAACGTTTTTCGGTCATTATTGGGTGGGGGGTGGATTTGGTTCCATAATCGGGTCAACTTGAGACTTTTCGCCTACACATTGGGATTCCGAAAAAGTTTGAATATCTACCGATGTAGGTGAGATATATGTAAGTTTACTTACTTATTTCTACCACTAAATATACATTATTTGGTAAATAACTAATTTAAGGGGTTTTTCTTTTTTTTTTTTCGCTTAAAGGAAGATCTGATGACTTTGAGAAACTAATATTATGTGGAATCAATGAGAGACAAGTCGATTATTGAGAATATACTTGGATGCAGTTTTGTTCGTTTGCATTGGTGCGGACTTGATCCATTTATTGCTAGTAACACCATGGGTACAAACCAGAATTTAAAGTGTCCTACCTACAACAAACTAGTAGATGTACTCGAAACTCCAGAAGGTAAATGTGTAATTACAAAAAAAAACATTGATTGCGAGTAATATCATGCCTCCTCTACCAAGCACAACATGACAATCTCAAAGTGATACATCGTAGTGGTGAAAATGTTGATGGTGGAAGTAGTTTTTGTATTTTTTTTATAAACATGGTTGTGACTTATGAATAGTTATTGTTTTGTTATTTTAAGCATTTCAGTTTCTATAACTTGTAATTTTGTTGTGGGGTTTGAATGATGATGTTTCAACAGTTACAATTAAGAAAGGGAATTTGGTTACATATGTTTCTTTGTGGCTTTTGTAAATTGTTGTATGCATTTGAAGATTATTATCTACATATGTCATAGTTATTTTCTACACACAAATATATTTTTACCGACACATACATATTTATTTTTTATACATAATAAAATCAGTACCTACAAATCTACTACTTTTACCTACATATAATATTACTTTTATCCACACATATACTTTTGACATGTGTTATCTCCATAGTCCACGTCATTTGCCACATCGGATGCCATGTCAGCTAACATTCACACAAATCATCAGAGTTCTAACCACACATATAAATTAGTTCTACCCACACATATATGTGTAGGTAATGATCTATGTCTACAGTGATGAGTCTACATATCCTCAGACTTAATTTATGTGTAGGTAAAGAAATTTACCAACACATAATAGACTTTTAGCTATACATACTATGTGTGGGTAAATACCCAAATTTCTTGTAGTGTGAACTTGTGTTTTTTAATAAGTTCTTGGGTATTT
Organism: Ambrosia artemisiifolia; assembly: GCA_032199755.1. Classification (NCBI taxonomy): domain Eukaryota; kingdom Viridiplantae; phylum Streptophyta; class Magnoliopsida; order Asterales; family Asteraceae; genus Ambrosia; species Ambrosia artemisiifolia. The sequence goes on from CM063514.1 coordinate 12,207,841, forward strand.
GAGGGGTAACGATTTGTGTTAGCTTAATAAGAGTTTTGTCACCTGTTTTGTCCCTATTTCGCTTCTTATGTTGTGGATTGTTGTTTTTCTTTAGATCAAAATGTTTTACTATATTCAAACCCTAAATTTCTACATGGTATCAGAGCTCTAAGGGCTCTTTCATCATTCTTTTGTCTTGTGTCTTGGGTAGTTTACGATGCCGTTCTTAAATCTAGTTGTTTAGATATGAGTTGTTGTCTGGTTCTTGTTATCTCAGATTTATCTGGTTAGATCTGATTCTTATTTTCTGTCTTACTGATTTATTGGTTTATTATTGGAAGGATTTTGGTGTTTGTGCTGAGATCTTGGCCTTTTCTAGGTGTTTGTTGACTTAGATCTGTAAGTCAGTTGTTTGGATCTGGAAGCTTAGCAACCTGTAAGTTTTCTGGTTTGCTTTTCTTTGTTTGATTGATTATTGTTGCTTGGCTGCTGGAGTACTCTGTAAGTATTCCTATTCTCTATTGTCTGTTTCTTAAGTCTAGAAGTCTTGGCTGGGTTAGGGTGGACCGGCGTTGTGATTTAGTTTTACTTGTCTTCTGTGTTTAGTTTATTGTTGAATTTTGTTCTTGTTCCTGTTTAGTTGATTGTTTTCTTTTGTTTATATTGATTCTATTATATACATAAATTACTAGTTAATAAAGAGCTCATGGGTAAGGATCTGCGTGGGCACCTATGAGTGATGAACCCATGATCTGAACACCTGCACAGTTTCACTCTCTAGGGTTGATTTTTCTGTATTTTGTTAATTTAGTCTTTGGCTAACTTTGTTTGATCTATTCAGTTCTATGTTCTATGTTTCTTTGTGTGTTCAATATGGCTGATGGTGTTGTTGTTATTCCTGGTTGAAGGGGCAGGATACCAATTCCAGCGCTTAGGTGCACCCTACCCTACAAATATTATCTCCATGACATTCCTCCGCGGACCAACAAAACCCAGCGGAGGGAAAATGAGCCAACAATCATGTACGAAGTATAAACTCACAAGCGCCAGCGCATTGTCAGTTCTGGCGATGACCACCCGCGAAAGGATAGCAGCCGCCTGCGCCAGGTTCAGCTCCTCTTGAGCCCCACTTGCTGCACATCTCCCCAGGTGTCAGGCGTCACCTGAGCCTATCTTTCAGAAAAAGATAGCCGCCTGACACCCTCTGTCACCAGGAAGAAAATGAAGCCTCTACAGTCCACCACATTGCGCCACGTGTACCAATGGCAGAGCTCCGCCTTTGACAACCAACCACAAAGCGCCACGTGGACCAATCACAAGGCGTTATTCTTAGCTAGTTTACTTTATTCAACTATGGATCCAAATCCAACCGAGCGGGCTTCTGGAAGGCAGGCCCAACTCCTGGGCCCAAGCCCAGTGCTCGTAAAGTGGGCCGCAAACGTCCAGCCCAAACATTCCCTATGAAAGGGAGGCTTCACCTCCTTTTGAGGGATCAAACAATTCTCCACTCAAACACACACACACACACACACACACACTTGTAATACACTTGTATCTTTGTCTTTATATTTGTAATCGTTCAAGTAATAAAGATATACCTTTTTCAGTGGACGTAGGTCAATGAGACCAAACGACTTATACCTTGTGTGTTACTTATTTATTCGCTCTTTAGCTAATCGGGCCATGGATCTATCATCGTTGTGAGCAAAGGATTAGATCTTGTAGCGAACACGAGTTGCCACCCCCTCACATCGCCCGAGTTATTACTCGTTGTTTCTTCATTGGCGCCATCCGTACCGGCTGAAAACTACATTTTCTAACCCACATCTTTTTAGCTCACTAATGGCAGATCTCAAGCCAGCCGGAACCCCTGGTGCAACCCCATCTACTGCGCTCCAGGGCACAGTAACGGGAGTGCTAAACACTCCGGATGAAGAGACCATACCGCCAGCTCCGCGGGTGCAATCACCACCCCGAGCGGTTACTTGCTCAGATTCATCAGAATCTGACGTAAAACCCTCCGGACCCATTGACCTAGACGAGTGGCTATTCCGCAAACAGTTCAAGAACACCAAAATTTACCGGGGCATGCTGGCCAAGTTATTAGCTGGTAAATCGACCAACCTCGCTTCCCCCTCGGTCAAACAAAGCCGAAAAGGGAATGAAAAAGAAATGCACGATTAAAGTCTCATGGTGGAGGTCGCGGTAGAAATACACGCGATCAAGACCTAGAGGATTCCAAGTCTAAGTCGGATGGTTACCAACCAACTAGTGACTCAGATTACTCAAAGGCCTCTAAGGCCAAGAAGTGCAAGACGTCGCGGACACAGTCCGCCACGTCAAACAAGAAACAGGATGACGACTTGAACAAGCCTTACAGGCCTAAGTCATTCGCCCTCAACTGAAAGTTTTGCCAGCGGATAGCCACCGCTCCCATTGAGAAATAGGCGAAACTCCCCAGCAGCATCGGCAAGTACGATGGCCTGCGTGACCCCACCGATCACTTGCACGATTTTGAATGTGCAAGGACCACAGTCCTTTGGGCCGTCCAGGTCTGGTGCCACTTGTTTGCCCAGACGCTGACCGGCGCAACTAAAGTTTGGTTCGATAACCCCCCGGTGGGAGGAATAGTGGACTTTGATGATCTCATCAAAAATTTCAAGGACCACTTCTCCCACCTCATGCAACATAAGAAGGATAAGTCCTATAACAAAGAAGCCCTGCAGATTGGATGCGATGAAGAACTCACGCACGCGGGCTTCATCTAAGGAGTCCTCAGTGAGGAACTAATGAAGACCCTATCTGGAAAAGACGGAGTACCAGATTCTTGGGAAGAAGTCATCAGGGCTTCAAAAATTTTCGCATCCTCCGAGTGCTCTCTCAAACAACAGCGCGACTTCCGGTAGACTCATAACTCCAACAAAAACAAAGGCAAGCAGTCTGTCTGGTCGCGCATTTCTGGAACATCGGACGAAGGCAAATATTCGTCCGCCAATGATGCCCGCCAAACGATTAACAAAAAGCAATACGAGACCAGAGGGGACACTCCAAGAAAAACACTGATTGGACCCCTCTCACCAAGACACCGTCTCAAGTGCTCAAGACTGAGCAAATTACTTTCAAGGAGCCCAAGGCCCTTGGAAAGCGGAAGAATGTGGATACCACCAAATTTTGTGACTACCACAACGACTATGTCCATCTTACAGACAACTGCTACAGTCTGAAGTTGGAAATAGAAGCCGCTCTCAAGACTGGCCAACTGAGCCACTTGGTGAAAAACGTTCACAGGGGTGGGAGGAGCCACAATCAGGATGACAAACGCGACGAAGGCGGGTGGAAACCCATCCGCAACCTTGAAGCCAATTTCATCCAACGCCCCCTGCGACACCACTATAACATGATCTCTGGGAACGCCAAATGCCAAAGCAAAGGTAAGCGTTCCCGACAAAATGGTGACTCCTGGAAGGAGGCGGCGCCATCCTTCCCAGAGTACCCGGCGGCCCCTCATCCACGACACCGCTCATAATCACCGCCATCGTAGGACATTATCGAACTAGATCAATGTTCCTAGAAGGCGGAAGCAGCAATGATATAATCTACGATCAGTGTTTTCAGCAACTGGACGAGGAAGATAAAGCCTGCCTCGTTCCAGTCAATGAACCAATATCGAGCTTTATTCATGAAGTCATCATGTCACGAGGTATGATATCCTTTCCAGTCACCTGGACTGATGGTACCCTTGAGCGCACAGAAATGTGCGACTTCATGGTCTTACCAGCGATGTCACATCATGACATCCTTTTGGGTAGGGAAGGCTTGACGTGGTTCAACGCGAATGCATCCACACCTGATCAAATGATAGGCTTCCCCACCCGCTCTGGCATCGCATTTATCCATGGCAACAAGGAATGCCACCCAGTCGACATGGCCAAGCCCAAAAAAATCCCAAAAACACAAGTCCACTTGGAGCCGAAAAACTGGCTCTTAACCCTAAATTCCCGGACCAAACGGTGGTCATCGTGTCACACCTCGAGTTTCTCGTCCGGCGGTCGTGAACCCTTAACATCTTTACCACGCAGCGGAATATATACTCCTAGGACTCTTTGAACTCCAAACTCCATTTCTAATACTCTTGGGTTTCCAGTTTAAGATGTTTGCTTATTCCAACCATGCGAATGCCAAAATCTAAACCTGAAAGACATACTTAAAAAGGTCAACATAAAGTTGTTCTTCATAAACCCATTTACTCTTCCAACTTTACCAAACCACCTACTTATCTTCCCATAAAATCGCCCAACCTGAACCACCCTGTTCAATAATGAGATTTCTTCCCCATAAAACAATATATACTTAAAAGTAGAAATGGTAAAACAAAAACGTTCGAGGCCAACATGTTTTTATAGAATAAAAAGAGTTGTCGCGTTTACAAGTTTTAAAGCAATTACACAAATTTCCTAGCTTAAAAGGGCGTATGACTTCCGTATTACTAGAAGAGAACCAAGCAGACTCGCGAAAATCTAACAAGTATAATGTATCCTAAGGCTCCTAATCAAACCATGACTTTGTTCCTGGGGTGACCTCTAGTCCAAGAGGTGCCTTTTGGAGCTTACATTCTATTTCAATGAGTTCCTAAGTTGCTTCTGACCATGAAAAAGGGGGCGTTAACCCAATAGATCTACAATATAAACAACGGCTCTAGCCAAGAGCTAAGTATTAAGGAGTGCTGGGAGTGTGTCAACGTGAAGGGACACTGGTATCACGCTAAACGTTCCCACCGAGGCACCAACCTAAGGCCATTAAGTGTTCTACAGTTCTAGTCTACTCATCATACACGCATGTTAATCTCCCCGTTTGTAAAAATGTCCGAAAACATTTAAACGAAAAAGGGGCCGAGAAACACATACAATCCAATCTATCTTCCTTGATACCAATCTGTACAATCCACCCAAAAGCTTTTGTAATTCTAAACAATATCTCAATCTTTGCTATGCTACGTAATAAACAAGTTTTCATAAAACAAGTATGTCTTCCCCCCGAAAACAATTATAAAACATTAAAAATGGGGTCATGAACTCACCTCAATATCCTTGCTTAGCTAGCTATCAAAGCTTGAATCTTTAACCACTTCTTTGTGTCCTAATCCAACAAAGGTCACCTTAAAATCTAACACAGTAAGCCTAGCCTATCATCTAGCTAGCTAGACCCATATGTACGAATCCGAGTCTAGAAAGTGTTGTAACTCAACGAACCGATCGCGACTTATCTTAATTTATGTGTTAACATACGACATGGTACTCAAGTTGCGCACTTGTTACCATTCATCTGTAACCTACGTTGGACTAGTGCTATGAAACGTATAGGTCATCTCGAGTCATAACTCACCTTGTAAATCGGATAAATATAATTATTTTGTATATTTGTTTTTAGGAAAGTATACTTTGCAAAACATTCTTCCTGAGTCCGTACAACAAACAATATACAGTTTTGAAAACCTTTCGAAAACTCATTATACATGAAGTTTGGCAAAACTATATAAATGTTATTCGGAATTCACTTGTACTTTTTATAAATACTTTTGTTGAAACGTTGTGATATTTTGTATAAAATATATTTGTCTATACTTGGAGAGTTGTAAAAATGCCAATTAATATTGTACTCGTTGTGCGCTAGATTTCTTAAATTTCAGCAGAGTTTCCTCTGTTTTTATACAATCCAGACAACACAAGTTGTCTACAATTTACCCAAAAATCAATTTGCAAACACATGACATTCAATGTATTTATCCGTATTTCCAATGTACGAGACTTTATACCTTTTGACACTTTATGTAAATTATATTTATACAATTATATATATATATATATATATATAGTCCAACGGTTAGTCTAATATACAATATTATCAAATCGTGCTTTAATATACAAATATCACTTATTAAATAATATTGTCGGTTCGTTTCGCGAGTCACAACCATTTCGTATCTATAATTTATAAATACACTTATATATAATAATAATAACAAATCGAGATATTATACCATTTTATATACGCATGCATCTCCATTGTTGAGCAGATCGGACTGAACCCGAACCGAACCAGATCTTACTCGGAACAACTTCTGACCGAGCCCCGATCTCCAAAACTAAACCATCTCCTAAACCATGCACTAGGAACCCACACCTGATCCGAGCACCAAGAACTTACCCGAGCCAGATCTGACCCGAGCACCCATTCGGACCAAAACCCAACCGGAGCATCATCCAGACCCGAACCTGAACTGAAGCCACCACACCCGAGTACCTCCACATCCATCACTCGAACACCGCCACCACTTGAGAACCCACCGGACGCAGCACCACCGCCGTTGCCGCTTCCTTCAACGACCACAGCTACCATCGGCCCTACATGCAGCCCAAAAAACCACCGCCATCATCGAACTTAACAGCCCCTGAACATGAAATATTATCCACAACCCTCTTTCCCTGAACCGGACCCAACAACACCAACCACCATAACCATGGCCGAACCAGACCGGAATCAGACCAGGTCTGGTCTGTCCGACCCGGACCCAACAACACCAACCACCGTCTCCAACTTGGAATTCTAAAGGCTTTCGTCTAATGTCCGCATAACTCTTCTGTCTATCTCTTGCCGCTTATAATCTATTCTGATTCGAAAGATGTTGTCCGTAGTGTCTTGGACCAATTAAGTGTTTATCACCCACCTCTGCCCATCAGAGTGGTGAACGACACTTTCTATTATCCAATGCTTCAAACGGCGTGGCATTGATACTGGAGTGATATTATTATTGTAGGACAACTCAACCAAATGGAAGATGAGTATCCCAACTTCCTCCAAAATCAATCGCGCAAACACGTAACTAATCCTCAAGCGTTTGTATAGTTCTTTCGCTTTGACCATCCGTCTAGGAATGATAAGCGGTGCTCATATCCAATCGTATTCTTAGGGTTTTGTGTAGCGATCCCCAAATCCTTGATACAATTAGCCATCCCGATTAGATGTATTTGATATTGGAACACCATGCCATGATACGAGTTCCTTCAAGTAGATATGAGTCAACTTCTCAATGTGATCAACTCCTTTAATTTGTAAGAAATGTGTGGACTTATTCAATCGACCGACAATCACCCAAGTGGCATCATAACCACTTGATGTCCAGGGAAATTTCATAGCAAAATCCATCGAGACACATTCCTATTTCCATTGAGGGATTTCCGGTTGCAGAACTAATCCTGAAGGCTTTTGAGACTCGGCCTTAACCTTCGTGCAGGTTAAACATCTTCCAACATAAGCCGTTATCTCGCCTTTCATGTTCCTTCAAATCCTTATACATTTTGTCAAAAACCTGGATGTACCGAATATTCTGACTTATGGGCCTCATCCATAACCAATTCACGCATACCACCCCTATACGATATACAAACACGATCCATCAAGTACACTACTTTGTCAGATTTCAGACTCAAATCGCTTATCATCTTGTACAACTATTCGTTCTCCAAATTCTCTTCCTTCAAAGCTTCTTATTGTGCTTCCCTGATTTAAGCTATAAGGCTCGTATGGATTGTCAAACCTAATGTACGAACACGTGATGGTTTAACTTTTTCCTTTCTACTTAAAGCATCGACCACAACATTCGCTTTCCAGAATGATAACGAATTTCACAATCACAATCATTGAGTAACTCAACCCATCTTCGCTGCCTCATATTAAGCTCTTTTTGATCAAAGATATTTCGAAGACTTATATGATCCGTAAAGATCGTACACTAAGTACCATAAAGATAGTGTCTCTACATCTTGACCGCAAAAATCACAGCTCCTATCTCCAAGTCGTGTGTCGTGTAATTCACTTCATGCACCTTTAGTTGTCTGGATGCATAAGCTTGCATCAACACACAACCTAAGCCTTGACGTGAAACATTATAGTACACTACATAACCATCATTTCCATTGGGAGAAGACAGTGTTGGCGTGCTACACAACTTTTGCTTTAAAACCTGAAAGGCTTCCTCTTGCTTTTCAGTCCATTCATACTTACGGTCTTTTTGGGTTAATAGCGTTAAAGGCTACGCTATCTTGGAGAAATTACCAACAAACCGGTGGTAATATCCAGCCAAACCCAAAAAGTGGCGTATCTCTGTGGGAGATTTAGGCACATTCAATTCCTTAATCGTCTATATCTTTGCTGGATCCACTTGCGCATCTTTCTTGTAAATATCAAGACCCAAGAAATGAATTTCTCGCATCCTAAATTCGCACCTTGCGAACTTCACAAGTAACTTCTCGCTTTTCAATAACTCTAGAATAAGTCTCAAGTGTTGTTCATGATCCTTTCTAGTTTGTGAATAAATAAGTATATCGTCGATGTATACTATAACGAACTTGTCTTAATAAGGTTCACAAACCCTATTCATAAGATCCATAAACATTGCCGGTGCGTTCACTAAACCAAACGGCATCACTAGAAACTCATAATGGTCGCATCGCGTCCTAAACGCGATCTTCGGAGTATCCCCTTCACAATCTTCAGCTGAAGATAACTAGATCTAAGGTTAATCTTTGAATAAAAGCTCGATTCTTGTAACTGATTGAATAAATCATCAATTCTAGGCAATGGGTATCGATTTTCTAATAGTAAGTTTGTTCAACTCTTTATAATCAAAACACATCCTAACTGTTCCGTCCTTCAACTTAACAAACAACACTGGTGCTCATCACTTGATCCTTAGGAAGCTAAACTTGGCCTAAAGAGACCTTTTTCCCAACAATTCTTGCAATTGATTAGAAAGCTCTTGCATTTCTGAAGGTGCTAATCGACAAGGGGACTTAGCGACTGATGCGGCACCGAGCACAAGATCTATTCGAAATTCCAACTGTCTTGAATGCGACTAACCAGGAAAATCTTCTGGAAAAACTTCGGGATATTCTCTAACTACAGGAATTTCCTCAATTTTCTTTTCCTCAGCCTTAGTGTTAACAACACAGGCTATAAATGCCGGGTATCCTTCCCGCAAGAACTTTTGCGCCTTCATTACATTAACCAAATGCAATGACATATTCTCAACTCACCGCGTACGATCAAAATCTAATTGTTCGGTACTGGAATACAGAACAATTTCTCATGACATACTACTTCTGCTCGATTCTTAGATAACCAACCCATTCCTTTACGATAGTATGTCAAAAGCCACAAACACTGACGAAGAAAAGTGTAGAACACACTCAAAAGATATAACCAGGTTCTTCAACATGAACTTCGAAAGCTTAATAAACGAGATCATCAAGATCTTAGAATGGTTTAATAAAACCGGAGTCACAATGATATGAACAGGGGAGAGTTGATAATCACGTCCGCAATTAAAAATAATAATCAACAAATAAACAAATAGTCTTTATGCCTTACGTATATACCCTCACGATAGATCTTCTTAGGACGTTCATGTGCCTATAAGCTCGCAATAACATGACGTCAATGTTATCAAAAATTTACCTCATAAGATCACCCTATTAATATCCATCACGAGTTATATCATAAGCACCCATAAATTCACATAACCACACATATATATTTACGTATATAACATTAATCGTGCGTGTCACCTTTCCCGATGTCGTTCCTGATTACATTCTAGCTTGCGCAGTACCACCTTCACGATGAGATGCCTCTCCACGATGTTTCGAATCGAGGTTATCACTGACCACGTAAGCATACTCCGATTCCTAGGGATGCGAAACCGCTGATGCTTCAATCAGTCCGTTAGGCATGCCATGCTATCAACTTGTCCAACTACTTGACACGAGGGTGCGTCCTTGTCACGTCCAAGCTAATGTCGACATTCGTTGGCGATTCATACTATTTTCGAGAAACACATATCTATACTTTACATATACTTACACACAACATATAATCAAGTTGATTGTTCCTCGTAACTATGGAACAATGACTCAGCTAAATTCTATGTGAAGATACAGTTTACTATACGGAGCGATGACTCACCGGTCACTCATAAGATATGCCTAGCCATCACTAGCTATTATACGTTTCTATATACCATTATAGTAAATACTCACTAATAGCATAAGGAAATGTTTCTTATTTCGAAGAAACCTATGCTGAGCTAATGTAATTCCGTACATTAATATCCTTTCACTTATTTGGCAATGGTTGGATTTTTGTTTCCTAGGCATTCGCACTAAACATTACGTCTTCGAAACCTTGGTCCCTTAGCCAAAACAAAACTCTGGTTGAAGCCTAGATGCCCCTACCGACACCTAATTCGCTAAAACCTATGGTTCTGATACTATCGGTAAAAGCCAGAGGTAACTCGTATCGTACTTTGTTCGCTTTGCCCGCCCAACAGTATTGAACTGTGATCAGGCTCACGATTTTTCATTGGTCTCATCCCCGAAGGACTGACCAACACGCGTACGATAGCGAAGGTATCCCACCTCTTACAAGGAAGTGTTTGTTCCCCTTCTCAATCGATGTGGGACCTTACAATCCATTCCCCTTAGGGAACCCAATGTTCTCGAGGGAACGACCGACACACCGATCCGAGACCAGGCTCTGATACCAAACTGTCACACCCCGAATTTCCCGTTCGGCGGTCGTGAACCCTTAACATCTTTACCACGTAGCGGACTATATACTTCTAAGACTCTTTGAACTCGAACGCCATTTCTAATACTCTTGGGTTTCCAGTTCGAAGATGTTTGCTTATTCCAACCATGCCATTGCCAAAATCTAAACCTGAAAGACATACTTAAAAAGGTCAGCATAAAGTTGGTGAGTTCATGGTTTTATGTTTGTTCTTCATAAACCCATTTACTCTTCCGACTTTACCAAACCGCCTACTTATCTTCCCATAAAATCGCCCACCCTGAACCACCCTATTGAATAATGAGATTTCTTCGCCATAAAACAATCATCATCATCATCATACTCGGTTAATCCCACCTATAGCAAAGCTAAGGTAGGGTCTGAGGAGGGTAAGATGTAGACAGCCTTACCTCTACCCCTAAGAATAGAGAGGCTGCTTCCAGTGAGACACCCGGCTCGATGTGGTTTGGTATCAAGCCTTGGACATAAGGCACAGAACACTTAGCAATCGGGACAAACCCGATCGGTGCATGTACCCCTTTGTCTTTTGGCTATCAACGCCACCACATGATGCATGATTAACCGTCCGTCATTTTTAACGTTATTTTCGCGAAATTAGTAAAATAACGTTAAAACTAGTGCAACTTTACTTTTGCCCCCCGAGGGCCACACATATATACATTATATGCGCACACCGTAAGTGGGGCGTACTTCCCCATAAAACAATATATACTTAAAAGCGGAAATGGTAAAACAAAAACGTTCGACACCAACATGTTTTTATAGAATAAAAACAGTTGTCTCATTTACAAGTTTTAAAGCAATTACACAAATTTCCTAGCTTAAAAGGGCGTATGATTTCCGTATTACTAGAAGAGAACCAAGCAGACTCGCGAAAATCTAACAAGTATGATGTATCCTAAGGCTCCTAATAAAACCATGACTTTGTTCCCGTGGTGACATCTAGTCCAAGAGGTGCCTTTTGGAGCTTACATTCTTTTTCAATAAGGTCTTAAGTTCCGTCTGACCATGAAAAATGGGGCGTCAACCCGATAGATCTACAATATAAACAACGGCTCTAGCCAAGAGCTAATGATTAAGAAGTGCTGGGAGTGTGTCAACCTGAAGGGACACTGGTGTCACGGTAAACATTCCCACCGAGGCACCGACCTAAGGCCATAAAGTGTTCTACAATTCTAGTCTACTCATCATACACGCATCCTAATCTCCCCGATTGTAAAAACGTCCTAAAATATTTAAACGAAAAAAGGCCCGAGAAACACATACAATCCACCAAAAAGCATTTGTAATTCTAAACAATATCTCAATCTTTGCTATGCTACGTAATAAATAAGTTTTCATAAAACAAGTATGTCTTCCCCCCGAAAACAGTTATAAAACAGTAAAAATGGGGTCATGAACTCACCTTAATATCCTTGCTTAGCTAGCAATCAAAGCTTGAATCTTTAACTACTTCTTTGTGTCCTAATCCAACAAAGGACACCTTAAAATCTAACACTCTAAGCCTAGCCTATCATCCAGCTACCTAGACTCGTATGTACGAATCCGAGTCTTGAAAGTGTTGTAACTCAATGAACCGATTGCGACTTATCTTAATTTATGTGTTAACATACGACATAGTACTCAAGTTGCTCACTTGTTACCATTCGTGTGTAACCTACGTTGGACTAGTGCTACGAAACGTATAGCTTATCTCGAGTCACAACTCACCTTGTAAATCGGATAAATAAAATTGTTTTGTATATTTGTTTTTAGGAAAGTATACTTTGCAAAATATTATTCTTGAGTCCGTACAACAAGCATTATATACTTGTGAAAACCTTTCGAAAACTCGTTATACATGACGTTTGGCAAAACTATATATATATATATACATATGTTTTGAAAATGTTATTCGGAATTCACTTGTACTTATTATAAATACTTTTGTTGAAATGTTGTGATATTTTGTATAAAATATATTTGTCTATACTTGGATAGTTGTAAAAACGCCAATTAATATTGTACTCATTGTGCGCTAGATTTTATAAAATTTCGGCAGAGTTTCCTCTATTTTTATACAATCCAGACAACACAAGTTGTCTACAATTTACCCAAAAATCAATTTACAAACACATGACATTCAATATATTTATCCGTATTTTCAATGGACGAGACTTTATATTTTTCGACACTTTATGTAATTTATACTTATACAATTATATATATATATATATATATATATATATATATATATCATAATTTATATATATATATATATAATATAGTCCAACGGTTAGTCCAATATACAGTATTATCAAATCGTGCTTTAATATACAAATATCACTTATTAAATAATATTGTCGGTTCGTTTCACGAGTCACAACCATTTCGTATCTATAATTTATATATACACTTATATATAATAATAAAAACAAATCAAGATATTATACCATATTATATACGCATGCATCTCCATTGTTGACCAGATCGGACCGAACCCGAATCAAACTAGATCTTACTCGGAACAACTTCTGACCGAGCCCCAATCTCGAAAAGTAAACCATCTCCTATACCTTGCACCCGGAACCCAGACATGATCCGAGCACCAAGAACTGACCCGATAGCTTTCGTTATTTAATAAATATCATTATTTATGATAAATAATTTTTCCGAAAGCATAAATGCGGTTAAAAACACGCATTTCGATGTTCGGTTTTCCTATCGGTTACTTCCTGCGTTCTCTAAATGTAATACCCCGTTCATAGGGCCCAAAATTTTTCGCGTCTAAAAGTATTATAACAAATAAACGGACAATAAAATAATTAATATGCGTTAGGTGATCAGACCAATACGCGTTACGAACCCAAACCCGACTCGGTTGAACTTGGTGTGTCATCAAGAGGGACACATGTCACCGTCTTGGAGGGACATGTGCCCCTCCCCTTTTTACACCGGTCACCATGGTTTTTAAACCCGGACCGGACCGGCCGGTTTGACCGGTCGGACCGGGATCCGGAGGGTAGAGCGGGCCGAGTCACACCATCAGACCGCTATTGCACAGGGCCGGAGGTCGGACCGGGGGCCGGGAGGTCGGACCGGAACCGCTATGTAGTTTGAACCGGACCGGGATTTTTTTTCATAAAAAATATTGAACAACCCTACTTTACCTTTACCAAACCCTCTGTTTCCTCAATGGCCAAACCATAGAGCATTTCAGCAACGATTTCTTCTTGTTGTTAGTTTGAACCTTCATGTTAGAAGCATAGAGCTTTTGAAATAAAAGAAATGACCGAAGAATAAATGACCAGATTATTTTCTTGGCAGCCGTGGGTTGGTATTGCTGTGAAACCAAAGAAGTTGTGAAGAAGACAAGAAATAAAGAAAAAATGGCTGTTTATGTTTTTTAACCTTGGGTTTTGAGGTATGTGTATGGAAACTTTATCAATAATAATGTCATGGGTATTGGAACTTTAAGAATCATTCTATTATATTAAATTTTCTTTTATCATTTTTCATTCATATTTTTTACCTCATGATTTTGTAATTTAGATTTTTTTATTTTATTTGTTTCTTTCTTAATATACTAAACCAATAAAGAATTAAATTATAACATGGAATTGTTGGTAAAATGATGGATTCTATCAAATACATAAATGTATATATTATAATATCATCCGGTTCTAAAACCGGTCCGACCGGTCGGACCGGTCCAACCAGTGGACCAGTAAGCAGACCGGTTTGACGTCCGGTCCGGTTATAAAAACATTGCCGGTCACTTAATCCCTTTCACCTTATCTTTTCTAACACAACTCATACATCCCTTCCCTTAGTATTATTATTATCCAGACAATAGAGAGAGAGAGTGAGAGAGAGAGAGAGAGAGACGCCTAGAGAGAGAGGAAAAGGAGAAACATGGAGGAGATGATCGGAGGGTATCCGGCGGAACACGGCGGAGTGGTCGTCGGCGGCGGCAGGGCTGCTGCCAAACAATAACACAACCCTCACCCCTCCATACCAATTGCACCAGTGAGAAAGAAAGGCTTAGAGAGAGAACTGTAGAGAGAGAAAAGGAACCGGTGGGTTCCGACCACCGTGTAGAGAGGAACTGGCCGGAGCATCGGGATCAGAAGCGAAGGCGATAACAGTGATGACGGCGCTAAGGATCCAAGGGGATTTCAGGTAACATTGACTATGGTTTCGAGTACAGATTCCGATTGAGAGGTTAAGGGTAATAATTGATAATATTCATGGGTCTTTGACAGAATTAAAGTGACTATTAATGGTTGTAGGTGATAACATAGGTTCAGGATATGATGTTAAGAATTAAACGATGGTCCGAGTTCTGATTAGGAGTCCGATTTGGGAATCTTGATGACGGAGACGGCTCAATCAGTGGAGTTACATGGGTGTTCGAATGGATGGATAACAATGGAGGTATTAGCATAAAAGGATGGTTACAAGATGAGCAGTAGTTATGGTCAAGTTGGGTTCATTAACCATCTGGTCAACACATTCCACAAAGAAGTCAACACAGTCAACATACACAGAAGGTTATGAATGGTTAACATGAGTTGGCTACACAAGGAGAAGGTATAAACAACAACTTAGTTATCTATTTATAAGTATAATTAATATTAATCGCGTGAGCACGTGTGGGACTTGGACAAACACTTGGGACTCGACCCGATAAACAAAGTTAGATGAGTAATGAACTTATATAAAGTATACGAACCAACAAAATTATAAAAGCGTATTTTAATAACCCGACACTATAAGGATAGTTTTATTAGATGATTGAATCGTAGGATTGACGGCTAAGTCATTGAACCATGGGACACATTACTCGGACATGAGAAGTAAGGGATGACATGGACGTTATATTAGATTGAGACATTGGATTAAAAGAAGAGCATATAAGACATTCCACTTAACACGAATCATTTGACGAAGTAGATATTCACATGGATGATTGTAAATGATATAGGCCACCGTTAGGACATTGGATATTAATACCGAGACATATGGCTGATATAATGATGATTCATACATAGGAACACGAAAACATAATATAGAACATTGGGCTTAGATAAATATACACTAATGTACCAACACTTAAGAACTTGCAAGATTATATAAGTTCCACGACATAAAAAATGAGATATCGAGACTTTATTTATGACTTGAGTAATATATACAAAAAAAGACATAGGATAGCGGACTTGACACACAGAACTTTGGATCAGAGATTGTATAATTTGATTGATATCAGACCATAATAACTAACGGTCCTAACTCTTAAGTCGTCCACACGTGTAACCGCGATGTTCGGTTGCACCCACTGATGTTGGTGATTACCATAGGACCTTGTATAATAAGGATACATGGAATCTCGACTTGGGATGCTATGTGACCGGGTGAAACACTGCTAAGGTGAGTTCCGTGTACCATTCCCCTTTTTGTGTTTTATAAACGTTTTGGGGTGAATACATGCTTGTGTGTGTGACTGAACTGTTTTGATGTGACAAGATACTTGCTGCAAGATAACCATATTGACACTCATTAACCCTAAGGGTTGGGCCACTTAATATGTGGGTAGTACTACTTGGGGAAACTCCCACATACAGTGGATCATGAAGCCCGGAAAACCCTCCACTGAGGTCCACGGGACCGTTGTGACATATATTTTGCCAGGGGAATCCATAATGGCAGAAGATGGATTCAGTGTATAGGTTTGAGGGGTCGCTTGTACATCACCGTGTCCTGTGTTGTGTAAACTTGGAAACTTGTTTGTGAAATGATAAACTGTTTTGGATCCACTTAACTATTACACGGACTCATCAGCATATTTGCTGACCCAACTCTTTTTAAGCATGTGTTCAGGTACTGCATTTGGATAATCATGAAGACGAGGTATATGCTCGCTTGTGTGGAATAGCGATTATCGTGATAGAAGATTCAAACTATAAGCGTTGTGGAATAGAGCTTCTAGAGTTATGTACGTGTAGAGATCGGATTGATTAGTGGATAACAACCCGCCAGCTGCTTCGACGACCGACACGATTCGTCCCTGCATTAGTTATTAGTTAATTTATTTAAGTTGTGTATTTATATTTTGGATTAGAACTTGTATTAAACAATAAATATTAGTCATCGTTGCTACCGTTGTGCAAGTCTGTTACCAAACTGTTATTTCGTCCAGCCCCTCCTGGTCGGGTTGTTACACTAAAACGCATCGTTTTAATCCGTTCTTCAAGGCGATTCCACATCCGATTGCTTTAACAACAATTACGTGCCATATTTACATGCAATAACTCTGTGTTTGTCCATTCTGACGAATTCTTATTGATGTCAGTTGTTGGCGTTTAAATGCGCCATGTGTGATCAGGACATCGTCGGACTCACAACAACTTAACTCAATCATAATCAACTTAAAGTATGCTAATCATATAGGAAACGTGATCAGGATTCCAATCAAAGGTTGACCAAAATTTACCGGTTGTCACACATCAGCCATGAAATATCTTACACCATAAGGGCGCATCTAAACCAACTCCTCGTCAAAAACATTGACGTCTTCGCCTGGCAACCATCTGATATGGTCGGTGTTCCGAGAGAAGTCGCGGAACATAAACTCAACACATATAGACCAGTGGGACCAGTCTTACAGAAGAAGCGCAACATGGGGCCAGAGAAAACAAAGGCCATGAACAAACAAGTCAACGAGCTTCTCAACGCAGGCATCATCTGCCCAATCCGCTACCAAACCTGGGTTTCCAACCTAGTCATGGTAGGAAAAGTAACCGGCGGATGGCGCATGTGCGTCGACTACAAAGACTTGAACAGAGCCTGTCCAAAGGATTGCTATCCTTTGTGAGAAATGACCTCAAGGTGGGCTCCTTACCGCCTTATCGCTTCAAATGCTTCTTGAACGCATACAAGGGCTTCTACCAAATCCAAATGGCAAAGGAGGACGAAGATAAAACAGCCTTCCACACAGACATGGGCACCTTCTGTTACACAAAAATTCCGTTTGGTCAGAAAAATGCGGGACCTACCTATCAGCGCCTAATGGACAGCACATTCATTGACGAGATAGGCATACACTTGGAAGTTTACGTCGACGATATCGTCATCAAAAGCAAGGAGGAAGAACACATGCTGGTAGATATTGAAATGACATTTGATCATTTGCGCAAGGTGCGCATGAACCTTAACCCCAGCAAGTGCTCCTTTGGCATGGACGAAGGCAAATTCCTAGGCGTCATTGTGACGCGCGATGGATTCCGCGCCAACCCAGACAAAATAATGGCAATCGAAAGTATGCCTTTTCCACATCCATTAAGGAAGTGCAAACACTCATGGGCCGCCTAGTCACCTTCAACCACTTCCTTTCCAATTATGCATCTAGATCTTTTCTATTTGTAGATACTTTAAAGAAGAGTTAATAGCCAAAATCATCCCTGAGGTTTGGGCACTTTTGCCACTTCAGTCCAAAACCCAAACCTTTTAAATCTGGGTCCGTAGACTTTACATTTTTTGCCACATTCGTCACTGACACTAAACCCAGTTAATTTTAGACGTTAAGTTGGGGGTATTTCTAACTTTTTGCCTACCCTTTTATTTTTTTTAATATTTTTACTTAATAAGTGGGACCCACCTCCCCCACCTTCTTCTACTCTAAACCTACCACCATCACACACCACCATTACCACCACCACCACCATCACCACCACCACCACCATAGCCTCCAACCTTCATCCCTGACACTTTTCCCTTGATCATAAGACTCATGAAATGCTTAAATGAATTATCTGAACACCCCTTTGGGTTAATTCAGAAATACAATCATCTTTGTCACTCTTAAGTTAATCAGTTCATATCATTTAAGAGTTGAAAAGATGCTCGTTTGACCTCAAAAGTCAAAATTCAGAAATACATCATCGATACTATCTCTCTAACCACCCCCTCTCTCTCTATTCGGTTATGATAACAGAGAACCAAATCCAGTTATCTATGATGATAATATCAAGATGAAGGACGATGATTGGTGTTAATCGGGTATAAAAGAGATTAAGGAGGAGGGAAGGATGGTTCGCTGGAGAGGAAGGGTTCACCGGAGAGAGTGGCGGCGGCGGCGGCTGGTGCTGGTTGTACAGTTGGGCTCTCAATCAGAACACACCGAAGTGTTTGTATGTGCTTGTGGGTTTCTGTAGAGAAGGAGATAAGAGATAAGGGTTTTTATAGGATATTCCAAATTGAGAGTGTTTGGGAACGAGTATAGGAGCAGGCAAGGAGGGTGTTTGGCTGCAGGAATAGAGCTGTACAAAGAGTGTTTGGTGATAAGCTTATAGTAGATTAAGGGCGTTTGGCTGTGATATGTTTAAAAAGTCAAAAATGCCCCCAGATTTAACGAGATAAGTTAACTGGGTTAGTGTCAGGGACGAATGTGGCAAACAGTGTAAAGTCTACGGACCCAGATTTAAAAGGTTTGGGTTTTGGACTGAAGTGGCAAAAGTGCCCAAACCTTCGGGACGATTTTGGCTATTAACTCCTTTAAATAATTGTCTAAAAAAAGTAATTTCCGCTGGACCCTGAGGCGGAAAAAGCTTTCCAAGAAATGAAACAGTGTCTTATAAATTTACCTAGTCTCACTGCGCCTTTACCCAAGGAACCACTTACGCTATACCTCTCCGTCACGGAAAGGGAAATTAGCGCGGTGCTCCTTGTTGACCGCAACGGAGTTGAGACACCCATTTACTATATCAGCGCACTCTGCTAGATGCGGAAACTAGGTACTCTACAATGGAAAAAATGGTTCTAGCACTAATTCATGCCTCGCGCAGACTGCGCAGGTATTTCCATGGACACCCGATCAACGTCCTAATTGATTACGGAATCAATGATATACTTCGAGAACCAGAAATATCGGGCCACTTAGAAAAATCGGCAATCGAAACTGGTGAACACACCATCAATTACAAACCAAGACCCGCCATAAATGGCAAGTACTTGGTGACTTTGTAACGGAAATACCGGCGAAAAAAGTCCAAGACTGCTTGGCAAAGCAAGAGCCCGCGCGACCCACAAACAAAATTGCAAAATGGACCATATACACCACGGGGCCTCAAACAGGGATAGGGCAGGTGCGGGATTACGTCCCTTTAGTCCAAACAACAAGGAATACACATATGCCATCCGCCATCCGCCTAGCCTTCCCAGCAACCAATAACGAAGCGGAATACTAGGCGCTATTAGCAAGCTTCCGCATTGCGGAAAAAATGGGTGCCTCCCACCTAGAAGGGCATATGGATTCAATGCTCACAGTAGGACACATCAATGGAACATATGATGCACGCGATGCCACCATGGCACTCTACCTTCAACAGGCCAAGTTACTCATGCGCAGGTTTATCTCTTGTACCATTGTTCATATCAATAGAAGCGAGAAAAAACCTGCCGATGCACTGAGCAAGATGGCCTCAACGGTTTTTGAACACATGGGCAAAGACATTCGTGTAGTATTACAAGAAAAACCATCCGTTCCGCTATGACAAGTAAATGTCATCCAAATAGGCAACACATCCTGGATGACACCGATCAAAGCCTATCTGGCTTCCGGAACCCTGCCTGAGAACAAATCGGAGGCCCAAAAAACCCAACACAGGGCTTTACATTATCAGCTTACCGACGGTGTTCTCTATCGCCGATCTTACCTAGGCCGCTATTCCGCTGTGTTGACTCCACGGATGCCTCCTTCAACATTCGAGATATTCATGAGGGCATCTGTAGCTTACACGTGGGGCCCAGAATGGTGGTCGCCAAGTTGATGAATACAGGGTATTACTGGCTGGGAATGCACCCTGACGCGGTGGCAGAGCTGCGCAAATGCGACTCCTATCAACGCCATGCGCCAAATACCCTGTGCCCAAAAAATGACCTGGTACCTGTAACATCGGCATGGCCAATTCAGAAATGGGTAATATACCTTGTTGGGCCATTCCCTACAGCACCAGGAAACGTCAAATTCCTAATTGTTTCCATCGACTACTTTACCAAATGGATTGAGGCGAAACCCTAGCAAAGATAGATGAGGCGCACGTCAAGAAATTCATCCTTACATACCAACTTGTGAGTGACAAGGACACCCAATTCACAGATCAACATTTGTAAGAATGGCTGGCGCAAATGAGAGTTCAACAAATTTTCACATCTGTCGCGCACCCACAAGGAAACGGACAATTCGAAAGAGCAAACAGAAGCATAATCGAAGGCATAAAAGCGCGGCTTGGAACCAAAAGAACTGGCTGGGTGGATGAGGTTCCACATGTTCTGTGGGACAATCGCACCCTCACCAAAACAAGCAATGGCGAAACTCCGTTTAGCCTTACCTATGGTTCCGAAGACGTCATGCCCACTGAAATAGGCTCCCCGTCTACACGAGTACTCATGGCAGAAAAAGGAGTAAATGACCAAGAGCTCCGCTTAAACCTAGACTTACTAGAAGAACGATGGGAAATCGTCGTAATCAAAGAAGCTAGGTATAAGAATAAGTTGGAGCGCTATTATGTTAGGTCTGCTGACCTGGAGAAGAATAGATGATTGAAAGCCAAAACATTCTACACTTCTGATTATTAATAAAACAATAATTAATACAAGAATCCTCCCAAAAGACTGTTGGAGCTAACTGCTGTTCTCCAAACAACTGATTGATTCCATGTGCTGATGAAGAAACCACCGATGATCAAAGAACTGATCAAAAAACAAGATAAAGTGCTGATGAAGACACAAGGTCTTTTGGATCCAACAACACTTAGGCTCCAACAGATGTTTTGAGTCAACAGATGTTTAGTCTTCAGTGTTTAGATATCATAGGTTTAGGAAATGTAACAGTCCTTGTATCAGCAGATGTCTTATGTTGTTATGTTAGTTAGCTGTCACTGTCTTAGGTGATGTCAGCTTAGGTCATCAGAGCTTTCGTCTGTCTATAAATAGAACAGTGCCTGTACTGTTCTATTCATCACTTCAACATTCTCTTACCAAACAAAGTTAGTGAGTGATCAGGCTCAACAAAACACTGGGTGTTGGAAGTCGGTTGTCTTCGGACCACATGTTCCGATGATGCCGAGTACCGAAGATCCCAAGGTTCAAGTACCTAAAAGTGTTGAAAACCACTCCGAGCAAGATTTTCAGAAAATTGAGTTAGATGCTAAGGCTTTCAGTATTGTAGCCATGGCTCTACCAAATGATATCTATGCTGGGCTGTTACACTGTATCAATACAAATGAGTTGTGGGATGCTTTAAAAGAACAATTCGGTGGGACTGAGGATGTTACTGAAAACAACCAAGAAATATTGAATCAACAATATGAAAGATTCAGCCATGTGAAGGGAGAGTCATTAACTCAACAATTTGAGAGGTTTAATCGCTTAATTTATGAACTAAAACTGGTGGGTCTAACTTACCCAAAATCAACATTGAACCAGGTTTCTTAGATCATTACCAGATAAATGGGACACTATTGCAATTGTAATGAAAAACTCAATTGGATTTAAGGACTTATCTCTGACCCAGCTTCATGGTAAGCTCTTGACTTATGAGAGAGAGCTTAACCAGAAAAAGAAGCTTCAGGATTCTGGAAAAGTGTCTAATGATTATGTGTTTGGTAATACAACACTTTTGGGTCATGATGAGGTGCCTGGTAGTAGTAAGGATCGGGGTTATGATCATTATTTGACATAACTACTGGTTTTAACACTGATTCTTATTTACCCAACTATGCTTTTGCATAAAGTTGTGATATTCAGTCATCTGACAACACATCCTTTGAGTATAATGACCTTCAGTACTTTGACCCTGTGGACTTAGAATAAATGGACATTTTGCATCAACTGGCTCTGCTCAGTATTAGAACTAATAATTTATATAAGAAAACTGGCAGAAGGTATCCAGGATTACAAGGTGGGTCAAAAGTGGGGTTGGATAAATCTAAGATTAAGTGTTACAAATGTCATAGAATGGGTCATTTTGCTAGGGAATGTAGGAGTCAAAATGGTACACATATGATTACCTATCCAAACCAAAGGCCTCAGACAAACACTTATCAGTTTTCCCAAAATACCCCAGGACCAAATGTGCAAAACACTGCTCACTTTGCATAGTCCTCATCGATTGTTCCTGTGCACTATTATGTCCAAACCACTGTTCCCCAGATTCACTATGTTCAAACCCCTGTTGCTCAGGCACAAATGCCAATAGCTGCTACTCCACCCTCTGCTCCTGCAGAGACCAGTCAATAAAACCAACAGAGCTTTTTCACCCAAGGGTTTGTTGATTGGAGCAACTTACCAGATGAGTTAACAGATGAAAACATTGCTCTAGTTGCCAAATCTGAAAATGAACCAAGAAATTTCTGCTTCACGGTACTTAAAACAATTGTTGAGGAGGTTGAATATGAGGAAGTGGTGTTTAAGTCTGAAAATGTGACTAATGATGTTGTTGATACAATTGTTTCAGTTGAAGAATCTTAAGCTGAGGTTGTGAATCTCTTAGACCCATGGGGTGAAGATGATTGTGAGTGTAAGTGTAATTGTGCCTTGATGGCTGCTGCTAAGGTATCACCTCAAATCTTAAATGATTTATGTTCAGACAAATGTGTAATAGCTTTTGCTAACATTAAAGAGGTGAATGAAAAATTTAGAAAGAAAATTTTAGAGGATGAAATTCAGTTTGAAAAACTCACAAAAGAGTTAAAATCAAAACTAACTGAAAAAGAACCTGAAATCAGCAGTTTAAAACATGAAGCACGTATAACCAAGGACCAGCTCTAAACTATGATAATAAAGTATCTAATAAAGTATCAGAGTTGTAAACAGGAGCTTGAATCCACCCAATTTGAATGTGAGAAATGGGTGGAATCATCCAAAGGTTTCGAAATGAAAGTCAACCAACAAACTAAAAGTCATGTGAAATTTGGCTTTGGTTTCAATGAAACCACTAATCAAGTTTCTCAAAACACTGACAAAAAGGAACCACAGTTGGTTGAAGTCATTCCAACAAATTCAAAAGGTCAGGAAATTGAAGTCACTGAACCTAATGGTAAGAAAATTGTTCTTGAAAAACTTGAAGGTTCCTCATCATTTGCTAAAATTGAAAAATATCAGTTTAAACCAACTTGGTCAGATGAGTGTGATGTTCTTGAAAATTTCCAACCAATGAATTTTAAAACTCCTGCTGGTAAAAAGGCACAACAGGTTAAAATTATTCCCTTGAAAGATCTTCCAACAGATGTTCAAACATCTGTTGAAAAGAAGAAGGAAAAGGGGAAACCAAAAGAGAACTTGTTTTGTGATTTATGTGAAAAGAAGAATCATGTTACTAAAAACTGTTTTCTTCTAAAAGCATATGATTTCAACAAAGGAACAAGTGTGTGTGATTCTAAACCAATTTGCTTAATATGTGGTAAAAAGAATCATAAAACCAAAGAGTTTCTTTATCTCAAAAATTTTGATGTCAAAATACAAGAGTATGCTAAAACTCAAGTGAGTCAAGTGGTTAGTACTTCAAAAGGAAAACCCAAACAGACCTTTACACTAGTCCAAACATCTGTTGTCAAAAATCTGAATGAGAACTTTGTTCCTAGAGATGTTCAAGTAACAGATGCTCCACCCGCTAACAAGTTTCCAAGAGGACATTGACAACCACCTTGACATCGTTTGCCACATGTTTATGAAGAGCCTAAAAGGCCTTCAAAACCAAGAGTGAACATGCATCCTCATGGTTATCAATATCTAACAGGAAATGGTCAAACATCTGTTGCACCAAGTGTTGACATACAAACACTGGTAAATGGTCAACAACAGCTATTGAACTTGGTTCAAAAACTAGTTCAAACCACTGATCATTGTCCTAAACTTGAGGCTGAAAAGTCTGAGAACCCATCCAAAGCTAATTTGGCTTTGGACACTCACCAAAACTAATTATGTACTAATGTTCAGGGAGCTTCTGCTTGCTTAGATAGTTTATGGTATGTAGATAGTGGAGGCTCCAGGCACATGACTGGATGTAGAGCCCTTCTTTTGGACTTTCTTGCTCATGGAGGGGGTGATATATCCTTTGGTAATGATTCAAAAGGTAAAGTGTTGGGTTCAAGGACTGTTCAGGCTGGGAGACTCAAGTTTGAAAATGTTAATCTAATAGATAATCTTAAATTTAATCTTCTTAGTGTTTCACAAATGAGTGACAAAGGTTATGGGTCATTCTTCACTAAGAAGACATGTAAGATTATTGGACCAGAAGTGGTTGAAAAGATTAACACCATCATTGCTAAGAGCAAAGCACAACTTGTTGCTCATAGGAGTGGCAATGTGTATGTGGTTGATATGTTGAAGGATAACCCTATGGCAAATGTCTGTCTGTTTTCTGCTTCCTCAACTAAAGAGATAGAATTGTGGCATAGGAGATTGGGTCATACCAACCTTCAAACTATCAACTCACTCTCAAAACAAAACCTTGTAAGAGGTCTACCACCAAAAGAATTTAAATGTGATGAGCATTGTTTCCTGTCTAAAAGGTAAACAATATAAAAGCTCTTAAAAATCCATTGATGAGTCCAAAATAAGTCAATGTCTTCATTTGTTGCACATGGATTTGTTTGGCCTAGTGAAAATCATGAGTTTTAAGTAAAAAGAGATTTTGCCTTGTTATTGTTGATGAATTTTTCTAGGTTTACATGGACTTACTTTGTACACTCTAAGGATGAGACTACAGGTATCTTGAAGGACTTTGTCACCAAAGTTGAAAAACAACATGACTTGCCAGTAAAAGCCTTTAGAAGTGACAATGGAACAGAGTTCAAAAATAAGGAGTTCGATGATTTCTGTGTGTCAAAAGGGATTGTAAGGCAGTACAGCATTCCAAGAACACCAGAACAAAATGGGGTGGTTGAAAGGAAAAATAGAACTCTCATTGAGGCTGTAAGAACAATGTTGGAAAATTCTGGTTTACCCCTGTCCTTTTGGGCAGAAGCTGTAAACACTGCTTGCTATGTTCAAAACAGAGTTTTAATCAACCCTAGACATCAAAAGACTGCTTATGAAATCTTGTTCAAAATCCAACCACTGATATCATTTTTCAAAATCTTTGGCTGCCCATGTTTCATTTTAAACCTCAAAGATTCCATTTCAAAATTTGCAGCCAAAGTAGATTGTGTATATTTTCTGTGATATTCTTCTACTGCCAAGGCCTGTAAAGTGTTTAACTTAAGGACTAGGACAATAGAGGAAACTCTGAATGTAAAGTTTAATGGACTTTCATCCTTAAAAATCCCAGCAAATCCTGCAGAACTGTTTGATTTAGATAAATTCAAATTTGAAGATATCACGGTTAAAACTGACAATGCAGGTACACCACAGTCTCCACAACAAGATTACAGATATGACATTGTGAGTCAACCACTGTTGGCTAGTCTTACCCACAAACCACTGCCTCATCAAGTTCAACCACTGTTCAGTCATCTGCTGACAAAAGTCCACTCTCAGTTGACAAATGTCAATCCACCTATACACCACTTGGGCCTATTCCCCCGCTTCCATTCCAAACCTCTGTTGGCACTACAGAAGTGCAAACAAATGTTACAACAGCAGATGCCACAAACCTCTGTCCCTCACCTCAAAATGCCATAGCTCCATACAAAGGAGATCTAATCTTCCTTAGAGCTCATCTAGCAGACCAAATCATTGGAAACATCAAGGAAGGGGTGCTCACAAGAAGTCAATCCTCAAACATTTATCTTTTTGCAGGCTTTTTATCTCTCACACAACCTGTCAAGTACCAAGAGGCACTGAAAGACAATAGTTGGGTAGAAGCCATGCAAGAAGAGCTCCTTTAGTTCAAAAGACAACAAGTATGGGAACTTGTACCATTGCCAAAGGATGTATGTCCAATTGGCACAAAATGGGTCTTCAAGAACAAAACATATGAAAGGGGTATTGTTTTCAAGAATAAAGGCAGGCTTGTGGTTTAAGGTTTCAGACAAGAAGAAGGAATAGATTATGATGAAACATTTGCTCCTGTAGCTAGGTTTGAAGCCATCAGACTTTTTCTAGCCTTTGCTGTCAAACCACAACATCAAGGTGTATCAGATGGATATCAAATGTGCATTCCTTGATGGCAAAATTCAGGAGGAAGTCTATGTATGTCAAGAACCTGGTTTTGAAGACACATTCCATCCTGATCATGTCTACAAGCTCAACAAAGCTTTGTATGGCTTGAAACAAGCACCAAGGGCCTGGTATGAAACTCTTTCCACTTTTCTCTTACCCATTGGTTTCACAAGAGGAAAAATTGATAAAACTTTATTTCTTACATGGAAAGGAAAAGATTTAATGATTGTCCAAATATATGTGGATGACATCATTTTTGGATCCACATGTAACAAAATGTGTGAAGAGTTTAGAAAACGCATGACAGCAGAGTTTGAGATGAGTGCCATGGGTGAACTTCAATGCTTTCTTGGTCTCCAAGTAAAGCAATTGCAAAATGGAACTATTATTCATCAAAATAAGTATGTTAAAAACCTACTTGCAAAATTTGACATGAATGATTGTAAACCATGTAGTACACCCGTGAGTACCACTAAGTTACTCACTGTTGATGGTAAAGATGAACTGGTTGAATAGTGGGTCTTTATTGTACTTAACTGCATCTAGGCCAGACATTATGTTTGCCACTTGTGTTTGTGCAAGATCCCAGGCATCACCTAGAAAGTCAAATCTTATAGCTGTGAAAAGGATATTCAGATACCTAAAAGGTGCTCCCACACTTCGTATCTGGTACCCTGCTAATGGGAATATTGAGCTTTCAGGTTACTCAGACAGCGATTTTGCTGGTTATCAAACCACAAGGAAGTCAACATCAGGTGGGTGTCAATTTCTAGGCAATGCCTTGGTCTCTTGGCAAAGCAAAAAGCATGCAGCTGTTTCAACATCCACTACAGAGGCTGAATATATTGCTGCTGCAAGCTGTACAACCCAACTTATGTGGCTTCAAAATCAGCTACTGGATTTTGGTATAACAGCTCTGAGAACTCCACTCATGTTGGATAGTCAAGCAGCTGAAAATATTATCAAAAATCCAGTCTCCCATTCAAGCACAAAGCATATTGACATTAGGCATCACTTTGTAAGAGACAACTATGAAAAAGGTTTGATTTCTCTGCACCATGTTCCAACAGAGGATCAGTTAGCAGATGTGTTGACAAAAGCTTTAGACACATCTACCTTTGCAAACCTGATTTCTCGGATTGGTATGCTAAACATGGAATAAAACAAAAATATTTTCATGAATAAAAGCATTAAAATGCTGTTAGAAAATCAACAATCCATCCTTAAAAATAGTTTTGGTTAAAAAATCTGTTTAAGGTAATACAACCACTGTTTCATTGAGTGTATCATCTGTTGGTTGAAAAATCTGTTTCAAAACTCTGATCAGATAAAACAACCACTGTTGGTTGAAAAATCTGTTTCAAACATCTGATCAAATAAAACAACTGTTTTCACAAACATCTGTTGACTAGTCAACAGATGTTGTAAGCAACTGTCATCCACCATAATAGACCTTTCCATCAGATTTTGCCTTGTATGCTCTCAAAAGCAGTACTTTTGCCACATCAGCGGTTTTCACCTGAGACTATAAAAACCCTGTTTATCCCCAACAGTTGTTCCACTGTCTCATCGAATTCAAAATTCCAAAAACCGCTTTCTCTCAACCTTAAACCTTCTTCACAATTTCATCGTCTTTCTTACTGAAATCCAAGACATGGATCTTCAATTGAAAGCTCCCCACAATTACTTACCATACCTGACTAAAACAGATGTCAATCGTCACTTCCATTCCATCATTGATATATTAAATGAATGCAAATACTTGCCTGCTCTCACTTCCAGTTCCTTCATCTATGTTGACACTCTTCAAGAATTTTGGTTGAAAGTTGAAACCTTGTTCACTAATAAAAAGCCAACTTCCATAGTTTCACAAATTGGAGATACACGTGTCGCCATAACCCCACAATCCATATCCACTACCTTCTCACTGGATGATCAGGCAGGTATAGATTCTTTTGACAAAACTGAACTTCACATAGAGTTCATAGAGAGAGGCTATGAGGGTCAAATGACTGGGGCAACAATTTACAAAAAGCTTCCCCCCCCCCCCAGCCATGAAATTTTACTTTCATACTTTACTTGTATGTCTCTCTGCCAAAACTACTTCTTTAATGAAATCCCAT
This sequence comes from Ambrosia artemisiifolia, assembly GCA_032199755.1. Taxonomy (NCBI): domain Eukaryota; kingdom Viridiplantae; phylum Streptophyta; class Magnoliopsida; order Asterales; family Asteraceae; genus Ambrosia; species Ambrosia artemisiifolia. The sequence goes on from CM063514.1 coordinate 12,236,730, forward strand.
TGAAAGTTCAGTACTTGGGATGTGCCATTTTGTCAAAAACTGATAACAATCTATACCAAGGACTGTCCCTAGATTTGGTAGCAAATGTGAAGGGGTCCAGTCTGGGTAAAACAATGCATTTTTAATATATCCAAGACTTTTAAGTGTTATCCTACAAAAGGTTTTACCTGAAAAGGATTATAAACAAGGGGAAGGCCTTCAAATGAACAACCTATCCCAAGAAACTTTTACAAGAATGTTGGGTCCTAATACCCAAGAAAAACCTTCAAAAGCAAAAGTTTCCAAAACACAAGCAAAGAGAGTTAAGACAACAACTATTGTGCAAACCTCTATTGTTGAGCCCACTGCTCCTAGTGATCATGGCACTACATCCAATGTTTTGAAACCCACACCAGCCACCTCCAAAAAGCCAATTCCATCCACTAAACCCCCTAAAAAGCAACCCAAAAAGGTGACTCTGGAAGATAAGATACCAGAGAAGAATCCTGTTGTACCACAAATGCAACAAACAACCTCTGTTGATACTTCCTCTCAATAGATGGCAAAATCTCAACCCAGCCAAACTCCTCATGTATCCTCTTAAAAGGATCATGTTGTAAGCCAAGGGGACACCCATCTTGGAACAGATGATTCACTTGAACATCTGTTTATAAGTCCTTCTCCCAAGGCTAATACTCTTTTAACTCCACAACCTTCACCATCAAATCCTCCTATTCCACCTACCATGTAACCATTGTTCAAAGCCATTGACAAAACTCAGGACTTAACCAGTTCCTCTCAAGAACCTATCAATGAGAGTATACCTCCACAAGTGACTGGTCCTGAGAAAAGTCAAGTGGCTAGCCCACGAACTGAGGAGGCTACACCATTTGAGTTACAAGTAACTCAAAGTGGTATTTCAAGTGAAGCAGCCACTACTGTTGTAGAGACCATTGTCTCACCTCAGGACAGTGGTTACATAGATCAGACTTCCTTGAAGGCAACAACTGATGAGGCCACAAGAGTGACCTCAATACCAGTTGGAAGTCCCCAGAACCAAGAAAAAGGGGCATTTGGTTTCTTTCCCTTGGACACACCTCCTAGGACTGAACCAGTTACAACTACCACATCTAGTAGGAATTCAGATGATCCTATTAAGTTAAGTGATGGATTAAGATACCAAGAATTGACGGAGAGAGTGAATTCCATTAAGCCATCAATGACTGAAATAAAATCAGATATCAAGATAGTGATGAAAACTTTGGTTACCCTCACACAAAGTCAACCATCCACCCAAGAGATTGCTAGTGAGCTATGAAAGTCAGTCAATCCCATCATCATAGTTCATAGAAAACTAGCAGATCAAACTCAATAAACCTACATGACAATGATCAGAAACATGGTTGATGCTAGATTCAATGATACCAAAGAAGACTTCAAGGCCATCAAAGATCATTTGTTGAAGACTACTGGCTCTGCCCCCACAACTATTTTAAGAGATTAAAATGACAATCAGTTCACTACAGCTGATGCCAAAAAGGGGGAGAGTGGCATAGACAGACTCCTAAGTTAGATCCATTTGGGATTCCACCTTCACAAGAGGGTAAAAAGTCTGTTTAAAAGCCTGCACAAGAGTCTACTGCCAAAACCATTGCTGAAGCAGCCAAAACTGACACAGGAAAGCATGTTAATGAATCTGCTAATGACCTAGCTGAAAAGGCTGCTGAGGCTAAGAAAATCAGGACTGAAACCTTGGAAACAAAAGCAGAAAATCTTTCCAAAAGGAAAGAACAAGAACAACAGGAAAAAGAAAATGTTGGTACTTCCAAAAGGAAGAAAAGGCCTGCTCATCATGTCAGGCAGTCTCCTTCAAAAACTAATACCTCTGTTGCTGCTTCCACCAACACAACCACCGAACCAATTACCACAACATCCACCACAACCACCAGTGCTTTAGCCCTGACCATAACACCCACACCATCATCACCTCAAACATCTGCTGGTACTAAACAAGTGCTACCAGATGTTAACACACCACAATCACCACCATCACCAACCATCTTGTACAAAAGAAAAAGGAAATCCACCTTTGTTGTACAAGATGAGAATATAGAAACCACACCACCACCATCTCAACCCATTCCTGCCATTCCACTTCAATCTTTCTCACCACACACTTCACAATTCACATCCAATCCTTCCACCACCAAATCACCATCTTCCACTATTCCATTGGCTACTCAGTATCCCCTTGAACTTGACATGATCAAGGGGGAAATTCAATCCTTCTACAATACTGAGGATGCTTCACAATTATCTTTTCCATCTCTTGTTAGTTTGAACAAGCCTAAACCCAAAAATGTTGAAGAATACTTAAAGCAGAAGGCTCAACAGACTGACTTGATTATTAAAGAGAAATGCAAAGGAAAGGATGATAGAACTGCTCAGGGCATTCATTCAGCAGAGTTTAGCAAATTGAGAAGGATTGAGGATTTTGCTAAGGACCTAAGCAATTATATGTCTACCAAGCCCATCAGTGGTGAAATAGTGAACTTGGTCAGGGAATCTCTTCTAGATCAAATTATGGCAGCCAACCTTACAAGGCCAACAAAAAACATTTCATTGGCTGGACCATTCAAGCTCTGAAAGAAGAACTACAAAGAATAGAAGAACTGAACAAACAAAACCAAAAGGCTGCTGTTCCTGATTTCAGAAAGGGCAAAGACCCTGTTAGAGCCTTGAAGTTTAAAAGAATGAGAGCTGAACTAGTAGAAGCCAACTATGGTGAGATGAAATCTGTGTCTAAATGGTCTGAGTTAAGATTGGTGGAAACATATAAGAAGCTGGAAAAACAATGAAAGATTGATCCAACTCTTCCCAGAAAACCAGTTTACCCTGATGATGAACATGTTGAAAGATATCATCAAACGCTTTCCTTTGAAAGATTACTTCCTTCTTCTGATGTCTCCATTGTTGCTAGAAGACAACACAAAAGACAGAAGGAGATGTCCGAAGGAGATGTCCGAAGAAGATCAAAAGAAGTTTGCAGACACATTTGTGAAACAAGGGATCTTCAACCAAGTTAGATATTTTTCTAATCCCATCAGTGAAGAACTGAGGAAAATCATTGGGAGACCTCCATCACCAAACTGATCCAAAATAAAATTGCAGACAAAAAATTCATCTATTTCAAAAATTCTAAAATGGAATGTCAATAAAGCCAACCATGAATTGACTCTGCTCAGATCAGATGGATGGATCCAAAAGCTCAGCATGGATGATGCATGCAGTCTGAATGCGGATAACCTCCAAGACCTGGTAAATTTGGAACTAGAATGGGATGCTCATGACGTCTTCTCTTTTGAATTTTAATTACAATTGAAAGGTCAAATTAGAGAAAGTCTGATGAGAAATAAAGATCAGCAATAAAGATAAGTTTTGGCATCATCTGTTCTAGGGGGAGATTTTTGGGTCTGCTGACCTGGAAAAGAACAGATGATTGAAAGCCAAAACATTCTACACTTTTGATTATTAATAAAACAGTTCTTAATACAAGAATCCTCCCAAAAGACTGTTGGAGCTAACTACTGTTCTCCAAACAACTAATTGATTCCAAGTGCTGATGAAGAAACCACTGATGATCAAAGAACTGATGAAAAAACAAGACAAAGTGCTGATGAAGACACAAGGTCTGTTGGAGCCAACAACACTTAGGCTCCAACAGATGTTTCGAGTCAATAGATGTTTAGTCTTCAGTGTTTAGATATCAGAGGTTTAGGCAATGTAACAGTGCTTGTATTAGCAGATGTTTTATATTGTTATGTTAGTTAGCTGTCACTATCTTAGGTGATGTCAGCTTAGGTCATCAGATCTTTCGTATGTCTATAAATAGAATAGTGCCTGTACTATTGTATTCATCACTTCAACATTCTCTTACACAGATAAAGTTAGTGAGTGATTAGGCTGAGGGGGAGAATTGTATAACTTGTACTGAGAATCTGTGATGACTGATATATAGTACTTGTTAAAAAGCAATTGTTCCATTTGTTATGATTTATAGTATATTTCCGTTGCGCTTTACATCTTTATAATTCATTCATTAAATGTTCCATTACTTGAACTTTCATAACAAATCAAACTCAGATCCTAACATATTATAACCAAAAGGTCAAGTTGTGCCAATTCAACATTGGGGATTATGTGTTCCGCAATAACGAAGCCTCTAATGCCTAGAAACACGGCAAATTGGCTCCAACTTGGGAAGGACCATACAAAATCCAAGAAATCTTTGGGAAGGGCGCCTATGCTCTTGAAAAGCTAGATGGCACACCTCTTCCGTGCTCTTGGAACGCAGCACAACTCCGTACTGCTTCATTTATACAATCTTTATAAAAGTATGGCTACACATGCCTATCTTTTTTAACTTAATGAAATTTTCACCACCTATTTATTGTGTTCGCTACATAGCTTTTAGTCTTCAAGGTGTGGGCATTCAACATACCTACCACCGGAGTTTACAAGCAAGCCTAAGTCAAAAACATTCCACTTATTCAAGTTACAAGGAATAAAAGTGTGCAAAAATAAAGAAGGAAGCTTTCATTTCCAAAAAAGGCACTCAAAGGCCTTACTATTTACAAGAACAGAAAAATAAACTACAAGGTCCTAAATCTACTTCTCATCGGAGACCTCAAATTCTACTAACTCTTCTTCAACATCATCTTGATTGGTCCCAGAAACGCCCTCACCACGAGCCTCCTGCTCCGCTCTCTTGCATGTCTCCGCACCAAAACTGTCGGATTCTTCAATGAAGTAACTTAGGGCGCCTGCCGGGTCAGCATACTGATTACAGTCTTGAACTGTCTTTAGTATAGGGAAACCAATTTGCTCGAACTTTGCAAGTTCGGCTTCATACTCAGCTTCCCGTGGTTTCTCATAATGCAGAACTTGAAAAATATAACCTTGGTTTAGCGCATGATGAAACCCGGTGTCGAATCCCTCGGCCTCCCTGGCAGCTTGAGCAGCAACGGCAATGGTGGCAACCTGGTCACTAAGCTTCGGCTCATCCCAGAACCGCTTGAAGATCTACAAGATACACAAAGTGTTAGAAAATTCTAATACAACAAAGACAAAGGAGAAATAACGCTAAAGAGTAACTTACCCCAAAGATGCCTTCAGTCATCACCCAGCGGATGGACTCTTGGGCCTTCTCCTAGGCGCTGGTGGCCTGGTCAACCAGACGTTTGGCATTTTCCGCCTCAGTCTGTGCCAACGTCTGAGAATCCTCCAGCGAGGCCCTCTCTTCCACTAGTGCTGCCTTCTCCTTTACCCACTCATTCTTCTCAGACTCCAAAATAGATAGGCGGGAGGTTGCATTGACAAGCTCCTTATCTTTGGCATTTAGCTCAGAGCGAGCCTCTACCACCTGGGAGTCTTTATCCGCAACCGCCTTCTTATGGCCGTCGGCGGCCCCATGAAGCTGAGAGTTTTCATTTTTCAGAACTTGTATTTGCTCTCTCAGCTTCATCATTTCCAGGTTTGTGACCTGGCATGAGTCGGTCCACCACTTGTGGGCCCCCGGGTGCTCTTGTTCCAAGGACTTAACTTTGTCCTCGGCCTTGCTCGGCCCCTGTAGCGCTCAACCTCAGCCTTCAGCTTCTCTGCCCTAGACACCTGCGCCGCCCTATCATCATTAAACTCAGCAATGTTGCGTGTAAAAGCAGCATAGCGCCTCTTCAAAGAGTTGATCACTACAAACTGTAGCGCCTGGGCGATGCAGATATCTGATATCAGCGCGAAGCGCTCAAGGCCATCCTGATAGTCCCTTTCCTTGGGAGGGACAGCCTTGTCCACAAACTCCTCCGTGCAAACAGGGTTTGCGAAGTGAGAGTTTGTTGGGACAAAGAGGATTGAAGAAACCACCTTTTGATAACCTTAGTCTAAATCATATTCTGCTTAAGTATAGAAGAAACTGCTGAAGAAGAAATCAGAAGTACTGAAGAAGAAAAGAGCAAAGTGCTGAAGAGTTAAAGCATCAGAAGTTCTGAAGTCTAACCAGACACTACACTGAAGAACTACTGAAGACAAACTACTCATCAGTAGTTTGTCACTCATCAGTACTTTCCATCAGAAGCTTCTAACCGACTCAGACTTCAGTAGTTTTAGTATTATATTGTTTTGCTAAGGTCTTGATTCAAGTTTCGATGTACAGCCTGTTGTAAACCTTATCCTAAGCATAATATCTTAGGTAAATATCTTAGATTACTTCAGACAACAGTCTTGTATGTTTGTCTATAAATAGATGAGTTTATTCATCTATTTTAGACATGTGATTTACTTTGAATTAATTGAAAACCTTCAAGGCTTTTTAACTTATAATCCATTTCACATCTGAGAATCATAACTTGCAATTACTGCTTTATATTTGAACTGTTTATTTGATTCTCATTAACTGCTCAGTCAAGGGGGAGTAATAACTCCTGTTAAAAGTGATATTTTAACCTTAGAACATTTACTATTCCGCTGTGCAATAACTCTTATCTAAATCTGTAAACACATAAGTGTTCACTAAAGAGGCCACTGATCCAACAGAGTTCTCCCTGATACTCCAGTGAGGGCGCCATATTACATCGCCCTCGGAGTAACTGGGAGTTGACTTCTCCACCCTCCTCCTACCCACCACCCATGCGGTGAGGCTTGCTTAGACAGTTGCTGATGTGGGGTCTCATGTTCAAATTTTGTAATTTACATTTTTTTTCACATAAATCCACTTTCAACCTCCCCTTAGATTTTACTTTTATTTGAGGCTTAGACCTTTTTTAACCTCTTAACGAGGGTGGTGGCATTTCAAAATCACCGAAAATCTATTCACACATATAAATGAAACCATTAAGGCGATATACATGCGTTCTATTTAAGGGGAATATTGACATATACGAGGCTTAGAAATAAATTGAAAAATAAAGCCTAAAAAATGATTACAATTGAAAAATAGTCATTTGTGATAGAATCAGGTATTTGATTGACCGAGTTCTTATCCGAGGAGATTCAGGTAGTGTTTGTTTTTTGGTCAGAAGTACTTCTAACCTCTTTTGTATGCGTCGCACAAACGCGGGTAGACGTTTAAGGTCTGTAGATTGTTTGTTTTTTGGAAGACATACCCATGAAAAAGCTCTGCCCAGGCTCTTCTCCAGGCATAAATTGGTTAACCTCTTCTAACCTCTTCTTCATTCATTTTCGTCATTTTTTTGTCAGACCCTTCACTCCTCACCTCTCAACCCTTCTCCTCCTCCCTCTACCCCTCCCTCTCTCGTTGCCGCCAGCTTCCTCCCTCCCTCCCTCCTCGTCGCCGCCAAACTCCTCCTCCCTCCCTCGCCGCTGCCGTCAACCTCCTCCTCCCTCCCTCCTCACCGCCACCAACCTCCTCCTCCCTCTCTCCCTCATCGCCGCCACCAACCTCCTCCTCCTCGTCGACGCCTCCAACCCTTGATAGTAATGAAACTTGAAAGGCACGCGTTAGTGAATAGCCTGGCTTTATAATTTGTGGTTAATCTCTTTTATCTTCTACATATGCAATTTTTCATTTGTAAATCGTAACATACTTCCGTTACTTGGGTAGGTACAATAGAAACACCTTCAATTATTTATTGTTAGGATGTGATTGATATTATGTGAACTTGCATTTTATATATCGTTTAATCTGTTCTTTGTGGACTTTTGATTTTATTATTATGAAATAAAACTTTATGTTAAAAGAATAAAGGTTAAGGTGGGTTGTGGTAGGTTATGGTGGGTTATGGTTTTAGGTTACCCTGCAGACGTTAACAAACAAACAGTCTTCTTCTTGCAGACTGCAAACCTTTGGTCCACCTCTTCTCCTGCAGATGTCTGCATATATGGTTCGCAGACTGTAGGCCTTTTACCTCTTCAAAAACAAACAACACCTCACTCAACAATTCAGTTAGTACAGGGAACCTAGACTGTAGCAGTCTTGGGTAGACCTTTTTCATTACCATAAGTAAACTGTTTTAAATATCCATTACACCTAGCAGGTGACTTGGATCCGTTGCTCAATGATTTTTCAGATCGATAATTGGAAACTGTTAGGTCTGCTGACCTGGAGAAGAACAGATTAAGTGAAAAGCCAAAACATACTAAACTTCTGATTACCAATAAAACAGTATTTTGCATATAAGATCCTCCAAAAGAATGTTGACACTAACTACTATTCCCAAACAACTGCTGGACAAACTACTGGTTGCAAAAACTGTTGAAGAAACCATTGTTTGCCAAAGTGCTAATGAAGACACAAGGTCTGTTGGAGCCAACATCACTTAGGCTCCAACAGATGATTGAAGCCAACAGTGTTTACCCATCAGCTGTTAGTCATCAGAGGTTTAGTCAATGTAACAGTGTTTGTATTTAACAGATGTTTTATGTTGTTATTATAGTTAGCTATCACTGTCTTAGGTGACGTCAGCCTTAGGTCATCAGAGCTTTAGTTTGTCTATAAATAGAACAGCGCCTGTACTGTTCTATTTATCACTCCAAACATTCTCTTCCACAAACAAAGTCTGTGAGTGATCAGGCTGAGGGGGAGAATTGTATACCTGCACTGAGAATCTGTGATGACTAATGAAAAGTACTTGTTAAAAACAATTGTCCTATTTGTTATGATTTAGAGTTTATATTTCCGCTGCACTTTCCATTATTATTCTTCATTCATTACTGTTTCATTACTTAAACTTCATAACAAATCAAACTCAGATCCTAACAATTGGTATGAGAGCTTGGTCAATTAAATTCGATCTAATCAATCAATTTAATATAAATAGATCAGCTCAAATTTATTGATATCACTTTGTTTGTCGATTGAAAATAGAGTAAAAGTTTATTTACGTACAAAGTTTTTTAAACATACTTTGTTTTACAAACAATCAAAGAATGGCTTCAATCAATCACGATCCACACAACACTGGCACGAGCAACAAGCCATCGATGTTTGTCAGATCTGAATACAATATCTGGAAACGTCGGATGAGCCATCTTCTAGCTCAACAAAACACTGGGTGTTGGTAGTCGGTTATCTTCGGACCACATGTTCTGATGGTACCGAGTACCGAAGATCCCAAGTTTCAAGTACCACAGAGCATTGAAAACTACTCCGAGCTAGATTTTTAGAAAACTTGGTTAGATGCCAAAGCCTTTAGTATTGTGGCGATGGCTCTACCAAATGATATCTACGCTTTAAAAGAACAATTCAGTGGGACTGAGGAGGTTATTGAAAACAACCGTGAAATATTAAATCAACAATATGAAACATTCAGTCATGTGAAGGGAGAGTCATTTACTCAACAAATTGTGAGGTTTAATTGTTTAATTAGTGAACTAAAACTAGTGGGTCTAACTTACCCAAAATCAACATTGAACCATAGGTTTTTAAGATCACTACTAGATAAATGGGACACTATTGCAATAGTTATGAGAAACTCAATTGGATTTAAGGACTTATCTCTGACCCAGCTTCATGGTAAGCTCTTGATTTATGGGAGAGAGCTTAACCAGAAAAAGAAGCTTCTGGATTCTGGAAAAGTGTCTGATGATTATGTGTTTGGGAATACAACACTTTTAGGTCAAGATGAGATGACTGGTAGCAGTAAGGATCAGGGTTATGATCATTATATTGACATAACTACTGGTTTTAACACTGATTCGTATTCATCCAACTATGCTTTTGCAGCAAGTGGTGATATCCAGGCATCTGACAACATGTCTTTTGAGTATAATGACCTTCAGTATTTTGACCCCTTGGACTTAAAAGAAATGGACATTTTGCATCAACTGGCTCTGCTCAGTGTTAGAACTAACAATTTCTATAAGAAAACTGGCAGAAGATATCCGGGTTTACATGGTGGGTCAAAAGTGGGGTGGGATAAATCTAAGATTAAGTGTTACAAATGTCATAGAATGGGTCATTTTTCTAGGGAATGTTGGAGTCAAAATGGAACACCTATGATTACCTATCCAAATCAAAGGCCTCAGAAAAAACACTTATCAATTTTCCCAAAATACCCCTGGACCAAATGTGCAAAACACTGCTCACTTTGCACAGTCCTCATCCACTGTTCTTGTTCACTATGTCCAAACCACTGTTCCACAAATTCATTATGTTCAAACCCCTGTTGCTCAGGCTCAAATGCCATTAGCTGCTACTCCACCCTTTTCCCCTGTAGAGACTAGTCAACAAAGTCAACATAGCTTTTTCACACAAGGCTTTGTTGACTGGAGCAGCTTACCAAATGAGTTAATAGATGAAAACATTGCTCTTGTTGCCAAATCTGAAAATGAACTAGGAAATTTCTGTTTCATGGCATTAGAGACAATTGTTGAGGAAGCTGAATATGAGGAACTGGTTTCTGAGTTTGAAAATGTGACTAATGATGTTGTTGATACAGTTGTTTCTGTTCAAAAGTCGAAAGCAGAGGTTGTGAATCTCTCAGATCCATGGAGTGAAAATGATTGTGAGTGCAAGTGTGATTGTGCATTGATGGCTGTTGCTAAGGTATCTCCTCAAATCTTAAATGATTTATGTTTAGACAAATGTGTGATAGCTTTTTCTAACATTAAAAAGGTGAATGAAAACTTTAGAAAGAAAATTTTAGAGGATGAAATTCAGTTTGAAAAACTCACAAAAGAGTTAAAATCAAAATTAACTGAAAAAGAATATGAAATCAGCAGTTTAAAACATGAAGCAAGCGTAACCAAGGACGAGCTCCAAACTATGATAACAAAATATCAGAGTTGTAAACAGGAGCTTGAATCGACCCAGTTTGAGTGTGAAAAAGGGGTGGAATCATCAAAAGGTTTTGAGATGATCCTTAACCAACAGACCGAAAGTCATGTGAAATTTGGCTTTGGTTGCAATGAAACCACTGCTCAAATTTCTCAAAACACTGACAAAAAGGAACCACAGTTGGTTGAGGTCATTCCAACAAATTCAGAGGGTTGACAAATTAAAATCACTGAACCTAATGGTAAGAAAATTGTTCTTGAAAAACTTGAAGGTTCCTCATCATTTGATGAAATTGAAAAATATCAGTTTAAACCAACTTGGTCAGATGAGTGTGATGTTCTTGATAATTTCCAACCAATGAACTTTAAAACCCCTGCTGGTAAAAAGGCACCACAGCTAAAATCATTCCCTTAAAAGTTCTTCCAACAGATGTTCAAACATCTAGGAAAAAGGGGAAGTTGAAAGAAAACTTGTTTTGTGATTTTTGTGAAAAGAAGAACCATGTTACTAAAAACTGTTTTCTTCTAAAAGCATATGACATCAACAAAGGAACAAGTGTGTGTGATTCTAAACCAATCTGTTCAAAATATCGTAAAAAAAAATCATAAAACCAAAGAGTGTCTTTATCTAAAAAATTTTGATGTCAAAATACAAGAGTATAAGGTCAAAACTCAAATGAGTCAAGTGGTTGGTACTTCAAAAGGAAAGCCCAACCAGACCTTTACACCAATCCAAACATCTGTTGTCAAAAATCTGAATGAAAACTCTGCTCCCAGAGATGTTCAAGTAACAGATGCTCCACCCTCAAACAAGTTTCCAAGAGGACATGGACAATCACCTTGTCATCGTCTGCCACATGTTTATGAAGAAACAAAAAGGCCTTCAAAACCAAAAGTGAACACACATCCTCATGGTTACTATCATCTAACAGGAAATGGTCAAACATCTGTTGCACCAAGTGTTGACTTACAAACACTGGCAAATGGTCAACAACAGTTGTTGAACTTGGTTCAAAAACTTGTTCAAACCACTGATCATTCTCCTAAACTTGAGCCTGTAAGGTCTGAGAACCCATCCAAAGCCAACTTGGCTTTGGACATTCACCAAATCTAATTCTTTACTGATGTGCATGGAGCTTCTGCTTGCTGAGATAGTTTATGGTATGTAGACAGTGGAGGCACCATGCACATGATAGGATGTAGAGCCCTACTTCTGGATGTTCTTGCTCATGGAGGGGGTGATATATCTTTTGATAAGTATTCTAAAGTTAAGGGGTTGGGTTTAGGGACTGTTAGGCTGGGGGACTCAAGTTTGAAAATGTCAATCTTATTGATAATCTTAAATTTAATCTTCTTAGTTTTTCACAAATGAGTGACAAAGGTTATGGGTCATTTTTCACTAAGAAAACTTGTAAGATTATTAGGCCAAAAGTAGTTGCAAAGATTGATACCATCATTGCTGAGAGCAAAGTACAACTTGTTGCTCATAGGAGTAGCAATGTGTATGTAGTTGATATATTGAAGGATAATCCTATGGCAAATGTCTGTCTATTTTCTGCTGTCTCAACTAAAGAGACAAAATTGTGGCATAGGAGATTGGGTCTTACCAACCTTCAAACAATCAACTCACCAAAAGAATTCAAATGTGATGAGCATTGTGTTTCCTGTTTAAAAGGTAAACAACATAAAAGTTCTTACAAATCCATTGATGAGTCCAAAACTAGTCAATGTCTTCAATTGTTACACATGGACTTGTTTGGCTCAGTTAAAATATGAGTCTAAGGAAAAAGAGATTTTGTCTTGTCATAGTTGATGATTTTTCTAGGTTTACATGGACTTATTTTTTACACTCTAAGGATGAGACTGCAGGTAACTTGAAGGACTTTGTCACCAAAGTTGAAAAGCAACATGACTTGCCAGTAAAACTCTTTAGAAGTGACAATGGAACAGAGTTCAAAAATAAGGAGTTGGATGACTTCTGTGTGTCAAAAGGAATTGTGAGGCAATACAGCATTCCAAGAACACCAGAACAAAACGCGGTGAATGAAAGAAAAAATAGAACCCTCATTGCGGCTGCAAGAACTATGCTAGCAGATTCTGGTTTACCACTGTCCTTTTGGGCAGAAGCTGTAAACACTGCTTGCTATGTTCAAAATTGAGTTTTAATTAACCCTAGACATCAAAAGACTTGTTATGAAATTTTGTTCAAAATCAAACCACTGATCTCATTTTTCAAAATCTTTGGCTGCCCATGTTTCATTTTAAATCTCAAAGATTCCATTTCAAAATTTGCAGCCAAAGTAGATTGTGGATATTTTCTGGGATATTCTTCTACTGCCAAGGCCTATAAAGTGTTTAACAAAAGGACTAGGACAATAGAAGAAACACTGAATGTAAAGTTAAATGAACTTTCATCCTTAAAAATCCCAGCAAATCCTGCTGAATTTTTTGACTTAGATAAATTCAAATTTGAAGATATTACTGCTAAGACTAACAGTGCAGGTACACCACAATCCCCACAACATGACTACAGATTTGACATTGTGATTCCACACTCTCACAACAAAGTCTACTCTGCATTAGGGGAAGCAGATGTTCAAAACATCTTTCAAAACTCTGCTACAGCTGAGACAACAACTGTTGACCAGTCTTACCCTCAAACCACTACTTCATCCAGCTCAACCACTGTTCAATCATCCGTTGACAAAAGTCCACCCTGAGTTGACAAAAGGCTGTCTACTTTTACACCACTTAGACCTATACCCCCACCTCCATTTCAAACATCTGTTGGCACTACAGAAGTGCAAACAGATGTTACAACAACAGATGCCACAAACCTCTATCCCCCACCTCAAAATGCCATAGTACCATACAAAGGAGATTTAATCTACCTTAGAGCTTATCCACCAGACCAAATAATTTGCAACATCAGTGAAGGGGTGCTCACAAGAAGTCAATCCTCAAACATTTGTCTTTTTGCAGGCTTTCTATCCCTCACACAACCTGTCAAGTACCAAGAGGCACTGAAAGACAACAGTTGGGTAGAAGCCATGCAAGAAGAGCTTCTTCAATTTAAAAGACAACAAGTATGGGAACTTGTGCCACTACCAAAGAATGTATGTCCAATTGGCACAAAGTGGGTCTTCAAAAACAAAACTAATGAAAGAGGTATTGTTGTCAAGAATAAATCCAGGCTTGTGGTTCAAGGCTTCAGACAAGAAGAAGGAATTGATTATGATGAAACCTTTGCTCCTCTAGCTAGGTTGGAAGCTATTAGACTTTTCTTAGACTTTGCTGTCAACCACAACATCAAGGTGTATCAGATGGACATCAAATGTGCATTCCTTTATGGCAAAATTAAGGAGGAAGTCTATGTATGTCAACCACCTAGTTATGAAGACACATTCCATCCTGATCATGTCTACAAGCTCAACAAAGCTTTGTATGGCTTGAAACAAGCACCAAGGGCCTGGTATGAAACTCTTTCCACCTTTCTCTTGTCCATTGGTTTCACTAGAGGAAAAATTGATAAAACTTTATTTTTAAAATGGAAAGGGAAAGATTTAATGATTGTTCAAATATATGTGGATGACATCATTTTTGGGTCCACATGTAACAAATTGTTTGAAGAGTTTAAAAAAGTCATGACAGCAGAATTTGAAATGAGTGCCATGGGTGAACTCCAACGCTTTCTTTGTCTCCAAGTTAAGCAATTGCAAAATGGAACATTTATTCACCAAAATAAGTATGTTAAAAACTTACATACAAAAATTGAAATGAATGATTGTAAACCATGTAGTACACCCATGAGTACCCCCAAGTTACTCACTGTTGATAGTAAAGATGAACTGGTTGATCAGACACATTATAGATGCATGACTGGGTATTTATTATACCTAACTGCATCCAGGCCAGACATTATGTTTGCCACTTGTGTCTGTGCAATATCCCAGGCATCACCTAGAAAGTTAAATCTTATAACTATGAAAAGGATATTCAGATACCTAAAAGGTGCTCCCACACTTGGTATCTTGTATCCTGCTAATGGATATATTGAGCTTTCATGTTATTCAGACAGTGATTTTGCTGGTTTTCAAACCACAAGGAAGTCAACATTAGGTGGGTGCCAATTCCTAGGCAACGCCTTGGTCTCTTGGCAAAGCGAAAAGCAAGCAGCTGTTTCAACATCCACAGCAGATGCTAAATACATTGCTACTGCAAATGTGAAGGGTGTTAAGTCTAGGTCAAACAATGCTTTTCTCTTATACCCAAGACTTTTTAGTGTTTTCATACAAAAGGTTTTACCTAAAAAGGAATTTAAAAAGGGTGAAGGACTTCAAATGCATAGCCTTTCCCAAGAAACCTTTACAAGAATGCTAGGTCCTAACACCCAAGAAAAAGCACCAAAAGCGAAAGTTTTCAAAACACAAGCAAAGAGTGTTAAGACAACAACTGTTGTGCAGACCTCTGTTGTTGAGCCTACTGCTCCTGGTGATCATGGCACTACATCCAATGCTGTGAAACCCACACCAGCAACCACCAAAAAGAAACTTCCATCCATAAAGCCCACCAAAAAGAAAACCAAAAAGGTGACTCTGGAAGATGAGATACCAGAGGAAAATCTTGTTGTGACCCAAATGCAACAAACAACCACTGTTGATACTTCCTCTCAACAGTGAACATATCTCAATCCATCAAAACTCCTCATGTATCCTCTCAAAAGGATCATGTTGTAAGAAAAGGGGACACACATCAGGAAACATATGATTCACTTGAACATGTGTTTACAAGTCCTTCTCCCAGGGCTAATTCTCTTCTTACTATCACCATCACAAAACACTCCCATTCCACCCACAATGAAACCATTGTTCGAAGCAATTGACAAAACTCAAGCACATTCCAGTTCCACTCAATCACCTATCACTGAGAGCATACTCCCACAAGTGACTGGCCTGAGAAAAGTCAAGTGGCTAGCCCACGAACAGAGGAGGCCACACCCCTTGAGTTACAAGTAACTCAAGGAGGTATTCCAAGTGAAGCAGCCAGTACTGTTGTAGAGACCATTGTCTCACTACAGGACATTGGTTACATTGCTAAGACTTCCTTGGAGGCAACAACTGCTGAGGCCACTAGAGTGACCCCAATACCAGTTGGAAGTCCCCAGTACCATGACAAAGGGGCATCTGGTTACTTTTCAATGGACTCACCTCCTAGAACTGAACCAGTTACAACTACCACATCTAGTAGGAATTAAGATGATCCTATTCATTTTGGTGATGGATTAAGATACCAAGAATTGACGGAGAGAGTTAACACCATTGAATCATAAGTCAAAGAAATCAAGACTGATCTCAAGACTGTGATGCAAACCTTGTTCACCCTCACCAAAAGTCAACCATCCACCCATGAGATTGCTAGTGAGCTATGGAAATCAGTTAATCCAGTTTACATAGCTCATAGAAAACTAGCAGATCAAATACAAGAAACTCACATGGCTATGATCGGAAACATGGTGGATTCAAGGTTCAATGATACCCAAGCAGATATCAAAGCCATTAAGGAACATCTGCTGAAGACCACTGGCTCTGCCCCTACAACCATACTTAGAGATGAAAACGATGATGAGTTCACAACTGATGATACCAAAAAGCGGGAGAGTGGCAGACATAGACTACCAAAGCTGGATCCATTTGGGGTTCCACCTTCTCAAAAGGGTCAAGCACAAAAGTGTGCTCAAAAGTCTACAAATACACCAGGGTCTGCTTCAGCATCTAAAACCACTGCTCAAACCACTGCTGACACTGCCAAAGCTGTCAAGGCAAAGAAGATTGATAAGTATGCCAATGTCATAGCTGAAAAGGTTGCTGAAGCAAAGCTAATCAGGTCTGAGACCTTGGAAACCAAAGCAGAGAATCTTTTAAAAAGAAGACAAAAAGAACAACAGGAAAAAGATAATGCTGGTTCCTCAAAAAGGAAGAAAAGGCATGCACAACATGTTAGGCAGCCACCATCTAAAACCTCTATTCTCCAAACATCTGCTGCCACCACCACTACAACACTGAACCTATCACCACAACAACCACCACCACTACATTATCCATAAACATGTCACCCACACCATCTTCACCACCACAATCATCAGCTGGTACTAAACAAGTACCAATAGATGTTAACACACCAATTACATCACAATCACTATCATCACCTATCATCCTGTACAAAAGATAAAGGAAATCACCTTTGTAGTATAGGACGAAAACATTGAAACCACACCTACACCACCATCATCTGAACCTATACCAGCCATTCCACTATCATCTTTCTCACCACACACTTCACAATTTTCACCCAATCCTTCCACCACCATAAGACCACCAACAACCATGATTCCAATGGCTGCTCAGTATCCTCTTGAACTTGACATCATCAAGGGGGAAATTCAATCTTTCAATAATACTGAGGATCCATCATAGCTATCCTTTCCATCTCTTTCAACCCTGAATCTGCCTAAACCAAAAAATGTTGATGAATATTGGAAGTTAAAAGAACTACAAGAAGACATGGTTATCAAGGAGAAGTGTAAAGGAAAGGATGACAGGATTGCTCAGGTCATCCATTCAGCAGAACTTAACAAGTTAAGAAGGATTGAGGATTTTGCTAAGGACCTGAGCAAGTCTATTTCTAACAAACCAATCAGTGGTGAAATGGTGAAATTGATCAGGGATTCTCTTCTAGATCAAATCATGCAGCTAAGCCTTACAAAGCAAACAGAAAACATTTTGCAAGCTAGACCATTCATGATTTACAAGAAGAGTTGAAGAATTGAATAAGTAACCAAATCAGAAGGCTTCTACTCCTGACTTCAGAAAAGGTAAAGACCCTGTCAGAACCTTGAAATTCAGAAGAATGAGGGTAGAACTAGTAGAAGCTGGTTTTGGAGAAATGAAGTCTGTCTCAAAATGGTCTGAGCTAAGGCTGGTTGAAACATACAAGAAGCTTGAAGAACAAAGAAAAACTGATCCTACACTTCCAAGAAAACCAATTTACCCTGATGAAGCAGAGGTTAGAAAATCCCAACAGACCCTCTCACTTGATAGCCTACTTCCAACCTCTGATCTCTCTATTGCTGCCAAGAAACACCACAAAAGACAGAAGGAGTTGTTTGAGGAAGATCAAAAGAAGTTTGCTGACACTTTTGTGAAAGAAAGGATTTTCAACCAAGTTCATTACTTCTCTGATCCCATCGGTGAAGAGCTAAGAAAACTCATTGGCAGACCTCCATCACCAAACTCATCAAGAATATACTTACAGACCAAAAACTCCCCAGATTCAAAAATTCTAAAGTGGAAAGTCAACAAAGACACCCACGAATTGACTCTGCTCAGATCTGATGAAGAAGCTCAAAAGCTCAACATGGATGATGCATATGGTCTGAGTGTAAATGATCTCCAAGACCTACTGAACTTAGAGCTAGAAAGGGATGTTGCAGACTTGTTCTCTTTCAACTTTGAATTACAATTCAAAGGACAGATTAGAGAAAGTCTGATGAGGAATAAAGATCAGTAATAAAGGTTGAGCTTTGGCATCATCTCTTCTAGGGGGAGATTGTTGGGTCTGCTGACCTGGAAGTGAAAAGCCAAAACATACTAAACTTCTTTGATTACCAATAAAACAGTATTTTGCATACAATATCCTCCCAAAGACTGTTGACACTAACTGCTGTTCCCAAATAACTGTTAGACAAACTACTGATTGCAAAGACCGTTGAAGAAACCAATGTGTGCCAAAGTGTTGATGAAGACACAAGGTTTGTTGGAGCCAACAACACTTAGGCTCCAACAGATGATTCAAGCCAACAGTGGTTACCCATCAGCTGTTAGTCATCAGAGGTTTAGTCAATGTAACAGTGTTTGTATTTAGCAGATGTTTTATGTTGTTATTATAGTTAGCTGTCACTATCTTAGGTGACGTCAGCCTTAGGTCATCAGAGCTTTTGTTTGTCTATAAATAGAATAGTGCCTGCACTGTTCTATTTATCACTCCAAATATTTTCTTGCACAAACAAAGTCTGTGAGTGATCGGGCTGAGGGGGAGAATTGTATACTTGTACTGAGAATCTGTGATGACTAATGAAAAGTACTTGTTAAAAACAATTGTCCTATTTGTTATGATTTAGAGTTTATATTTCCGCTGCGCTTTCCATTATTATTCTTCATTCATTACTATTTCATTACTTAAACTTCATAACAAATCAAACTCAGATCCTAACAGAAACATTACGATAATTATTATTTGAGTAGTTTTTATACCGATTATCATACCATGAATTTTTGAAAATTTTTGGTGGATTATTTGAGTTATGGAAACTTCTATAATCATCTCTATGAGAATTTACTTGTTGAGTTGAAACATTTGTTTCATGAACATTTCGATAACCAGTGTTCTGGTATCGATTTTGATTGTGGAACCTATTTGACTGACAATTGTAATTATTATTGTAAGTGCATTATTCATGTATGTCTCCAGCTAGTGATCCGGTACATATCTTGTCGAAGGTTCAGATAATCAGAAAACGATCAAGACTTTAGCTTGAAGATACATTCGACCAGTCGGGAGGTCGAATGTAGTTTGTCTTGGGTCGAATGAAGATTGAATAGAAAGAGAAGGTTTCATTTGAACCCACAAGGGGTCGAATGAACCCATTCGACCTCATGTAAGGGTCAAATGTGGATGCTTATATAAAGGGAAAAGTTAGTTTGTTAAAAGAGTTAGTTATCATTTGAGCTTTTCCTAGTTGGTGTGTGTGTGATATTCTCTGTATTAGGTCTTGGTTTTGAAATGTAATCATTGATATTTGATCTAATACACCAGTAAAGTTATGGAAATTGCTCGGTGATTTGTTATCTGTTTTCATCACGATCGATTACATTTATTTCTAAATCATTTTGCACGATCGGTGGGGATTCCGTACCCTATGGTTGGTATTCGTGAGATCACGGTTCGTGATTACGATCCTAAAATGAATTCTCCATTGGTATCAGAGCATAGGCTCGATTTCACGATTGCAAACTGATCTGAATTGATGAAAACAGATTAGAATTCTGGTTTTAAAGATCAAAACCTTAGAAAGTTTGAAGTTTTTCATAAAAACATGGTTTTTGATTAAATTGGAGTTGAATTTGATGTTGTTTTCAAAAATCCTTTCACAAATGTTTGTCTAAATTCAAATCCGAACAAAACCTATGAAATTTCATTACATTTAGTGAAAATTTTGTCAAAAACCGATCTGATTCGTGTTCTTGAGGTTGAAGATGATGAACAGACCTGAAAAAGTCCAATGAGAGCATCGAGAGGTCGAACCAACTGATTTTAGGTCGAACCAGTGTGTTTTTAGGTCGAACCAGATTTTTCAGTGTGTTTTGTTTTTCATTCGACCATTTTAGTTCATTCGACCTTACGAAGAGTTCATCACGTCGAACCAAGTATCTAATTTTAAAAAATTTTCATTCTTGAGGTCGAATAAGAGTGTATTTTGTTGGTTCGAACCCATGTTTATTTGGAAAAATTTGAAATTATCTTTGTTGAAAAATGACAAATCAATTGCATTATCTTACGTCAAGAACTGAAGATTAGATAAAAGCTGCAATACAACAAAAGCAAACATGGGAATCAGTCTGTGCATCTACGATTCAACAATCTATTAAACGACTTATTGTTGATTATTGTGAAAACATAATAGCTCCAGCTGTGCAATCAACTGATAAAATGGTTAATGTGAATGAGTGTTTTAACAGAGAAAGTGTTAAAGGTAATGTTGTATGTCTTGTCAAACAAATGGGAAATGATGATTCAAATGAATTATCAAAGAGTGAGTTGAGTTCTGATACGAGTTCAAAACAGAGTGAATCAAGAGGATGTGATACATCAAATGTTGATGTAAATTCTGAGAATAATTCTGAGAATGGATTTGAAAATGGTAATAATGCAGATGTTGAGGTAAATTCAAAATCTGAATGTGCTAACTGTTCTGTGTGTGTCAAATTGAAAAATGAAGTGCTAAAACTTCTTGAGGACAAATAGAACTTAACAAATAAACTTGAAAGATTTCAAATTGAAAATAAAATTTTGGCAAATAATGAAAGACATTTTATGAATCAAATTAAATCTTTTAAGAAAGAGATTTCAGAACTTCATAACACTATTTCAAAGAATAATTCCACATCAGAGTTGGAAATCACAACACCTTGTGTTGTTGATCCTGATTCTGCGGTGAAATCAAAACTTGAAGTGAAAATGAAAATGTGGTTGTTACTTCAGAAACCGAATCTGAAGAAAAACCCATATTCAAGTTTCTTAAAGGAGTTGAAGGATCCTATATGTTGAAATGACATACATGACAAATTGATTTTCGATAAAGATTTTCCAATTGACAATATCAAACAATCTTTACTTAAATGTATCTATGTTGATAATGTTGATTTGTTAAATCAATTTAAAAATCAATTTGGTCATTTGCCTTTTGAACTTAATTCTAACCAACATGAGGATCAAAATAAAAAGATTGAAAACAGGAAGAGTCCTAAGGAAAAAGGACCAAACCCAAACAAATCGAAAGGTAATGATCAGATGAAAAATTCTCATCAATAGAATTCAAGAAATTTTTCTTCTAGATCATATGAATCCTATGATATATACCTCTCGATTTGATGGTTACTGGGGAAACAACTTACCACAGTATTCTCATGAATATGTTGAATGGAGAAACTGTTTTGAATGTGGTGAAGTTGGAAATATTGCTGCTTATTGTCCCTATTGGTATTGAGATGATGGGTATCAATATGATTTTGTAGAGTATAGGTCTTGTTATAACTGTAGAGAGTGTGGGCATTTAGTTGTTGCCTGTCCGTATGTTAGACAGAAAAGGACCGAACTAAAATTTGCTAAAAATTCAGGCAATGTCACAAGGCCTGTAGCCCCAAAACAAACCAATGAACAAAAGGGTAAACAGGTTGTGTATGACAATCGTAACAAAATTGCCTTGAATGAAGTTGGAGATTGTGATAGGGTTGCTAAGGTAAGGGGGAGTTTTAAGGCTAAGCTTAAAAATAACTCTAAACCTGGGTCTTCATCAGTTAAATCTGAGAAGATTCCAAAAAAAGTTCAGAAGCAGGTTTCAAATAAGAAATCTAAAAAGTCAACAATCAAAACGATTTCAACAAAGTCTAAAATAAACTCTGAGCGTATTTGGAAACCTAAATCACTTTCTAAATCAATAGCAATTTCTACATCAAATCAATCCATTGAAAGACCAATTGATTTTTCAAAAGGAGAATGGATTGATATTCCAAGGATTGATGACCTTGGACGACGCATCATTGTGAAGGGATGGGTTGCTCTCTCCTATTAATTGTTTAATGAGTGTGCAGATTGTTCCAGACAGACCTATTAGTTATCTTTTGATAGTTGATAGTGGAACATCTGTATACAAGCTATTTATTGGAGAGGTAAAGGTTAAGGAAGGGATATTGAAAAAGGAAAACATAATTTTAACAGAGAGGGGAGTGTTTGTTATCTATTTCCTACTTGAATATTGAAAAAGGAAAACAGCCGGAAAACGTTGCAATTGCATGCAATTGCTCTCAGGTTTTGGATTTTTACAACAAATGCGACAAAACGATTTATTCTAAACTCTCTTATCTTTGTTAATGTTTTTTTCTATTTGAAAGATCTTATTGATTCAAGTAATCTGAGTGGAAAAATGGTTTTTGAAAATCAATGAGTAAGCCTCAGCGGATATCATTTTATTTTCTTTTTCTTCAAAAGTTTAAAAATCCAAAAATATGCTTATTTTTAGATTTTTAGGGGGAGAAAATTTCAGAAAAATCAAAATAAAAAAAATAGAAAATAAAAAATGAGTTTTCCTGGAGAAAAGAGGAGATGATAGTACATCAGTGGACTGTCAGACTACTCTGAAAACAAAATGAATTGATAAACATTGAGTAGCCACTACAATTATATATTGGTAGGCTTGAAATCAATGTTTAAAGTTCAGCATGGTGATATAAACTTAAAATCAATAACTGATAATCATGTGGATCAACGTATCGTTGGCATATGGTCTTAGTACCGAAATTTTGTTTGATAGATTGCCAAAATCAGAGGTTTCGGGTCGTTGTATTGAAAGTTATCTGGGGATGGCCTAACTGATCCTTTGTTGTATTGATTTACAGACCTAGATTCAGTCAGGGTATCTTATTAAAAGAGCTAATAAAGCCAAAACCGTAAGTTACCGAATGAAGAACTTAACATGTGTGATGATAACAAAAAATTATTAAAGATTATCGTATCAATACTATGATGAAAGTCATGTATGATATTAGTCCTCACCCTGGTAGAGTGCACAAGTCGCTTTAAAGCATTAATTTGCTAACCTTTCACCTCTGTGCCTTATACCTTGTAACTCACAGATAACTACAATATAATCACGCTTTACGATGAAGCTTTGTGCAATTCTTGATACGGGAATGTGTCACGAATGCGGGGACCATAGGTTATTCAGTATCTAATATTACCATAATGTATCTGAAGTGCTGAACAATGAATGATGATTTTGGGTTTCAGTGGAGAAACATACTGGTAATGGTTGTAGGATGCTCAATGCCAAAAATAGAAAATTGATCAAAAAGAGTTATGACTGACTGTTTCCATACTGATATGATCCTCTTACCGGAAAATTCACAAAAATATGTTTAGTTTACTTTTATGCATTTCCATTTGAAAATTCAAAAAGATTTTTGGTGTGTTTTAGCATAAACTTTGAAAAATCAAAATGTTTTGTTTCAACTTTAATTTCGATAACCGATGTTCGGATACTTAATGTGTATGCTCAGATACTTAAAAGTTGAAAAAGATTGCAAATTTTAAAGTTTCTGGTACATATTGAAAATGTTTTATAGTTCAGGGGGAGATACATTGAGGGTCAAAAGGAATGTGAAAAGTACTTCTGAGATATTTGTCGTGTCTAACGCTGGTAGTAGTTTGTGCAGTTTTTAGTAAATTTTTCTGCAGAATCAAACACAATAGATGCACTACTCAAGACTCATCAACAAAGCGTGAAACTGAACAAGACCCAAACCTGAACATCATGATCACCAGAACAACTCAACATCCAAATGAAGTTGTAAAGGAAATGTTTGAAGATTTCAAGATTAATGTTTGTCTTCATGTCTGGACCAACAAATGTCAAAGGCAAGATATCTTGAGTCTGTCTGAGATTTCAATGCTTACTTGGAGAGAGACAAGAACTTCGACACAAACGTGCAAGAAAATGGAAAAGTTTTCAAGTCGTTCAATATAATGACTTCAAGACATGAAGAATTGATAACTTTCTGATATGGTACATCACTAGCTAGGTCCAAGGGGGAGATTGTATGTGCATTATTCATGTATGTCCCCAGCTAGTGATCCGGTACTAAATGTTAAAGGTTCAGATAATCAGAAAACGACCAAGACTTTAGCTTGAAGATACATTCGACCAGTCGGGAGGTCGAATGTGGTTTGTCTTGGGTCGACTGTAGATTGAATAGAAAGAGAAGGTTTCATTCGAACCCACAAGGGGTCGAATGAACCCATTCGACCTCATGTAAGGGTCGAATGTGGATGCTTATATAAAGGGAAAAGTTAGTTTGTTTAAAAGAGGTAGTTATCATTTGAGCTTTTCCTAGTTTGTGTGTGTATGATATTCTCTGTATTAGGTCTAGGTTTTGATCTGTAATCATTGATATTTGATCTAATACACGAGTAAAGTTATGGAAATTGCTCGATGATTCGTTATCTGTTTTCATCATGATCGATTACGTTTATTTCTGAATCATTTTGCACGATTGGAGGGGATTCCGCACCCTACGGTTGGTATTCGTGAGATCACGGTTCTTGATGGCGATCGTAAAACGAATTCTCAATTATATCATGGTGACTCACTTCTTGATCTATCAAATTGTTCCGAACATGAAGTCTCAGGATGAAATTTTGATTGATTTTGTTTAAAACGTGGTGCTTCATTTTTACCCTTATCAAACCGATTCACATCCATAGCAACTAGGGGTGCTCATGGTTTGGTTTCAAACCACGAAACCGCCCAAACCGGTCACTAGTTTGGTTTCACGGTCGGTTATTTTACTGATCCTTCGGCCGGTCGATTTCAATATTTTCAAACCACAACAAACGGTTTGGTTTACGGTTCATACCGAAAACCAACCGTATAAACCAGACCGGACCGTAAGAATTTATTCTATTTAATATTTCATATTATATATAGACATTTAATGCAAAACAAAAGTATGCTAAGTCCATTTCACCTTATATGAGTTTTTCTGTTTTTCTAAATTCTAAATTTTCAATCACAGCTAGGGGTGCTCATGGTTCGGTTTCAAACAGCGAAACCGCCCAAACCGGTCACTGGTTTGCTTTCACGGTCGGTTATTTGAATTGTCTTTCGGTCGGTCAGTTTCAATATTTTAAAACCGCAACGAACGGTTTTGTTTATGGTTTATACCGAAAACCAACCGTATAAAACCGGACCGGTCCGTAAGAATTTATTCTATTTAATATTTCATATTATATATAGACATTTAATGCAAAACAAAAGTATGCTAAGTCGATTTCACCTTATATGAGTTTTTCTGTTTTTCTAAATTCTAAATTTTCAATCACAGCAAACATAATCACAGCTAACACCTATGTATCAATGTACTTAGAGATTTTTTTTATATATTTGGACTAAATTTTAAGCAATTTGAATAGGTATTTATTTTAAGCAACTTAAGCATTGTGGGCATTTTTATGACGTCTTGAAATTTGTACATTTTTTACGAAATCGGGACAAGTTGTACACATAACGGCCCAACAAGCCCAAACCGTGAAACCAAACTGGAACCAAACCGTTTCTAACGGTTTGGTTTGGTTCGGTTTAAAAGTTCTGCGGTTCGGTTTCGGATTAGAAAATTAAAAAAACCGTTACTAACGGTTTGGTTCACGGTTTGAACTAGAAACCACCAAAACTGGACCATGAACACCCCTAATCACAACTAACACAACCACAGCTAACACCTATGTATCAATGTACTTAGAGATCTTTTTATATATTTGGACTAAATTTTAAGCAATTTGAATAGGTATTTATGTTAAGCAACCTAAGCATTGTGGGCAATTTTATAACGTCTTGAAATTTGTACATTTTTTTACGAAATCGGGACAACTTGTACACATAACGGCCCAACAAGCCCAAACCGTGAAACCAAGCTGGAACCAAACCGTTTCTAGCGGTTTGGTTTAAGTGTTCTGCGGTTCGGTTTCGGATTAGAAAATTAAAAAACCGTTACTAACGGTTTGGTTCAGCGTTTGAACTAAAAACTGCGAAAACTGGACCATGAACACCCCTAATAGCAACTCCCCCTTGTTGCTTTTGAACAGACTTTTTTTGAGACTCACTCTTACCAGTTTTTTCTACTATCTTAAATGCGCAACAACTAGCTACATCCCCTCTAATGTGACACTTAAAACAAGATTTTTTCTTAAGCTTTTGTTGAGGTGTAGATCTTGGAGAAGATGGTTTAGAGTCAAAAACTACATTGGAGACTACTTAAGTAAAAACATATTCAATATTTCCATGGGCGATACACCACCTTAGGAATTCACTATCAGAAAATATCTTGTCGTTACCCTTAAGTTTATACAACTTTTTAACAACTGTTTTCTGATTTGTTTTACTGATAGTATCTAGGTTTATACTATTCTTTACTTCAACTACCTCATCTGTCTTTTCATGACTGCTATTTGATCAAACAAATTCTTTTTTTAGTAGACATAGGACTCTTTGGAAAGTTGACATCCTTTGATTTGACTACAGGTGATTTACCGTAGACAACATTAGGCAACTCTTCTTAAGAAGGCAAGATTGAATAGTTCCCATTAAAGGGAGGAAGGACTCCTGATAACCTAACCCTGTGGGGTCATTCTTATTCTTCTGGACACTAAATATTTTGGTGCACAATAACTGAGTGCTCCTACATTGATCTAGTTTTCTGTTAAGTTCAATGATCTTTATCTGTTTATCATCTATCTCCTTTTTCTTGTTAGCAAGAATGGTTTCTTTTTTGGATAACGCTACATGAGGTAGATCTATCACATCAATATTTTCCTTAACAACTAGATTCATGGCCTTAAGGTCATTTTTCATCGCTTTTAGCTTAGTCTCAATGGCATTCTCCCTAAATTTCTTTTGATGGATTGCCTCTTTTTCCTGATCTAACATGACTACAAGACTATTTTTATGCTTAGGTAGCTATGCATTTTCACTAATTAGGGAGGCTAGGCGCTCAACATAATCAACACATTTTTTACATGCATCAACAATAGAAGAGAGAGAAATGTCTACCTTTTTGTTGTTGGAGTCCAGGGTAGACATGTATACAATGAATCCTTGGTAGACATCCATTCTGTTTCCTTGAGATCAATGATTTTTGATGCATTTTATGTGTGGCCGTTGTTGTCGAATAGACTAGGGTTGAGTCGTAGCTAAATATTGTGTTATGTGTTGAAAAACATGAGATTGTGGTGGTCCATAAGGGCATTTATGGAGCTGCTGTATTTGATATAGTCGACCAGTCGAATGGGTTTCTCATTCGTACCTTCGTTAGTACAAATGAGAATCTTTGCTTCTCATTCGTACCTTTAATGGTACGAATGGACTCATTCGTGCTTTCAATGGTACGAATGAGGATTTCAGTTTGTGGTCTATAAATAACAATATCATGTTTAGAATTCATTAAGATTGAGAGTTATGCTTTAAGAGTTCACTAGGGGAGATCATGACCGATCTCCCCTGGCCCCGAGATAGATGTTTAGCCTGCTGATGATAGTGTCTGTAACCAATGCTGATTAATGTTAATCTGTGATGACCGACTTTTCATCTATTTCTGTTTCGTCTCCAATCTCCGTCTAAAACCGAGCTTTAACTAGTTAAACGATCCTATAAACGGTTCTAAATAGTTTTCACAAGTTTTATCAGAGCCTTGGTACCGATTTGAATGATATAACAATCATTTGAATCAATCACATCTCGATTTTAAGGTTTTTAGGCGATAAATTGATTTGGATAGTTGTTGAAACCCTAGATTTACAAAACGGACTTCAATTCGAATGATTTTCCGAGTTTAAATTTAGATGAGGATTAGGTTTTCATTTTTGCAACTTTCTGTGCAACATTCACCATCGAATTCGAACTAT
The DNA here is from genome assembly GCA_032199755.1 of Ambrosia artemisiifolia. NCBI lineage: Eukaryota > Viridiplantae > Streptophyta > Magnoliopsida > Asterales > Asteraceae > Ambrosia > Ambrosia artemisiifolia. The sequence goes on from CM063514.1 coordinate 12,264,783, forward strand.
GAGAATGTTTTTGGATCGATCTGCAGAAAAATGAAGCAGATGAACACGTTTATTAGAAAAAGGTCGAATGAGAAGACGATTTTGTACGAATGAAGATTACAAAGATTCATTCATACTATGTTTAGCGAGAATGAGACAATTTAGAAGTCATTCGTGCTATCTAAGACTCAGTCGTGCTAACCAAGACTCATTCATGCTATATGTGGAACGGATGAGAGGATATGATGTTCATTCGTACCATCGATCAGAAGTGATACTAAAATTTTCAAATTTTAAGCTGTAAACATTTCGTGAAAATGTGGTTAAGGCTGATCTTGGAGTTTTTTTTATAGAAATGTTGATGGTGAACATACAAATATTGTTGAAGATAAATGAAGTTGACAGGTTCGAATTCAAACTGATCTGGTATTGAATGTTTAACTGTTAATCACTGGTTCAGATTTATTGTGTGATATTCTGGGAAGATGCGTTCTGGCTCTTGATTTGGGATATGAGTGACTGGGATAAGCTTCTTTATAAGGTTTCGAGCTTAAACACTTAGAATACTTCACCTAGGACACGAGTTTATTCTGGTTTGCTACTTCATTATAAGGTTTTGAGCTTAAACACTCGGAATACTTCATCAAGGATACGAGTTATTTCAGTTTGTTCTTTATAAGAGTTCAAGCGCCTCGGATTGAAATATAGTACAAAATCTAGTGATTGTAAAAAATTGGTTTCTGATCAGGCGGTTGTGATGATGAAATGTTATATTGTGGGGTAGTCAAGAGAATCAAGAGTAGCGAGGTATGATGATCTGATTTAGATGACTATTATGGGCCAAAATGGATAGATCTTATTCCGCAAGTTGTGAACAGTCAACCCAGTTCCAGTGTGATTGAAGGAAGTTGTTTAGATAGAAGAATGTGTTTATGCAATCAAAGTTTAGCACATATGGAAATTTTAAATGGAAATACCAGTGTTTGAGTGCATTGTATTGCACAGAGTCACATCTGAGATTTTTAATTTGGTACCGACAGTTAGATTTCTCCACTTGGTGTTGTTGGTGGTGAAATCTTCAGGATAGAACTAACCTATATTTTCTATGTGACATTTTCAGGATACTACACGCAGAACAGGATTCAGGATGACACTGAATATTATCTTATGCACATTCTGAGGATGGACTAATGAACTATTTTATTGTTATATGAATGCAGGATGATTTTACGTCATATTCTCTATGTAACATCCTCAGGATATTGAAGGACTAACCAGGGTTCAGGATGTAATTGTGTTTTACCTTATGCGCATCCTGAGGATAGACTAAAGAATTATCGTATTATGATGATATTGCAGGTACACTTAATTAGTATTAAGGCTTGTAACTGATCCCTAACGGTCATATTGTCTTATTATTATCAAAAGAGCTGACGATGCAAAAGCTAAACGTGTGGAACAAGTCCAACATTTAAGAGAAGGTCAAACTTGTAACCGACAAGAATTAATTATAGGAGAGAATTATGGAAACAGTTAACCAACGTCTATATTGGTTAACTACTGACCTAAAACTGTCCGTAAAGCTCATTAAAGATGACGGATATCATGGGATCTTCTATTTATTCCATTTGTAAAGTATAAATAGGGGGTGATTAACGAGTATAGGACACGAGAAAAACACTTCTCACTTGCTTAACACTTTGTAGGCACCTGATACTCTCTACACACACAACACTATATTGTAATCTTAGTCACTCGTTCATCACCTATCCAAAGTTGTATTCATTTTTACCTTATTAATATTACAAACAAGGCAGGGGCTTAGACTTCTTCCGAGGTTTTGTGCCGGCGATCATCTACTGATCAATGGCTTTCCTCGTACATCGAGTGTTGTTCTTTGGTTGTACTACATTTATATTCATCTACCTTTGCTTATATTGTCACTCTGTCAGACAGTTACATCCTCAGGATATAACTGTCCATCCTAAACAGTTTTCTTTTCCATCCTGAACATAGTTGTCAAAAATCATTTCTTTGCTATCCTAACATGCCATTTTCAGAATATAACTATGTTTTTAACATATTTAACACTTTTAACACTCTACCTCACATTTACTGATTTCGAAAACCAAGTTATTTTTACTAAGTAATTTTTGACCAAAATAATTTGGCGCCCATCGTGGGGCAAGTGGTGCTATTTTTAACAAAAACTTTGCTAAAATTTTTCCTTAATTAACTCATTTCAAAAATCTTGAGAACTATGGCTTCCAACCAGAAATCTGTTTCTTCATCCATGCCATCTTCAATCTCTACCAGAAATGTGACATTGCCACCCTCCGCCTGCTTTCTCAAAAAGTTCCACTTCTCAAACTCCACCAAGACAAGCATTGGGGACATCTGGACTCACTCCTCCTGTTTTGTTATCAAATGATGAGATTAAGAGAAATTCAATCTCTCAAGACATCTCCGAAGAAACCAGTTGAGGATGTGTTAACACCAATACAACCCAGGGTCTTGGATTTCAACTCTACCATCTTTGGGGGCAATCATCAGGGAGATTTCATTCTCATGAACACGGGATACATTGCTCCTGAAACTTCTACAGCACCCAGGATGACTACAACAAGGGATCCAGGATATATACTTGAACTATCCCGAGGATATAACAACAATGGTAACAATTTAAGTTCCAGTACTTTTGCTACTAACGATGTTGCTTCTTTTTTGGATACAAGTATAAGCCCACAATTGGCAAGGGAGCTTAAAAAGATCAAGGATATGGTATCTAGTGTACCAGGGATAGTACAACCCATCCCTGAAGTATCCTCAGCATGTCACAGGGTGTCTCGTTTTGCACCTCCAATATGTGATGCTGAGAGTCCAAAGAGATTCCAGACTCCAAGCATGAAGCTTTATGATGGATCAACAGATCCTGAAGAGCGTGTAGCACAATACAGGGAAAGGATGGAAATAAATCCAATTCCTCTTGGCCTCAAGGAAGCATGCTTATGTAAAGGATTTGGTTCCACCCTCACTGGTCCAGCCTTGAAATGGCTCCTAAGTGTTCCTCCCTATTCTATTACTTCCTTTGCACATTTGATTAATATGTTTAATAACCAATTTTCTTGTAGTCTAACGTTTGAACGTTTGACAAGTGACTTCTGCAAGGTGACTCAACCACAGGGAGAATCACTAAGGGAGTATATAACCAGGTTTGGGAAAGAAGCACTTGATATCCGAAACTTGGATGTCACAACAGCAGTGCAAGCATTCAAGACAGGATTACAAGGAGATTCACCTTTCTATCAAGAACTGGTGATGAACCCTTGTAGAAACTTGGATGAAGTCAGAAACAGGGCTCTAAGGTTCATCCATCTTGAGGATGATAAGAAAATCCAGGAGGGGATAGAAGCATCCTCAAGATACAACAATCCTAATCAGGTATTTATTGCTATATTGCCATGCCTTTTGGACTAAAAAATGCAGGTGCAACATATCAAAGGCTGGTAAACATGATGTTCAAAAGCAAGATTGGGGACACAATGGAAGTCTACGTCGATGACATGGTGCTCAAATCCAAGAAGGCAGAGAACCGTCTTTAGGATCTCAAAGAAGCATTTGACATCCTGGATGCTTACAATATGAAGCTAAACCCAACCAAATGTCATTTTGGGGTTGGTGCTGGAAAATTTCTTACATATCTAGTAACTAAGAGAGGGATAGAAGCCAGTCCTGAACAAATAAAAGCCATACTTGGCCTCAAACCCCCAACAAATGTCAAGGATGTACAAAGACTAACTGGCAGTTGTAAATGTAATAGGCTAAGATCAATGAATGTAAATGTAATGCAACAAGAGAACAACACTCGATGTACGAGGAAAGCCCTTGATTAGTTGTAGATCGCTGGGATAAAACCTTGGGAGGAGTCTAGGCCTCTGCCTTGTTTGTTAATATTAAAGTGATAAAAATGTTACAATTTTGGATGAATGATTGGACGAGTGTACTAAGATTACAATGATTTGTGTGAGTATTCTCTGAGTAGCAGATGTGTGTAGTTCAAGTGATAATAATGTGTCCTATACTCGTCAATCATCCCCATTTATATAGTACATGAGAATAAATAAACAATTCCGTGTGAGGAATAGGGTAAGTGATAAAGTCATGGCTAACACTACTTCTTGTCATGTTTCCAAATTAGTGAAAGTTGGTTTCTTACCTCATGTTTTCCTTGATAATGAATCGGCCGAGTGATATCTTAAGGGAAAGGGACTTGTCTTGAGGAGAATGTTTGTTGTATAGTGTGATGTTGATGTTTCCTTGCTCCTTCTCAAAGCCGATTGGTGATGAGTGGTTTAGGAAGTTTCTAAGTTCAAAGAATGATGTTCCAATTAGTTGTCATGCCTAAAGTATAACTACAAGACAAACAAGTGAGGAAAGGGACTTATCATTGTGGTCTTTCTTGTGGGCTTCGGCCGAAGGATAGAGACAAAAGAGATCTTTTTGTTTTGGAATGGGCCAAGTCTAGGGATGTGAGAACTTGCCTAATCAAGGCCTATTTGGATGTAAGTGATGTTACCGTTGTCTCTTTATGCCATACATGTATAGGAAGGACAAAATTAATCATGGATCATCAAAGTTTGTGTGAGTTATACCCCTTGGCCATGAAAAAGAAATAAAAAAAAAGAATGTTTGTAGGTTGCCATTAGTGGATGTTCTAATCTCATGGGAGGTGGTTTCCATAGTTGTCATGGATTGTTTGGTGTAAGAGAATGATAGTGACTTGTGTGTGTCCTAGGTTGCAGCCATGTGATGTCAAGGAAGAGGTTTTCTTTTGTGCTAGTACAAGATCTATCATATGTCATCACAGTTGTCATTGATTGAAAGGGACACTTGAGAATGTGTTGTTTGTCTGCTAGTGGACTAGGAAAGTGACACTTCAATGTAAAAAGATTTGGTTTGCAATCTCCATCAAAAGTCATGGGGCGTGTGTGTCGTGTATGTATACATATATACATAGACTAAGTTGGTTTTTGTCTTGATGTGTGTATATTAATATGGCCGAAATACATATATATATATATATATGTGTGTGTGTGTGTGTGTGTGTGTATATATACATGTAGGTGCATGTGATGTGTTAGTGAAATCATTAGTCATAAAATGCATAGTAATGGATTTTGAGTTGCTATCGTATAGTCTAGTAAGTTAATAACATGTGTTGTAACAAAGATAATATTAACACGTTATTAATACCATATGCTAATCACTTATAAACATGTGTTGTTTGATAGTTTTAACTCACATTTACATATGTATGTATCCTGATAGTGTTTCATGATTTTGTGTGTTTTAATCATCATAAACACGTTGTGACCTGTTCGAATTTGGATGGAATTATGTAATCACCCATTTAGATTTTATCATGTGTATTGTCGTTTTGTTCGTACGTAGTAATCGGATATCCGGTTGCTCTCTGTTGAGCGTGTGATCAATGTGATTGTTCAATGCCAATTGTTTCAGATATTTCGGGTGTTGTATGCGTAAGCAGTTGATCTATTGAATTTCTGCAATAGCTTGGGCTTTACTAGACTCGGGATGATATAATTACTGAAATAACTCACAAATGAAACGTTGTAAATCTAGTTAAGTGTACGGATATTGTCCTGGAAATATTGTCGGGTGTCACATTCTCCCCCTGATGAAGGAATTTCGCCCTCGAAATTTGGTTTAAGTAATCTATAATTGGATTACTCCGGAATGAGGAATGGTAGTTTCGATTTCACAGCAAGAGGAAACTTTTTGTTCATAGGGATCATCTTCTATGAGTCGAGAAGACACCTCTTGAAGTGTGACTGGTGTAAGTTCTACGAACCCTATCAAGTTTGAAGTCTCATGGAATAGGGATGATTCTACTCATTGTTAAAAAGGACTGAAGTATTCAGGTTGAGCTGCCTCCGATGCTGATCGCATAGGTGAGAAGCATGCCCATGGTGATTTGGAGGTTTTGTTTGATCAGATCGTCATATTTGTGTTCGTACGAGTCCCCTTAGTCTTTCACATGGTTTAAGGAATTTGCAACAAAAGAATACTTCTGTTGGAACAAGTAGAGATTGGCATACGGTGTACTGTCACAACTTTTTCAAGACTTGGCTAGTCAACCTCCAATTAGTATTCCCGCTTGACGGGTAGGGAGGGTGCAAATCTGATTCCGCATTTGAAAATTTCGCGATAGTGAGACGACTTTATTAGTAAGTAGAAATTGTAGAGGTCGATTGTCTTTTGATAGTTACGATGAAGATTTGCATTTCGCTACAGCTTAGGTACGTTCCAGTTGTTGATCTCACCAACCGAGGAAATGGTTTGGGATTTGGGAAAGAAGAAGCACGAAGGTAACTATTTAAGCGAAAGAATTTTAGATTCAAACTTTCATTCCAGCTTGGAAATTTGATAGCCCAATAGGAATTGGGTAAAATTTCAAGAAAGTACAATGCCTCTTCCAATACTTAGTTATGATTGGTGAAGGGGGTAACACTAGTTGTTACGACCACTAGTAGTCGTTACCCCTAGGGGTCAAGCTGTTTTGAGCGAGGATTGAGTAGGTCCCCAGTGATGTACGAAAATCAAAATGCATAGGAAATGAGAAAATACAGAGTGTGAGCTCTGTCAATGAATGACAAATCAACGAGAGTTATGGGTGCTACGCCCTTCATGTGTCGAGCGTTACACCGGGTTGATAGGTGATAGACACAGTAATTCACCTTTTCAATTTCCATTTCATTCATAAACAAAGTTATAAATCTTTACAATATAGGTTTAAGATGAAATAAACAACTTTCTGACTCTTCTAGAACTCAGAGAGAAAACCTAGTTGACACACACACGCAAAAATGGCAAAAGTTAATTACAAAACAAAACTTTTAGCTTATATAGGCCTGCGCATTTGACCCCACGACATGGTCGAATGTGCACGTTCGACCATCAACATGGCTCGAATCAACACATATATCATTAGACTTTTCCTTCGACCATAATAAGCTTCCTTCGACCTCTATCTTCTACATTCGACCTCTATAATGCCACATTCGACCCCTCGTTTTTACCAAAACATCATATTATGTACAATCCAAAAGCATTAGTTGCAAAACATGCATCTACAAACTCCCCCTCGACTATTGCTTGGATTGTTGTCGTTCGTGAGCCATTACCTTGTTCATTAACGTGATCCTAAGCTGCTTTTTCTGATCTTTACTCATCTTAGGCTCAAGTTTACATTTAGTCGATCTTTTGGGCACTTCATTCATCTTCACACGCTTACCCAGTTTCTTCTCCAAGTTACTCCCCGCATTCACATCATAAGCAAAACAAACACATACCACATGATGATATTTTCTTGCGTGCTCAGCATGCTTCTCGTCACAGTAAATCAGGTTGTAATACAACATGACAATGTCTTCAAAAGAACAATTTATGATCCACATTGGGTCAAAAATATGTATCTTCATATATTCACCCTTCTTATATTGCAAAAGTATCATTACTTGGGCTGTTCTCCAGTCATAGTACCACATCACAAATTCAGAGCTGAAATGCTGCTGAATAGGCATTAACGGTATCCTTCTCATCACCACTGGAGGTTTGTACCTTAGAGTAACCTTCTTCAAGCCTGTAGCAGGATCAATCTCTTTATGAACTTTTCTCTTGGGATATTGAGGAGTAAACATGTCCCATTTGGTTCTACTCTCCCAAGCCATCTTCTTAGCAAACCAACCAACTACATCACAATTAGCAGATGCTCCAGTCATGGTGAATCTACATATATCTCTAACTGCCCAGTATGGTAAAGTCTTCAAATCATGAAATCTATAAAAGTACAAGATTCCTTTTTCCCACTTCACACCAATATATCTCAATTGTCTCAAGTATTTCCAGCCTAATGCTCTTCCCTTGAATAACTGATTATGGTACTTATACAATCCACCCTGAGCTTCTGGCTTTGGTCTTTTCTCATCTTGTTCCTTCAAGTCATCAACCTGCTCTCCTGGTTGTTTTTTATTATCATCATTAAACACTGCTTTAACAAACTCTTCGCTCCTTTTCTTTGCAAGATACTCAGCTTCTTTCAAATTAACTTCAGACGAATCTGGAAATACTTCATTTTCTTTGCTTCTGAAGTATTCTGGATATTCTTCGTGAGTAATATCTTCAATCTCAATCACCCCACGTTCCGGAGTCTGTTTATCATCAGAATGATTACCAACATCCTTTTCAGAAATATCTGGAATTACCTGTTCATTCATGATTTCTTCGAGTGTCTTTCCAGCCTTCAGTGCTATTCCTTCCAAGATCTCTTTAGCCACTGCCGCAGACACTTCTCCCTCTTCCAAATCCGGATCATTATATTCCAATTCATACTTCATATCTTCAGCAGCAAAGATTTCTGGAAATTTTCCAGTCAATTCAATTGTCCAGATCTTTCTGTTCAACATCTGTCTGTACAAACTTTTATCTTCTTCAGACAAAGATTTGATCTTTTCTGTCCAGAATATGTCATCATCATCCACATTCTCACCAGGAATCTTCTTAGAACTAGATTTCCCTGCATCTCCTTTCTTATTTTCCTATTTTCATAACTGAACTTACTCACATCATCATCTGCATCATCAGTCTTTCTATTACCCGACTTATCACTTACATCATCATCATCAGAAGATTCATCATCAGACTCGTCATCATCTTCTTTTTCATCATCCGAGTCTTCAAAATAAAATTGCTCTTCTTCATCCTCCTTATTTTCTTCTTCAGTACCTTTTAGCTGAGGAGCTTTACAATACAGATCATCCAAAAGTTTCTTCATCTCTTTTTTTTTTCACTTTTAATAATAATTTTTTTATTAAATACGTGAAGAATTACATCAAGATAGCGGGTAGACGGGCAACAAGTTACGCCGCCACCCCTTTCTGGTTCTGATCTTGGTGTTCTCAATCTGTAAAACCTTAATCTTCTTTGAATTCTTCTTCTCTCGAGACACCAACTTCTTATTATCTTCTTGAAGTGTGTTTAACTTTTCTTCCAGTTCATCTTGGCTTTCTTTGGAAGATACCACAATCTGTAACATTTTCTCCTCATTTTTCTTCAGCTTCTCAATCTCCATCTGTTGCTTATTAAAGGCTTTCATCATTTCATCAAGCCAGCATCTCCATCACAACACCAGAAACTGTTACTTTTGGTGTGGATGATTCAGCAACATGATCTTTCTTCTTTTGAAATTTCTTTAAGACATTCTCCACTGTAGTATCAAAATCTTGTGGAGGATCTACAACTGTTTCTTTACCAGACCTTTTCTGTTTCTTTACCTTCTTTCCTTCTATCAGCAATTCCACTTCTCTATCTCTCCTCTTCTTAGGATTATCTTTCTCATCCCTCTTAGCCATTGTTTTAAACTTAGGCTTTTTCTGCTTTTCACCTACAACAAGAGATCCAACAAAGTCTTGTTCGTCAATAGTAAGTTCAAGATCATCTTCATCAACAACTATTGGACTCTTCTGTTGTTGTTCTTCAATGGTTTTGTTTAAACTCTCACTCTCACCAGCCACGGTGGCCTTGGGCTTGGTGTGCTTGACAGTTTCACTGCCAGAATCCCATACTTCGTCATCTTGAGTCTCTTCTGAATCAACAGACTCTTCATCTATCAGCATCGTCTTAGTTTTACCCGTTCCTTTTCTTGCAACACTCTTCTTCCTCTTTGTTGTTGTTGTCTCAACTTCCACCACCTTTGCTTTTCCTTTCCCTTTACCACCCTTAGCACCTTTATTCACCACTTGAAGCTTCCTCTTTGCATCAGATCAACAGGGAATAGAGGATCATTGTCTGATTCATTGTTAACATTCCTGGCTTTGTTTTCACCTGGATCCTCATAAGTTGGATTAATCGGATGTCCAAAGAAATTCTTGTGTGGAGGTCTCTCATTATCTGGAACACCTTTGTACCCCTTCATTCTACGCAACGTACTCATATTCATATGGCTTTGAATTAGAATCTGCTTCGGGTCTCTCTTCGACTTTGGGTACTTCTTGTCAAAAATCATCTGTAGAAATCTCGGGTACATCAAGAACTTATCAACCTTCAATCCCTTCAAAGGTTCCAACATGTGATCAAGTATCATTCCCGAAATGTTGAATGGTTTATTCAAAGTTAAAGCAACCACCAACGAACTTATTCTCTTTCTCATCACATCATATCCACCACGATTTAGCACGAATACATGTAAGATAACATGTGCAAAGTATTTAAACTAAGGACACAGTTTGGCTTTGTGGAGTAGTCCATCAGTTATGGGACTGTTATACTTCATGCGTAGAAAACACTTTCTCTGTTCAATCCAGGATAACACTCTGGGATCAGTAGGAGAATCCTTCAAATCAAGAGCTTCTCGGATATCATCCTTAGTAACTATAGCTAGCTCCCCCTAATCCTGCTAACAATAGATGTCTTATTCTCCCAAAAATCCATACGAGCATTCTTCCAAAAATCTTCTTGATGATCTTTGTATATTTTTGTTGTTGTTGCAATAGCATCAATAACTCTGCTTCGTCTTAGAAAATCAACAATACCAGAGAACTCGGTATGTTGTTTAACTTCCCCAATAAAAGCACAACAATTATGTGCTGTTTCGAACAACAACTCTTCTTCTTTCTCTTTCTATACAGATTTCTCTGATGTAGTAACTTGTTTTTCTAGATTCTGTTGATCTGCCATTTGAAAACTGCAAAACAAAACATGAACTTTATTAAAATTGGACAAAATTGAATTTTTGTCAAAATTACCATCCTTCGACCCATACGTGGGTTCGAATGAGGAATTATTGTAGTTCGAATGAAGAATTTCAGGTTCGAATGTGAAAATTTCATGATAAAAATGTACATTCGACCCTAAAATCTACATTCGACCCCTAGACCAGTTACATTCGATCAGAAGGGCTTAATTCGACCTTGAAAGGCTTCATTCGACCTTCTAAGATTGGTCGAACCTGACTGTTCTTTATTCAAATTAACCAAATCAAAATTCAGACCATTTTAGCATTTAATTCTTGTTTGTTTATGCTCTGACATGGCCGACTAACACTGATTAACCATCAATTGATTCAATTATCATGTTTTAGATAGTTTTTCATAAAATCTAGGGTTTCAAAATGCTTCAGTGATCACTCGAGCACTGTAATGTGTTTTTATCCTAGATTTTAGTATATTCTCCCCGTAAAACTATCAAAAACAAGATTCCTAACATCAGTTATTAAAATGTCCAAATTGATAAACTAGGGTTCAAACAAAAATCGAAGAATCTGTCGTTGTTATCCAGCCATTACCTGTGTATTATGGATCAAAATGATCAGTAGTAGTCAAGGAACAATAATATCAAGTCTAAAAGGCAAGAGCAACAAGGTGAGGTTAAGCAGAAATTTTGAAAGAAATTTTGGAATGGGGGTTCGAATGAGGACTGGTCTATATATAGTGTGCTACATTCGACCCTTATGAGAGTTCGAATGAGAAACTTCAGCCACCTTCAACCCTACTGAAAGGTTCGAAGGAGACTAAAGGGCTCGAATGAGGAAATCTTATAAGAACACTCTCATTTGACCTCTGTTTTAGGCTCGAATGTAACCTCAAATGCACCTTCGACCCAACGAAGGGGCGAATGTACAAATGGAATTCTAAAAATTTTACCAAATCTCAAAATCGAATCCCGTTCAACCATTTTTACACATTTTAACCTTCAAACATTCATCAATTTCCATTTAAATGATACAAAAACTCAAATTGGTCCATCAAATTTCAGAAATTAACCATCAATCACCATCGGTTATCAAAAATAAAGTAGAAATGTAAAAATTTTGGTTTTTCTGAAATTTATGTTAAAACACTCCTAAAATCTATTTGATTTTTGTATATTTTGCAGAAAATAAATGTAAATTGCAGAAATGTAAACATAAAGCCGTAAACATTTTGTGATTTCCGGTAAGAGGATCATATCAGCTTTTGAGAAATCTGATCACACCGTTGATCTTTATTGTTTATTATCATTAAAGACAATATGTGATCTGGCAACTGCTGATATTGTTATCCACATAAGCTCACATGCATACTGTTATGCAGTGCTTTAGAATGATACGCAATTAGGTGTATTATAGCTAACAGGCTTATGGTTCCCACGCACACGACATACTCCCGTATCAAGGAATTTGCACAAAGCTTCGTCGTAACGCGTGATTATGCCAAATGTTATCCGTTATATTACAAGATACATAGCACAGGGGTATACAGGTCAGCAAATTAATGCAGCAGAGTAACATATGCATATATACCAGGTTGAGGCTGATACCAATCAATGACTTTCATCAGAGAATTGATACGATGCATTAAATGATCTTTGATCATTTTTATACATTAAGTTCCTCAATTCGGTAACTTTCAGGTTTTGGCATATAAGCTCTTTTTAGCAAATATCTTGATTGAAATCTAGGTCCGTAAATCAATACGACAAAAGATCAATCAAGATACCCCGGATAACAATTAACAAAACAACCCGAAACCTCAGATTTTGGTAACCCTATCAAACGAAATTATGGTACTAAGACCATATGCCCATGAGGTGTTCAGCCACTAGCGAGTAGTTCGTTATGTTTGTATCACTAAGGCACGCAGTAATAGGTCTATGAAGCCTATCGGCACATCACACAAAATCAACACACGCCTCATATAGATAGTGCGACTGTTGTCTACTTCTTACACTGCTAGGTCACGAGCCTGCTCCCATATAATTGACATCCAGCCGTTGTGGATTCACTAAAAGCAACAAAATCAAAATTATCATCATTAGGGTACCAAATTCCTCTCGACAGACAACCCTTCAGATATCTCAGGATTCGCTTGAAAGCTGTTAGGTGACTCTGTTTCGGCTTCGATTTAAATCTTGCACAAAGACATGTTGCGGACATTATGTCTGGTCGAGATGCAGTCCAATACATCAGAGATCCGACAATTGCTCTGTATGTGAAAGTTTCTGTCAGCTCCCCTTTAGCATCAACTCCAATCCCGTGATTAGGTTGTATCGGGGTATCCATCGGCTTCGAATCTTCCATCTGTAACCGGCTCAAGACTTCATAAACGTATTTCGTCTTTTGAATAAAGATGCCTGTTGGCAATTGACCCACCTGCAAGCCTAGGAAAAACTGCATTCCCCCCATTGCACTCATCTCGAACATTTCCTACATGACTCTTTCGAATTCTCTACATAAAAGCTAATTAGTAGATCCAAAAATAATATCGTTAGCATATATCTGAACAAGAAGCAAGTCACCCTCTATTCTTTTGGTGAACAGGGTACAGTCTACCAAACCTCGTTTGAGTCCCTTCGAATGTAGATACGTGCTCAGCTCCTCATACAATTGCCGTGGAGCTTGGTGCAGCCCGTATAGTGCTTTGTTGAGAATGTAAACCTTATCCCGGTGGATAGGATCTTCAAAGCCTGGTGGTTGACCAACGTATACCTCTTCCTTGACCACACCGTACAGAAAAGCACTCTTCACATCCACGTGATACACCTTAAACTTCTTATAGGAAGCAAACGCTAGAAACATTCGAATGGCTTCTATACGTGCCACAGGTGCATAGATTTCATTATAGTCAATTCTTTCAATTTGGCGGAAACCTTGAACGACCAACCGAGCTTTGTTTCTCAAGATTATGCCTCGATCATCTTTCTTACATTTAAAAACCCCTTTTGTTCCGATCTTCTTCCTTCCTGGAGGTAAATCTATAAGTGTCCAGACTCCGAGCTTCTTAAACTGCAATAATTCCTCTTGCATAGCTTCAACCCAGGCATCATCCAAAAGACCATCCTTGTAAGTCTGCGGCTCAACCTGCGAAACATAACAAACAAAGGATCAGTCATTTTGACAACCAGATTTTTGAATTTTAGCATATAAGGCTAGGGCTCCAAGATTATCATGTGAAGTTGCACGATGAAGTTGTCCTCTAGTCATGACACTGCTTTTGGGGTCACCAATAACTTTCTTGAGCGGGTGAATCTGATGACTCCGAGATTCCGGATGATCAGGTATTTGAACTCCCGTCTGAGTAGTTAGATTCGCTACCCTGTACAGATCATTACTCGTATTAGACGATGAAGCAACATCTGGATTAGGGTTCACTGGTGGTTCCTCTGTTGCATGATCTAGAATAGCTTCACTGAAAATGTCTTCATCATCTTCGGATTCTGAAGTATCAAGAGTAGTTGAAGCTTCCTGGAAAACCTCTTCTTCAGCTGCAGGAACGTTGGTATGATTAGAAGCTGCTGGAGGAGTTACGGTGATCGGACGCACCAACGGTGAAGTCACTACGTTTTCACACTTGTAATAAATTCGTAGAACAGTCTCTTCAACCAAGTTATCTAGATTGAATGATTCAAAGAAGTCTTTGTAATCAAACATCCAGTCAGGACCACTGCCTTGTACGTTCTGTGTGTAGCGTTGTACTTCTACGTTCGCCCACTCCTCAACCTGTCGAGTTCTTTTGTTGAATACCCGTTTGAGCGGGGTTGTATATCCAACAAAGTATCCCTCTTCAGCTTTTGGTCCAAACTTCTCAGTCGGATTCAACATCGTACAGGGTGCCCCAAATGGTTCCAGATACTCCAAATTCAGCTTTCGTCTATTCAAAAGCTCATAAGAAGTTTTGCCAAACTTCTTCACCGTTAATACACGATTCAATGTGTAACAAGCTGCGTATATGGCTTTATTCTAGAATAATACTGGAAGATTAGAAGCCGCAAGCATTGTACGTGCCGTTTCTATTAGAGTCCTGTTTTTCCTCTCTGCAACACCGTTCTGTTGTGGAGTGTACTGAGCACTATATTCATGATGAATTCCTTTATCTTCACAAAGTGCATCCATCTAAGTATTCTTGAACTCCGTCCTGTTGTCACTACGAATTCTTTTTATCTGCAAACTGTAGATATTTTCCAAACGGGTGAACAGAACCTTCAACTTGTTGAACGTTTCACTCTTGTGTTGCATGCACATCACCCACAAAAATCTTGAATAGTCGTCTGTAACCACAAGACAATAAAGCTCTCCACAATGACTCTTACACTTGACAGGTCCGAAAAGGTCCATATGCAAACGCTCAAGTGGAATTTCTACATAGTTTACTTTCTTTGGTTTGTGGGACTGTTTGTGCTGTTTCCCCTTTTTGCAACTTACACACTTATCATTTAGATGAAAATGTTTCACACTAACCCCTTCAACTAGTCCGGTCTTCACCAAATGATTCATCTTTCTGAGGTGAATATGTCCCATCCTTCTGTGCCACATTATTAATTCTTTTTCTGTAGCTTTTGATAGAAAACACGTAACTTGGCCCTGGGTTATCATTGCTTTGCTCATATCAAGAATGTTCAAGTTGTTCACTCTTGGTGCTTTCAACGTGATCCATTCTTTTGGGATGACGAAACCGGGTTTGAGGATATAACAAGATTTATCATCGAAGTGTACGGAAAACTGTTTTTCACAAATTTGACCGACACTTAACAGATTATAGTCGATTTGCTTCACATATGAAATCTTCTTAAAACTCACAATCCCATTGCTAACACTACCTTCCATAGTGATATAACCTCCTTTGTTTCCTGCGAACGCTACATACCCACCATTAATATTCTTGATATCGAATAGCAGCGTCAAATCACCAGTCATGTGACCAGAAGCTCCACTGTCGACAATCCAAAGACTGCTAACAGGGCCAGCTAGAGGTCCCTGCACATATCAAGGAAAACAATTAGTTCTTTCGGGGGACCCAAGCCTGCTTGGTCTTGGGTCTTTGAGTGTTAAACTTCAAAGATTCATTTTCACAAACACTAGGGTTTGAATCGATCTTTTTCTGATCATTCAAACCTTTCTCACTTTCAGATTTTACATTAGCATTTGAGGTAGAGGCACCTGGAGAACCTGATGGTGACCAAGTTTGTTCTGAATGTTTCAGATTCCTGATATGAGATTTTTGGGTCTCAGCTGGTTTTTTTGTATCGTTCGAGAAAGAAACTTTCTTAGTTACCTTATATGATTTAATAGATACAGGTCCAATCGATGACTTAACAGCTGGTTTTGGAACAACCTTCTGTTTATCATTAGTTGAGTTCACCACGGGTTTCTTCAGTTTCTTTTCCATAGCAATCTGGTTTCTACGATCATAGGTAAATTGACGGTTTTCCCTGTTTTGAAAATAATTGTTTTGATTATAAAACGGTGGTCTTTGAGGGACAATCTGTCTTTGAGGATAGCTATGATTATCTATCGGATTTCTATAAGGTTGCCTATTCTCATCTTCGTGCCTTTTGTGACTCACATACGGGCAATGAGCAAGTAAATGCCCTCTCTGCCCGCATTTAAAACATGAACGGTATTCCTCAAAAACAATCTTAGCATTCGGCTTTGCGTATGAATTGATGGGATATTGATCATCAACACATCTACATCTTAAACTCATTGGAGCTGGGTCCTTTGAGTAAGCCAGCTCAAGAAAACCATTAGCCTTTTCTTTTGGATTGATGAACTCAGTGACATGAACTTTGGTTCTTTAGGAGTATCCAAATATAATTTCTTTAAAATTTCAGGAGGAACGTCATTGGTCCTTTCATGTTTAGGAAACCAAATCGTACTCTCCTGCCAAGTTTTCTCGATTTTTGAATAATTGGCAAATTTAATTGGATACTCCTCGTCAGAGATAATCTTATCAAATCCTTCCATCTGATAGAAAACTTTGACGGGTTTGTCAACTGATTCATTCTTTTCATCTTTCTTCACTGATTGATTCACTCGATGTGCATTTGCCTGAGGATGTGAAACATGAGAAGGTAATCTGGTTCATTTGTAATAATGTGATTTTCCATCGGAATATCACTACCTTCCTTAGGTTTCTCATCTTCAATATCTGAATGATCAGTTACTGCAGTCACCCCTTCATCATTCAACCCGAGAATCTATCTCACATCGGAATGAGCATCTCCAACACTAGAAGTGTTAGATTCATTATCCGATGCAGAGTCTGATTTAACTGAACTTTCCGGTGTTACTGAGTGTAAGTTGTGATTCTCAAATAACACTGGAGAAGGAACAGATTTGTAGTTTGCACTACTAGGTTGTGATGGTTCTTCAATGATATGGTCAACAACATAAGATATGTGTTTGTAGCTTTCCAGCTTCTTATTGACCT
Organism: Ambrosia artemisiifolia; assembly: GCA_032199755.1. Classification (NCBI taxonomy): domain Eukaryota; kingdom Viridiplantae; phylum Streptophyta; class Magnoliopsida; order Asterales; family Asteraceae; genus Ambrosia; species Ambrosia artemisiifolia. Next base: position 12,282,026 of record CM063514.1, read on the forward strand.
TTTCAGCAAAACACTTGATGGTGGCCATTTCTAATTTAGTTTCTTCAAGCTCATTAATGTAGTTATTAATAGCAATTTGTTTTAAAGCAAGAGTTTTCTTTAAATCTGAAATGTCCTTTTTGTAACCATCAAGTATTTTGTTAAACTCATGTGCTTCCTTACGATAAGATTGACAGTTGATTCTGGCACTCTCAAGTTGAACCTTGAATTGCTTGTTTTCCTCAGTCAGTCTATCGCAAGTGCCACAATACGTATCACCTTCCATGTCAATTGTAGATTCAGAACTTACCTATTTCGGTGGATCTGTCATAGCCATTAGAGCGAAATGAGCCTTTTTTTCCAGCAAAGAAATTTGAATAATCAATCTTTGTGAAGGCATCATTAACAATACACGACTTGCTTGTCATCAGAAAATCAGTTTCGGCTAAAAGTTGATCAATCTCATCATCCAATGAGTTGATACTTGCTTTCGAATCCGTTTCACTTTCCGAATCAGAATACACAGATTCATGCTCATCAGAAATAGCAGTAACAGAATCAATGACAGTTCCCGAAAACACAAGCTATGTATGGTGCAACATTCCCGCCAACACTTGAGCTAGACATAGATGAGGATGAAGTAGCATGGTACAATTTCGAATTTTGTGGAAATTGTGACCTTTTTGCCTTTATCCTCTCCTCTAATTCTTTATTCTCCAACTTTTGAATGCGATCATTGATTGTCCAATATTGATACACATCCTTTTCTTTCAAAACTTCAATGTGTTGATTCCAATGTGGTGGTAGAGAATTAGCAAACTTATCTACCAACTCAGACATCGGAATACTAATTTCATAGTTAGATAGCTCGGTCAAAAGATGACAATATCTTGGAATAAGCTCCTTCAAAGTCTCATTTCCAACATAGCTAAAGTTTTCAAACTCCTTCTTTAGCTCTTCCACTCGCAATCGTCTTGTTTTCTCATTTCCATCATGTCGGTTCTTCAACATATCCCAAAGCTGTTTAGATGTATTACACGATCCAAACTGATGTAGTAGATATGTAGTTATAGCTTAAGATAGTTGCGAGAAAGCCTTCATCTCTACTACGAACTTCTTCTACTCATCTTCAGATAAACCATCAAGTGGAATTGGTTCTCCTGAATTCTCAAGCACTTGAGCAACATACCCTTTTGCAATCATCTGCCAAGCTTACGTTCCTTCCATTCCCATGCCCTCAAGGTGTATCTTGAACTTCTTCTGCCATTGGTTGTACTCTGCCATTTCCATCAGCTTTAGTGGATGGTTTCCACTACCTGAAGATAAATCATTGATTAGTGTAGAAATAGCATTAGCAGTTTGAGTGTGTACCGCTGCTGCTGCAACGCCCCAATAGTCATTCATTGATTGTTGTGGAGGTTGAGTACTCCGTGGAATCGAACTACTCATGGCGAGGTAATTAATCGGTTGAGATAGTTGAGTGTTCGTCTTCTGTGATGCTACAGCCCATGGGTTTATTGGAACGTGTTGCTGCTGTGTTGTTGTAGGCCTAGGCGTCATAGGAAATCCCCACATGTTGTCCATGAAGTTTGAAATGCAAAACACTTAGAAAATTTCCCAAAGAAAGCTTGGTTCGACCTCTGAAATATGATCGAAGGTTCGAATGTAGATAATGCTAGGTTCGACCCCCAAAGTCAGACTCGAATGTAAAAATGAAACACACTAGACTCACGTTCGACCGCTATAAACCTTTATTCGACTTCCCGTTGGTCGAAGGAACAACACTTGGTCGAATGAACAAACAACTCACGAACAATGTCTTGGTTCGACCTAAACAAAGTCAAGTTCGACCTAAAATAGCCTGGTTCGACCAATAACCTTACACGTTCGACCCTATTCTCTCTGGTTCGACCTGACCCATTTGAAAAACGGTTATTCTTTGAAAATCAGTTATTTTGATCCAAATTTTTCAAAAGTTTCTGGATTTTGATGATCATTAGCACGTTTTGCTTCGGATTAGATGTAGAACAACTTTAATGAATGGAAATTTTGATTTTATCCGTAAGATCTAGTCCGAATCAATCAATTTTCATCAAAACTCAATGTTCAAGCAACCAGAAAATGAGCAACCACAGAGACACCTTTATTCGGAGCCTTCATCAATCCAACATATCAGCCACCACTGATGATGATTGGTTTGATTCTCCTCAAGAATAACAAGCCCCACAACAACAACCTATAGAAGTTCAACAACCAGTGATTAAGGAATAGGAGGTTGTAGTACAGGTTCATGAGTCTGTTAATGAACAACCTGTTATTGAACAACCTGTTATTGAACAACCTATAGTAGTTCAACACCCAAACCAGACTAATAAACGAAGAAGGTTGATGAGCGAAGATCCCCTTAGACGAAGATGCTGAGCATCTTCGTGGAATATATGTATTCGTTTTATTATCTTCTTCGCCTGTCGAAGAGAAGATTTGCACCAGAAAATTTTTGACCAGTTAACACGATTTGATCATCAATATACATTCTAAATGGTCCGATTAAGCCGTAAATGGCAAATATTTTAAGTTTTGAACGTCGCTTGATAGTTTATTGTTCAAATTTGTAACCCGAACCCGAAACTCACTTCAAAGCCCGTGTATTTAGAGTCCAAATTCAATGTTTTATGGATCATTGTGTGTATTTTTCTGTTTAGAATATGAATCCATGAACAAGAAGATGATCGAAACTTGTTGTCAGATCAAAATCGACGAAATACCGAATGTTTTTTGTGTGTGGGTTATCTTCGCTTAAGTGTGTGGCTGTTGATATTATTTTGAAACAAATCTTTGACTTGCTGACCCTTTTATATCACATCCCAAATGAATATGCTTTTTCGCAAAGATGCCAAACAGAGTGGCATCTTCGTTTCTTCCAATTTTGTTTTCTTTATGTGGGCCGAACATAAAATCGTTGTAAATGTTTTCGGCTGATTAACGGTTTTAGGCCCAAACTTTGCCTTAAATATTTTTTTTAAACAAGGACTTGGCTTTTTGTAAAAAGTTATGTTGGTTTGAAAACGAGACATTTTCTCGACCAGTACGAGTACTCTCTTTATATGATCATTTTCCGTGCGTTAAGACCTGAAGTTAAAAAATGAAAATCTTTTTGTAAATTTTAAATCTTATAAATAAAGAAAATAAACAAAAACACTTGAAAAATGAAAATTAAAGAAACAAAATTCAAAATACAAACACTCTATATTTGTTGACAGGTCACCCGTGAAAGGATCATATCAGCATTTCATCTTAAACCTATATTGTAAAGATTTATAACTTTGTTTATGAATAAAATGGAAATTGAAAAGGTGAATTACTGTGTTTGATTCGATTTCTATCATTTTGTAATTGATCTAGGGTTTCCGCACCTGGATTGATAAAATTGTATGATCACATAACTGTTTTTGTTGAAAACGATCCTTTAAAAAGTAGTATCAGAGCCTATCTGGATCATACAACTACAAATTGATAGATTTTGAATAGATTTTGACAAAAAATTGATCAAAATTTTTCTATTTTGCATGAACATTGAGTTTTGATGAAAATTGATAGATTCGGACTAGATCTTATAGATAAAATCAAAATTTCCATTCATTAAAGTTGTTCTACATCTAATACGAAGCAAAACCTGCTATAGATCATCAAAATCCATAAACTTTTGAAAAATTTGGATCAAAATAACTGATTCAGAGCCTTCATCAATCCAACATATCAACCACCACCGAATACAGGTTCAGGAGTCTGTTATTGAACAACCTATAGTAGTTCAACACCCAAACCAGACTAATAAACGAAGAAGGCTGATGAGTGAAGATCCCCTTAGACAAAGATGCTAAGCATCTTCGTGGAATATATGTATTCGTTTTATTATCTTCTTCGCCTGTCGAAGAGAAGATTTGCACCAGAAAAATTTTGACCAGTTAACACGATTTGATCATCAATATACATTCTAAATGGTCCGATTAAGCCGTAAATGATAAATATTTTATGTTTTTTATGTCGCTTGATCGTTTATTGTTCAAATCTGTAACCCGAACCCGAAACTCACTTCAAAGCCCGTGTATTTACAGTCCAAATTCAATGTTTTATGGATCATTGCGTGTATTTTTCAGTTTAGAACATGAATCCATGAACAAGAAGATGATTGAAACTTGTTGTCAGATCGAAATCGACCAAATACCGAAAGTTTTTGTGTGTGGGTTATCTTCGCTTAAGTGTGTGGCTGTTGATATTATTTTGAAACAAATCTTTGACTTGTTGACCCTTTTTATACCCCATCCCAAATGAATATGCTTTTTCGCAAAGATGCCAAACAGAGTGGCATCTTCGTTACTTCCAATTTCGTTTTCTTTATGTGGGCCGATCATAAAATCGTTGTAAATGTTTTCGGCTGATCAACAGTTTTGGGCCCAAACTTTGCCTTAAATAATTTTTTTAAACAAGGACTTGGCTTTTTGTAAAAAGTTATGTTGGTTTGAAAACGAGACGTTTTCTCGACCAGTACGAGTACTCCCTTTATATGATCATTTCCCATGCGTTAAGACCTGAAGTTAAAAAAGTAAAATCTTTTTGTAATTTTTGAATCCTATAAATAAAGAAAATAAACAAAAACACTTGAAAAGGTAAAATTAATGAAAAAAAATTCAAAATACAAACACTCTATATTTGTTGACAGGTCACCGGTGAAAGGATCATATCAGCATTTCATCTTAAACCTCAGCATTTCATCTTAAACCTATATTGTAAAGATTTATAACTTTGTTTATGAATGAAATGGAAATTGAAAAGGTGAATTACTGTGTTTGATTCGATTTCTATCATTTTATAATTGATCTAGGGTTTCCGCACCTGGATTGATAACTTGTATGATCACATAACTGTTTTTGTTGAATACGATCCTTTACAAAGTGGTATCAGAGCCTATCTGGATCATACAACTACAAATTGATAGATTTTGAACAGATTTTGACCCAAAATAGATCAAAATTTTTCTGTTTTGCATGAACATTGAGTTTTGATGAAAAGATTGATTCGGACTAGATCTTACGGATAAAATCAAAATTTCCATTCATTAAAGTTAAAGTTGTTCTACATCTAATCCGAAGCAAAACCTGCTAAAGATCATCAAAATCCATAAACTTTTGAAAAAATTGGATCAAAATAACTGATTTTCATAGAATAACCGTTTTTCAAATGGGTCACGTCGAACCAGAGAGAGTAGGGTCGAACGTGTAAGGTTTTGGGTCGAACCAGGTTAGTTTAGGTCGAACTTGACTTTGTTTAGGTCGAACCAAGACATTGTTTGTGAGTTGTTTGTTTATTCGACCAAGTGTTGTTCCTTCGTCCAACAGGAGGTCGAATGAAGGTTTATAGCGGTCGAACGTGAGTCTAGTGTGTTTCATTTTTACATTCGAGTCTGACTTTGGGGGTCGAACCTAGCATTATCTACATTCGAACCTTCGATCATATTTTAGAGGTCGAACCAAGCTTTCTTTGGGTATTTTTCTAAGTGTTTTGCATTTCAAACTTCATGGACAACATGTGGGGATTTCCTATGACGCCTAGGCCTACAACAACACAGCAGCAACACGTTCCAATAAACCCATGGGCTGTAGCATCACAGAAGACGAACACTCAACCATATCAACCGATCACAACCATGTTTTCATTTGATGGGTCTCTTGGTGAATCTTCACTTGGGGCCTCTGCACTTTCAAGTTCACTAACCACTTCCCATGTGGATCTTGTGTTTATTGCTTCTAAAGTTATCACTCTAGAGCCAGTTCCTTCTGTAGCTATGACTACTACTGTTGCTACCACTACACAGCCAACATCTGTGGGGGTTGAGTTTGATATTTCTCCCATTGACTTTTCGTTTGACTCTTCTTTACCTAATAGGGAAATAATTCTTATATTGGAGGGCAGGGTGGCTGAACTTAATGCTCTAGTGATGTTGAGAAATCAGACTATCACCAAACTAGTGGGGTACAATGAGTTACAACAGAGGCTGCAGGCTCATGATCGTTCATTGATACAGTCTCTTCTCCAACAGAATGCAGAGTTAATGAAACAATTTATGGCTTAGGCGGAGATATCATGCATAGGAGATGAGTTAAGGATGAAGAGGTGTTAGATGTTATAATCTTGATTCATTATTATCGGACATGTGTTAATCTTGATTCATTATTATCGGACATGTGTTAATTTATAATCTTGATTCATTATTAAGTCTAGAAACAATATATATGTGATCGGGTATGTCACATATCTAGTGAAAGGTTGTGTTGGTTTAGTGAAGGGTCACACCGGTTTGTTTGCACCGGTTTAGTATGTATATATAGGGTCAAAACAATGTTTTATTTGTGTGTTGAAAGATAAGTTTATGTAACTTCCTTTCATATAACTTCCCTCCATATTTTCCCTCTTCCTTCTAAACATTATCGCATACTCGCACATCATCATCAATTTCAAACCAATTCATTCCTAGATTTTCTATATTTCAAACATGGCATCAGAGCCAACGATCAAGACCTGTGGTATATTCGATGTAGAAAGAAACGAAGCAGTCAAGAAGATAGGGACAGAGGGCGGTTACGGGAAAGGGCCGCTAATCCCTAGTCTTATCTATGATCATGAAGATCACCGTTGGAAGGCCAAGAGGGCGAACCAAGAAAGCATAGGAGAATCTCTCAATATGCAATTATCTTCGTTTAACATCGGATCAAGTAGTAGTGTGTCCGTGAGGGATACCGAAGCAAGAAAAAGAAGCACACAAAGGGAGTACAATCGGCAAGTGAGAAAAGAGAAAGAAGTGGCCGATTATCCTTCTACCATGTGTTGTAGTAAGTGCAAAGAACCCTTTCATTATAGGCGTAATTGTCCTAAGAAAATTGGCAAAACCGAATTTATGGTTAAGGGTAGTGATGAAAAGGGTTGGGATGATTTGTGGTTTGTTAGTTTGAGTCGCCAAGAACACGGTTGTGGCAACAAGAGTTGGTTTATTGTCTTGAACAACTCTTTTGGTGTAGAAGGTTGCCCAAAAGGTTATAGAAACGAATATTTCCGTGGTAAAGGATGTGTGGCGATTACTAGTTGTGGAAGAGAACATAAGATTCAAAATGTTTTCTATATACCCACACTTAGAAAGAATATATTGAGTGTTGAAAAATTGACACAAGAGGGATTTGAAGTAGAATTTGAAGGCGATGTTTGTTACATCAAGAAGCCTATTATCCAAGAAGTTAGAAGGATTATACTATGTCGCATATGTGAATCGGATGATCATTTCACATTTAAGTATCCCGCATTTGATCAAGGTGTTAAGAAAGAAGAAGAAAAAAGCCGTGGGTATGGGGAACCCTTCGGCCGAACCCAAACAGAAAAATCATCGGGTTCAAGAAGCAAAGGGAAGCGGGTTAGATTTGAAGGCGACAAGTTGGAGGGTATAACGAACGAAGACAAAGAAAGAGCGTCCATCTTTAAGAATTTTGACGACTATTCCATCAACAAAGATCAATATGAAGGTGTCATGGAAAGAGGTCCAATTATGTATCCAACCGAAGGGTCCGAATTGCAAGATTGCATTGTGTTTATGGATATGATTCACATCACTAGCACGGTTGAGAGATACAAGAGAAGGTTTGAATTGGAATTTGAGAGGACCGTAAATTGGTTTCTAAGAGATTTCTTACAAATAAGAATCAAGGCACCTATCCCACCAAGAGACGAAATGAGTTATCCAATAAGTTTGTTGGAACTATACAAAACGGTTCAAGTATTTGGTGGTTATGAAAAGGTAACAAGTGATGGAAATTGGACGGTGGTCGCTATGTCTATGGGTTATGGAAGAGGTTTGCCAAGCCTAGTGTAAAAGGAAGATATCACAAGGAACTTGAGGCAAACTTATGTTCGTTATTTGGAGATGCTAGAATGGTACCATCTCAAGTACAAGGGAAGAGAGTTGGTAGTGGAGATCAATGAAGAAATGATGGAGGATTACAAGGAAAAGGAAGCCGCATGGGATGACTCGGCATTGCCCCCAAAGAAGCGCTCAAGATCCTCATCAAGTGAAGACTAAAGTCAAGTGAAGAATCAAGATTAGGGGGGAGATTGTTAGATGTTATAATCTTGATTCATTATTATCGGACATGTGTTAATTTATTTATGTACATATGTTAGTTTAATTACCCTAAGTCTAGAAACAATATATATGTGTAGATGCGTTTTGCGACTAATGATTGGATATTCACATGTGTTAGAATGCAGAAGTGGGCGAAGGAAGAAATTTAGGTGGGCGAAGGTAGACTGAAGTGGACGAACATGGAATGGAACCTGACAGAAGAATACATTCGACCACTGTATGTGGGCGAATGTAGAACAAGACCACATTCGACCAGGACAGATGGGCGAATGTGCAGTCTCTATATATAGAAATTGTGATTTTGTAATGTTAAGAGAGTCATTAGTTGTGTGTGTTTTGAGGTGAGGTTCCAGGATAGTTTGAGATAGTGTGTGATTGTTCTAGATTAACATAAAACTGATTGTAAACAAGTTTATGCAAAAGTTAATCTATGAAAACGTTTGAAAATGACTTTGATTGTGTTTTGATTTGAGTTTCTATCAGTTTGTTCAAAGCTAGGGTTTCCGCACCTGGTTTTGTAACTTGTATGATCATATAATCCTGTTTTAGTCAAAATCTTTCGCTCACAAAGTGGTATCAGAGCATAGAAGATCATACAACAACAAATTTGATAAACTCAGAGCTGATTTGGACTTAATTTTGATCAATTCACATCTGTTTTTGCATAAAAATGGTTTTTGAGTGTTTTTGAAAGAGTTAGAGTTGATTTTGTGGTTAAAATTCAAAATTCCAAGAATTAAAGTTGTTCCAAATCATCTCCGAATCAAAACCTGATCAAGATCATTCAAATCCACAAACTTTTGAAAATCAGAGATCAAAATAACCGTTTTTCAAAGTGTAACCGTTTTTCAAACTGAAAATGGGCGAACCTGGAACCTGAGTGGTCGAAAGTGAGAGTTTTTGGGCGAACCTGAGTGATTTTCGGTCGAACCTAGGTGTTTTTGGGCGAACCTGAAAAGTTTTTGTTGAATTTTTCACCTTCGGGTCACATCTTCCACCTTCGAGTGATCGGGCAGTCGAACCTGCATCAGAAACGGTCGAACGTAGGAAATTTCGGGCGAACGTGGAAGTGTGTTAGTGTGTTTTTACTTTCTGGTGAAGTTTTACATTCGGGTGTTACTGTTTGGGCGAACCTGCATCAGAAGGGTCGAACGTGAAGCATTACGGGCGAACCTAGACTTAAGTTTTTGGAAAATTTTCTAAGTGTTGAATTTTTCGAAGTTCGTGATCATGTGGAATTTTCCAACAACTCCGACTCAACCACAACAGCAAGTGATGGATCCATGGTCGGTGGCAGCACAAAAGACGAGCACACAGTCGTCGCAGCCGATTAACTACATGGCTGAAAGTGCACCTCCAGCACCACAATCTGACTACTGGGGAGTAGCAGCAGCGGTGGTAAACACTCAAACTACAAATGCTATTTCCACACTGATTAATGATTTGTCTTCAGGTAGCGGGAATCGGCCACCGAAGCTTATGGAGATACAAGAATACAATCAGTGGCAGAAAAAGTTCAAGATACATTTGGAAGGCATGGGAGTGGAGGGTGCAGAGGCCTGGAACATGATTGCTAGAGGTTACACAGCACCAGTCTTGGAGAATACGGGTGAACCAGTTCCATTGGAAAGTATGGCTGAGGATGAGAAAAAGAAATTTGCTATGGAGAAGAAGGCGTTTTCCCAATTGACACAGGTAATCACAAATGATCTTTTGCATCAGTTTGGGACTTGCACAACATCCAAGGCGCTATGGGAAGCACTTAAAAGGAGGCAAGATGGTAATGAGAGACTAGGAGTCTAAGGATGGAAGAATTGAGGAAGGAGTTTGAGAATTTTTCTTATATTGGAAATGAAACTTTAAAAGAGTTAACTCCTCGTTATAGTCATTTACTAACCGAATTGTCAAGTTATGGTATACAGATTCCCATGACAAAGCAGGTTGATAAGTTTGCAGATGCTTTACCTCCACACTGGGATCAGCATGTGGAAGTTCTATGGGAAAAGGATGCATACCAATTCTGGTCAATTCAAGAGTTCATAGAGAAGCTGGAAAACAAAGAATTGGAAGAGAAGAGGAAAGCTAGAAGATCACAGATTCCTCAAAATCCCAACTTGTATTTTGGAGGCACTCCAGTTCCAGCTAGTACCTCAAGATCAGGAGGATTGGTGGCTCCACATGTTGCATGTATTTCCAATGTTATGGAATCACCAAAACCTACCATCAACTACCATCAACAAACATCCTTTTCACAACCATCAAACCCACCTCCACAACAACAATACAACAATTCATACATTCCACCATTTTCCCCAATGCAACAAGCAGCTTTTTATACTGCTAGCCAATCTCAACAACCAATGAACCAAGTTCCTCAACCTAATCAACAACCGGTGGTTTTGGAGACATCTAACTTGGGGAATGTGACGGTTGAAGTTGCTCAACAACACATTGCACTAGTCTCTGCAATGGTTTCATCTTATAATGGGTTGGTTGCTAGTCAAATTGGTAACAACAATTTAACTAATGAAGACTATGCACAGATTGACAAGGAAGAGATGGAACTGATTGATATTCAGTGGGCGTTTGCGAGCATCATGAGAAGAGCAACAGAGTTTATTGAGAAAACTGATAGAACAGATTTGGGAACTTCTCCTAACACAACCTACGGGTTTAACAAGGAGAAAGTTACTTGTTTTAACTGTGGAGGAAAGGGTCACTTTAAAAGAGAATGCACCCAGCCACCAAAACAAGGCAACAGAAACCCATTTAATGCAAGCTACCAGAATCGTCAACAACAAAACCAAAACCAAGTTTCTTACCAAAACAATACCAACTACCAAAACCGTCAAAACAATTACAATAACAACCAAAACAGACAACCAAACACATCAAACGAGACTCAAAATCAATCTCCTAACAACACTAACCGAACTGTTATACCAATCACTACACCTAATGAGACACATCAGAACACCAATCAGAATCAAGCATTGGTAACTCAACAAGATGAAAGATTTGATTGGTCGTCAATGCAAATAGGTGTTGAGGAAATCACTCCTGGAGGCAACGTGGCTTGTGTTGCATATCAGGTTGATATCGAAGATTCGGTAACAGTTGATGAGAAGAAAGAAACTGAGTGTGAAAGTGATGAGTCTGAGGCTGAAATGGATGTGGAGATTGAGCCTGTGGAGGTTAATGCTGAGGAAGCGAAATCTGGAGTGGTGATTAACACTGTTTCTGATGTTCCTGAGGAGTGTGAATCAGTTTATTCAGATTCAGACAGTGAATCGGATACAGAAGCAAGTGTTACATCTTTGGATGATGACATTGAACAGTTGCTAGCAGAAGCGGATTTTCTGATGACGAGGAAGTCATGCATTGCAGATGATGCTTTCACCAAGATTGATTATTCAAGATTCTTTGCTGGAAAGGAAGCTCATTTCGCTTTGATGGCCATGACTGATCCGCCAAAACCTGTAAGTTCTGAGTGTAGCACTGATAATAAAAGTGATAAATATTGTGGTACATGTGATAGATTGACTGAGGAGAACAAACAACTCCGAGTTCAACGTGATAGTGCTATCATGAACAGTCAATCTACTCGCAAAGAGTTGAATGCTTTTAACAAAGTGTTAGATGGCTATAAAAAGGACATTTCCGACCTGAAAAACACTTTATCTTTAAAATAATTGGCAATTAACAATTACATAAATGAAATTGAAAATACAAAGTTGGAAATGGCCGCCATCAAATGCTTTGCTGAAAAAGTAAACAAAAAGTTGGAAAGCTATAAGCACATTGCTTATGTGGTATACCACATCATTGATGATAAAACCACCAATTACCGATCTGTGCCATCTCCGGTACTTTTTGAAAACCATAATTGTCATCAAGTGACACCGGAGAGCTCGGTAAAATCTGACTCATCGTCGGAAAATGAATCAAATACCTCGAGTATTGGTGATCCACATTCCGATGAGAGGCCAATTTTAGGTTTCAATGATGAGGGTGTTACTGCTGAGAGTGTAGATTCAGACTCAGAGAGTGATGATACTGGTTGTGTTCAAACTGTGAATGCATGTGAAATTCCAAAAGAAAATCACATCATTACAAATGAACCAGTTTCACCATCTCAGATTGTGATTCCGATGGCAAATGCTCATCGTGGGAAAAAGTCTGAAAAAGAAGTTGTTAAGAAAGATCTTGAGAAGAATGTTGTTAAGAAAGATCTTGAAAAGAGTGTTAAGAATGAACAATGTGATAAACCTGTCAAGGTGTTCTATCGGATGGAAGGATCCGATAAGATCATCTTTGACGAGGACTTTCCAATCAAAGATGTTAACTATGCTAAAATTGACAAAATATGGCAAGAAAGCACCATTTGGTTCCCAAAACATGAGAGAACAAATGAGATTCCACCTGCAATATTAAACAAATTATATTTGGATGTTCCTCAAGAACCAAAGGTCCATGTCACAGAGTTCATTCGACCTAAAAACAGAGCTAATGGTTTTCATGAGCCTGCTTACTCAAAAGGGCCACTCCCTGAGAGTTTGAGGAATCATCAGTATAATGATCAATATCCTGTTAGATCATTTGCTCAACCAAATGCTCCCAATGTTTTTGAAGAGTACCGTGCATGTTTCAAATGTGGGGAACGAGGGCATTTACTTGCTCAGTGCCCATATGTGAGACATAAAAGGCACGAAGTTGAAGTAAGGAATTCCATGCGAAAACCGATTGATCATTATGTTCCACCACACAGACGAGTTGTTCCTCAACAACAACAGTGTTTCAATCAAAACAAGTTTTATCAAATGAGGAACAATCGTCCAATTCAATATGATCAAAGGAATCGGATTGCTATGGAACACTCATGGAGAAAGCCTGTGGTGAACGCAACAATTGATAGGCAAAAGGTTCCACTAAAACCGATTGTCAAGTCAAATGTTGGACCTAAGTCTGTTAAATCAGATAAGGTAACCAAGAAAGTTACATTTGTTAACAATGTTCAGAAACCAACTGAGAACCCAAAGTCTCAGATTCGTATTTTGAAAAGGTCTGAACAATCTTGGACACCCAATGGTACTCCAGGAGCCTCTACTTCAAAGGTTGATAAGAAAAAGGAAACTGTTGTGAACAATCAGAAAAAGATTGATCCAACAGAAAAAGTTGTTGAAAGTGTGTCTAAGAATGTTTCTGTGAAAACTGATATTCCAAGACCCAAGACTCAGGCTTGGGTCCCCCGAAAGAACTAAATGATTTACATTTTGTGTGCAGGGAGCTTCAGCTGGCCCTATTAGCAGTCTTTGGATTGTTGATAGTGGAGCTTCAGGCCACATGACAGGGGATCTTGCGTTGCTGTTCGATGTGAAGAACATCAATGGAGGGTATGTCGCTTTTGCTGGAAACAAAGGTGGTTATATTACAATGGAGGGAAGCGTGAGTAATGGGATAGTGAGCTTTGAGCGGATATCGTATGTGAAGCAGATTGATTATAATCTGTTGAGTGTCAGTCAGATATGTGATAAGCAATTTACTGTGCATTTTGATGACAAATCCTGCTATATTCTGAAACCGGGCTTCACAATTCCTAAAGAGTGGATAATGTTGAAGGCACCTCGCATCAACAATCTCTATATTCTTGATATGTCCAAGGCGATGACATCACAGGGGCAAATAACATGCTTTCTATCAAAGGCGACTGAGAAAGAATCAATAATGTGGCACCGAAGAATGGGGCACATTCATCTGAGGAAAATGAATCAATTCGTGAGAAATGGGCTTGTCGATGGAGTAAACGTGAAACATTTCCATCTGAATGACAAGTGTGTAAGTTGTAAGAAGGGGAAGCAACACAAGCAGTCCCACAAAGTGAAGAAGGTTAATTCTGTAGAGATGCCACTTGAGCGATTGCACATGGATCTATTCGGACCGGTCAAGCGCAAAAGTCATTTTGGGGAGTTATATTGTTTAGTTGTCACTGATGACTATTCAAGATTTTCATGGGTGATGTGTTTGCAGAATAAAAGTGACACCTTTAACAACTTGAAAGTTCTGTTCACTCGGTTGGAGAATCTCTACAATGTGAAAATCAAGAGAATTCGGAGTGATAATGGGACGGAGTTCAAAAATGCCAAGATGGATGAACTTTGTGAAAACAAAGGGATACATCATGAATATTCGGCTCCGTACACCCCTCAACAGAACGGTGTTGCTGAACGAAAGAATAGGACTCTAATTGAAGCGGCTAGAACAATGCTCGCTGATTCAAATCTTCCGGTAATGTTCTGGAACGAGGCGATTTATGCAGCAAATTATACACTAAATCGGGTTCTAACAGTGAAGAAGTTTGGTAAAACATCTTATGAGCTGTTACACCGACGAAAGCCGAACTTAGAGTATCTAGAACCTTTTGGGGCTCCATGCACGATGTTGAATCCAAGCGAAAAGTTTAGTCCTAAAGCCGAGGAGGGGTATTTTGTTGGATATGCAACCCCGCTTAAACGGGTATACAACAAGCGAACTCGTCGAGTGGAGGATTGGGCTAACGTGGAAGTTCAACGTTATACTCAAAATTTGCAAGGCACGGGTCCTGATTGGATGTTTGATTACAAAGATTTCTTTGAATCATTCAATCTAGATAGCTTGGTTGAAGAAGCTGTTATCAGATTACTTTACGAGTGTGAAAACGCGGCGACTTCACCGTTGGTGCGTCCGATCACCGTGAACCCCCTACCAGCTTCTAGTGATACCAATGCTCCTATACAAGAAGAAGAAGTGTTTCAAGAGGCTTCAACTTCATTAGACACTTCTGAATCTGAAGATGAACAATTTGAAGAAGTCATTCTTGAACATGCAGAAGAACAGGAGGCACCACCAGTGAACCCAACTCCAACTCCTGATGTTGCTTCATCATCAAATACAGGTCATGATCTGGATGCTGTAGAGAACTTAACTGCTCAAACGGGAGTTACTGTACCTGAATATCCGGAATCTCGGATTCATCATATTCATCCGTTGGAGCAAGTTATCGGTGATCCTGGAAGCAGTGTTATGACCAGAGGGCAGCTGAAAAGTGTCAATACACCAGAGAGTTTTGGTGCTTTAGCGTTATATGCTAAAATTCAACAATCTGGTAGTCAAAATGATTGGTCGTTTGCGTGTTATGTGTCGCAGGTAGAGCCAAGGACATACAAGGACGCTTTGAAGGAAGATGCCTGGGTTGAAGCTATGCAGGAGGAGTTATTACAATTCCAGAAATTGGGAGTTTGGACGCTCACAGATTTGCCGCCAGACAGGAAGAAAATAGGCACTAAATGGGTGTTTAAGTGCAAAAAGGATGATCGTGGGGTTATTGTTCGTAACAAAGCCAGATTGGTCGTGCAGGGTTTCCATCAAATCGAAGGAATTGATTATAACGAAATCTATGCACCGGTAACACGAATTGAAGCTATTCGGATGTTCCTTGCGTTTGCTTCATACAAGAAATTCAAAGTCTATCAAATGGACGTTAAAAGCGCATTTCTGTACGGGAAAGTAAAGGAAGAGGTTTATGTCGGGCAGCCACCAGGCTTTGAGGACCCAATCCACCGGGATAAGGTCTACGTGCTGAACAAAGCTCTATATGGTTTGCACCAGGCTCCGAGGCAGTGGTACGAGGAGCTAAGTACATACCTCATCACCAAAGGATTTATGCGCGGACTCGTCGATTGCACCCTCTTCACGAAGAAGACTGGGGATGACTTGCTTCTAGTGCAGATTTACGTTGATGATATAATATTTGGTTCAACTAACGAGCTTTTATGCAGGGAGTTCGAAACTGTCATGCTGGAAAAGTTCGAGATGAGCGCAATGGGGGAGATGCAGTTTTTCCTAGGCTTGCAGGTGGACCAAAGACCCGACGGGATCTTCATTCACCAGACGAAGTATGTTTCCGACATCTTGAGCCGGTTCCAGATGGAGGACTCCAAGCCGATGGATACCCCGATTCAACCCAATCACGGGATTGGAGTGGACGCTAAGGGGGAGCTGACTGACCCATTTACATACAGAGCAATCATCGGATCTCTGATGTATCTGACGGCGTCTCGACCAGATATTATGTACGCAACGTGTCTTTGTGCCCGCTATCAATCGAAGTCGAAACAAAGTCATCTGACGGCGGTCAAGCGTATCCTTAGATATCTGAAGGGTTGTCCCTCAAAAGGACTTTGGTACCCTAATGATGATAATTTTGATTTCATATCTTTTAGTGATGCAGATTGGGGCGGCTGTGACAAAGATAGCAAATCTACAACAGCTGGTTGCCAGTTTTTAGGGAGCAGGTTAGTCACCTGGCAATGCAAGAAGCAGACTTCCGTGGCGCTATCTACCTGTGAAGCCGAGTACATTGCAGCCTCGAGTTGCTGTTCGCAAGTGCTCTGGATCCAACAGCAGATGGTGGATTACGGTTTGCAGTTTCTTAAAACCCCTATATACTGTGACAACGAAGCCGCTATCGCATTAACTAAAAATACTGAAAATCATTCTAAAGCTAAACATATCCGGATCAAATATCATTTTATCCGTGATTGTTACGCTAAAGAATTGATAGATATGATCAAAATTCATACTGACTACCAACGTGCAGATTTGTTTACAAAAGCTTTTGACAGATCCCGCTTTGAATATCTTTTAAAAGTAAACAACATAAAGGAAAAACAGGACTAATCGGCACCTCGGTTTATCGCTTTTTAGTTTTAGTTTTTTAATATTTTGCTAATTGGGAATTTCTCTTTGCTAATTGGGAATTTCTCTTTACTATCGTAATCCTCAAAGAAGTTGATGCTTTCGAGTGGATTGTTTCTTTCAAATTGTTGTTTTTATTGTTTTTCAGAAAAATTAAAAACCCAAAAATATGTTCTTTATTTTAGGGGGAGCCATTTTATCAGAAAAACCAAAAACATTGAAAAATTCAAAAAGACCTAAAAATTGGAAAATCAAAAATGATTTCCTGGATAAAAAGAGGAAATGATAGTACATCAGTGGGGATCTGACACAGGCTAAAGAATTGTATAGTTTACTGAGGCGTGTGTTGACTACGTGTGATATGTTGATAGGCTTCGTAGACTATATATTGCGTGCATTAGTGATACAAACATAACAAACTACGCGTTCGTGGCTGAACACCTCATGGGCATATGGTCTTAGTACCGTAATTTCGTTTGATAGGATTGCCAAAATCTGAGGTTTCGGGTCGTTATGTTATGGTTATCCGGGATATTCTGATTAAACTTTTGTCGTATTGATTTACGGACCTAGTTTCATCAGAATATTTGCTAAAAGAGCATAATTGCCAAAACCGGAAGTTACCGAATTGAGGAACTTTATGTTTTAATTGATCAAAGATCATTATTACATCGTATTGATCATCTGATGCAAATCAGTGATTAATATCAGCCTCAACCTAGTGTATACGCACATGTTACTTTGCTGCATTCGTTTGCTGACCTGTACACCTCTGTGCTATATGCTTTGTAACTTTTACGGATAACTCTGGCATAATCACGCGTTACGATGAAGCTTTGTGCAATTACTTGATACGGGAGTATGTCGTGTGTGTGGGCACCACATCGTGTTAGTCTAATACACCTAACTCGTATCATTTTAAAGCATTGCGTAATTGTCTGCATGTGAGCTTACGTGGACCACAATATCAGCAATTGCCATGTCACATACTGTTTCTAATGATAATATTAAACAAAAAGATCAACGCTGTGATCAGATTTCTCAGAAAACTGATATGATCCTCTTACCGGACATCACAAAATGTTTTCTGCTTTCATTTTATTTTGATGCATTTTACTTTGTTACATTTTACTTTTCTTGTCAAAAAGATACAAAATCCAAAAAGATTTTAGGTGTGTTTTGATAAAAATTCAGAAAACTCCAAAATTTTTGCATTTCTGCTTTATTTTTGATAACCGGGGATGCTTGATGGTCAATTTCTGAGATTTGACAACACCATCTGGGCTTTGTATCATTCAAAATGAGATAATATGAGTTTTGGAAGCTTAACAGATTGAAAAATGTTGAACGGGATTTGAAATTCGTGATTTGGTAAAATTTTCAGATTTTTCCATTTCACATTCGCCCCTTAAATGGGTCGAATGTGGAAAAATCTCCACCTTCGGGCTGCTTAAACTGGGCGAATGTGGGTTGTTTATCTCATTTTCACATTCGGGTACACAGTTTTACATTCGGCCCAATTCACTTTGGGCGAATGTGGAATATACCCACATTCGACCATCACAACGGTCGAAGGTGGCATCCCTATATAACCAGACCACACCTTCGAACCCTCATTCTACTTTTCCAAATTTTCTTTCGGTTAACATCACCTTGTTGCTTTGATTCTTTGCTCTTGTGCGTTTTGTTCCCTACGTGTTACTGATCATTTCCATACAAAGTTTACAGGTAATGGATCCAGATTGAGACCGGACTCGTTCGTTTTGTAACCGGACCTAGGGTTTTCAATTTTAGGGACTTCGAGTGGTTGTTTGAGTTTGTTTTTGATGTGCGATCAATCCACATCAGTTTTAGGGGGAGATAATGTGACGAATTAGGTTAACAACATCAATTGATTGGTTAATTGATCGAATGAAACGATTGTAACCTAATTCTATTTTAAAACTGATGTAAATTGATTAATAGGACAAATTGATGATTCACGAGTGTTAGTCGGCATTGTTAGGACTCATCTCAATCAGTTTTACAGATTAACAACAAAGTTGAACAATTTTTGAATTTTTGAAATTGAACAGATTTACCTTCGGTCCTATGAATGGGCGAAGGTGAATTGTTTGGGGCGAATGTATACTAAATCGAGCGAATGTATATTTTCATTCAAAATTATTTCACATTCGACCAAAAAGTTTCACATTCGGGCCTCAAAAGTTACATTCGACCTTTCTAAGTGGGCGAATGTAGAATTTGTTTAAACTTTAAAATTTTGAATTGTGTCGATTTTGTATTTTGACGTTTGTTTCTGATTTTGTGTGTTCAGATGGCTGATCAGACTGAGAATGTTGAGATTCCAGTAGAGAATGTTGTCACAGATCCTGTCCCAGAAAATGTTCAAGAAGGAGAATCATCAAGTGGAAGCAATTGGCCATTCGAGAAAACACATAATTGCTGTGCTTATCTGGGAGATGTAGAGAAGAATGTTGAGTTTGCCGATATCATTAAGTTTTTGAAAAGAAGCAGAGTGGTATATGCTTTGGCAACTCCAACGATTATTTACAAAGACATCATTGAAGAATTTTACAAGAACGCGAAGTATGACTTTTGGGATAATCAGACTATCATAAAGAGCAAGATACAAGGCATGGAGATGTTCATTACAGAAATGTGACGAATTAGATGGCTGATCAGACTGAGAATGTTGAGATTCCAGTAGAGAATGTTGTCACAGATCCTGTCCCAGAAAATGTTCAAGAAGGAGAATCATCAAGTGGAAGCAATTGGCCATTCGAGAAAACACATAATTGCTGTGCTTATCTGGGAGATGTAGAGAAGAATGTTGAGTTTGCCGATATCATTAAGTTTTTGAAAAGAAGCAGAGTGGTATATGCTTTGGCAACTCCAACGATTATTTACAAAGACATCATTGAAGAATTTTACAAGAACGCGAAGTATGACTTTTGGGATAATCAGACTATCATAAAGAGCAAGATACAAGGCATGGAGATGTTCATTACAGAGTCTGATATCAGAGAAGCACTCCAGATAAAGTTTGAAGTGAGTGAAGATCCAAGAAAACTTTCATGGACCGAACAGAAGGCATGTTTTCTTAGGATGAAGTACAAAGGTGCTATTACTGATGGATCAATGCACAAAGGGAAGTTGAGTGTGCAATTCAAATATTTTGCACATGTCATCATCCATGTGTTTGGTTGTGTTAGTGGAGGATACGATGTTATGAGAAGAAGTCTGAGTTCATTAATGGTTGCGTTGACTCTCAACAAACCATTCAACGTATCTGGGATGATATTCGCTCACATGTTAGAGATGTTAAAAGGATTAAAGATTAAGAAGTTCATGTTATATCCTAGATTTCTGATGATGATATTTGATCACAAGTATCCTGACTTGAAAAAGGATCCTACACAGATAATCGGTCAAGATCATATGAATATTCGAACGTTGGCAAGAATGAAAGGCTACAAAGGTGTGCCAGACAATGAAAGGCCACCATACCGAAGACTGTTTGGAGCTTTAGCCAGAGAGGATTACACTGATCCTGGAAAGAACACGGCTAGGCATCCTAATAGTGATTCTGACAATGACGATCCGTTAGTTTATGCGGATGCTAGCACGAAGAGAAAGAGACAAGTAGTCAATCCTGGAGCCAAAGGGAAGGGTAAGGGAAAGACTGATCAAGGGAGCTCGAAGCAACAGGTGGTTAGGAAGAAAACAACTGCTAAGAAAGGTACTGGTTTGGTGGATGAAGAATCAGTGGATTCAGAAGAAACTGAGGAGGACGAACAGTGGGATTCTGATGCTGAGAATGTTAGGGCCACCAAACGTAAGGCCACTATGGTTGGTGAGTCTGAATCATTAAACAGATCAATTGCAGAAGCTGAGAAAAGCAAGAGGTCTGTTGGTGCTGAAGATGAAGGTTTAGGTGTGGATATGGATGAGTTGAATGAAGGAGAGACTGTTGTAGTTAACTTGCCCAAGCCTAAGCACAAGACCATGGCTAAGAAAGCAAGTACTAAGCAGCTGAGAGAGAAAGAGTTAGCCCAACTCTTGAGAGGCAAAAGAGTACCTGATGCTGGAACGTCATCAAAACTATCTTCACCGGTCACTAAGAAACAGAAGAAATCTAAAGAGGCAGAGACATTACCAGTTGATGAATTCAATGCTGCACTGGATAATGTACTTGACATGTTTAAAAAGCCTCAGAAAGAAAAGGTAGCTGAAGTTGAGCCATCCAGATCAAAATCTAAGAAAGTCACTGTGGATGATGATGTAATGAAACAAGTGAATAAAAGAATGGATGACATGATGAAGATGATAGTGGCTCAGCAAACTGAAATAGCCAAGTTCAAGCAGAATGAAGAAAAGATGCTTCAGATTGTAGTAGCTTCTAAGTCAAATCAAGATGAGATTGATGAGAAAGTTAAGAAGCTGGAAGCAAAGAATAAAAAGCTTGAGGGTAAATGTTCAAGAAACAAGAACAGGCTAAAGTTGATAAAAGAAGACAACAAAGAACTAAAGGCTGAAAACAAACGCCTTAGTGATTTGATTGATAACTTGTACAATGTTGCACCCAAGTTGAAGGTGGGTGAAGAAGATAAAGAAAAAGAAGAAGAACAAGTTGATTTTGAACCGTCTGAATCGGATAAGGAGAAAGATGATGATGAGGATGATGAAGAATCTGAGAAGAGTGATGATGAGGATGATAATAATAATGATGATGATGTAGAAGGATCAGGAAGTCAGAAGGAAGATGATAGTAGTAGTGATGATGATAATGATGGAGGAGATGATACGTCAAAGTTTACATTTGAAAAGAGATCACCAAAGAAGAAAGATACTGGAGAATCAAGTTCAAAGAAAAAGAAAGGTGAGAACGTTGATTCAGATGAAAGTATTTTCTGGAATGAAAAGGTGAGATCTTTAACAGATGATGCTAAACAAGTATATAAAGACATGTTGGAAAGAAGAGAATGGACTATTGAGTTCACAGGTCGTTTTGCTGAGATATTCCAAACAGATGACATGAGATATGAATTGGAATACAACGATCCTGATCTTGAAGAAGGTGAAGTACCTGCTTCTGTGGCAAAGGAAATTCTGGATGGACTTGCACAGAGAGTAGGGAAAACATTTGAGGAGTTCATTGTAGATGAGTCGATTCCAGATATTCCTGAAAAGGATATTGGAAGTCACTCAGATGATAAGAATACTCCTGAATTTGAAGAAGTGGAAATTGAAGACATAACGCATGAGGAATATCCACAATACTTCAGACAGAATGATGAAGATGTGATATTTCCTGACTTTACTGAAAGACCAAATGTTTCTGCGAAGAAGAAGGCTCAGCAGAGGAGTGCAGAGTTTGTAGAAAAAGTATTTGGAGCTGATAAGCCAGAATCTTCAAATCAATCTGATGAATTGAAGAATTATTTGAAGAAACTGAGAGAAATGGATGAAAACCGACCGAAGCCTGAAGCTCAAGGAAATTTCTATAGATTTCATAATGCTAAGTTTAAAGGCAGAGCTCTCGGGTGGACATATTTAGGCAGGCTGAAGTGTCTAGCTGCTAAATGGGAATCAGGAATTCTATACTTTTATAGATTCATTGATTTGCTAACTCTACCGTACTGGGCGGTCAGAGATTTATGCAGATTCCCTATGTCGGGTGCTTCAGTTAACAATACACATGTCGGTTGGTGCGCAGACAAGTTGGTTTGGGAAAGTAGAACGAGATGGAATAGATTCAAGCCACAATATCCCAGAAGGAAAGTTCATAGGGATATTGATCCTAAAACCAAGCTGAAGCGGGTTACTTTGATATATAAGGCACCTGAAGTGATGAGAAAAATACCTTTGATGCCCATGCCACAACATTTCAGTGCTGACTTTATTTTCTGGTACTATGACTGGAGGAAGGCTGAAGCAGTGATAGTGTTGAGAGACGGGAAGGACAAATACAAGTATGTTCATGTATTTGATCCAATGTGGTTGATAAACTGTTCTTTCGAAGACATCATCATGCTCTTTTATAATCCGATTCATCATGAGCCAAATGACGCTGATCAAGCAAAGAAATATACGCAAGTGGTTGGAGTTTGTTTTGCGTATGACATAAATGCTGGGAGTAATTTGGATGGAAAACTTGGCAAAATGGTGAAGATGGCAAATGTGTCGAAACCGGTGAAGAGAAAGTTGGAGCCTGAAATGACTAAAGAGCAGAAGAAACAGCTCAGAATCAAGTTGTTGAACAAAGCCATGGACGAAGAAAGAAGAAGATCCAATCAATAGTCGAGGGGGAGTTTGTAGATGCGTTTTGCGACTAATGATTGGATATTCACATGTGTTAGAATGCAGAAGTGGGCGAATGAAGTTTGATGTGGGCGAAGGAAGAAATTTAGGTGGGCGAAGGTAGACTGAAGTGGACGAACATGGAATGGAACCTGACTGAAGAATACATTCGACCACTGTATGTGGGCGAATGTAGAACAAGACCACATTCGACCAGGACAGATGGGCGAATGTGCAGTCTCTATATATAGAAATTGTGATTTTGTAATGTTAAGAGAGTCATTAGTTGTGTGTGTTTTGAGGTGAGGTTCCAGGATAGTTTGAGATAGTGTGTGATTGTTCTAGATTAACATAAAACTGATTGTAAACAAGTTTATGCAAAAGTTAATCTATGAAAACGTTTGAAAATGACTTTGATTGTGTTTTGATTTGAGTTTCTATCAGTTTGTTCAAAGCTAGGGTTTCCGCACCTGGTTTTGTAACTTGTATGATCATATAATCCTGTTTTAGTCAAAATCTTTCGCTCACATTATGTGATCGGGTATGTCACATATCTAGTGAAAGGTTGTGTTGGTTTAGTGAAGGGTCACACCGGTTTGTTTGCACCGGTTTAGTATGTATATATAAGGTCAAAACAATGTTTTATTTGTGTGTTGAAAGATAAGTTTATATAACTTCCTTTCATATAAATTCCCTCCATATTTTCCCTCCTCCTTCTAAACATTATCGCATACTCGCACATCATCATCAATTTCAAACCAATTCATTCCAGATTTTCTATATTTCAAACAAGAGGTATGAAGACAAACCAGTTGTGTCTGCATCTATTCCAGCTACTTCATAGGTATCAGCAGCAACTACAGCAGCATCAACACCATCCCCAGTATCAGTTATCATACCACTTTTTACTTCCGTTTCAGAGTTGCCGATAACAACCATGGTTCCATTCGTTGGGTCGCTTGGTGAATCTTCACTTGGGGTCTCTGCACTTTCAAGTTCACAAACCACTTCCCATGTGGATCCTGTGTTTATTGCTTCTACAGTTATCACTCTAGAGCCAGTTCCGTTTGTAGCTATGACTACTATTGTTGCTACCACTACATAGCCATCATCTGCGGGGGTTGAGTTTGATATTTCTACCATTGACTTTTCGTTTGACTCTTTTGTACATGACAGGGAAATAATTCTTAGATTGGAGCGCATGGTGGCTGAACTTAATGCTCTGGTGATGATTAGCAATCAGACTATCACCAAACTAGTGGGGGTACAATGAGTTACAACAGAGGCTGCAGGTTCATGATCGTTCATGGATAGAGTCTCTTCTCCAACAGAATGCAGAGTTAATGAAGAAATTGATGGCTCAGGGGAGACATCATTTAGAGTAGATGAGTTAAGGACGAAGAGGCATGAAGACAAACCAGAGAATGATCCCAACCGTGCTACAAGAAGTGAGCGACCAAGTACTTCAACTACACTTGGCATGCTTGCTACATCTCAGGGGGGGTCTGGAAATGGAACAGGGCCTTCAAGGACTAAAGATAAAGGAAAACAGCCTGCTACACAACCAGTCTTGACTACTTTTGCTGATTTGTTTCCTGAATCCGAGGTCAACTTTCAGTCCTTTGAATCACTTCTTGATAGTGATGACACTGAGTGCACAGAACGACTGAAAGAGATAGGTTTATTTTCAGAAGGTTCAGATTAGGAAGACGTGTTTGATTTAGAAGAAGGTGAGTTCATTCCTGATACTTGGATGATTGGAACCTGACTAAAGATGATTCAGAGGTCGAAGTTGAGGAAGAGGTCAGTGAGGTTGTCATTCCTAAACAACCTTTTACTGAGACTGTGATTGAAGGTTGTGTTCCTGAATTACAGCAACATTTGGAAGAAATGAGACAGAAACTAATTGCAGACACTGTTGAGAAAGATCCAGAAGTTGTTATCGATCCAGCAGCTGAGTGGAGAGCTACATGGAAAAGGATGGAGAAGGGTGGAACATGTCGAGACCCAAACCTCTTAGGTTCTTGGAAACTTATGTGCTTCTAACTCCAAGAATGCTATCAGTGTTATTATCAGTTGGCTCTTTGACGCGGAGTTGAGGCTATTTGTGATCAAGAGATATGACGGGGTACAGTATCTTCCACCTAAGGTTAGGTACTTTAATTATCTATCTTTGTTGGATCTTAGAGATTTTACGAAGATATGGTTGATCAATCTAAGTGCTGATGGTAGAGCTAAAGCCTTAGAGAAGCAGTTGAGGTATGAAGTCAAGGAGAACAAGTTTGACTTTCTCAAGCCGTTGAAGGGGAAGCATGTCAAAGACAAGACACGTATTGATCCTAGAACTAACAAGCCGTGGATGAAGATGTACAACAATCCGATGAAGTGCTTCAAGAAGGTCCCTATGAAGAAGCTGCCTCAGGATAGTTTGGGTGACTTGAAGTGGTGGTATGTGGATAGTGATACAACAGAAGTGGTCATGGAAGAACAGAATGAGAAGTGTCTGCTGAGAATCTATGATCCGATGCACTTGGCTAAACTGTCCAGAGGTGACTTGAAGAAGTTGTACAAGCAACACATTTATTACAGGGATTATTGGAGGCATCATGGTTATCGCTAGCAGAGTGTGGTGGATTTATGTGTTGAGAAGAAGTTCCATGATGGCAGTCACTGGCACTACTTGAAAGATTGAAGTTGCAGGTTGTTGAAGATCTAGATAGTATTTGTCAAGGAGGAGTTTGTTTATGCATTTTGGTGTGACAAATGCATCTTTAGATTAGTATTGTTTTTGTTGTTGATAGGTATATTGTAACATGATTTTTAGTGTGATAGGTATATTGTAACATGCTTTTTAGTGTTATAAAACAAGCATGATAGTCTTTATAATACCCTAACGAACATAGATGATAAACGAACATAGTTACTGGGTGAATATAATTGATAAGCGAAGATGCTGAAGCATCTTTCCCTGGTGGATCTTCGCTGTTCTGTTTAGTTGCCCATGCAAGTATAAATAGCTTGCATGGGGTGTAGGCTAGGGTTGTTGGTCAATTGGTCTTGTGGTATTAGTGATTCTAATCAGTCTTTCTAATAGTTAATCAAGATACCATGTGTTTATAAGTATTCATCGTGTTCATAGTTAATAAATTTTTTCAATAAAAAATCAATAAACAATTTGTCTTGTGGAATTTCATTGCCATTAGTTACATAAAATTACTCTAAATGCCCAAACCATTTCGTTCGTTTCAAAAAACAAGTTTAATTTTTTACAAAAAGTTTCAAATAATGCGAAAGCGTAAATAAATTGTATAAAATTTATTTACGCTTTCGCTTTATTTGAAACTTTTTTGTAAAACATTAAACTTGTTTTTTGAAACGAACGAAATGGTTTGGGCATTTAGAGTAATTCTATGTAACTAATGGCAATGAAATTCCTGATTGGTCACACGCCTCGTAGTAAAACTCCGTAGTAGATTTTGAGGGTGTGACACTAAATACAATAGTGATGTTTTCCATTACCGATTTCGAATGTCGAAAAGATCATTATTAAAATTGTTGTAGATGTGGAAGCACAATATCCATGGTTTCAAGAGGGCTATGACGGGCGGGCTGAAAAGAGTTCGTGTAGATGCAAAAAAATTACATCCACCATCAAACAATTCTCGACTGATGATACACTTAACGAGTGCAATGAGTATTTATGTATCTCTGAAAGTACTTCATGGGAATGCCTACAGTTTTTCTGCAACACTGTGAATAAGATGTACAAGGATGAATTCTTGGGTAGACTGACAAGCCATGATTTCGAGCTTTTGTATTGAGGATGCTAAGAAGAACATCACATTCAGGGGATGGTGGTCGCATCGATTGTACACATATAGTTTGAAAGATGTGTCTCGAACTGTGACAGGGTTAATATATGAGAGGTGGTCACCAATACCTAATGATCATGCTCGAAGTTGTTGCATCACATGATTTATGGTTTAAAAATGTGTTTTGTAGTCTGCCCGGTTCACTCAATGACATAAATTTGTCCAACAATCTCCAATACGTCTCACTTAATGGAATGGAACCCCACATAAGTGTCCATTTCAAGTGAATGTACAAATATACAAATGTGGATATTATCTAATTGATGATATCTACGTTACTTTATAAACGTTTGTGAAAACGATTCCATATCCGACTTATCGGAATAAAATGAAGTTCAAGAAATGGAAAGAGTTAGAAAGAAAATATGTGGAGTGCTCTTTTGGTGTGCTAAATGGAAAATGAGGCTTACTTAAGCAACCCATGCAGACTTTGACTGTAGAAAAGATTAGGAAACTGATGTATGTGTGCATTATATTCCACAACATGACCTGTCAGGACGAGGGAAAAGATTTCTGACCAGTCCACATAAAGGATCCTCCCATGCAGCCCATTTTTAATGATAATGTCCTTATGGAGTTGATGGATCTACATACGCATTTCAGGCTTTGATTTGATCTTGTCGCACATCTTGCAACTCAAGATGTACCTTACCTTGAAGAGTAAGATGATGAATAGTTTCAATTTATCTATATTTTTTATTTAAATCATATTTTTTATTTAATTGTATTAATTTGTTTAACTTATTTTCTTATTTGAATTAAATATTTTAGAAAAAATTACAGAAATCGTCCTTTATGTTTACATCGTTTTTCAGTGGTTGTCCTTTAACTTCAAAATTAATGAAAATCGTCCTTTATGTTGTAAAATCTGACAGGTCTCGTCCTTTATGCCTAACATGGTTAGTTTTTTTAGTTAAGTTTGGTCATGTGGACCCACATGAGGGCAAACTGACAGTTATGCCCTCATCTCTATCATCTTTATCAACACCACCACTTACATTCTTCAATAACCACCACCACCCCCACTGCATCCACAACCACGCCACATCACCACCTCTACCACCAACCTTCCAGTACCACCACAACCTACAGGAACAAATTTAAAGCACCTCTACCACTAACTTGCCACCGCACCATCACTTCTACCACCACCACCACAACCTGCCACCACCTC
Organism: Ambrosia artemisiifolia; assembly: GCA_032199755.1. Taxonomy (NCBI): domain Eukaryota; kingdom Viridiplantae; phylum Streptophyta; class Magnoliopsida; order Asterales; family Asteraceae; genus Ambrosia; species Ambrosia artemisiifolia. Next base: position 12,310,272 of record CM063514.1, read on the forward strand.
TACCACCAACCTCCCACCACCACCACCACCACCACAACCTAAAGCTCCCAAATTTCATCAACCCTGCAATAATAATACCCTAAAACAATAAACAATCCCCAAAAAGAAGGTGAACAACAAAACACCCAAATTCACACCATCAAAACCCTATAACCACTCCCACGACCACTTCCCTGTAACCACTCCCATTCCCAGTCCCTGTGGTTTAACGAGTGGAGATAGCCCCAAATCGTACCTTAATCATTCAAAGAAGTCGGCTGCATCTGATAAAGAAGCTTCAAAATAAGGGTTTCTTGGTTTTGGTGTCAAGTTAGGCCTAAAGGACGAGACCAGCAAGATTTTACAACATAAAGGCCTAAATAAAAAACTGAAGTTCTAGGGTACTTGTGGGTTGTGTTGCCAGTGATTTCATGGTTTGAGGGTACTTGAGGGTAAAATGTTATGGCAATGCAAGACTGGTGGGTGCTAGGGTACTACCCCTTCCACTCTTATAAGCTTGCACCTTTTTGTTTAAGTGTAATACATATGACGGTTAAATAACTGTTGGCCACTATTTTCTTTCTTTTATTACACCATCTATGCACTAGGTATAAGTGCATGATGTGGTTCTCTAAATTTTTAACATGATATTGGTTGTCGAAAGAATGTGCCCATGTAGAAGTGTGTGTGCACTCTCATGAATATTAAGAGAGGATGAACTTGTCATTAATGACGATGAATATTGATAGATGATTAACTTTTCATTAATGACGATATACAAAGGTTTAGCTTAATTGTGAATTACTCCATTTTCTTTCTTTTCCTACAAATTCAGTTTCATCTTGTTTTCCAAATAGTAAATAAGTGAGTTACACCATGTTATTTATTGCCTGTAAATTCAATGTCATCTTGTTTTCCAAACAGTAAATAAGTAAGGTGGGAGTATAACCATTTTTATTTAGAAGTAATTAAAGAGTTTACATTAATATCCATGCAGCACGGTGCAACAAACGCACAGAGTTTTTATACATCCATTTGCAACAATCACTTCTTTTTTAGGAACGATATCTAGACACTGAATTATACACTTATGCATCGTACAAGTACCCCCTCCTGGTCCGAAATCAGTAACATAGGGTTTTGAACCAGGAACTGCTTGGATATCAAAAACCAAAATAAGATTAAACAAATTTGTATAACAAGAATAATATAACTAAATGAAAAATATTACCTTGGTTGTTGCAAAATTCCTGTGGGGACTCGCTTGCGATCCCATTCATAAGAAACATGAAAAACAACACAAAAAACGTGATTTTTATCTCCATTTTAGTGATTATTTCTTGTTGAAGGGAGAAGTGGATGTGAGAGGCAAACTCCCGACAAATAAGCGAACACTAGTGGCCGGATCAAGAATGATGAACTAGCTGGCTAACACACGGTCTCTTAAGCAAATGATGAAGATGGAAAAATTGTATAGTGAATGTAGTAAAGTAGTTAGGGATTTATGAGATGTTGTGATAGGAGAGAGATGAACAACTTGCCACCACATGGATCAGACAAAGACAAAGTTCTGCATGAGTATTTGTTTGGATATTATAATACATTACATTACATTACATTACATTACATTACATTACATTACATTACATTACATTACATTACATTACATTACATTACATTACATTACATTACAGACACAAAAACCTTAAGCATATGCCTCTTAGATAATGTTTGGGGCTAGCCCACTTGGCAAAGACTAAACCTCTTAGACGAAATAACCCAGGTTTATAGATAAGGTGAGTATTTTAGTATATTGTTTGTGTCTTTTTGTGATTTTCTGATGTGACATCCCGCAAAAAATTGGTGTGTTTCCTTAATTTGTATATGTAATTAACGGTTTTAAGTGCATATTTAATATTTAAATTAATTTGATTAATTTTGCCTTCTTGTAGTCCAAGTCCACGCCGACAACACTGCTATTTTGTAGGATATGGTCTTGAAGGTTCCGAGACTAAGCCCGCGACGCCACAAACGCATACATCCCAACATCCTTCATGGAGAGGAGCCCTAATCATCCCAAACGCATCGGCAAAGACGCCATCCGCCACTGTAGGTCACCAAAGAACGCTCCCCACATGCCACTATGTCTTTAATGGCTTCCCTTAGGCCCTTATCAAAATATGACACAGCTTCATCCATCATAGAGGGTTGGCAGGTCCGTAACCCCAAAAGCAACTTACCAACCCCCATACAAGACATGAGCAAGAGGAGTTCACTCTGAGGATCCCAAAGGCAGGGCAAGAGTTTCATAAGTTCAACCACGCGCGATGCTCACCGCGTTGCCAATTCGCGGATAAAGTATGAGTCATGGCTAACGGCCCCTCCTAGGAGCTTCACCCATTTTTCTGGCCTACCAATCCCACTAGGAAAAAGCCTGTTCTTAAGTTTAACCCCATTACAAGACGTCCAAAAGACCACAGATTTCTTAATATTAAGCTGAAGCCCCAAGAATGGCCCCTCCAGCTGGATAATGTCTAAGGCTTTAGCAACTTCGGTTGCATCACCAATAATCGACCCATCGTCCAGGTACCATGCATGAAATGGGAGTTTACAATTTTCTTGTACCCGAAGAACCATACGGTGTAAAGCAAGGGCGAAAAGGAGGGGACCTAAAGGGTCACCTTGTTGAACCTCCATAGTAGCACCTATACAATCATCACCAACATACAACCTAGCTGGTTGGCGATATAAGAACTGGACCCATAAATAGATAGACGGGAAACGTTTATGAACCTCTCGAAGAAGGGTAGTGCAGTCGATCATATTAAACGATTTCGAAAAATCTATAGTAAGCATAGCCAAAGACCCATCCACATGGAAGGAGCTTAAGAACCTATTTGCGCTGTGAAGCACCACCTCTTCCTAATTGGGAGTCCCCACCCCAAATTGAAAATCTCCCGGGTACTTAGCCATGTTCTTCCCAACCTTCCTCATAGCCACTTTCGAAACTAATCGGCGCCAAATGGCCCATACTGCAATGGGCCGAATTAATAAATTCAGCTTGAACCCTGGGAAAACTTTGGCGAATGCCCTATTTGGCAAAATCGCTCAGGCCCTGCGTGAAGTGTTTGATCTGTCCCCCTGCCGGAGGGCCTTTATTGAATGCTTGCAAGGCCCCCATGCCAAAGATTTCCTAACTGTTATCCCAATCGAAGGTATGGGCCAGAGCATGTCCGCAATTGAATACATGTCCATTCTTAAATATCGTTTGATGATTCCCATGTACCAGGAGGATTAAATCTGTCCGATTTGCCATAAGGCCTGCCTGGATGAATACGGGGAACATGCAGTTCACTGCAAGGAGTTACCCGGCTTCAAATATCGGCATGATTAGGTTCGAGACGTTATGTGGGACATCTTAAGATGCGCTGGGATCTCAACCAAGAAGGAGGCCCCTGTGAACTTCCTCTCGGATCCCGTAGAAGGGAGATCCACCTTGCGTCCAGCAGATCTCCTTGTCTTTGGGTGGGCTGGGGGAAGCATGCTTATGTTGATCTGACTGGTGTGTCTCCTCTATTTGGGTTGAGGGATAGTGGTTTTGTAGCAGGGCAAGCGGTGCGCAAAGCAGATGCGAAAAATGTAGAAAAGCATGTTAAAGCCTGCGAGGAGAACCAATATGTTTCCCTACACCTAGCTTTTGATACATTTGGCTCATTGGCACCGGAGGCTACCCGTTTCCTTACCAGGGTCCAGCAAGTTATTAATAGTTTTGTCTTGACTCCGGGTGGACAAGGTTACGTTTTTAGTCGGTTAGGGTTTGCCATTCAGAAAGGGGTGGCGGCGTAGCTTGTTGGCCGCCTTCTCGCTATCTTGATGTAAGTTGCAATGTTTTTTATTTATTGAAATATAAACCACTTACTTATTTTGCCTTTAGAGAATAGTAAATTCCCCATATAATGCATAGGTTGCATTTGTTAAATTAAAAGCACGGCGCAATTGTGTGCGAATAAACTTGTCTGGTACAGTCATTGATGGTTACTCGGCAACAATTAAATAACCGAAAACGATCTTGGATGCCTTTGAAGTACAATAAATGGAATAATTGGAAAATATAAAGTGTTTTGGAACACCAAAACATCAAATGGATACACAAAACATAAATTTCTCGGTAACGAATAAAGTTCGCTAACTTATAAATTCACCCAATTAAAGCTTAAGTAACTTTCCAACACTTAAACTAGGCTATGTTTAAGGGTTATTTGTAGGATCGAGGATGATCAAACTAACAATAATCTGCATGATTTATAAACCGACAGATGCAGAATCCCTATAGATCTAGCAAAATGCTATAAAACTAATCAAACACAGACAGGACTTCATCTTCAATGTTTATCATAATCATTAGGTTGTTTAATAACGATTACAGACTCGAAATATGATAAACAGAATTATCTAGGTTTTCAAACAGAGAATTGGCGCTAAATGATAACTGACACAAATGACCAAAACTCTACCGACCTCTAGATGACAACCTTATATATAGACCTGGCCCATTTGCACGGTCGACTGTGCGAATCACCAAACAACCATGCGAATGAGTCTAAACCAACTCATTTGTACAATCACAAAAACTCATTCGCATCCGGTGTATGCGAATAGGACATTACAATCTAAACTTCAAATACACACAAGAAATAGTGACAATCTAAATTAGAATGACCAACTAGAAAGCTACAGACACATATGATAATGCATCTACAGACTCCCCTTGGTTGTAGCGCAGGTTGTTCAGTTATTTTCTCTTTGAACAAAATTCAGTTTATCTCTTGCCATCTTTGTCTTCCCATCATCATTCATCTACACTTGTTTCTACAGCTTCACCATGTGTTTTCCCAGTAACCCTTTGTAAGCACACACTGAATGAATTTCAAATGCAAACCACGTCTTCACTACGGCTTGAAATCTCCATGCTTGTCCAACGTCTAGCACGTCAAAGTGAATCAGATTGAAATACAAAGTCTCTATTTCATTTCACGAACAATTAACCAGCCACATAGGATCAAAAACCCTAATCTTCTTCCACAATGTTGTCTTATCTTCATCATCCAGAACGCGAAATGTTCGCTAATGTTCTGTTCAATTGGCATTAACGGGATCTTCTTCATGCGTTCAACTGGTTTATAATTCAACGTCACATACGACAATTTATTCTTCGGACAGGGTCCAAGAACGTTTGGATTGGGCTTTTGTAACCAATCTTGGGCTGCTAAGTGCCCCCGGATTCTGGCTTGGAATTGATTGAAGTACGGTTCGGATCACATCTACAGAAGGGCCAAGAAGAGCATGAAATGCACTTAGGACGATGTCGTGTACATGGTGGAAGACACCCGATGGGAAGCCTTGGAAGAAGAACTGAATGAAGGAGAGTTGCAGAGCTCACTGACCTACCTGATCAGGAAAGAACCCATGACCTCAACCTGTCGAGATCCTGAAGTACTTTCTTGATGATGAAGATCCTATTGAAGCTGAAGAGAGTATCAAACCTGAGGAAGAGGGTATCACTGTTGTCATGACTAAAGATGGCTAGATTTCCATTCCTAGGTTTTCACAGGGCTTATGATCTATTGGTACCCTAACCTTTGTTTAGAATGTAAACCGCAACGGCATGTATGACCTCTGTAGGCCTCTCTAACCCCTATTTAACCACCTTAACGAGTATTTACCCATTCACTCTAGCAAACACATCTTTTCTGTACATAGCTTTTAAACCAACCCTTAAAAGCACTAACAGCTATAAAAAAAGTAGTATACACTTTGAACTACCCTATTCAGATACACTGGCGGCGCTGTGAGACTAGCTAGGCCTTCCCAAAGACTCTGCTACTTCAAAGAGAAGGTTTTAGCATACTTAAGATCAAAAGAGTAATACACCTCTCTTATACTATCCAGAGTGTCTGATTCAGAGTCCCGAATGGACATATCAATCTTTTTGCGGACAATTCTCTTTGGATATTGTGGCTTAAACACGTCCCATTTGGTGTAACTTTCTCTAGTTAACTTGTTAGCCATATATTACAATAAGCCAGTCGCACCAATCAGTTTGTGTTTGCATATGTCTCTAACAGCACAATATGGAAGAGTCTTCAGATTATGAAAACGACTGAGGTATATAATTCTTTTCTCCCATTTGATTCCGACACAACACAATTGTGGAAAGAATTTCCAACTTATTGCTCTACCCTTGAAGATGTTGTTATGATAACAGTAGAATTCACCCTGAATTGGTGGAAGTGGATAGTTTTCTATTTCTTCTTGCAATCCTCTCAAGTAATCTTTCAAAGTATCATATTTCTTGTGAACATCTTCCTTTTCTGCTTCAGTGAAGATTTCATCAATCATAACATTTTCTTTTGCTTTAGCCACATTCTCAGCTTCTTTTAATACTCTAGATATTCTTCATGAGAAATATCTTCAATCTCAATCTTATTGTAGTTATCCACGTTCGTATCATCTGTGATTTCCCGAAGCAATAATTAGTATGTCTGGAATCTCTTGTTTCATGATCAGATCTTCAAAACTAATACCAGCTTGTTATGCAATGCCTTCTAGTATCTCTCTCGTCATTTCAACATTGAATTATCTCACTTCAAGTTCAGGATCTTGATATTCTAGATACATCTTCATATCATCATTCACGAAGATATCTCTGAACTTTGAAGTAAACTTAGCTGAGACACGTCCTTTCTTAATCATCTTCTTTATACATTCATTGTCGGCATCAGTCATCATTCTCGATTTACCCTGATCTGAACCAACTGCTTTGTCATCATCTTTCATTGCTCTCTTCTCATAAGAATAATTCTCAATGTCATCATAATTAACTAAACGATTACAATCCTTATCACCACTATCATCATTATCATTGTTATCATCATCAGAACCACCATCATCTCATCATCCTGATCATCATCATCTTCTTCGTCATGAGATTCCTCTTCATATTCTTCCTCAGTCTGATCTTTACCTTTAATTTAGGAACCTTTTTATACAGTTTGGTGATGATCTTCTTTAACTTCTTATTCTACTTCTCCATTGCAACAATTCTTCTTTCATTATTGGTGTTATATAACTGTAGTTTTGAGTTCTCTAACTTCAGATCTGTCACCTCGTTCTCAAGCTCATCTTGTTTTTTCTTTTGACTTCTCAAGCTCATTGTTGTTTTACTCTCTAATTTCTTCTTGATTCTTCAATGTCACAGCATTCTGAACATCAAAAGTCTTCATCAGACGAGTTATCTGTTGGTGCATAAGGTCTAATGCTGCTTGAGATACAGTTGTAGTTGCTTTCAATAAACTTTGAACATCCTTCTTCCTCTTCAACCTTTGAGACTCCTTCTTAGACATAGACTTAAATCTTCCACGTTTTGTAGAAAATGGAGCAACACGAGAACCAATGAAATCATCAAAATCCAAAGCTTCTTTACATGGATCAAAATCCAGAACTCTATCGTATTTCTTTTGTAGCTGAGCTGCAACAAGTTCATCCATCACATTAGGAGTCTGAACACGATCACCAGTGGCTTGGGATCAATTTTAGTCTCACTTGCAGTTTTATCTTCATCTATATCACTCAAACCGAATGTTTCCTCATCATCTGAATCTTCATTAATCAACGTTGTCTTTTTACCTTTCTCTAACACAATCTTTGCCTTCTTCATTGTTTATCTTCTTGCTATTTCATCACCAAACACTGGTAATGGCTTATCATCCTCATAATCACTTCCTAGATACCTCCATTCATCATCATCATGAGCAACATAACTAGGATTAATCTGGTCTCCAAGCAATCTTCTCATTGGTGGTTTTTCAGCTTTAGACTTCCCACGATAAGATATTAACCTATTAAATGTCTGAACATCCATATGCACCTGATTTCCAATCTATGTTGGATCTTTCAACAAGTCTGGATAGTTCTCTTAAAAAATCATATGTAAGAACCTCGGATACATCATAAACTTGTTAAGGTTGAAAAACAATGGAAAAGTGTTGCAAAAGATTCAAAAGACGAATGATGATGGTGATGACGTGGTAGCCTCCACATCAGTTAGAGATTGATTGGATTTTTATAAAGGGTCTTTATTAACCCCAAGTAGAATTGTTGAAAGAATTTTTTTTAAATATGATTTCATAACATTGTTTATACAGAGGTGTTTTAAGTTTATTCATGTTTGTTGTCATACACGTGTTATATTTTCAATTTATGTTATAATATGCATGACTAAACACTTGACGAGTTCGAGTGTATTTTATATCTCACTTTGAGTCCATTTAATGATCATTGAATAGAATTTGTGACCCCTTATATATCTGTATCGCGTTAATTTAATAATCATTTAAGTATGATAATTGACAATTCATTCAAAAGTGTGATTTAATAGTGAAATGCACATGTGCATACGGTGTATTTCTGGATATATAACAGCAAAATGCACATGTGCATCAGGGATGACGTCATAACAGCCATTTTTTTATTTTTTTTATTTTTTTTCGAATTATTAATGCAAAATAATCATTTTAGTGTTTTTACTTTTTTATTTTTTTTATTTATTTAGGTTATATAATTTTATTATTATTTTTTTTTATTTTTTGACGGAGGGGTTTTTGTAGACACCGTTCATATGTATAAAAATGTAACATGTTCACACTGGTTCCTTGGTTCTCTCCCTAAATGGTGGTTCTCAAATGATCCAAATCCTATATATAAATACTCAAAACTTCTTCTATCTGATCAGTCAGATTAGGAGTACTCAAATCACCAATGGCCTTGGGATGAGTATCCTTAACAGTTTCATCATCGGAATCCAAACTTCTTCTATCTCAGTCTCCTCTGAATCTTCATCAACTAACAATGTCTTAGCTTTAGCTTTTCCCTTCTTCTTTGCTTTTGGCTCATCAATCTTCTCTTTACCATTCTTTTTCGATTTCGCTCCTTTGTTTATCACTTGGCGCTTCGCATCATTATTATCATGAGCAACATAGCCAGGTGTAATCAGATGTCCAAAAAATCTCATTATTATCAGGAGCAACATAGCCAGGTGTAATCATATGTCCAAAAAATTTCATGTTCGGTAGCTTCTCATTCTCAGCTTTAGCATTGGATGTCCTCATTACATTAAGAGTCGTCATGCTCATGTGTTCTTGATTCACAATCTTCAATGGATCTCTTATCAACTTGTAAATGATCAGAGTTTATGAAATCAACACAAATATCACACAAGTATAAGTAATCTAGGTGCGGAAACCCTAGATCACATGCCAAATGATAATGATCAGATCATAACACAATTAGATACCTTTTCAATAACATTTTCATTAATAAATGATTGATAAATCGATTACAAAGCTTAGATATTAATGAAAACCTAGTTTGGAACTCTCTAGAAAACTTTCTGAAAACACACAATAACACACACGACAAATGACCAAAAGTTCTAACTTGAACTAGACTCAAAACATATATATAGAGATTCACGTTAGACCTCTGCATTGGTCGAAGGAACCCATTCGACCTCTGCAAGGCTCGAATGAACATCAAATAAACAAAACCATAATTCTTCAATCTTCGTTCGACCTTCTTGAAATATATTTGACCCCACGACAGATCGAATGAACTTAACAAAAACTTTATTTCTTCAAACTTCGGCAATCTTATACAATCCAAAAGTGATAGCCACATATATGAATCTACAAACTCCCCTTTGGCTATTGCTTAGATTGTTCTTGCATCTCCAAACTTGCATTTCGAAGCTTGATCTTTATCTTTCTCTTTTTTGCTCACTCATTTCAGGTTCTGCTTTTGGTTTAAGTGTGCGTTTCTTTGGTTCAGCTCAAATCTTCAATGTCTTACCCATCAGCTTTTGATAATCACAATCAGCATGCACTCCCCACTCAAAACAAAATATAGCAACCTTTTGGAAATACCAAGCAGGTTCTATGTCTCTCACATTGAAATCAGCCTGATTGTAATACAGCGCATCGATATCTTCTTTCGCACAGTTTATCAACCATAATGGATCGAACACGCGTATCTTCTTACACATCAATTTAGGATTCTTATCCTTCAGCACTATCATAGCTTCTCCCGTCACCCAATCATAATACCAAAACTCAAAGTCTTTAGCAAAGTGTTGTTGTATAGGAATCAAAGGAATCATTTTTTATCACTTCGGGAGGTTTATACTTCAAAGTCACCTTTGGTAGACCATTCTTAGGATCTATCTCATCTTTATGCACAATCCTCTTCGGATATTGTGGTCTACATGCATCATACTTGGTATACTCTTGTCATCCTCTCAGCCATCCAATGAACAATATTAGCATGCGCAAAACCAAAAATCTGATGTCGAACGATGTCTCTCACATCCCAATAAGGTAATGTCTTGATCTCATGAAAGTGTCTGAAATACAAGAAACCTTTCTCCCACTTGATCTCGATACACCTTAGCTGTTGAAAGTATTTCCATGCTAATGCACAACCTTTGAAAATCTTGTTCTGATACTTATAGACATCACCTAAACTGCAGGTTTCGGCTGGTTCAATTCGTCTTCTCTCAACTTTCTCAACAACTCTTTCAATGAATCAGACTGCTTGAAAACTTATTCTTTTTTAGCTTCATTATCAAAAATTTCATCAATGATATTCTTTCTCTTTTCTTTAGCAATCTATTCAGCTTGTCTGAGAGACTCTTCATTGATAGCTGGAATGCTGGAATTATCATGAATGTTGTACTATTCAGGATACTCTTCATTCGAGATATCTTCAACTTCAACATGATAATACATTTCAGCTTCAATATCATCAGCATCTTTCGGCTTAGGATTAGTAACTGGAACATAAGTAATCTCCTTTTCTTTCAAGATGCCATCCAGTGACTCCTAACTTGCTTTGCTAGACTTTCTAGTATCTCTCTAACAACTGCATTGTTCACTTCACCATCTTCAAGATCTGGATCATTATACTCGATCTGGTATCTCATATCTTGTAGATCTTTTTGTCTTCATCAGATAAGGCTCTTCTCAGTCAAGAATATATCATGATCATCTTCAATTGTTTCACCAGATTTCTTCTTTGAACTTGATTCGCCTTTGTCTCCTTTCTTAGACTCTCTTTTCTCAAACTTGAATTGATCAGTATCGTCATTATCATCTGAATCTTTTGAGCTTGTGTGTTTTTCTTTGTTTGCATTGCCACCTCCCGACACATCATCATCATCAGAACTACCATCTTCTTTATCAATAGAATCATCATCAGACCACTATAATCAATTTTTTCTTCTTCTTCTTCTTCTTCTTCCTCCTCTTCCTCTTTAGTAGCCTTCAGTTGTGGTGCTTTCTAATATAAATCGTCAATAATCTTTCTCAAGTCTTTATTTTCTTGTTTAATAAAAGCTATTCTCTTTGTGTTTCTATTGCTGGAAGTCTTAAGCTGAGTGTTTTGATCTTGCAGCTTTTTCACTTTCTCTTCCAAATCATCCTAACGATCTTTAGAGTCTAACACAATCTGATACATGTCTTTTTCGTTCTCTTTCATCTGTTTAATTTTAGGTTCTTGTTGGTTGAACGCTTTCATCATATTAGCTATTTGTCTATTCACAGCTTGCATCACATCACTTGATACTGTAACTTGCAGAGTAGAACTTGATTCAGCACTTGATTTGGCAACTTTAGCTTTCAGACTCGCCAAAACATTCTTTAGTGATACTTAGATGTTCTCTGGATTCAATTATGAAGCAGGTTTAGTAGTAACAACCTCTTACAAAACTTTCTTCTTCTTAGTAGCTAGGGATACTACTGGTGATACTGTCTTAGAACTTGCTGCTGCTGGCATCTTTTTACCTTCCAACAATAAATTAATCTACCTATTTCTTCTCTTCTTTGGTGGCTCTTTCTTTGCTGGCATCAGTATCCTTTGTTGTTTCAGTCTCAGAATCCCATTCTACATCTTCTTCCGTTTCTTCTGAATCCTCATCAACAAGTAACGTCTTTGACTTTCCTTTTCCTTTGGCAACCTTCATTTTCTTTGCTTCTTTCTCATCAATCTTTTCTTTCCTTTTACCCTTCGACTTAACACCTTTGTTAATCACTTGACGTTTACACTTTGCCTTCTTGTCAATAGGTACAAGCGGACTGTCTTAATCAGAAGCACTTGTTGCATGTCTAACCTTATCTTTTCCCGGATCTTCATAGGCAACTGAACTCCATTGTCCAAATAAATGTTTGTGTGGTGGTTTTTCATCCTTAGTCTTTCCTTTATAAGTCTTCATCCGGTTTAAAGTTTTGATATTCAGGTGTTCCTCGTTCACTACTTGCAATGGATCTCTTATCAAATTCTTGTACTTGTGATAAAAAACCATTTGCAGAAACCTTGGATACGTCAGAAACTTATCAACCTTCAATCCTTGAAGCACCACTTTCATATGGTGAAAGATCATTCCAGATACGTTACAAGACTTGTTCAAAATCAAAGAACCGACTAATGAACACAACATATTCCTCAACACATCATAACCACCACGAACTGGTCCGAAAACATGAAGTATCACATGAAGCAGATACTTGTATGGTAGACACAACTTTGCTTTGTGTAGTTGGCAATCTGTGATCGGTCCATTGTACTTCATCCTGAGGAAACATGCACGTGTACAGTCCATGACAACTCAATGGGATCTTCATAAGAATCATTCAGCTGTAAAACCTCTCTGAAATCTTGTTCACTAACTAAAACCATCTTTCCTTGTATCTTGCTTTGAATAACTGCTCGGTTCTCCCATAATTTCAAACTAGCTTTCTGCCAAAACTCCACATAGTGGTCTTTGTATATGGTGACAGATTGAGCAATGGCGTGTACAATTCTAGATCTCCTTAGAAAGTCAATTATCCCTTGAAATTCAACATACTTGTCGTCAACTTTTTTGTTCGATGTATGCACAATAGTTGTGTTTAGCTTCAAATTTTAGCTCTTTAGGTGTTGCTTGCTCTGGAACGTCTTGTTGTTGTTGTTGTTCAGCCATTAGATTTGCAAAATCATAAACAAACAATACAAGAATTCATCAATTTGGATTAAACATCAAAAAAGGTCAAAATTTTCATCTTTATTCAACCAAACGAGGGTTCGAATGAGTTTGAAATATATCGAATGAACATCAAATTCATTCATTCGACCTGTTTGAACTTCATTCGACCATTCAAAGCGGTCGAATGGGCAGTTCATCATTTTGAAAATACCAACTTCAGATTTAATCCATTTTAACTTTAAATTTTGATTGTAATTGTTCTAACATGGCCGAATAACACTAATTAACCATCAATTTTAACAATTAATCAATTCTCAATGGTTTTCATTAAATTTAGGGTTTCTAAGAATCGAAAATCATCATTAGTTAGTTTAAACACGAGAGTTTGGATTATTCTCCCCTAAAACCTACAATAATTGATTTGTCATGGTCCAATTTCATTATCAATGTGTTTAAATCCACGAAATCAAAGTCTGTGTTTATGAACTTTGAACAACGATTCTGAACTGGATATGTATCCAATACGTATGAAATTTATGTCAAAATGATCACTAAACAATGAGGAACAAGATTCAAAGGTCTAAAATCAAAAAGCAAAACAGTGTTGTTATGATCAAATCGCCAAAATATTGTTGAATGATAGTTCGAATGAGGACAATCATATATATATATATACCAGCTTCATTCGACCCTTTCAGGGTTCGAATGAGAAGCATTGATGTTCATTCGACTAGATAAAGGGTGAAGTGAAAACTTTGTGTTTCGAATGAAATTTTTATCAAAAACCACTCTCATTCGACCTATGAAAATGGGTTCTAATCAACACATAGAAATTCATTCGAACTAATGAAAGTTCAAATGGAAAATTTGGAAAAACTGATTTTACCAAATTGTCCGATTCGATTCACATTTTGTTATTTTCATTTATTCAAATATTCAAAGTCCCCAAATTTTACATTTTAATGATACAAAACCCAGATTGGCTTATCAAACTTCAGAAAATAATCATCGTCCAACACCAGTTATCGAAAATGACACAGAGACGTCAAAATTTTGGATTTTCTGAAATTTATGCTAAAACACACCAAAAATGTTTTTGAGTTTTTGTATATATGAGGAAAACTAAAAACATAAAGCAGCAAACATTTTGTGATTATCTGGTAAGAGGATCATATCAGTTTATGAGAAATCTGATCACACCGTTGATCTTTAATATATTATCATTAAAAACAATGTGGGATTCGGCAATTGCTGATTTTGTTATCCACATAAGCTCACATGTAAACCGTTATTCAGTGCTTTAAAATGATAATCGTTAAGTGTATTATAACTAACAAGCTTATGGTGTCCACACACAAGACATACTTCCGTATCAAGGAATTTACACAAAGCTTCATCGTAACGCGTGATTATGCCATTTGTTATGCGTTATTTACAAGATACGAGGCACAGAGGTGTACAAGTCAGCAAATCAATGCTACAAAGTAACATGTGCACACGTACCGGGTTGAGTATGATATCAATCATTATTTTCATCAAATATTTGATACGATGCGTTAAATGATCTTTGATCATTATCATACATGAAGTTCCTCATTAGGTAACTTTAGGATTTGGCATATTAGCTCTTTTTGCAAATATCTTGACTAAATCAAGGCCTGTAAATCAATACAACAAAATGAGAATCCGGTTACGGACCGAACTCGCGGATCGATTACGCATAAACGACTCGGTTTCAGACGGGGAATTCGAGACGAGACAGAAACATACGATAACAATGTCATCACAGATTCGTATTAATACATAAACGGTTACAGACACTGTCATCAGTAGGATAAACATCAATCTCGTGGCCGGGGGAGGTCGGGCATGACCTCCCCCTTCAGAGCATTCAAAGCACAAACTCAAATCACCAAAATGAACAATAACACATGAGATTGCTATTTATAGTCCAAAACCCAAGTTCTACATTCGCCCCTTAGTGATGGTCGAATGTGGAGTATTTCCACATTCGCCCATTTGTAATGGTCGAATGTGGAAAACTTCCACATTCGCCCAGTATGTTTAGGTCGAATGTAATCATGTGTTTTGTCCTATATTTTACAACTGCGTCAGATCCATAAAATGCCCTTATGGATCACCACAATCTCATGTAACACTATACCTAGACTCAACCCTAGTCTATTCGACAGTGACGTCCACATAAAGTGCATCAACAATCTCCCCCTTGGACGTTGCTGGCGAATCCACAAAACTCTTGCACATCAACATATCAGAATCACAGGTCTCCCCCTCAATACATGCACTATTGCATTGAGTTAGAAACACAATATCCTTCGTGAACCGACCAAGTAATGCACTACGGACCTTCAGCATCAATACGCAGGAAGTCAACTAGACCACGTATATCATTTGCGAATTCAGCCGGTCGCTGAATTACAACCAGATCACCTAGTTACGCCAATGTGAAGTCGGCAATGTAATGCACTGCAGCCTCGTAGCATCAGTACCCAGGATTGTCATCTTGACCAAGTACATCACGCGCAATCCAACTAGCCTGATAAGACCCCTACTAGAAGGATTCCATACTGACCGATCAGATATTCAACGTAACATGTAGATACCACCACTAATTTACGTCTCATATCTGCACTTAACCTTTGCATCACCCTTCACAGAAACTGGAGAAGTCTAACTGCCAGTACCCAATTAAACATCTCAAATGTGACT
The DNA here is from genome assembly GCA_032199755.1 of Ambrosia artemisiifolia. Taxonomy (NCBI): domain Eukaryota; kingdom Viridiplantae; phylum Streptophyta; class Magnoliopsida; order Asterales; family Asteraceae; genus Ambrosia; species Ambrosia artemisiifolia. The sequence goes on from CM063514.1 coordinate 12,326,053, forward strand.
ATGTGCAAAACAATCCACTCGAACATTAGTATTTCTATGAAATTCTTCATCTGTGCTGACTGTGATTGCATTAACACATCCTTCTCTTTTCCTAGCATCTTCAGTCAGTAATTGTTGAAGTGTCAGACACTTACATCAACAATCTCCCCCTTGACTGATGCTTCACCAAGTTTCTCTGAGATCCCGTATACTCAATCAATCATGTTCTTGAGTAACTTCATCTGTTCGACAGAATACAAGCCGTAGACGAGTGGATCAAGCCATCAAGAGTTTTCAGCACTTGAAACTTTCGTTGAACCTACGTGCCACATGACTCCTACTAGGATACCTCATTACTTTCAGAACATTGAGATCTCAAACTTGATTTCCTCCTTCATAACAATTCTTCAGAACAAGTTCCTTCAAACATACAGAAACTGGGTTGACTGTTCTCTTCATGCGGAATAAAAATCTGTTCTGTTTTCTGGCCCATAATAGTCATTTGAATCTGATTATATCATACTGTTGATTCTCATTACTACCCCACATTAAAAACTGTTTCATCATCATCAATTCTTCAACAAATTTGGGTAAACCTCATCACCATTCCGCCGAAAATCTTCAAAAATGCCATACGAAATTTTTAGGCCTTAAATTCCACATTCGCCCCTGGGAACTCCACTTTCGCCCATAATAGAGACCCGAATGTAGGATATCATCACACAAGTTCCACTTTCGTCCACTACCTTCACTTTCGTCCACTTCATTTCCACCTTCGCCCGCGCGATCAATCGAATGTGAAAATAGTCACCCGAATGTGGAAAATATTATCATAAAATTCCAGGTTCGCCCAAAACTTCTCCACGTTCGTCCAAAAAATACTACCTTCGCCCAGTAATATTCCACATTCGCCCGCCCGACTCTCTGAAAGGGGCGAATGTGCAGACTGAACGTGTTCTTGATCAATATTTTCTTCAAATCAGTCCACAATCACTCTAATCCTTTGAATTTGATGATGAAACTTGTTCAGAAAGGAGCGGAAATGAAAACCTAACCCTCGAATTCACAAAAACATGGAAAAGTCACATGATTTCGGGTCCAATTAAGAATCTAGGGTTTCTAGGGTTTCAACCTTTCAATTATAATCTGATTTTAACGTCTGAAAACAGTAAAAACGAGCTGTGATTGATTCAAACGACTGTTAGATTGTTCAAATCGGTACCACGGCTCTGATACCAATTGAGAATCCGGTTACGGACCGAACTCGCGGATCGATTACGCATAAACAACTCGGTTTCAGACGGGGAATTCGAGACGAGACAGAAACATACGATAACAATGTCATCACAGATTCGTATTAATACATAAACGGTTACAGACACTGTCATCAGTAGGATAAACATCAATCTCGTGGCCGGGGGAGGTCGGGCATGACCTCCCCCTTCAGAGCATTCAAAGCACAAACTCAAATCACCAAAATGAACAATAACACATGAGATTGCTATTTATAGTCCAAAACCCAAGTTCTACATTCGCCCCTTAGTGATGGTCGAATGTGGAGTATTTCCACATTCGCCCATTTGTAATGGTCGAATGTGGAAAACTTCCACATTCGCCCAGTATGTTTAGGTCGAATGTAATCATGTGTTTTGTCCTATATTTTACAACTGCGTCAGATCCATAAAATGCCCTTATGGATCACCACAATCTCATGTAACACTATACCTAGACTCAACCCTAGTCTATTCGACAGTGACGTCCACATAAAGTGCATCAACACAAAAGATCAGTCAAGATACCCAGGATAACAATTAACATAGCGACCCGAAACCTCAGATTTTGGCAATTGTATCAAACGAAATTACGGTACTAAGACCATATGCCCATGAGGTGTTAAGCCACTTGCAAGTAGTTCGTTATGTTTGTATCACTAAGGCACGCATTAATAAGTCTACGAAACCTACCAGCACATCACACAAAATCATCACACGCCTTATTAAACAATACAACTCCTCTTTTTCTCCAGGAAAATCATTTTGGGTTTTTCTAATTTTTTATGTTTTTTCAAAATTTTCAATGTTTTTGGTTTTTCGAAAAAAAGCTCCCCCTAAAATTATAAACATATTTTTGGATTTTGAATTTTTGAAAAATAAAATCAAAATAAAAATTGATAACCTGATGAGGAGTCTAATCTTACCATTCTGTTATACCATTAGCTCTTAATAGAAATTCAAATCGTGATTTATCAAAAGCTTTGGTAAACAAATCAGCTCTGTGGTAATCAGTGTGGATTTTGACCATGTCAATCAATCCTTTAGCATAGCAATCTCGAATAAAGTGATACCATACTCGGATATGCTTAGCTTTGGAATGACTGACAGGGTCTTTAGTGAGTGCTATTGTTGCTTCATTATCGCAATGAACTGGGGTTCTAAGAAATTGCAAACCGTAGTCGCACATCTACTGTTGAATCTAAAGCACTTGTGAACAATAACTCGAGGCTGACACGTATTCTACTTCACATGTTGACAGAGTAACGGTCGTCTGCTTCTTGCATTCCAGGTCACGAGCCTGCTCCCTAGAAATTGACATCCAGCCGTTATGGATTTGGCCTCGATATCGCAACCTACATAATCTGCATCACTAAAGGCGCTAAAGTCAAGGTTATCATCATTAGGATACCATAACCCACGTGATGGAGTACCCTTCAGATAACGAAGGATTTGTTTAACTGCAACTATGTGACTATGTTTTGGCTTCGACTGAAAACGTGCACAAAGACATGTCGAGAACATTATATCCGAACGGGAAGCGTTTAAGTACATCAATGAGCCAACGATGGCGCGATATGTAAAGGGATCAGTAAGCTCCCCCTTAGCATCAACACTAATCCCATGATTGGGTTGTATGGGAGTATCAAATGGCTTCGAATCCTCCATCTGGAATCGGCTCAAGACTTAGGAAAGGTATTTCGTCTAGTGGATAAAAATCCCCGTTGGCAATTGATCAACCTGCAATCCAAGAAAAAATTGCATCTCTCCCATAGCGCTCATCTCAAATTTCTCTAGCATAATATTTTCAAATTCCCTGCACAAAAGTTCATTAGTAAAACCAAATATAATATCGTCAACATAAATTTGTACTAGAAGCAAGTCACCCTCTATTCGTTTTGTGAACAGGGTACAGTCAACTAGCCCTCTCTAGAATCCTTTGGAGAGAAGATATGTGCTGAGTTCCTCGTAACACTGCCTCGGGGGTTGGTGTAAGCCATACAAAGCTTTGTTTAGCTTGTACACCTTATCCTGGTGGATAGGATTCTCAAAACCCGGTGGTTGCCCGACATATACTTCCTCCTTTACCACATCGTAGAGAAAAGCACTTTTAACGTCCATCTGATACACCTTGAATTTCATATATGATGCATATGCAAGAAACATTCAGATTGCTTCAATGCGTGCAACCGGTGCATTGACTTCGTTATAGTCAATTCCCTCCTATTGACGAAAACCTTATACCACCAATCGATCTTTGTTCTTTACAATAACCCTTGATCATCCTTCTTACACTTGAACACCCATCTGGTGCCAATCTTCTTCTGGTCTGGTGGTAAATCAGTCAATGTCCAGAATCCGAGTTTCTGAAATTGTTGTAGCTCTTGCTGCATCGCATCAACCCATGATTCGTCTTGTAAAGGTTCCTTGTAGGTCCGCGGCTCAACCTGCGAAACAAAACAAGCAAAAGACCAATCATTTTGATCACCGAATTTTTGAATTTTAGTCTAAAGGGCAAGGGCTCCAGTGTTCTCTGTTGATGACGCACGCCTCAATTGACCTCGTGTCATCACCCTGCTACCAGGATCACCAATGACTTTTCCTAATGGATGGACCCTATGAATCTGAGATTCCGGATGTTCAGGTACTCGAATCACCGTTTGAACATTCGTATTTTCTGCCATATCCATATCATGACCCGTATTCTGTAGAGGATCGTTTTGTCAAAAACAGATTGGTTTGATCATACAAGTCTACTAATCTAGGTGCGGAAACCTTAGATCAGTTACAATATGATAGTTATCGAATCAAACACACAGATTCACCTTTTCAATACTCATTTCCATTAATTACTTGTCAAAATGTGTTTACAATAAGCCTTACAAGTCAATTACAAAGTTTCAGATCGAACACACACACTAGAGAACACCTAGACAAACACACACTCTAAAATGGCAAAAGTTACATCATAAAATAAAGTTTCTCCTTATATAGCCCTGCAGGTTCGCCCCTAGCGTAAAGTCAAATGTGGAGCTTTTCCACATTCGCCCTTCTAATAAGCTCGAACCTGGAATCAGTCTTCACTAGCTTCTACCTTCGCCGTGTCTAAACTACATTCGCCCCAGATAAATCCCACGTTCGCCCCTTCGTAAACCACAAAACAACTTGATTTCGCAATCCAAAGCACTAGTCGCACATTATGCATCAACAAACTCCCCCTCGACTATTGCTTGGATTGCCTACGTGCTTCGTCCATCCGCTTATTCATCAGCTTCAAACGTAGTTGTTTCTTTTGGTCTTTAGTCATTTCAGGTTCAAGTTTCCTCTTCGTCGAACGTTTCGGCACTTCATTCATTTTGACTATTTCACCGAGTTTCTTCTCCATATTACTTCCTGCAAAACAAACTCCAACCACCTGTTGATACTTTTTCGCTTGATCTGCATCTTTCGGTTCACAGTAGATTGGATTATAAAATAGCATGATGATGTCTTCAAAAGTGCAATTGATGATCCACATTGGATCAAAAACATGTATCTTCTTGTACGAATCCTTCCCGTCTCTCAAAACAATCACTGCTTCTACCGTACGCCAATCATAGTACCACATCACAAATTCAGAGCTAAAGTGTTGTTGAATCGGCATTAACGGTATCTTCTTCATAACAACCGGAGGTTTGTACTTTAACGTCACCTTCTTCTTACCAGTTTTTGGATCAATCTCTTTGTGTACTTTTCTTCTTGGATACTGAGGTTTAAACATGTTCCACCTCGTTCTACTCGCCAAAGTAAGCTTATCAGCAAACCATCCAACTGCATCATTGTTCGCTGAAGCACCAGACACAATGAACCTGCATACGTCTGTCACCGCCAGTACGGTAGAGTTTGAATATCATGGAATCTGTAGAAATACAGAATTCCTTTTTCCCATTTTACCGCTATGCACTTCAATTGTCTGAGATATTTCCAACCTAAGGCTCTGCCTTTGAATAGTTGGTTATGAAACTTATAAAATCCACCTTGCGCTTTAGGCTTTGGTCTTTTATCGTCCATTTCTTTCAATATCTGCAACAAAGTCTTCAAACCATCACTTTGTTCTGTTGTTGGTTTCTGACTACTTTCTCCAAACACATTTTTCATGAAAGTTTCACTTTTCTTCTTCGCTTTATACTCAGCCTCTTTCATGTTTACCTCTGTAAAGTCTGGGAATACTTCATCACTCTTATCCCCAAAGTACTCAGGATATTCTTCGTGTGTGATGTCTTCAATGTCAATCTCTTCGCTTTCAGGAGTCTGTTTATCATCAGAATGATTACCAACATCCTTTTCAGGAATGTCTGGAATCACCTGTTCAGTCATGATCTCCTCTAGTGTCTTTCCAACTTGTTGCGCTATACCTTCAAGTATATCTTTTGAAACAGCAGCAGACACTTCACCCTCTTCAAGATCTGGGTCATTGTATTCCAATTCAAACCTCACATCATCTGCTTCAAAGATTTCAGGAAATTTTCCTTGTAAGGCCCATAAATTAAGTATATTGTAAGTCCAAGATCTTCTCTACCGGGTATCAAACAAACAATCGAGTGTGGAAAACAAGATTGAATGTGAAGAACAAAAGATTAACACGATGAAATCCCTTGTATTGCTGCTTCACCTTGCATACAATCTCTAGGATTGTCTTGTACAAGGTGGTGGCCAAAGTTACAAATGAGAGGATTATCAAAGTCTAACCCTAAAATGAACTAGAAAATAACATTATATAGGGTCCACTAAAGCCTTGGCCCACATGGCCTAACCCAAGCCCAATAGCTAAACTAAGCCCAATTAACACAAACTGGCTTTAAAGACAAGCGTAAATCTACTCAATTTATGGGCCTTACAATATCCCCCTAGGTTTATGCTGTCTTTATTATGGCTTAGTAGGAAGAATCTTCAAATCTTGATCTTCTAGACTTGGGTTCTTTCTTGTTTTCCTGGAGGTAGCCTTAACATTATCAGCTTTTGCTTGAACATCTAGCTAAAAGAGAACGTGAGAGGAGGATTCTCATAAGCTCTTTTCTTTGTCAATCTTCACCTTCAAGCAACTTCACAGGTACTTCTTCAGTTGTACTTTCATTGTCAAAAAATGATTAACTTCAGGTTCTTCTGACTCAGGTACATCTTCTCAGTGTGGTGATTCATGCTTGTCAGCAACTGGAACTCTTTCATTCTGCATCAACCTCTGTTTCTTGATTCAAATCAAATTCTGCAAATTCTTAGAATTTTATGAGCAAACAATTTATATAACAGAGGGTCTAGTATATACATGAACACCAAGTATATCAGTGTACTTCCATTTTAAATTCTCAAAAACCTGAATTTTGTTCGAGAATCAGTCAAATCCTCAAGAATAGTTAATGTTTATAAATGAGAACAAAAATAAAAATAAAATTCAAACTATCTACAATACATCCTTTTGTTAGAAAACATGTGCAAGAAGATCATATCAGCTTTGTCAAACTATAACACACCATTAGTATATTTGTTCTGGTAAACTTATTAAAGTGCCAGAAAGCAGTCCAAGATGATTACCAGCATCGTTTATCCACTTAAACAAACATACACACACGCCTTCAAGTCCTATATATTTCCTATTTTCTTAATGTGTGTTAGACTGAAATAACTGTGTGTCCCACATCAAGACATATCCTTGCGATCAAGGTATGCACAAAGCTTCTTCATAACAGGTGAGTAAATTGCTGACATCTGTATGTTTTACAAGGTCAAGATCATCGGTGATCAGGTTTGCATATATTTGGATGCAACAGAGAGACCGATGGATTTTCGACTAGGGTGAGGGCAAATACCAAATTTTCGGTATGATCATCGCTTTAGGCTTTTGATTTGTGCCTTTAGCTTGAATTCTCTTTGAGAATTTGGGTTTTGGCATTTTTTATTGCTCTTTTAAGACGTCCTGACTGTGCCTAGGTCAACATATATCTGGATGCAGCAGAAGGGCAGCCAGGACATCCCCAGATGTATCAAAACAATTTAAAGACCTGAAATCTCAGATTTTGGCAATCTATCAACGCAAGATTTAAGACCATAAGATCATACGCCGATGATGTGTTACCCACAAGCTACACAGTCCTTAATCTTTACCATTAATTTTGGACTGAGTTCGTTGTGTAGTTTGCCTGCCAGCACATCATATAATGGAGTTGCAATCACACTTGATTTAATATTCTTTTCGATTTTAAGTGTGACAACTCAACAGCTAATGTACTATCATTTCTTCTTTTTCGCACCATGAAATCTCATTTTCTGAATTTTTTATTGTTTTTGTATTTTTCTTAGGGTATATCCCCTAAATTTGTGCTTAAAATTAAAAATTTAAAGAACAAATTTACAACCTAAAACTAAGAAAAATCTTTTTGTGTTTTTCTAAAACCATTCTTGAATTAAAGACCAATTACGTTCAAAATTTAATGCATCAGGGTTTAAGCGTACCTCTTTCGTTGATTTTACCTCCATTATCTCCTTCAAAGGAAACATACTCACTGTTTAAGAATTTAAAATAAATGTATAACAGAGAGATGTCGCCTGTCATGTGCGTGGAATAACCATTATCAACATACCAGTGGTCGTCGACAATCCTCCTTGGATGTCCCTGCACTACGAAAGGAGATTAGTTGAACATTGTTACCCAGGCCATCGCGGTCCTGGGCACTCCTGAAGCGTCAACGTAGGATGCTTCTCTCAAGCACATGTCCCTCTTCTCATTTAGGACTGGTGGTGTTGCCCCCTTTGCTTTCCAGACTTGTTCAGGCTTAACAAGCGGTTTTGCTACTTTCAGAGTAGCAGCTTTCGGTTTCTCAGGTTTTTTAGACTTCTGTGGTTGAACATCCTTCCGCTTGCTCTTAGCAGTATTCCAATCTCCATCAGAAGGTTTAACTTTGGGATTCATATTCTTCCTTGCCTTAGGTTTATCAACCTTCATTGGCTTGGAATTGTAGTTATCCTTAGGCATAACCCTCTGATGTTGTCTGTAGTAGGGCACATAAGGATGATGTGTGCAGTTTCTTGCAATGTGACCGGGTCTTCCACACGTGTAGCATGTCTGCTTCTTTGTATAAGGAGCATATCCCGATCTGTTCAATCCCACTGATGAATGTGAGTGATGGGATCTGTTGGATGATTTGTTTGCAGACTTCCCAGTCTTTCTGCTCTGCTTAGAACATCTTGAACACCCGTGTGAACAAGATTGTGCTTGTGATGTTGACTGTTTTTGAGCTTTATGTCTAACTTCAGGAACCTGTACATGAGAGTTAGCACAAGTAGTCTTTCTATGTGGTGGCACATATTTATCAGTCGTGCCATTGACAGATAGCTCAGAAACGGTCCTTTTCACATATGGTATAGCATCTGCAGAAAAATTAGACTGTTTCACACAAACACCTGCATTGTTAGTGCAAACAATATCATCCCCCTCAACCTTAACCTCTACCTCTACCTTAACTTTAGCTGTACATGAGGTAGAAGCATCAGTAACATTCACATATTTAAAATTATTAACTGTTGGTTTTACCACGCCTGTGCCAACAGTCTTGGATATGGGTTCCTCACATTCATGTTCAATTTCGACTGGCCTTAAGCACACAGATTCTTCAGATTCTGGCTCAGTCGAGGGTGTGACATTTGATTCAGCCGAGCCACTTGATTCAGAAACATGTGGTGACTCTGCTGAATCTCCCGTTGACTCAGCTGCTCTTGAGGACTCACAGCCGGATTCACTAGATGCAATTGTTTCTGATTTCTCAGATTCAATTGTTTCAGGTGATCCGCAGTTGGAGTCACTTTCAAAAGTTGATCGGGCAGCTGATTCAGTGGCCATTTGTGCCCTTTACTTTCCAAAACATTTATTGATTTTATTTATGAAATCAAACTCAATGGGCACATTTGAGTTTGATTGGGCGGTCGGTTCAGGTTTTAAAACAGTTTCCCTCAACATTTTATTTGATTCAGCTGTGTCATTGGGAACTGGAACTTCATCTCTTTTCACATCAAAAACTTTGTCAGTTTCTTTATTTTTCTCAAAATTTAACATCTCAGTCTGCTTTGAGGCATCTTGAGACTTGACAAAGGTTTTTGATGGGGCCTGCTCTTGCTTATGTTGTTTGTTCTTGGGTTTAGAGATTCTAATGGGGACCGATTCAGATTTGGAGATTTCAACCTGATCCCTCGATGGTCGACTGGTTGGCTCTTCTATTGGAGGACCGTATCCTTTAACAGGCAGAGCCAACAATTCTACATCCGACATGGGAATTGAGGAATAATTTTCATTAAAGGGTGGTGGAATTTCCACAAACCCCAGACCTTTATTCATCACTTCCTTTGGTCTGAACTTTAACTGAGTATTGATCATTTTCTCGACTTTGTCACTAGAACAGTCGAAGTTTTTAAAGTGAAAATCAGCATTTTAAAATTTTGATTTTAAGTCGATCAATTCCGCAGTTAAGGTGTCAGACAGTCGTTTGAAGTGCAAATATCGACATTTGTGATCGCTCACCTCGTGATTCAAGCGCTTGATATCGAGTTTTTGTTTTTCGACCATTTCTTTTATAGGAATTGAATTTCCTTTTAATGTTACAAGTGGCCATTTTCTTGTATTCAAGCTGCTTGAATACAGAGAGAGTTTCTTCTCTAAACCCCTTAATTTTTAACCTGCATCGTTCAGTACAACATCTTTCTTGCACTTAAAAACCCACTTGGTTCCAATCTTCTTTCTGTCTCGTGGTAGATCTGTCAACGTCCAGACTCCTAACTTCTGAAACTGCTGAAGTTCTTGCTGCAACGTGTCCACCCATGATTCGTCGTTCAGTGCATCCTTGTAAGTTCTCGGTTCAACATCTGAAACCTAACAAGCAAATGACCAACCATTTTGTGCACCTGGTTTTTGAATTTTATAGTATAGGGTAAGGGCTCTAATATTCTCGTTTGATGATGCATGCCTCAACTGTCCACGTGTCATCACGTTGCTTCCAGGATCACCAATAACCTGTTCTAACGGATGAACCTTATAAATCTGAGATTCCGGATGATCAGGAACAGGAATCACCATTTGAACATTCAGATTCTCTGTCGTATCCAGATCAATACCCGTACTGAATGTAGAAAGAATATCTGGATTCGGGTTCACTGGAGGTGATACTGTAGAGTTATCCAAGCCTACTTCACTGGTAACTTCCTCATCATCTTCTGACTCTGAAGAATCAAATGTTTTGGAAGCTTCTTGAAAAATTTCCTCTTCATTAAGCCCAGGAGCATTGGTGTCATTAGAAGTTGCTGCCAGATGAGTCACGGTGATCGAACGCACTAACGATGAAGTAACTGCGTTCTCACACTCCTAATGAAGTCATAAAACAGCCTTTTCAACTAAGCTTTCTAGATTGAATGACTCAAATAATTCTTTGTAGTCAAACATCCAATCGGGTTCATTGTCTGGAGCATTCTGAGTGTAACGTTGAACATCCATGTTAGCCCACTCTTCTACATTTCGAGTTCTTTTGTTAAGCAAACACTTAAGTGGTCTCACGTATCCAACAAAATAATCCTCTTAAGGTTTTGCTCCAAATTTCTCTGTCGGATTTAACATCGTACACGACGCCCTGAATGGTTCTAGAAACTCCAAGTTCGGCTTGCGTCTGTTGAGTAACTCATAAGAAGTCTTTCCAAACTTCTTCACTGTCAACACATGTTTCAAAGTATAACATGCTTTATGAATAGCTTCATTCTAGAAAATAACCGGAAGATTAGAATCTGCGAGCATGGTTCTAACCACTTCGATTAGAGTCCTGTTTTTCCTTTCTGCAACACCGTTGTATTGTGGAGTATAAGGTGCACTGTACTCATGATGAATACCCTTTTCTTCACACAATGCATCCATCATGGAATTCTTAAACTCCGTACCGTTATCACTTTTGATCCTCTTAATCTGCAAACCATAGATACTCTCCAAACGGGTAAACAGAATCTTTAAGTTGTTGAACGTGTCGCTCTTGTGTTGCATGCACATCACCCACAAAAATCTTGAAAAGTCATCGATAACCACAAGACAATATAGATCTCCATTGAAATTCTTACGCTTCACCGGTCTAGAAAGGTCCATATGTAGGCGTTCAAGTGGAATACTAACAGAGTTAACTTTCTTGGGTTTGTGGGAATGTTTATTTTGTTTTCCTTTCTTGCAGCTCACACATTTATTATTCAAGTGGAAATGTTTCACGTTCACGCCTTCCACTAGCCCATTCTTCAACAAATTATTAATTTTCCTCAAATGAATATGCATGATCCGTCTATGCCATATAATAGAGTCTTTTTCAGTAGCCTTTGACAGAAAACACTTAACTTGGCCCCGTGTAGTGGTAGCTTTACTCATGTCGAGAATGTACAAATTGTTTACTCTCAGAGCCTTCAACATAATCCACTCATTCGGTATCTCAAAACCAGGCTTAAGGATGCAACACGATTTTTCATTAAAGTGTATAGAAAACTTCTTATCACAAATCTGAGAAAAACTAAACAAATTGTAATCTATCTGCTTCACATAAGAAATCTTCTCAAAACTCACGATCCCATTACTCACACTCCCTTCCATTGTTATATAACCACCCTTGTTTCCTACAAACGCGAGATATCCTCTATTTATATTCTTGATGTCAAGCAGGAGCGACATATCTCCAGTCATGTGCCTGGAAGCTCCACTATCAACAATCCAAAGACTGCTAACAGGGGGAGCTGGAACTCCCTGCACCAATCAACAAATGATTAGTTTTTACAGGGGACCTAAGCCTTTGTGGTATTGGGTCCTTGAGTGTCAATAATTGGCACATTTAAAGAATCCTTCTCTTTTGAAACATTCTTTTTCACATCATTCAAAACATCCTTTCTGTTTTCAATTGGTTTCTCTAAAACTTTCATTTTAGGAACCTCTTACACCTCCTCTTTAGAAATTGAGCATGAAGCACCTGAAGAACCCTTCAGTGACCAAGACTGTTCTGAACGTTTCAAGATACGAATTTTGGGTTCTTTAACCTCCTCAGTTTTTGTTGAAACATTCTTTGATGGAAAGTTCTTAGTTACCTTGTCTGATTTAACAGACGAAGGTCTAGTAGATGAGTTAGCAGCCGGTTTTGGTAAACCTTTTGCTTATCATTTACCGAGTTCACTACTGGTTTCTTCAACTTCTTTTCAATAGCATTCCAACTGCAATTATCAAAGACAATCGGTTGGCTTCATCTTTGATAAAAATTTTGTTGTGGATAAAATTGTCTTTGAGGATACGATTGCCTCTGAGGATAACCAGCATTTAGATTTCTAAGGTGTTGCCTATTCTCAACCTCTTGCCTTTTGTGTCTTACGTATGGGTAGTGAGCAAGTAAATGTCCTCCCTACCCACACTTAAAACAAGCTCTATATTCCTCAAATGGATGCACTTCATGAAACTTAGTGAATGAATTAACCGGGGATTGGTCATTAATGCATTTATGTCATAAATTCTCTGGATCGGGCTCTACTAGTAAGTCGGTTCAACAAATCCATTCACTTTGTTTACGGGTTTGACAAACAGAGTTACATGGGCTTTATCCTTTTCCGCCTCATGACCGTGCAGTTGTCGAATCAACTCTGGAGGAAAGTCATTAGTCCTTTCTGATTTGGGAAACTAGATGGTACTTTCCTGCCAGATTTTGGCAATCTTGGAGTTATTGACAAACTGTGAGTTAGAACTTACAAGATTTGTAGAGTTAGTCATGGCCATAAGAGCGAAATGAGCTTCATTCCCAGAGAAAAATTTGGAGTAATCCACTTTCGTGAAAGCGTCATCCACCATACATGATTTCTTTGTCATCAGAAAAATTGGCTTTTGCAAGTAATTGCTCAACATCTTCATCAAGTGAGTTAGAACTTGCTTCCGAATCGGTCTCGCTCTCTAAATCGGAATATACAGACTCTTGATCATCAGAAACATCAAAAAATCACAAAGTGAGTCAACAACTGTTTTAAACACATTTTCATTAACAATCGGCTCCTCAACCTTTTCAACAAAAACTTCTTCAACAAACTGTTCAACCACCTTCTCAACAACTTCCTCTTTAATCGATTCTTCAACCTTCACCTACTCCTCATTCACCACCGTTTGAGCAAAGCATGCAACATTTCCCCGAGTAACCTCTTCAACACCAAGTTGCATGTTGTTCCAGTCGAATCCCTCATTTTGCTGAATAACCAAGGCTTGATTCTCATTTTGGTTTGGTTTAGGTGGAGTGGTAATTGCAACTATGGTTCTTTCTCGGTTTGGTGTAGATTGAGTTTGGTTGGGTGTGGATGTTTGTCTCGGGTTGGTATTCTGTGAGGTAACATGGCGGTTTTGGTAGTTGCTTTAGTTTTGGTAGCTGTTGTTTTGGTTTTGGTTTTGTCAGTTTTGGTAATTAGAGTTGAAAGGATTGTGTTTTCCTTGTTGCTTAGGGTTGGTGCATTCCCTAGCGAAGTGACCTTTTGTACCACAGTTAAAGCAATTCATTTTAGCCTTGTTGAACCCGTGTGTGGTGTTTGGTGTAGTAGCAAGATCATTTCTTCCTGTAAGTTCCATGAACTCGGTGGCTCTTCTAACAACACTTGCAAACGCCCACTAAATATCGATCAACTCCATCTCTTCTTTGTCGATTTGGGCATAATCCTCATTGGTCAAATTGTTGTTTCCAATTTGACTAGCTACGAGTCCATTGTATGAAGCAACCATAGCAGATACTAAAGTCATGTGCTTTTGAGCTACTTCAATGGTAACATAGTCCATGTTAGAAGTGTCTAACATGTTGGAACTCGAGCTTGATTGACCTTGGTTCGCATTCATAGCTGCTTGTTGGAATCTAGCATTTGATGGAGCTTACTGATTCACATTCATCTGTGGAACACCATAATAACTAGCAACTTGCATTGGAGGTTGAGTGAATGTATAAGATGGTCCAGCAGATACACCATAATTACTTGCTGCACTATTAGGTTCAATTTCGAAACAAAAGCAGTCTGTGGTGCAACACTCACACCTCCACTAGGAACGGCTGAAGAAGATGAGTATGCCTTCTTTTCAGCCGCGTACTTCTTCTTTTCATCATCCTTGAGATCATCAAGAGCTGTCGGTGTGTTTGAATTCTCTATCATCGGTGGCACATATCACTTCACAATCATTTGCCACGCTTCACCACCATCTAAACCTTTCAGATGAATCCTCAATTGTTTGTGCCATGAATGGTATTCAATCATATCCAACATCTTTGGTGGTCTGTTTCCATTTCCCGTAGAAAGGTCATTCACCAAAGTTGTAATGGCATTTGTGGTCAGACTTTGTACTGCTGTAGCTGCTGCGACACCCCAATAATCTGGAATTTGTTGCGAAGGAGGTCTAACAGCGGGTTGAGTTGGTCCCGACACACCCTAGTAATTTGTAATTGGTTGTGATTGTGTATTCCCCCATTCAGCTTCCACGGCTCATGGGTTCATCGGTGTTTGTTTCGTTGGGTTATTACAGGTCTGGTGTTCATAGGTAATCCCCAAATGTTGTCCATGATGTGTAAAATCTCAACACTTAGAAAATTCTAAAATCTGAGAAATTGGTTCGGGTGATCGTGAGGTCGAATGAACAAGGAACAATTGGTTCGACGCAAGGATAAATTCGAATTAATATGTAACAAACCGATTCGACCTCTCTGTAACTGGTCCGACCGAACGAATATTCGAATGAGAATGTAAACACTCAAATGAATGAAACACGAATAGGTTCGACCTCTAAAACACCTTGAATGAACACACAAAGAACTGATTCGACCTAAAAGACACGGATTCGACCTCAAACTCGAACTGGTTCAACCCGACCTATTCTGGAAATCAAGTTTTCATTAAAAATCAACGGTGTTGAACTGAATTTTTGAAAAGTTGTTGAATTTGATTGCAAATTGTTTGGTTTTTATTCGGATTGATTGTAGAGCAAGTTTTGTGAAAGAATTTTTGATTTTATCCATAAAAACTAGTCCAAATCAATCAAAACCCATTGTTTATTAAAGTTCATGCAGAACAACAAAATTTTTGATGATTTTGTAAGTCCAAAATCCTCTCCGGGGTATCAAATACAGTCAATCGAGTGCGGAACCAAGATTGAATGTAAGACCAACAAAAGAATAACACGAAACAGAATGATTATATTGCCAAAAGAGTGCACACGACTACTAGAGTCGTCTGGTACACTTAGTAAGTACAAGAGAACTAGAAAGCAAAACAAGCAAATGAACTAGCAAACCCAAAATGTTTTGGATCCCCCTATTTATAAGCTCTTAGGGGAACTCGAGTACATCGGCCCAATGGCCGAAACCCACTAACCTAAAAGACTAAACTACCCAAAACATCTAATGGGCCAAGACAAACGCAAACCTCTAAATTATATCCCTACAATATCCCAGTAGTTTTGTGTTGTCTTTATACAATAATGTTACTTGATAATCATTTATAGTTCTACAAAAGAAAACATTCAAAACTTGAACATTTTATTGTGGATCTTCAGTTAATCAACGTCACTTTTCTTCATCCAGCTTTGTCATTTTAGGCAAGAGAGACTCCATGATCCAGATGGTTCAACGTCTTTTTGACCTCAACTTGATCCTGAGTCCTCGGTGACGACCTTTGACCCCAATCTGATCCTAAGTCCTCGGGGACGACCTTTTAACTTGGTTTTAACCCCGAGTCCTGTGTGACGACCTTTTGACCCGTGGGTCATCTTTTATTATTTACATAAATTAGACGATTCTCACTGCATCAGCAAAAATGTGAGCCTCGTTCAACATTAGATACCAGTGAAGCACCCTAGAGATACATGGCTGGCGAAGTCATTTCCCATGATGTATTTCTTCCCTACATCTGCTCACCATATACTCCCAGCTGCATCTCATTTTCGGCGAAATATGGAAAGTAATCTTCTTTTGCAGCATCAGGTGGTTCATCATCATCACTATCATCATCCACACCTGCAATCAAAACATATCTCTCATAAGAAAATCTTTTTCAAATACAAACCCACATAATACATCATCCCACAACCAATAGTAACAACAATTTCCAAGCCAAAACAGATTTGCACAAAGGGAAAATCCTAGGGTTGCTATATAAAAAAATATTCAAATGAGAAAAATTGTTTTGAATGGCACATAATTTTAAATGATCTAACAATTATCAAGTAATAAATGTTTCATGACAAATTCAGATTTTCGAGAAACCAGATGGTTCTTGAGTGACCGGTGGGTTCTCGAGTGAACAACAGGTTCTCGGGTTGTCAATGAGTTCTCGGGTTGCCAGTGGGTTCTCTGGTTACCAAAAAGTTATCAAGTACCCGATGAGTTCTCTGGATTTGACAGATCTCGAGAACACCAAAAGTTCTCGAATGGACAGGACATTTAAAACAAACCAGATCCCAAGGCGCGTGTCCGTCACGCGCTGCCCCATCTTCAACAATTCCGGCACTGATCATCTTCTCCGATGATGCCAAAGCATTAAGCACAAACTCTTTCAACCAAAAACAACATTTTATCAAAGATTTAACCAAACAAAAAGCACATTATTCATCGATTTATCATAAAAACATATCACAAATACTCGGATCATGTTCAAAAGCAAGAAACAAAGGAAATAAACCTCACAATCATCCGGTAACATACCGGATCATCACTGAGCACAAGAAACAAGAAACATATACCTTTAACCTTCGAAGAGCACATGATTCTTGATCTAACTAATCTCCTATCACCGATTTACTTGAAACTGAAGTGTGATTCGTGTGTGTGTTAGAGAGTGAGCCGGTTTTAATGAGTAAGAAACCAAGTGACTTAACTCACTTGTCCTAGGTCTTTGCCTTTTATAGCCAAACAAAAATGAAGGCAAGATTTCATGGTTCCCACCAAGTGTGCGGTGGGTCCGGCTCCAATCCCAAAACTGTCAAAAACTTTTTGAAGTGAATTTTAACAAAAGTGGGTCCAATTCAAATCATGAGCTGGTCAAGATAAAATTAAAAATAAAAAAAATAAAAAATAAAATTAACTAAACTAAAATACACATAAAGAAAAATATTCACATTTACACAAGTCTTATTGAAAATTGCTTGCAGGATCAAATCACTATGTTTCAGGCCAGACTACACTTATCAACATTGATCTACTTAGGCCAGTCTTAGCAATTACTGGTATATTTTTCCACTTAAACTTACTTCCCTAGGCCTTCTAGAATAATAGTCCGTGATGTCATTTTATCATGTTTTGATCCAATTAAAAAAATGAGCACTCAAATAAGTCACAATCAAATCCTAGAATCATAAGCAGTACACTCTATCATGCTAGTAGTTTCCCTATAGCATATTTTGCACAGTATCTGTTCTAGCATTCTGAAACCATGACTAAGACTGGATTGAGAATCGAAAAGAATAGACCAGTAAGAGATATGGTGTAATATACAAATCAAATGATTTCTCAAATGATATAGGCTAAGGGTTTTGGACTCTTGAGGGTCTCTTTTATGACGTCCTGACTGTGTCCTGGTCAGCATATTTCTAGATGCAGCAGAGGGACAGACAGGACATCTTTGGACACAAAGGTCTCTTTTTGGTGTAACATTGATCTACAGCACGACAACAAAGAGACTAGGTCAGCATGTTTCTGGATGCAGCAGAAGCCTCTTTATTGCCTAGCATCTCCAGGTCTTTGTTTACACAAAACAGAGGAGATACATGAGTATTTCAGACAAGGTTTAAGACCTAGACCACGGTGTTATGCTAAAGGACATCACACAAGCCTTCAAATAGAGATTGTACTTGATTCCAAATGATGTTCCTTACCGAGGTAATACCATATCTTTAAGTGCTTCACAAGATCAGTCATCTTTCCAGCCGTTAGGACCAAGCCTACCAGTATATCACACCAGAGCCAAACCATTTCGATACTCGTTTTACATGAGCCAGCCTTAATCTAGTTGTGAAAAATCATTTCATTTCCCACATGACAGCACGAAAAACTCTATTTTTGTAATTTTTGATTTTTTATTGTTTTTGTCTTTTTATGAGGGTACATCCCCCTAGATTTGTGCTTAAAAAGATATTTTAAAGAACAAATTTACAAACTAAGAAATAAAAAGAAAAACAAAGAAAAAATAAAGTTTTGCCTGACCAGGCTCAGTCCTCAAACTGGACCATTTTTAACAGTTCCAAAAGAGCGACAAAACGAGCTCGATTGACCGGTTTTGTAAAAAGATCGGCGATACTGTCGTCGGTATGAATTTTTTCGGGAACAATTAAACCCTGGTTAAACGAGTCTCGGATGAAATGTTCATTGATGGCAATGTGTTTTGTCTATGAAAAATAAACTAGATTTTTCACAATTTGGATAGCTGCATCATTATCACAATAAATTGGAGTATGAGAGAAATCCAAACCGTAATCCACCAGTTGGCGCTGCATCAAAATGACTTTTGAACAACAAGCTGATGCTGCAATGTACTCAGCCTCTGCAGTGGATGAATCAAAATACCTTCAGCACTTTGACGGACTTATAATCCCAAAAAGAACGTCATTTCACCCAGCGCACTCATTTCAAACTGCCTCTTCATCACTTCTTCAAAGTCCTTGCACAGTGCATCACTAGTGGATCCAAAGATGATGTCGTCCACATAGATCTGCATAAGGATCTGGTCTTCATCTACTCTCTTCACAAACAACGTCTGATCAATGATGTCACATGTGTATCCATTGGCAAGTACGTGGTCTGTCAACGTAGCATACCATGCACGAGTTGCTTGGTGCAGACCATACAAAGCTTTATGAAGCTTGTATACATGCCTTGGATATTTAGGATTCATGACACCTGTTGGCTGAGAGACGTAAATCTCTTCTTTAACCTTCCCATAGAGAAAAGTTGTCTTGACATCCATCTGGTAAACTGTAAAATTCTTGAATGAAGCATATGCTAGAAAAATCATAATAGCCTCTAGACGAGCAACAGGAGCATAGACTTCGTCATAGTCCAAACCCTCAATCTGTGTGAAACCTTGAACTACCAATCTGGCTTTGTTTCGAACAATTACCCCCACTGTCGTCTCTTTTGTTTTTGTATACCCAACGAGTACCAGGAGGACGTTTTGCTTAAGGCAACTTCACCAATCTCCAGACTTTCAACTTGTCAAATTGATTAAGTTCATCCTGCATAGCATCAACCCAGCTTGGTTCCTGTAGTCCCGCAGCAGTAGTCTTTGGCTCAATTTGTGAGATAAAACTTGAGTACAAGCGTTTGTTGATGTTGCCAGTCTGACCTCTTGTTAGGACACCAGCATCCACAGGACCTATAACAGCTTCAATTGGATGGTCCCGTTGAACACTAGTGGGAACAACAGTATCTGGAATGATTGAACTATCTATTTCTTCAGCTTCTTCATTTTCACCTTCCTCCACAATGCACTCACGAGGAATAGTGCCATCAAACTTAGAAGTGAGATTTTCAACAGACAGGTCTTCATCATCTACATGTGGTGAAGGCTCTTCAGCTCCAGTAAGAGAATTTTCGAAATGTGTTGCATTACTGGGCCCGCTTGTTAGATATTTAAGAGCAGGAGGAGTTTGCTGTATCGGTGGGTCAATACAATTCTTTGGTGGAGACCTAGGTGCAACATCCCCCTCATCCTCTACACTATCCAACAAGGAGGATGAGGTGCCAATAGTGGACATAAAGTGACATGCAGAACCTGCATTAACACTAGAAGGCACTTCATTAAAGATCTTGAAAGACTGAAACTATGACTCATAATCAAACAACCAATCGGGACCGACTCGAGCATCCGTATCATTTTCTTCGAGCCAACGCACGTCAAACGACTCTACGATCTGTCTTGTCTGTTTATTATATACCCTATATGCCGTTTTGCCAGTAAGCCAACAAAATAGCAGTCGTCAGCTTTCGCATCAAATTTAGGTGTTGCTTCTAGGTGCAACAAAGTGCATGGACACCCAAATGCTCGAAAATGCTTACGGAGGGTTTTGCATTAAACAAGACTTCATAAGGCATTTTCATTCGTGCTTTGTTGGAACACGGTTTTGCACTTAGCATGCCGTATTCACAGCCTCAGCCCAGAAGAAAGTCGGGAGCTTTGAATCGCACAACATTGTTCGTGCAGCTTCAATTAAAGTGTGATTTCGTCTTTCAGCTACTCCATTTTGTTGAGGTGTCCTAGCAGAGCTGAACTGACGAGAAATCCCATTCTAAGCACAGTAGTAGTTTAATTCTGCATTCTTGAATTCAGTCTCATTGTCACAACGGATCCCTTTCACCTTGATGTTGGTTTGATTCTCCATTAGAGCAATCAATTGCTTAACTATTTCAGCAGTCTCACCTTTGTTAGCTAGAAAGAAAACCCAAGTAAAACGTGAGTAATCATCAGTAATCACTAAACATTAGACTTTGCAAGAAATACTCAGAATGTTCACTGGGCCAAACAGGTCCAAGTGAGCTAACTGAAGCAGAGAATCAACGGTATTCAACAACTTAGGATGATGAGGCTTTCTATGATGTTCCATTGCACATGCAACACACTTTTCAATTATTATAAAATCTTTAAGTTCTTACCAACCCTAGTTTAGCAAGACAGTTTAAGTTCTTAGCATTTGCATGTCCAAAACTACAATGCCATAATATGGCATATCTTGAGAAACTTTTGAAAACAAACATGTGACATTTTTAGGCGGAGGTTTGTTCATGTCAATGACATAAGCATTTCCTCTACATTCAGATTTTAACAAAACCCATTCATTCATCTGGAATCACTACTCCAGGTTTTAGTATCATGCATCCCTTATCGGTGAAAAAGGTTGAGTAGCTATTATCGCATATCTATGATACGCTCAAAAGGTTGTGTTTCAGTTCTGGAACATAATTTACTTTGGTGACGCAAAGTCCACCATTTCTTACTGTCCCTCGTGATGTGATCTGACCTCCTTCACCTCCCGCAAACGAGATAAATCCACCGTCAAACCGTTCCAAGTCAGTCAGTTGGGATAAGTCTCCAGTCATGTGCTGAGAACAGCCACTATCAATGTACTAGAGGCGAATGATATCCCTCCATAGTCGTTCCTGCACATGATGCGGAATCAGTTAATGTTTGGTACCAAGCCAAAACTCTTTTGGATTTCCCATTTTTGTCCACATACTGGACTTCCATCCAGTGCATATTTGTAGTAGAAATAGAACTCTTATGTTTCTAGTATGATTTCCTTTTTGAAACATTTTTCTTTTTGTCATTAGTAGATACCTTATGGGTTTCTACTGTTTTATGAGGCATCTTACCTGTCATGTTTAGCCTCTTATTCTATTCCAATCTCCATCAGAAGGCTTCACCTTGGATTTGTCACTCCTCACAGCTTTAGGCTTATTTGCCTTCATTAGCTTCGAGTGATGTGCATTCCCTTTTGGAGCATTCTGATGCTCCATGTTATCTGACACTATAATGAGTTTTACAATTTCTGGCAATGTGTCCAGGGATTCCACATGTGTAACATATTAGACGTTTCACTTGAGGATCCCCCTGAAGTTTTGCCGCCTTTTCAAATCTATAAGATCTGTATGGACACCGATGGCCTTGTGATGTCGTCCTTGACGAATTCTGCATTTCATATTTTGGCAAAATGTGTTTGGGTGGAACATATTTACCAGCCCCACATGTGCTTGTTTGTTTAACCAACAAATTCTTAGTCACATCACTAGCATTAGATAAAATAACAGATTCAGCCGAAGTAGTCAAATCACAATGTCTAATGCTCAAAACAAACGAGCCCACATAAAAATTATTGTCTTTAGCAGAAATTGAAAAATTGTCTTTCTGAATCTTACTATTCAGTTCATTTGATTCAGAGTCACAAACTTCGTCCCCATCGTCTACCCAATCCTCAATAATCACATTGTCTGCACGAGAGCTAATGGAGTTAGTACTTGACACATCAAATAAAACAGCACAATCAATTTCAACTTGCTCATCAATCACTGGAGAATCAGAGGAATTACAACTCTCCACTTAAGAATCAGATGAATCCGAATTAACATTAGATGCTAAGTCTGATGATTCAGATGTGTTCCTGGATGATTCAGCTAATTTGCAGGTTTGATATTCGGACTCATTTGTGCCTGCCGAATCTGTTTCTGAAACAGATGAGGCTTCATTCACTTCTGAATCACTTGTATATGACTGCGAAACAACCGAATTTCCATCGGTTTATGCCATTTTCTTTGAAAGTAATTCTCTAAAATCTTTAAAAAAATCAAAATCAGGTAGCACACTTGAGCTTGTTTAAACAGTTTCTTCACACTCATTCTTATCATTTTGTACCGATTCATATTCATTTTCAGATTCAGTTTTAGATTCATCAGTTACATTGTTATTCATTACATCAAAAACTTGATCAACCTCTTAGTTTTTCTCAAAACTTAATATTTCAGTTTACTTATTAACACATTGAGGTTTACCAAAAACTTTTTGTGGGAGTGGTTGTGGTTGAGGTTTTTCTGATTTGGGTTTAGAGATTTTGACGGGAACAGACTCAGGTCTGTCGATCTTAATCTGATCCCTTGAAGGTCTAATCTTTGGCTCTTCCACAGGGGAACTGTATCCCTTAATGGGCAGAGCCAACAACTCTTCATTTGACATTGGAATTGAGGTATAATTTTCATTGAACGGTCGAGGAATTTCCACAAATCCAAGTCCTTTATTCCTTAATTCCTTCTTTGGTCGAAACTTTAACTGCGTATTGATGATTTTCTCTACTTTCCCACTTGAACAGACAAATTTTCTAAAATGAAAGTCGGCGTTTTCAATTTTTGATTTTAAATCAATCAACTCAGCAGTCAAAGTGTCGGACAAACGTTTGAAGTGTAGATAGCGACATTTATGTTCGCTCACTTCTTGTTGCAAGTGCTTTATATCCTTTTGTTGTGCTTCAACCATTTCTTTGTACGACATGAATTTTTGTTTCATGTCTTACGTGGCCATCTTTTCATACTCAAGCTGTTTCTACGCAGAGAGAGTTTCCTCGGTTTTCGAAGGCACCAAAACCCGTTAACTTTAGATTTACATTGTATTGTGCACCAAAAAGCAGACAATAAATCAGAATATACCTCGGTTTTCGAAGGCACTTAGTTGTCATCCAACTGAGCCATGAGAGCCTTGTACATATCATCTTCAGTTATCTTCAACTCTTGAACCTCTGTTGACCAATCCCAACCAGCTCCTTCTTGAACCACCATAGCATTGCTTGGAGCTTAAGCAGACGACTCAGTGCGAGTAACCGAAACATGAGTTCCTGGTGTGGAAGCAGTGGCAATGACGATGGGAGCAGTTGTGGTTGTCTCTTTCTTCGGCTTGGTGCATTCCCGAGCAAAATGACCTGGTTCATCACAGTTATAGCACCTCATCTTCTTCTTTTCCCAACCCATGTTCTTCGTAGGATTTTCCCACACATTTTCCCAGTCTTCTTTATAAACTTTGAAGCTCTATGCACTACCATAGCTATCCGCCAGGTCAGGTCCATTTCTTCCAGATCATCCTGATTCACATCATCCAAGTCACATGATCCAATATCTATGGAGGTCAGTTGTCCAGCTAGAAAGGCATTGTAGCAGGTCATAAACCCAACAAACATCCCTAAATGCTCAGCAAATTCCTTCGGTATGGTCACATGTGTCTAAGATGCTGCCTTGGATGATGACTGTGAGGAGGAGTTGATCGAAAGAGTAGTAGTAGTTCAAGAAGTCATGGGATTAGCTTGATTCGGTGACTGAGCAACCCCAAATATTGGTGAATAAGATGATCCACTTGCAGGTGGTGAGTAAAGTGGCGGGCGTTGCTTCTCCTGTTGTGACATAAGAGCATTGCTTGGTGAGACCACAATTGCATTGTTGTAACTAGCGGTGTGTGCTTGAAAACGTTGCTTGTCATCCAGATCATAAGACTTGATCAAAGATATAGTTTCAGATATAGTCAATCTTCCCAAGCCCTTTGTTCTTTTGATCAAAGTCACATTAGTGTCACAGCTTCTAGGCAACGTGTTCAGCAGCTTCTTGTTCATCACCGAATTTTCTAACACCATGTCATTAGCCTTCATTTCACTAACAAGGGCCACAAAATGCTGAATGTGGCTTTCCAAAGTTTCACCAGGAATGTGGTTAAAGGAATTGAATTTATGGCTCAACATCTTGTAGATGCCGTTTTGCGACTAAGGATTAGATGTTAACATGTGTTAAGGGGCGAATGAGAACCAGAAGGGGCGAAGGAAGAAAAGTAATGGGCGAAGGTACTTTGTCATGGGCGAATCTGGAACAGGGATGCACAGAAGAATACATTCGACCAGTTCACCTGGGCGAATGTAGAACAAGCTTACATTCGACCAGTGTGACTGGGCGAACGTACAGCTACTATATATAGATTTCAAGTTTTTGTAATAAAAAACGAGTCATTGAGAGTGTGTGTTTTCAGTGTGTGTTCCTGAGTGTGTTGAGAGTGTTTAGAATTGGTCTAGATTAACTGTTATCAGTCTGTAACCAAGTTTATTGAAAAGTTAATCTATGAAAAGCATTTAAAATGACCTTGATTGTGTTTTGATTGAGTTTATATCAGTTTGTTCTAAGCTAGGGTTTCCGCACCTGGTTTAGCAACTTGTATGATCATATAATCCTGTTTTAGTTGTCAAATTCTTCCTCTACAAAGTGGTATCAGAGCATAGAGGATCATACAACAACAAATTGATAAACTCAGAGCTGATTTGGACATAATTTTCATCAATTCACATCTGTTTTCAACTAAAAATGGTTTTTGTGTGTTTTTGAAAGAATTAGAGGTGATTTTGTGGTTAAAATTCAAAATTCCAAGTATTAAAGTTGTTCCAAATCATCTCCGAAGCATAACCTGATCAAGATCAATCAAATCCACAAACTTTTGAAAATCAGAGATCAAAATAACCGTTTTTCAAAGTGTAACCGTTTTTCAAAAGTTCAGATATGGGCGAACCTGAGGTTTGTGGGCGAACGTGAGTGTTTTAGGACGAATGTGTGTGATTTTCTGGGCGAACCAAGGTGTTTGAGGGCGAACCTAGAATTTTCTGTTTGAATATTGTTCATTCGGGTCACAAAATTTACCTTCGGGAGATCGGGCGGACGAACGTAGTTCAAAACCGGACGAACCTAGGTTGATTTGGACGAAGGAAGAAGAGTGTTTGTGAGTTTTTACATTCTAGTGAAATCTTACCTTCGGGAGTGATTGTTTTGGGCGAACCTAAAACAAAAGGGACGAACCTAATCTCTACTGGGCGAACCTAGGACAGCTTTTGAAAATTTTTCTAAGTGTTGAATTTCTCGAAGTGCGTGACTATGTGGCGTTATCAGACTACTCCTACACCAGCAACTACACAACCACAACAGCAGGTGATGGACCCATGGACAGTGGCAGCACAGAAGACTAACACACAGTCTTCACAGCCGGTTAACTACATGACTCAGAATGCACCTACAGTACCACAGTCTGACTACTGGGGAGTAGCAGCAGCGGTGGTAAACACTCAAACTACTAATGCTATTTCCACACTGATTAATGATTTGTCTTCAGGTAGCGGGACTCGGCCACCGAAGCTTATGGAGATTCAAGAATACAATCAGTGGCAGAAAAAGTTCAAGATACACTTGGAAGGCATGGGAGTGGAAGGTGCTGAAGCATGGAACATGATAGCTAAAGGATACACACCACCAGTTCTGGAGAACACAGGTGAACCAGTGCCATTGGAGAGCATGGCGGAGGATGAGAAGAAAAAGTTTGCTGTGGAAAAGAAGGCGTTCTCACAACTGACACAAGCCATTACAAATGATCTTTTGCATCAGTTCGGGACGTGCACAACTTCTAAGGCATTGTGGGAAATGCTTAAAAGGAAGCATGATGGAAATGAGAAGACTCGGAATTTAAGGATGGAAGAACTTGTTAAGGAGTTTGAGAATTTTTCTTATGTTGGAAATGAAACTTTGAAAGAACTAACTCCTAGATATAATCATTTAATATCTGAATTGTCTAGCTATGGTGTACAGATTCCTATGGCAAAACAGGTGGACAAGTTTGCTGAAGCATTACCACCTAACTGGGATCAGCATGTGGATGTTCTGAAGGAGAAGGATGCTTTTCAATACTGGTCTCTTCAGGAGTTTATCGAGAAGCTGGAAAACAAAGAGTTGGAAGAGAAGAGGAAGGCTAGGAGAGCACAGATTCCTCAGAATCCAAACTTATACTTTGGAGGATCTTTAGTTCCAGCAAGTACAAGTTCTGGAGGGCTAGTTACACCACATGTTGCTTGTATATCAAATGCTGTAGAATCACCTATCATTAACTACCATCAACAAACTTCATCTTTATCACAACCACAACCACAAGTTCCATATCAATATTCATACATTCCACCATTCTCCCCAAAGCAACAAGCAGCTTTTTACACTACTGGTCAAACTCAACCACAACCAATGAACCAACCTAATCAACCAACTGTGGTTTTGGAGACTTCCAATCTTGGAAATGTAACAGTTGAAGTTGCTCAGCAACACATTGCATTAGTCTCTGCAATGGTTTCTTCCTATAATGGATTAGTTGCTAGTCAAATTGGTAATAACAACTTGACCAATGAAGACTACGCACAAATTGATAAGGAGGAAATGGAACTCATTGATATTCAATGGGCATTTGCGAGCATAATGCGAAGAGCGACTGACTTTATTGAGAAGACAGGTAGAACAGACTTGGGAACTTCTCCTAATACAACCTACGGGTTCAATAAGGAGAAAGTGACTTGTTTTAATTGTGGGGGTAAAGGTCACTTTAAACGTGAATGCACACAGCCACCGAAACAAGGCAACAGAAATCCATTCAATGCTACCTATCAGAACCGTCAACAACAAAACCAAAATCAAGTTTCTTCCCAAAACAACAACAACTACCAAAATCGTCAAAACAACTTTAACAACAACCAAAATAGACAACCAACCACACCAAACCAGACACAAAACCAAACACCAAACAATACTAACCGAACAGTCATACCAATCACTACACCAGCTGAACAACAGAATACCAATCAAGCATTGGTTACTCAACAAGACGAGAGGTTTGACTGGTCGAGTATTCAGATAGGTGTTGAAGAAATCACAACTGGAGGAAATGTGGCGTGTGTTGCCTATCAGGTTGATTTTGAAGATTCAGTGACGATGGAGGAGAAGGTTGAAACTGAGGTTGTTAGTGATGAGTCTGAGGCTGAGATGGATGGGGATTTTGAACCTGTTACAGTTAATCCTGAGGTTAATGTTGAGGTTGAAAATGAAGAGATTAATTCAGGAGTTGTGATTGATACTGTTTCAGACATTCCTGAGGAGTGTGAATCAGTTTATTCTGATTCAGACAGTGACTCGGATACGGAAGCTAGTGTTAATTCTCTTGATGAAGATATTGATCAGTTACTTGCAGAAGCAGATTTTCTGATGACTAGGAAGTCGTGCATTGCAGATGATGCTTTCACAAAGATTGATTATTCGAGATTCTTTGCAGGAAAGGAAGCTCATTTCGCATTAATGGCCATGACTGACCCGCCAAAACCTGTAAGTTCTGCATGTAGTACTGACAATACTAGTGAAAAATATTGTGGTGCTTGTGATAGATTGACTGAGGAGGTTAAACAACTCCGTATTCAGCGTGATAGTGCTATCATGAACAGTCAATCTACTCGCAAAGAGTTGAATGCTTTTAACAAAGTATTAGATGGGTACAAAAAGGACATTTCTGACTTGAAAAACACTTTGTCTTTAAAACAATTGGCAATTAACAACTACATCAATGAAATTGAAAACACCAAGTTGGAAATGGCCGCCATCAAATGCTTTGCTGAAAAAGTAAACAAAAAGTTGGAAAGTTACAAGAATGTGGCTTATGTGGTAGACCACATCATTGATGACAAAACAACCAACTATCGGGCTGTACCATCTCCGGTTCTTTTTGAAAACCATAATTGTCACCAAGTGACACCGGAGAGTTCGGTAAAATCTGATTCAGCATCGGAAAATGAATCAAACACTTCAAGTGTTGGTGATCCAAATTCCGATGTTAGACCGATTTTGGGAATCAATGATGAGGGTGTTACTGCTGAAAGTGTTGACTCAGATTCAGAGAGTGATGATACTGGTTGTAATCAAACTGTTAATGTATGTGATATTCCAAAAGAGAATCACATCATTACAAATGAACCAGTTTCATCATCTCAAATTGTTCCAATGAGAAACATTCATCATGTGAATAAGTCTGAGAAGAATGTTGTGAAGAAAGATCTTAATGTGATTAAGAAAGATCTTGAGAAGAATGAGAAAAACGAACAATGTGACAAACCTGTCAAGGTGTTTTATCGGATGGAAGGATCCGATAAGATCATCTCTGACGAGGACTTTCCAATTAAAAATGCCAACTATGCTAAAATTGAAAAGATTTGGCAAGAGAGTACTATTTGGTTCCCAAAACATGAGAGAACAAATGAAATTCCACCAGCTTTGTTAAAGAAGTTGTACTTGGATGTTCCTCAAGAACCAAAGGTCCATGTCACAGAGTTTGTTAAACCCAAAAACAGAGCTAATGGTTTCAATGAGCCAACTTACTCAAAAGGGCCACTCCCTGAGAGTTTAAGGAAGCAACAGTATAATGATCAATATCCTGTTAGATCATTTGCTCAACCAAATGCTCCGAATGTTTTTGAAGAGTACCGTGCGTGCTTTAAATGTGGGGAACGCGGGCATTTACTTGCTCAGTGCCCATATGTAAGGCACAAGAGGCACGAAGTTGAAGTGAGGAACTCTATGAGAAAGCCGATTGATCATTATGTGCCACCTCATAGGAGAGTTGTTCCTCAACAACCACAACCGTTTTATTATCAAAACAATTTTCAAATGAGGAACACTCGTCCAATGCACTATGATAGAAGGAATCGGATTGCAATGGAAAACTCGTGGAGAAAGCCTGTGGTGAACTCAACAGTTGATAGGCAAAAGGTTCCACCAAAACCTATTGTCAAATCGAATGTTGGACCTAAGTCTGTTAAATCAGATAAGGTTACCAAGAAAGTTACCTTTGCTAACAATGTTCAGAAACTGACTGAGAATCCAAAGTCTCAGATTCGTATCCTGAAAAGGACTGAACAATCTTGGACACCCAATGGTACTCCAGGAGCCTCATCTTCAAAGGTTAATGAGAAAAAGGAAACGATTTTGAGCAATCAGAAAAAGATTGATCAAAATGTTGTTAAAAATGTTTGTGAAAATGTTATTGTGAAACCTGATGTTGAAAGACCCAAGACTCAGGCTTGGGTCCCCCGAAAGCACTAAATGATTTACTTTTTGTGTGCAGGGAGCTTCAGCTGGCCCTATTAGCAGTCTTTGGATTGTTGATAGTGGAGCTTCAGGCCACATGACAGGGGATCTTGCGTTGTTGTTCGATGTGAAGAACATCAATGGCGGGTATGTAGCGTTTGCGGGAAACAAAGGTGGATATATCACGATGGAAGGAAGTGTGAGCAATGGGATAGTGAGTTTTGAGCGGATCTCGTATGTGAAGCAGATAGATTACAATCTGTTGAGTGTCAGTCAAATTTGTGACAAGAAATTTACTGTGCATTTTGATGACAAATCCTGCTATATTTTGAAACCGGGCTTTACAATTCCTAAAGAGTGGATAATGTTGAAGGCACCTCGCGTCAACAATCTATACATTCTTGATATGTCCAAGGCGATGACATCACAAGGGCAAATAACATGCTTTTTGTCCAAGGCGACTGAGAAAGAATCGATAATGTGGCACCGAAGAATGGGGCACATTCATCTGAAGAAAATGAATCAACTTGTGAAAAATGGACTTGTCGATGGAGTAAACGTGAAACATTTCCATCTCAATGACAAGTGTGTGAGTTGTAAAAAGGGGAAGCAGCACAAACAGTCCCACAAAGTGAAAAAGGTTAACTCTGTAGAGATGCCACTAGAGCGATTGCACATGGATCTTTTCGGACCAGTCAAGCGCCATAGTCATCTTGGAGAGCTTTATTGTTTAGTCGTCACTGACGATTACTCAAGATTTTCATGGGTGATGTGTTTGCAGAATAAAAGCGACACTTTTATGAATCTAAAAGTTCTGTTCACTCGATTGGAGAATCTCTACAATGTGAAGATAAAGAGAATTCGGAGTGACAATGGGACGGAGTTCAAAAATGCCAAGATGGATGAACTTTGTGAAAACAAAGGGATACATCATGAATATTCGGCTCCGTACACCCCTCAACAGAACGGTGTTGCTGAACGAAAGAATAGGACTCTAATTGAAGCGGCTAGAACAATGCTTGCTGATTCAAATCTTCCAGTAATGTTCTGGAATGAGGCGATTTATGCAGCAAATTACACACTTAATCGGGTTCTAACAGTGAAGAAGTTTGGTAAAACATCTTATGAGCTGTTACACCGAAGAAAGCCGAACTTAGAGTATCTAGAACCTTTCGG
Organism: Ambrosia artemisiifolia; assembly: GCA_032199755.1. Taxonomy (NCBI): domain Eukaryota; kingdom Viridiplantae; phylum Streptophyta; class Magnoliopsida; order Asterales; family Asteraceae; genus Ambrosia; species Ambrosia artemisiifolia. Next base: position 12,356,948 of record CM063514.1, read on the forward strand.
GGCGCCTTGCACTATGTTGAATCCAAGCGAAAAGTTTAGTCCTAAAGCCGAGGAGGGTTACTTTGTTGGATATGCAACCCCACTCAAAAGGGTATACAACAAGCGAACTCGTCGTGTGGAAGACTGGGCTAACGTGGAAGTTCAACGATATACTCAAAATATTCAAGGCACGGGTCCTGATTGGATGTTTGATTACAAAGATTTCTTTGAATCATTCAATCTAGATAGCTTGGTTGAAGAAGCTGTTATTCGATTACTTTACGAGTGTGAAAATGCAACAACTTCACCGTTGGTGCGTCCGATCACCGTGAACCCCCTACCAGCTTCTAATGATACCAATGCTCCTATACAAGAAGAAGAGATTTTTCAAGAGGCTTCAACTTCATTAGACACTTCAGAATCTGAAGATGAACAATTTGAAGAAGCTATTCTTGATCAAGTTGAAGAACAGGAGGCACCGCCAGTGAACCCAACTCCAACCACTGATGTGGCTTCATCATTAAATACGGGTCATGATCTGGATGCTGTAGAGAACTTGACTGTTCAGACGGGAGTGCAAGTACCTGATTATCCGGAATCTCGGATTCATCGTATTCACCCGCTGGAGCAAGTAATCGGTGATCCTGGAAGTAGTGTTATGACCAGAGGGCAGCTTAAAAGCGTTAATACGCCAGAGAGTTTTGGTGCTTTAGCTTTATATGCCAAAATTCAACAATCTGGTAGTCAAAATGATTGGTCGTTTGCGTGTTATGTGTCGCAGGTAGAGCCAAGGACATACAAGGACGCTTTGAAGGATGATGCCTGGGTGGAAGCTATGCAGGAGGAGTTATTACAATTCCAGAAATTGGGAGTTTGGACGCTCACGGATTTGCCGCCGGATAGAAAGAAGATTGGCACCAAATGGGTGTTTAAGTGTAAGAAGGATGATCGTGGGGTAATTGTTCGTAACAAAGCCAGATTGGTCGTGCAGGGTTTCCATCAAATCGAAGGGATTGATTATAATGAAATCTATGCACCGGTAGCACGAATCGAAGCTATTCGGATGTTCCTTGCGTTTGCTTCTTATAAGAAATTCAAAGTTTATCAGATGGACGTGAAAAGCGCATTTCTGTACGGTAAAGTCAAGGAAGAGGTGTATGTCGGGCAGCCACCAGGCTTTGAGGACCCAATCCACCGGGATAAGGTCTACGTGCTAAACAAAGCTCTTTATGGCTTGCACCAGGCTCCGAGGCAGTGGTACGAGGAGCTGAGTACATACCTCATCAACAAAGGATTTAAGCGCGGCCTCGTAGATTGCACCCTCTTTACGAAAAAGACGGGAGATGACTTGCTTCTAGTGCAGATATATGTTGATGATATAATATTTGGTTCTACTAACGAGCTTTTATGCAGGGAGTTCGAAACTGTCATGCAGGAAAAGTTCGAAATGAGCGCAATGGGGGAGATGCAGTTTTTCCTAGGCTTGCAGGTGGACCAAAGACCCGACGGGATCTTCATTCACCAGACGAAATATGTCTCCGACATCTTGAGCCGGTTCCAGATGGAGGACTCAAAGCCGATGGATACCCCGATTCAACCCAATCACGGGATTGGAGTGGACGCTAAGGGGGAGCTGACAGACCCTTTTACATACAGAGCAATCATCGGATCTCTGATGTATTTGACGGCATCTCGACCAGATATTATGTACGCAACATGTCTCTGTGCCCGCTATCAATCGAAGCCGAAACAAAGTCATCTGACGGCGGTCAAGCGTATCCTTAGATATCTGAAGGGTTGTCCCTCAAAAGGACTTTGGTACCCTAATGATGATAATTTTGATTTCATATCTTTTAGTGATGCAGATTGGGGTGGCTGTGACAAGGATAGCAAATCTACTACAGCTGGTTGCCAGTTTTTCGGGAGCAGGTTAATCACCTGGCAATGCAAGAAACAGACTTCTGTAGCACAATCTACCTGTGAAGCCGAGTACATTGCAGCCTCGAGTTGCTGTTCGCAAGTACTCTGGATTCAACAACAAATGGTGGATTACGGTTTGCAGTTTCTTAAAACTCCTATTTACTGTGACAACGAAGCCGCAATTGCATTAACTAAAAATTCGGAAAATCATTCTAAAGCGAAACACATCCGGATCAAATATCATTTTATCCGTGATTGTTACGCTTAGGAATTGATTGATATGATCAAAATACATACTGACTACCAACGTGCAGATTTGTTTACTAAAGCTTTTGACCGTTCACGCTTTGAATATCTTTTAAAAGTAAACAATATAAAGGAAAAACAGGACTAATCGGCACCTCGGTTTATCGCTTTTTAGTTTTTAATTTTTATATTTTGCTAATTGGGAATTTCTCTTTGCTAATTGGGAATTTCTTTTTACTTTCATAATCCTCAAAGAAGTTGATGCTTTCGAGGGGATTGTTTAATCCTCAAAGAAGTGGATGCTTTCGAGTGGATTATTTCTTTTAAATTTTGTTTTTGTTTTGTTTTCAGAAAAATGAAAAACCAAAAAATATGTTCTTTATTTTAGGGGGAGCCATTTTATCAGCAAAACCAAAAACATTATAAAATTCAAAAAGACCAAAAAAAAAAAAAATTAGAAAATCAAAAATGATTTCCTGGTAAAACAGAGGAAATGATAGTACATCAGTGGGAATCTGACACAGGCTAAAGAATTGTATAGTTTATGAGGCGTGTGTTGATTACGTGTGATATGCTGATAGGTAAATATTGCGTGCATTAGTGATACAAACATAACGAACTACGCGTTCGTGGCTGAACACCTCATGGGCATATGGTCTTAGTACCGTAATTTCGTTTGATAGGATTGCCAAAATCTGAGGTTTCGGGTCGTTATGTTATGGTTATCCGGGATATTCTGATAAACTTTTGTCGTATTGATTTACGGACCTAGTTTTATCAGAATATTTGCTAAAAGAGCTAAATTGCCAAAACCGAAAGTTACCGAATTGAGGAACTTTATGTTTTAATTGATCATAGATCATTATTACATCGTATTGATCATCTGATGCAAATCAGTGATTAATATCAGCCTCAACCTAGTGTATACGCACATGTTACTCTGCTGCATTCATTTGCTGACCTGTACACCTCTGTGCTATATACTTTGTAACTTTTACGGATAACTCTGGCATAATCACGCGTTACGACGAAGCTTTGTGCAATTACTTGATACGGGAGTATGTCGTGTGTGTGGGCACCACATCGTGTTAGTCTAATACACCTAACTCGTATCATTTTAAAGCATTGCGTAATTGTCTGCATGTGAGCTTACGTGGACCACAATATCAGCAATTGCCGTATCACATACTGTTTCTAATGATAATATTAAACAAAAAGATCAACGCTGTGATCAGATTTTTCAGAAAACTGATATGATCCTCTGACCGGATTTCACAAAATGTTTACTGTTTTCATTTTACTTTGATGCATTTTATTTTGTTGCTATTTACTTTTAATGTCAAAAAGATACAAAATCCAAAAAGATTTTAGGTGTGTTTTGATAAATTTTCAGAAAATCCAAAATTTTTGCATTTCTGCTTTATTTTTGATAACCGGGGATGCTTGATAGTCAATTTCTGAGATTTGACAACACCATCTGGGCTTTGTATCATTCTAAAAGTGCAAATTTGTGTTTTGGAAGCTTAACGGATTGAAAAATGTTGAACGGGATTCGAATTTGTAATTTGGCAAAATTTTTCAAAATTCCCATTTTACATTCGCCCTTAATTTGGGATGAATGTGGGATTTTTGTTCACATTCGGCCGTTCCAGTTTGGGCGAATGTGGCTTTTACTCAAATTTCACATTCGGGTAAAACCATTTTACCCTCGTGCCTTTCATTAGGGGCGAAGGTAGAATTCTTGTACATTCGACCGGACCAAACGGACGAATGTGGAACCTTATAAATAAGCCAACTCAGGTTCGACCGGTCATTCTGTTTTTTCAAAATTTTTCCTCATAACAAGACTTTGTTGTTTTTGATTCCTGTGCTTGTGCATTTTGATCCTTAGTGTTTGCTGATCGTTTTCATATCAATTTTACAGGTAATGGTCAAGAATTGAGTTCAGAATCCTTCGGTTTATACTCGGCCTTAGGGTTTTAGAGTTCTAGAATTTCCAGTGTTTGTTAGGGATTATTGTTCATTGATAATCATTCCATATCAGTTTTAGGGGGAGAGTATGAAAGGAATTAGGATTTTAACAACATTTCAGTAATGTTTGATTGTTTAAATAAAGAAAAACCCTAATTCTTGTTAAAAACTGATATAGAATAATGATTTAGGGCAATTGATAGAAGACGAAGCTTAGTCGGTCAATTTAGAACAGATTTGGATCAAAATTAAAGGTTAAAAACACAGTTTGAAAATTTTCAAATTTTGGGTATGAACCAGTTCTACCTTCGGTTCATTGAAATGGACGAAGGTGAATCAGGATGGACGAAGGAGACATTAAACGGACGAATGTATCTTTTTCATCAAAATCACTTTACATTCGACCAATATATTATACCTTCGGCCAAAGTAATCTACATTCGACCAGTTAATTTGGGCGAATGTGGAATATCAAAACCTAAAAATTTTGAAATTTTGACGATTTCGTGTTTTGACGTTTTATTTTGATTTTATCTTTCAGATGGCTGAAGAACAAACAACTGTTGATATTCCTGTGGAGACTACAGTTGCTGATCCAGTTCCACAGTTGGTGCAAGAAGGAGAATCTTCAAGTGGTACAAAATGGCCATTTGAGAAGACCCATAACTGTTGCGCGTATCTCGGAGACGTTGAGAAGAATGTGGAATTCACAGAGATCATAAAGTTCTTGAAGAGATGTAGAGTGGTTTATGCATTAGCAACACCAACTATTATCTACAAGGATATAGTTGAGGACTTTTACAACAACGCCAAGTATGATTACTTTGATAATCAAACTATCATCAGAAGCAAAATTCAGGGAATGGAGATGTTTATCACTGAAGCTGATATTAGAGAAGCTCTCCAGATCCAGTTTGAAACAAGTGAGGATCCAAGAGAATTGTCCTGGACTGAGCAGAAGGCATGTTTCTTAAGGATGAAATACAAAGGACCGATTACTGATGGTTCGATGTATAAAGGGAAACTGAGCGTGCAGTTCAAGTATTTTGCTCACGTCATCATTCTAGTATTTGGATGTGTTAGTGGTGGTTATGACGTGATGAGAAAGAGTTTAAGCTCGTTAATGGTTGCATTGACTCTCAATAAACCATTTAACGTTGCTGGGATGATCTTAGATCACATGTTGGAGATGTTGAAGGGTTTGAAGAAGAAATACTTCATGCTTTATCCTAGATTTTTGATGATGATCTTCGATCACAAATATCCAAACTTGAAGAAGGATCCGACACAGATTCTTGCTATGGATCATATGAATGTGAGAACTTTAGCAAGGATGAAAGCTTACAAAGGTGTGCCTGAAAATGAAAGACCACCTTACAGAAGGTTATTTGGAGCTTTGGCTAGAGAGGATTACATGGATCCTGGAAAGAATCTAGCAAGGCATCCTGACAGTGATAGTGACAATGATGATCCACTTGTTTATGCTGATGCAAGCACGAAAAGGAAAAGACAAGTTGTCAATCCCGGAGCCAAAGGGAAGGGTAAGGGAAAGACAGACCAGGGAAGTTCAAAACAACAAGCAGTGAGGAAGAAGACTACTGCTTGGTAGATGAGGAGTCTGTTGATTCTGAGGAAACAGAAACTGAGGAACAATGGGATTCGGATGCTGAGAATGTCCGGACTACCAAACAAAAGGCCACTTTGGTTGGTGAGTCTGAATCTTTGAACAGATCAATAGAAGAAGCTCAGAAGAGTAAGCAGTCTGTTGATGCTGAGGATGAAGGGTTGACTGTTAATCTTGATGAATTGAATGAAGGAGAAACAGTTGTAGTGAATCTGCCCAAGCCCAAACACAAGTCTATGGCTAAGAAGACAAGCACTAAGCAACTCAGAGAGAAGGAGTTGAACTTATTGTTGAAAGGAAAGAGATTACCAGATGCTGGAACATCATCTAAACAATCTTCACCAGCTGCTAAGAAACAAAAGACTAAGGAGGCTACAACATTACCAGTGGAGCAATTCAATATTGCACTGGATAATGTTCTGAACATGTTTACTAAGCCTCAGAAGGGAAAAGAAGTTGAGGTTGAGCCATCTAAGTCAAAGTCCAAATCAAAGAAAGTCACTGTGGATGATGATGTGATGAAGCAGATGAATAAAAGAATGGACGATATGATGAAGATGCTTGTGGCTCAACAATCTGAGATTGCCAAGTTTAAGATGAATGAGGAGAAAATGCTTCAAATCGTTGTTGCTTCTAAATCTAATCAAGATGAAATAGATGAGAAGGTAAAGAAGCTTGAAGCAAAGAATCAGAAGCTTGAAGGTAAAGTTCTGAGAAATAAGAACAGATACAAGGCAATTAAAGAAGATAACAAAGAACTGAAGGCTGAAAACAAACGCCTTAGTGATCTGATTGATGATTTGTACAACATTGCACCCAAGCTGAAGGAGGGTGAAGAAGATGCAGAGAAAGAGGTTGAACAAGTAGATTTTGAACCATCTGAATCTGACAAAGAGGAGGATGAGGATGATGAGAATGAAGAATCGGATAAAAGTGATGATGAAGATGATAATAATGATGATGATGATGATGCTGAAGGGTCAGGAAGTCAAAAGGAAGATGATAGTAGTAGCAGTGATGATAATGATGGAGGAGATGATACTGCTAAGTTTACATTTGAGAAGAGACCACCTTCTAAGAAGAAGAAAGACACAGGTGAGTCAAGTTCTAAGAAAAAGGGAGAGAATGTTGATGATGAGACAGTGTTCTGGAATGAGAAGGTGAGGTCCTTATCTGATGATGCAAAACAAGTTTACAAGGACATGTTAGAGAAGAGAGAGTGGACCATTGAGTTCACAGGTCGTTTTGCAGAAATATTCCAAACAGATGACATGAGATATGAATTGGAATATAACGATCCTGATCTTGAAGAAGGGGAAGTACTTGCTTCTGTGGCAAAGGAGATATTGGATGGACTTGCACAGAGAGTAGGGAAAACGTTTGAAGAATTCATTGTTGATGAGTCGATTCCACCTATTCCTGAAAAGGATGTTGGAACTCACTCTGATGATAAAGAAACCCCTGAGTTTGAGGAAGTTGAGATAGAGGATATTACACATGAGGAATATCCACAGTACTTCAGACAAAATGATGAAGACGTGGTGTTTCCTGATTTTACAGAAAGGCATAATACGTCTGCTAAGAGAAAGGCAAGAAAAAGAAGTGCTGAGTTTGTTGAGAAAGTACTTGGAGCTGATTTGCCAGAATCTTCAAATAAGTCTGATGAGTTGAAAGAGTATTTGAAGAAATTAAGACTGATGGATGAAAACCGACCGAAGCCCGAAGCTCAAGGAAACTTCTATAGGTTTCATAATGCAAAGTTCAGAGGAAGAGCTCTTGGGTGGACATACTTGAGCAGGCTGAAGTGTTTAGCTGCTAAGTGGGAATCAGGAATCTTGTACTTCTACAGATTCATTGATTTGCTAACTCTACCGTACTGGGCGGTTAGAGATTTATGCAGATTCCCAATGTCAGGCGCTTCAGTGAATAATACTCATGTTGGTTGGTGTGCAGACAAATTGGTTTGGGAGAGTAGAACAAAATGGAACAGATTTAAACCACAATATCCTCGGAGGAAAGTTCACAAGGATATTGATCCCAGAACCAAGTTGAAAAGGGTTATCTTGATTTATAAGGCACCTGAAGTTATGAGGAAGATACCTTTGATGCCTATGCCTCAACACTTCAGTGCTGACTTCATATTTTGGTATTATGATTGGAGGAAGGCAGAAGCAGTGATTGTGTTGAGAGACGGAAAGGACAAATACAAGCATGTTCATGTATTTGATCCTATGTGGCTGATAAATTGCACCTTCGAAGACATCATCATGTTATTCTATAATCCGATTCATCATGAGCCAAACGATGCAGATCAAGCAAGGAAATACACACAAGTTGTGGGTGTTTGTTTTGCTTATGACATTAACGCTGGAAGTAATTTGGAAGGGAAGCTTGGCAAGAAGGTGAAGATGGCTAATGTGTCAAAGCCGGCAAAGAGAAAGTTAGAGCCGGAAATGACGAAAGAACAGAAGAGTATACTTAGAATCAAGCTGCTGAACAAAGCCATGGACGAAGATAGAAAACGATCTAATCAATAGTCGAGGGGGAGTTTGTAGATGCCGTTTTGCGACTAAGGATTAGATGTTAACATGTGTTAAGGGGCGAATGAGAACCAGAAGGGGCGAAGGAAGAAAAGTAATGGGCGAAGGTACTTTGTCATGGGCGAATCTGGAACAGGGATGCACAGAAGAATACATTCGACCAGTTCACCTGGGCGAATGTAGAACAAGCTTACATTCGACCAGTGTGACTGGGCGAACGTACAGCTACTATATATAGATTTCAAGTTTTTGTAATAAAAAACGAGTCATTGAGAGTGTGTGTTTTCAGTGTGTGTTCCTGAGTGTGTTGAGAGTGTTTAGAATTGGTCTAGATTAACTGTTATCAGTCTGTAACCAAGTTTATTGAAAAGTTAATCTATGAAAAGCATTTAAAATGACCTTGATTGTGTTTTGATTGAGTTTATATCAGTTTGTTCTAAGCTAGGGTTTCCGCACCTGGTTTAGCAACTTGTATGATCATATAATCCTGTTTTAGTTGTCAAATTCTTCCTCTACACATCTCTTCGACTCTACTTCATCTCCTCGTTCCCTTCATACAAGTTCTCGAAGGCAGTCCACAATTCCTTAGCAGAGGCATGATCACGAGCTCCAATAGAGACTTCAGGAGACAGTCCCTGATGGAGATAGGCTAAGGACCTTTCATCAACATCAGCCATAACATGGTCTTCATCAATGTACATGCTCTTTGGCTTGATGGCAGTTTCCCCAGTCTCATCATTCACCGTGTAGGTGATCACACATGGTCCGTTAAGGATTGATGTTAGTGCTTTTGGATCTTTGATCTTCATGAATTGGATAAACCTAAACTTCCCCTCGTAGTAAGACATTCCAAGTTGAAGTATAGGCAGTTTCTGATGAGTCCCGACAACAGACTCCATTGCCTTATCAAGTTGAGCAACAACCAACAGCTGATCAGCATTCAGTCCACTTAGATTAATCTGATTAACTTGTTCTATTTCTGAAAATCAAACTTAAAATTATTAGACAATTAATTTTATTAATTATGTTTTTAGGTCCAATAATTAAGTCCACAGTCCAATGGTTATCAGTCCAGAAGTCCAAACAGTGCAGGAGTAGGTTAGTAATCCGAGAACAGTCAAGTATTCTGCTTCACATGTGGATAATGCAACTGAAGTTTGTTTCTTGCATTACCAGGTCACGAGCCTGCTCCCCATAAATTGACATCCAGCCGTTGTAGATTTGGCGTCAATATCACAGCCTGCATAATCTGCATCACTAAAAGCAATAAAGTCAAATTTATCATCATTAGGATACCATAACCTGCATGATGGAGAACCCTTCAAATAACGTAGGATTCGTTTAACTGTAGTGAGGCGACTCTGTTTCGGCTTTGATGGAAAACGAGCACACAGAAATGTTGCAAACATTATAACCAGTCGGGAAGCGGTTAAGTACATCAAAGATCTAACGATGGCTCGATATGTAAAGGGATCAGTAAGCTCCCCCTTAGTATCAACTCCAATCCCGTGATTGGGTTGTATGGGAGTATCAATTAGCTTCGAATCCTCCATCTAGAATCGGTTCAGGACTTTGGATACGTATTTCTTCTGGTTGATAAAGATACCCGTCGGCAATTGATCAACTTGCAATCCAAGAAAGAATTGCATTTCTCCCATAGAACTCATCTCAAATTTTTCCTGCATAACCTTTTCGAATTCCCTGCACAAAGATTCATTAGTAGAACCAAATATAATATCAACATAAATCTGTACTAGAAGCAAGTCACCCTCTATTCGTTTTATGAACAGGGTACAGTCAACTAGTCCTCTCTTGAACCCTTTGGATAGAAGATATGTGCTTAGCTCCCCATACCACTGTCTGAAGGCTTGGTGCAAACCATACAACGCTTTGTTTAGCTTATAGACCCTATCCCAGTGGATAGGATCCTCAAAACCAGTGGTTGCCCGACATAAACTTCTTCCTTTACCACACCATAAAGAAAAGCACTTTTAACGTCCATCTGATACACCTTGAATTTCATGTATGATGCATACGCAAGAAACATTCAGATTGCTTCAATGCGTGCAACCGGTGTATAGACTTCATAGTAGTCAATTCCCTCCATTTGACGAAAACCTTGTACTACCAATCGAGCTTTGTTCCATACAATCACTCCTCGATCATCTTTCTTGCACTTAAACACCCATTTTGTGCCAATCTTGTGTCCTGTCTGGTGGTAGATCTGTTAACGTCCAGACTCCTAATTTCTTAAATTGTGGTAACTCTTGCGGCATCGCATCCACCCATGATTTGTCTAGCAAAGCTTCCTTGTAAGTCCAAGGCTCAACCTGCGAAACATAAAAGCAAAAGACCAATCCTATTGATCACCTGATTTTTGAATTTTAGTATATTGGGCAAGGTTCTAATATTCTCAGTCAATGATGCATGCCTCAATTGTCCTCGCGTCATCACACTACTTCCAGGATCACCAATAACCTGTTCTAATGGATGAACCTTGTGAATCCGAGATTCCGGATGTTCAGGAACAAGAATCATCGTTTGAACATTCAAATTCTCCGCCGTATCCAAATCATTAGCCGTATTCGATGAAGATGGAATATCTGGAATTGGGGTCGCTGGTGGTGATACTGTAGAATTATCCAAAACAGCCTCTTCAACCTAGCTTTCTAGATTGAATGACTCAAATAATTCTTTCTAGTCAAGCATCCAATCGGGCACATTTCCAAGAGCATTCTGAGTGTAGCGTTGAACATCCAAATTCGCCCACTCTTCAACTTGTCGAGTTCGTTTGTTAAACACACGTTTAAGTAGTGTCGCGTATCCAACAAACAACTATAGCTCCAAACTTCTCACTAGGATTCAGCATCATACATGGTGCCCCAAATGGTTCTAGAAACTCCAAATTCGGTTTGCGTCTGTTAAGCAGCTCAAAAGAAGTCTTTCCAAACTTCTTCAATGTCAAAATACACTTCAAGGTATAACATGCTGCATGAATAGCTTCGTTACAGAAGATAACCGGAAGATTAGAATCTGCAAGCATTCTGTTGTGGAGTATAAGGTGCACTGTACTCGTGGTAAATTCCTTTTTCCTTGCACAATGCTTTCATCATTGAATTATTAAACCCTGTCCCATTGTCACTTTTGATTCGTTTAATCTTCAAACCATAAATGTTTTCCAACCGAGCAAACAGAATCTTCAAATTGTTGAATGTTTCGCTCTTGTGTTGCATGCACATCACCCATGAAAATCTGGAAAAATCATCGGTAACCACAAGACAGTAAAGATCTCCATTGATACTCTTACACTTCACGGGTCCAAATAGATCCATCTGTAGACGCTCAAGTGGAATAATAACAGAGTTCACTTTCTTGTGTTTGTGGGAATGTTTGTGCTGTTTTCCCTTCTTGCGGCTCACACATTTATCATTCAAATGAAAATGTTTAACATTCATGCCTTCCACTAGCCCGTTCTTCACCAAATTTCTCATTTTCCTTAGGTGAATATGCCCCATCCATCTATGCCACATAATCGATTCTTTCTCGGTAGCCTTAGACAGAAAACATGTAACTTGCTTTTGTGTAGTTGTAGCTTTGCTCATGTCAAGAATGTACAAGTTGTTCACTCCTTAGGTATCTCAAAACCAGGCTTTAGGATGTAGCAAGATTTTTCATCAAAGTGTACAGAAAACTTTTTATCACAAATATGAGAAACACTCAACAGAGTGTAATCTATCTGTTTCATGTAAGACATCTTCTCAAAACTCACAATTCCATTACTCACACTCCCTTCCATTCTGATATAACCACCCTTAATTCCTGCAAACAACACATATCCTCCATTGATGTTTTTAATGTCGAACATGAGCGTCATATCTCCAGTCATGCGCTTGGAAGTTCCACTGTCGACAATCCAAATACTGCTAACAAGGCCAGCTGGAACTCCCTGCACCAATCAAAAAGTGATTAGTTCTTATGGGGGACCCAAGCCTTTGTGGTCTTGGGTCTTTGAGTGTCAATAATTGGAACATTCAAAGAATCAACTTTCTCAGAAACTGCTTTCTTCTCAACAGTTTTAAAATCCTGTTTCACTGAACCTGTAGAAGTTGAGCTTGAGACACCTGGAGAACCTTTTGGTGACCAAGACTATACCGAATGTTTCAAGATTCTAATTTGAGGTTGTTTCACCTCCTCATATTTCCTGAAAACATTCTTTGGTGGAACCTTCATAGTTACCTTGTCTGATTTAACAGACGAAGGTCCAACAGATGATTTAGCATTTAGTTTTGGAAAAACCTTTCGCTTCTCATTCACCTTGTTCACCATTGGTTTGTTTAACTTATTCTCCATAGCAATTCGATTACGATTGTCATAAACAATCGGTTGGTTTCTTATTTGATAAAAATTTGGCTTGTTATAAAACTGCTTTTGAGGATAAAATTATTGTTGAGGATAAAATGTCCTCTGAGGATAACCAACATTCGGATTTCTATAGTTTTGCCTATTTCAACCTCTTGCCTTTTCCGTCTTACGTATGGACAGTAAGCAAATAAATGTCATCTCTCTCCACACTTAAAACAGGCACAGTACTCCTCAAAAGAATAGTTGTCATGACGGTTAGTGAATGTGTTCACTAGGTATTTATCATCAATACACTTTCGCCTTAAACTCTCTGCAGCGGGCTCCATTGAGTAAGTCAGTTCAACAAATCCATTAACTTTGTTCTTTGGTTTGACAAACTCAGTGACATGAACCTTTGATGGTTTTGAATTATCACCATACAGTCTCTTAATCAATTCAGGTGGCATGTCATTGGTCCTTTCAGATTTTGAAAACCAAATTGTACTTTCTTGCCAAATTTTTTCAATTTTAGAATAGTTAGCGAACTGTATCGGATAATCCTCATCAAAAATTATTTTATCAGATCCTTCCATTCGATAAAAGACTTTCACAGGTTTGTCACTTGACTCCTTTTTCTCACTTTTCTTAACTTGTCATTTTATACCCTTGTAAACCCGAGCCTATGATCAATGGAAAAGTATTTTGTCAATTACATTTAATCTTAATCTATTTCATTTATTCTACGTGACGCAAACTATATGTAACGTCGCGTGATTTTTAATTTTATCGTATTCTAAATTCTATATTTAACAAATTCGCCTTTATCCGTTTTTTCCCTACCAATTCTTGACGAGTCGTCAATATAAATTATCCTATTCAATTTAGACATTATAACCAGAAACTCATTTAGTTAAGATCCTAATATATATTTATTTTATTATTTTGTTTTAAAATAAAACAATATATATTATAATACTCTACGTTTAAATAAATAAAAAAAACATGATTTGGTGTCTTGATTTTCATGTCCAACAACAACATACAATAATAACATACAATATTATTAAAATGTTGTTAGTTTTTCTTTTGTTTTTATTCATTATTATTAATTTTTTTTTCTTTTATAATTAAATTCTTAACCCCACCTAAACTCCTCCCAACCACCCTAATTACTCCCATTAATGCCCAACTAACTCACCCTACTTATAAATACCCCCTACCCTGAACTCCTAAACACCCTCCTTACACCAAATCCTCTCTAAATCTCCAAATCTCTCAAGAATTCTCTTAAGAATAAGTGAGTTTCTCACTTCACCTTCAACCTCTCTTCTACTTTCTTCACTCTCCTTTTCTTCAAACCCTTTGAGTAAACCTCTAGGACCTCTCCCCTATTTGCAATGGCAAATAAACATGAGTCGGGTACCAATTTGAGGCCTCAAATGTGGTCATCTTCTATTATCTTTTATGCACTAGGATGTTAATAATACCAACAACTCAATGATGGAGGGACTTGTGTTATGGTTCATGGTTGACAAAAGGAAGGCCAAGGCTCATCCAAACTAAGTCACCATACCCTACTTCCTAAGTTATATTATATAAATACTAAATTATATAAACTCTACTAATCTAATAACTCGGAAAGGTTTGTGGATACATCCCTACCTTACCAATGCTTGACTCTCATAACCATCCGAATCACCTCTATGGTGGTTTGTGTTTTGGTTCGCCTAAAAGGCTTGCTTGACTCTTTTGACCATCCGAATCACCTTCATGGTGGTTTGTGTTTTGGTTTGCCTAAAAGGCTTGCTTGACTCTCTTGAATCTATAATCTAAACTTGAATCTAAGACCCTTTATTTTTTTCTAATTCTAGTTAACCAAGGCTAAGGAGCTAATCTCCCAAGACTCATTCTTTTGGAACCTTGCTAAAACGCACCCAAATGTGAGTTCACACTTGTCCCCCTTTTATCCTTTATTCTTTGGGGCTCAACGTGTATCACTATCAAACTCAAACGATTTTAAACTCTACAATCTATTATGCTTAGTCTAAAGTCTATCATATTCTAAATTCTATCATGCACAATCTAAAGTCTATTATATGTTTGTACGCTATGCTATGTAGAATTATTTACTCTAACATACAAATGTTCATATAGTTTACAACCCACCTTGCATGTATAGCGCTATAGGATTGGCTATCCGCCCCCTACGTGGGTCATGTTAAGCAAAATTCTTCGTGGCTAGTCGCCGTTTGTATGGTTCTCTTGCATATGCCTATAAGCAAAACTTTATTATACTATGTATGTATGTCAAAACTAGTATGCTCACCAATGCTTTGTGTGTTGACGGATATTTTATACATGTTGCAGGATATTCAAGAAATCTACTTAGGATTGGACATAGAAACACACTCTAGTTCAAGTTATAATATTCTTGTTCTTGTATTTTTCGTTATATGAACTACTTGTATTTCTATTTTTAGACAATAAATGAAATTCTATCTTTAAACTATATTGTCACAAAATTTAGTGTCATGAAGTCTTTGAACAATCTACCACTAAGTCTCACCTCGATGATTCCGCCATCGGTTGGGGTGACATTATCACTAGGAGATGAGTTAGAACTTACCGGTTTTGGAGCATTTGTCATTGCCATTAAAGCGTCATCCACCATGTAAGACTTCTTTGTCATCAGAAAATCCGCTTCAGCAAGAAGTTGCTCAACATCATCATCAAGTGAGTTCTTGCTTCTGAATAAGATTCGCTTTTAGTGTTAGAATAGAAAGAATCTTGATCTTCAGAGACATCAGCAACAAAATCAACAATCTTCTCTGAAACTGCTTCTTCAATAACTAGTTCCTCAACCTTCTCAGACATAACCTCTTCAATCCCTACCTTCTCAGAAATGTTCTTCTCCAAATCCTCAACTATCACCGACTCCTCATTCACCACTTCTTGTGCAAGACATGCAACATTCCCACTAATGACTTCTTCAACACCAAGTTGCATGTTGTTCCAATCAAATCCTTTATCCTGTTGAATAACCAATGCTTGATTCTCATTTTGCTTTTGAGTGTTTGGTGTATTCACGGGTACCAGAGTTCTATCATGGTTAGGTGTTGTTTGAGTTTGGTTAGGTGTAGGTATTTGTGTTTGGTTGGTATTTTGGGAGGTGTTTTGTCGTTTTTGGTAATTGTTTTGATTTTGATAGTTGTTGTTTTGATGTTGAAAAGTAACTGTGTTTTGTGCTTGGCGGTTTTGGTAGTTTGAATTGAACGGGTTGCGGTTTCCTTGTTATTTAGGTTGGGTACACTCTCGAGCAAAATGCCCTTTGGTTCCATAGTTAAAACAACTCACTTTCTCCTTGTTAAAGCCATAAGTAGTGTTTGTCGAAGTCGCAAGATCAGTGCTTCCTGTTTTCTCAATAAAATCTTTTGCCCTTCTCATAACACTTGAAAATGCCCATTGTAAAGTTGTGCCCAGTTATATACTGGGGAACAACCAATGGTATGGTCTTGAAACACCGTTTGTACAAATTTCTGCGACTTTTGTGAAATGAGTTCATATGAAGGTTCACACGGGAAAAACCCGCGCTGCTTTGCAATTTACACGTTTTCGTTCCCATGTGATACAAGTTCGTTTTGTATAATAGTATAATATACCTTCTAGATCTGCAAAAATTGTAATTAGTAGTGTTACATATACTGTCATTTGTTTTCTAATTTGATATAAAGTTTGTTAATTTTGTTAGTTTGGGCATACAGATGGAAGAAAAGATGATTATAGAAAGAAAGAGAATAGAGATAGATTAGAATGTAGAAATAGTTATTAAATTGTGGAATTGATAAAAGATACTATGTCAATGAATATGATTTGATTTGCCTCCAGAAGTAAATGGTATGATGTCTTGCTTTACCATGGCTCCTATTATAAGTCGCTTTCATTTTCATTTCATAAAAGTAGTTAAACCTATTGATTGCTTCTTATTGCTTACTTATTTGCGAATGTGTTATAAAAGATGGATCTTGTAATCTACTGAATAACAAGTGCTTTATTTGAAAACAACACTCAAAACAGACAATTACATCTCTAAAAAATGTTCTGAACAACAAACAAATCATAAACAAACTCTCTATCACTAACTCTACCAGATTACAGACCAGGCCACACTTCTATCTATTATAAGATCTGATATAGATCTAATAACAAGACACAAGATAACAAGGATCGTCTAAGAGAAACCCCAGAATATTATGTGAGAGAGTATTAAGATGAATACTGAAAAACAAGAGAAGCAAAAGTGTTAGATGGACGAGAACAGAAGCTATTTATAGCTCAAGAGTTGTGCTTCTCGAATGATCCAATGTCCACAAGAGACTTAACCCAAAGGCTAAAAACAATTGTGTTTCTTCGACAACGATTGCAACATCAGCACATCTACTATACCAACGAACTGGGCTGGATTCTCAACAACTAGACTCCTCCAAAGCTGGGCTCAGCAACAAAACAGCAACAAGTCAACAACTGGCCTAATCTGCACAAAAGGGCTTATGCAAAATATTAAAGTAAAAGAATTTATAAAAAAATACTATATAAAAAATAATAATATTATATGAAGTATCAAATTGTAATATTATTAAATTTAACAACCCCCCCGGTCAAGTTGATACTTCAAATGGGTCAAACATATTCAGCAATGTACATAACTCATCATGCACAATTGGAAACAACCCTTTAGTAAGCACATCAACAAGCTGATGTTCAGAATTAACTTTAACTGTCTCAAGAAAACCATTAGAAAAAATAAATCAATTTCAAAATGTTTGGTTTTTTCATGAAACAATGGGTTTGCAGCTATAGACAAAGCTGTTGAATTGTCACAAGACAACCTGATAGGTAAATCTTTTTTCAACCCTAACTCTTTAAGCAAATTTGCAAGCCACATCAGCTCACAAGTGGCTGCACGGATTGTTTCTTAGTTTTCCTGGAAATTAAAGAGTTTCCTAGAAAAATACAGAATCGAGTTATGGATTTTCTAGTCTAAAGACATTTTCCCCATTCAGAATCAGAGTATGCAGATAATTTAAACTCAAAACTCTTACTAATCAAAACTCCTTTTCTAGGAGCCGTTTTCAGATATCTAAGTAACCTTAAAGCTATTTTCATATGACCATAGCAGTTTTATGCATAAACTGACTAAGAAAGTGAACAGCATATGCAATATTAGGTCTAGTGTGAGACAAGTATATTAGTTTACCAACCAGTTTTTGATAACCAGTTATAGATTCTAACACAATACTATGATCTTTACACACAGCAGTAAGCACATGATTTTGTTCAATGGGACTATTAACAGGTTTTGACCCGGTTAATCCATACTCAGCAAGCAATTCCAAACAATACTTTCTTTGGGATACACAATTCCATTTTTAGATCTAATGACCTCAATTCCCATAAAATATTTTGAACTCCCCAAGATCTTTAATCATAAAACTTATTTTTAAACATTCTTTGACTTTTACAATCTCATCTTTATTATTACTAGTCAACACTATATCATCTACATAAACAAGTAAATACACAGTCACATTGTTGGTCACTTTAAAGAAAAGGGAATATTCACATTTACTTTGACTAAACCCAAGACTAGTCAACACATTCACAAATTTTTGATTCCACATTTTGGGAGCCTGTTTTAAACTATATAGAGATTTTTTTTTTAACTTACAAACTCTTTTCTCATCATGAGACAAATATCCATCAGGCAAAGCCATAGACATCTTCCAAATCATTATTAACATCTAGTTGATACAACTCCCAATTATTTTGGACAGCATTAGAAAAAACAGTTCTAACAGTAACAAGTTTGACCACAAGAGAGAAAGTCTCATCAAAGTCAATACCTTGTTTTTGACTGAAACCTTTGGCAACTAATCTTGCCTTATATCTTTCTATTTCATCTCTGGATTTATACTTTATTTTATAAACCCACTTGCACCCTATAACACTTCTATTCCTAGGTAATTCAACTAGATCCCAAGTATCATTCTATGAAGAACTTCAATCTTTTCATTCATTATTGTTATCCAGTTAGGATCTTTAGCAGCCTCATGAAATGAACTTGGTTCATAACTTTTGTTTAAAGAAGCAACAAAACACTTATATTCATTTGACATTTGACAAACTGGAATAATTGACTACCTTTTCTACTCCATACTTGACCTTACCATCTAGGACATAATTCTTCAAGTTCCTAGGAAGAACAAACTCCCTAGCAGACCTTCTAGAAGTTATTTGCCCTAATTGTTGATCAGAATTGGATCCCTCAAAAATGTCATTTGTGTTCTCAGTTCCAAGTATCACACACTCAACCCTATCAGCTGCTTTGTCCGTTTGACTAGGCTGTTGGGAACCAGCCAAGCCACGAAGTCCAGGATCAGAAAAGTCTTATTGTTGAGACTTATGTGTCTCTGAATTAACACTTTGTTGACCCTTAAACTCATCATTGGGATCTTGAGCTTGTTGTTGCTTAAAAGTTTCAAAAAAAATCCCATTTGGAAAATCAAGTTGTATATTGTCATTTAATGGTTCAAAAACATTTTTTTTCTTTGAATGGAAAAACTTACTCAAAAAACATTACATCTCTTGAGTAAAAAATGTTTTTATTTTCCAAAATAAAAACCTTATAACCTTTCTTATCAGTAGAGTGACCAATGAATACACATTTTTTACTCTATTGTTAAGTTTATCTAATTCATTTAAAATTGTACAAAAACATACGCAACCAAACAACCTCAAATGATCTAAAAAGGTTCAAATTTATATACTACCACATTGGGAGTCTTTCAACCTAGAATTGAAGACGGAGTCCTATGAATCAAGTAAGCAACAGTCGGAATACACTCAGACCAGAATTTCATTGGTATATTACTTTGAAAACTTAAAGCCCTAGCAACATTTAATAAATGCCTATGCTTCCTTTCAACTATACCATTCTTCTGTGGTGTGTATGAACACGTAGTTTGAGGAATAATGCCTTTTGTTTTAAAAAAAGTCGCTTACTTGATTATTAACAAACCCTGTGCCATTGTCACTTCTAAAACATTTTACAACCTTTTTAAACTGAATTTCAATAATACTCACAAAATCTTGTAATGTTTTGAAAAACTTCATTTTTCATTTTCATCAAACACACCCAAACAGCCCTAGAGTAATCATCAACAATATTTAGAAAGTACTTATAACCTTCCCTACTAGTTACTCTATAAGGACCCTAAACATCTAAGTGAACTAAGTCTCCTATTTCAGTAGACTTGTGTTCACCGATGGGAAATGGTTCTCTATGCTGTTTAACCTTATGGCAAACTTCACATGGATCCTTATGATCTAAAGAACCAAGGTCAAGCTAGTTTTTAAACACTTTTAATGCATTTTTAGATTGATGACCAAGCCTAGCATGCCACAACTTATCCTTTATAGTACTATTATTACCCACCTTAGCAGTAACCACATAGTTACCACAAAAATAAAGTCCATCAACTTGACTACCAGTCACTAGGACCATCTTGGTGACTAAATCCTTTATATAACATTTATTTTCATCAAAACCAATGTACAATTTATTGTCCTTAGCTAGTTTATGAATAGAGAATAGGTTAACACAGTACTCAGGGACCACCAACACATCTTTTAGAACAACATTTTTGGCTAATTTTAAGTTTCCTATTTTTTTAACATGAGCATCAGTTCCATTAGGATGTTTTACCCTAATATTAAACTCAACCACATTAATACAGTCAATTAAATCACTATCATCCATTACCATGTGTTGGTTAGCCCCTAAATCAGTGATCCACCCTTTGCCCTTTATGTTTTTCCTAAAACTAGCAAAACAATATTATACATGACTAAACATGGCACTAGCACAAAAAGGTATGTTAATACTACCTAACACATTACAACTTTGAGGGTTTTCATTAGATTTATCTCCTAATAAACTCAATAATATGCTGATCTGATCACTAGTTAAAGAGTTAACAATTAATTCAGATGTATCAGCATTACTATTATTACTAACTACCTTCTTTCCTTAACTAGCTTTAGACTTCATCCAAGATGGATACCCAATGATTTCATAACATTTATTTGTAGTGTGACCAACCTTGTTGCAATGTGTACACTATAGATTCCGATTAGCAACTTTATTATTTTTCTTAAACTCTGGAGGTTGAACAGTTTTAGAAATCAAAGCAAGATATTGGCTTCTTTTATTAGACCCACTAGCATTTCTATGAGATTCCTCTCTAGAAATGACATTAAATGCTTTTTTTACAGAAGGCAGAGTATCTTTGATTAACAAACTTATCTGACACTTCGATAAACATTATCTAACCCCATTAAAAATTTCATTAACCTAATCATGTTATTGAAATCATTGAAGTCCTTTGCAGCATTGCAACTACAAGTAGGTAGTTGCAAGATTTGATCCAACTATTTCCACATTATATTCAACTTATGATAGTATGAGAAACAGGTGAACCATTTTGATTAAAAGAGTTTATTTTTTGGTACAAATCAAAGACAATAGAACCATCAACTTTATCATAAATTTCTTTTAAGTCATCCCAAACATCACTAGCATTGTAAGTCCACAATCCTCTCCGGGGTATCAAACACACCCAATCGAGTGCGGGACCAAGATTGAATGTAATAACAACAAAGGAAGAAAACATAACCGAATGATTCTATTACTAAAAGTGCACACGACTACAAAGAGCCGTCTGGTACACTAGGTTCGAGTACAAGAGAACAAGAAAGCAAAACTAGCAAAGTCACAAGCAACCCAAAATGTTTTTGGAACCCCTATTTATAGACACATAGGGCAACTCGAGTGCACACGCCCAATGGCCGAAACCCACTAACCCAATAGACGAAAACTACCCAAAAACGTCCAAGTGATGTAACTGAAGTAGAGAATCAATGGTATTCACCAACTTAGTATGATGAGGATTTCTATGATGTTTACCCTTTGCACACGCAACACATTTTTCAATTGTTATAAAATCTTAAACAGGTAAATCTCTTACCAACCCAGTTTAGCAAGACGGTTTAAATTCTTAGCATTTGCATGTCCGAGATGACGATCCCATAGTATGGCATTATCTTGAGAAACTTTTGAAAACAGACATGTAACATTTTTAGACGGAGGTTTATACATGTCAATGACATAAGCATTTCCTTTACGTTTAGAGTTCAACAAAACCCATTCATCTGGAAATCACCACTCTAGGTTTTAGTATCATGCATCCTTGTCAGTAAAAAAGGTTGAATAGCCATTTTCTCATATCTGTGATACGCTCAAAAGGTTATGTTTCAACTATGGAACATAGTTTACTTTGGTGAAGCAGAGTCCACCATTTCTTACTATCCATCGTGATGTGATCTGACCTCTTCCACCTCCCGCAAACGAGACATATCCACCATCAAAACGTTCCAAGTTAGTCAGTTAAGATAAATCTCCAGTCATGTGCCGAGAACAGGCACAATCAATGTACCAGAGGCGAATGATAGTCCTCCATAGCCGTTCCTGCGCATGATGCGGAATTAGTTAATGTTTGGTACCCAAGCCATAACCCTTTTTGGTTTCCCATTTTTGTCCATAAACTGAACTTCCATCCAATTCATATTGGCATTAGAGACGGATTCAGAACTATTATTACATACAATTTGATTCACAGAACAAGATGATCCTACAGATGAGGGAGGACTTGGAATAGAACTCTTAGGTTTCCAATATGATTTTCTTTTTGAAACATTTTTCTGCTTGCCACTTGTAGATACCTTATGGGTTTCTACGGATTTAGGAGGCATCTTACCTGTCCTGTTTAGCCTCTTATTTCTATTCCAATCTCTATCAGAAGGCTTCACCTTGGATTTGTCACTCCTCATAGCTTTAGGCTTATTTGCCTTCATTAGCTCTGAGTGATTCATGTTCCCTTTTGGAGCCTTCTGATGCTCCCTGTTCTCAGAGACACTCAAATGAGTTTTGCAATTTCTGGCTATGTGTCCAGGGATTCCACATGTATAACATATTTGACGCTTCACATATGGATCCCACTGATGTTTTGCCGCCTTTTCAGATCTATAAGATCTGTATGGAGCTCGATGGCCTTGTGATGTTGTCCTTGACGAATTCTGCTTTTCATATTTTGGCAAAACGTCTTTGGGTGGAATATATTTACCAGCCCTAACTGTGCTTGTTTGTTTAACCATCAAATTTTTAGTTTCATCACTAGCATTAGATAAAATAACGGAATTAGACGAAGTAGTCAAATCACAATGTCTAATGCTCAAAACAAACCAGCGCACACAAAAATTATTGTCTTTAGCAGAAATTGAAAAACTATCTTTCTGAATCTTATTATTTAGTTCATTTGATTCAGAATCACTGACTTCGTCCCCCATCGTCTACCCAATCCTCAACAATTACATTGTCTGCACAAGAGTCAATGGATTCAGTACTTAAAGCATCAGATAAAACAACACAATCAGTTTCAACATGCTTATCAATCACAGGAGAGTCAGAAGAATTACAACTCTCCACTTCAGAATTAGATGAATCAGAATTAAAAATTGAAACTGACTCATATGATTCAGATGTGTTCTCGGATGATTCATCTGTTTCACAGGTTTGATATTCGGATTCATTTGTGTCAGCCGAATCTGTCTCTGAAACAGATGAGGCTTAATTCACTTCTGAACTGCTTGAACATGACTCTGAAACAGCTGAATTTCTTTCAGTTTGTGCCATTTCTTTAAAAGCAATTCTCTAAAATCTTTCAAAAAATCAAAATCATGTGGCACACTTGAGCTTGTAGAAGCAGTTTCTTCAGACTCATTTTCATCATCTTTTACCGTTTCATTTTTAGATTCAGTTTTAGATTCATCACATCAGGTAAATTTTTATTCATTATTTCAAAAACTCTATCAACCTCTTTGTTTTCCTCAAAATTTAAAGTTTCAGTTTGCTTATCAACACATTGAGGTTTAACAAAAACTTTTTATGGAAGTGGCTGTGGTTGAGGTTTTTCTGATTTGGGTTTAGAGATTCTGATGGGAACAGACTCATGTTTGGTGAACTTAATTTGATCCCTTGAAGGTTTAATCTTTGGCTCTTCCACTGAAGGATTGTATCCCTTAATGGGTAGAGCAAACAACTCTTCGTCTGACATTGGAATTGAGGTATAATTTTCATTGAACGGCGGGGGAATTTCCACAAATCCAACTCCCTTATTTCTCAATACCTTTTTCGATCGAAACTTTAACTGCGTATTGATTATTTTCTCGAATTTCTCACTTGAACAATCAAATTTTCTAAAATGAAAGTCTACATTTTCAAATTTTGATTTTAAATCAATCAACTCGGTAGTTAAAGTATCAGACAAACTTTTGAAGTGTAGATAGCGACATTTATGTTCGCTCACTTCTTGTTGCAAGCGCTTGATATCCTTCTGTAGTGCGTCGACCATTTCTTTGTAAGACATAAATTTTTGTTTCATGTCCCACGTGGCCATTTTTTCATATTCAAGCTGCTTGTACGTAGAGAGAGTTTCCTCCCTAAACCCTTTAACCTTAAGTTTACATTTTTCAGTGCAACAAAAAGAAGACAATAAATCAGAATATACCTCGGTTTTAGAAGGCACATAGTTGTCATCCATTTATGCCATGAGAGCTTTGTACCTGTTGTCTTCAGTTATCTTCAACTCTTGAACTTCCATTGACCAATCCCAACCAGCTCTTTCTTGGACCACCATAGCATTGCTTGGAGCTGAAGCAAACGACTCAGTGCAAGTAACCGAAGCATGAGTTCCTAGAGTAGAAGCAGTTCAGTAATGGTGGGAGCAGTGATGGTTGTCTCTTTCTTTGGCTTAGTGCATTCTCTAGCGAAGTGACATGGTTCATCACAGTTGTAGCTCCTTATCTTCTTCTTTTCCCACCCCATATTCTTCATAGGATTCTCCCACACATTCTTCCCTGTCTTCTTGATAAACTTTGAAGCTCGATGCACTACCATAGCTATCTGCCAGGTCAGGTCCATTTCTTCCAGGTAATCCTGATTTACATCATCCAATTCACATGATGGTCAGTTGTCCGGCAAGAAAGGCATTATAGCAGTTCCTAAACCCAGCAAACATCCCTAAGTGCTAAGCAAACTCCTTCAGTATGGTCACAGGTGTCTGAGATGCTGCCTTGGATGATACCCGTGAGGATGAGTTGATTGAGAGAGTAGTGGTAGTTACAGAAGTCATGGGGTTAACTTGATTCGATGACTGAGCAAACCCAAAGATTGTTGGATAGGATGATCCACTGGCAGGATAGGAGTAAAGTGACGGGCGTTGCTTTTCTTGCTGAGACATAAGAGCACTACTTGATGAGGCCACAATTGCATTATTGTAACTTGTAGTGTGTGCCTGATAGCGTTGCTTATCATCCAAATCATATGACTTGATGAAGGAAATAGTCTCTGACAGCGTCAATCTTCCCAGGTCCTTTGTTCTTTTGATCAACGTCACATTCGAATCCCAGTTTCTACGCACTGTGTTCGGCAGTTTCTTGTTCATCACTGAATTGTCCAACACCATATCATTAGCCTTCATCTCACTTACAAGGGCCACAAAAAGCTGAATGTGGCTTTCCAAAGTTTCACCAGGAATGTGATTAAATGCATTGAATTTCTGGCTCAACATCTCTCTTCTACTCTCTTTCATCTCCTCATTCCCCTCATACAAATTCTCGGTGCAGTCTAGAGTTCTTTGGCAGAAGCATGATCACGAACTCCAATAGAGACTTCCAGAGACAGTCCCTGATGGAGATAAGCTAAAGCCCTTTCATCAACATTAGTCTTAGCATGGTCTTCATCAATGTACATGTTGTTCGGCTAAATGGCAGTTTCCCCAGTCTCATCATTAACCGTGTAGGTGATCACACATGGTCCATTCAGAATTGATCTTAGTGCTTTTGGATCCTTGATTTTCATGAATTGGATAAACCTGAACTTCCACTCGGAGTATGACATTCCAAGTTGAAGTATGCGCAGTTTCTGGTGAGTCCCGACAATAGACTCCATTGCCTTATCAAGTTGAGCAGCAACTAACTGCTGATCAGCATTTAGTCCACTTAGGTTAATCTGATTAACTTGTTCCATTTTAGAAAATCAAACTTAAAATTATTATACAATTAATTAGATTAAGTTGCTTTTAGGTCCAATAATTAAGTCCACAATCCAATAGTTGTCAATCCAAAAGTCCAAGAAGTCAAGGAATAGATAAGTAATCTGAGAACAGTCAAGTAGCTCGAGTACTGAGTAGAATTCGAGAACAGTGATGCAACTAGAGAACTAAGCAGAATCTAAGAACAGAACTGAGGCTCGAGAACCATTGCTTGATTCGAGAACACTTCTTAGATTTGAGAACACAGGCCTTATTCGAGAATAATGTTCAGATTCGAGAATGGATCCCGATTCAAGAACAAAGTAAAGACTCGAGAATAAGCTGTGATCCGAGAACTGTGTGCAAACTCGAGAACAGGCTCCTACTCGAAAACAGTGTGTGAGTTCGAGAACTGGCTGAGACTCGGAAACAGTGAGTTTGCTCGATATCAGTAGATAGCTCAGGGTTTTTGTTTTTGGTCGCCCCGGTGGAGACTTCCCAGGAGGTCACCCATCCTAGTACTACTCCCACCTGAGCACGCTTAACTGTGGAGTTCTCCTCTCATCCACTAACATTAAGCCCAAAACGCGTTGGTGATTTAAGAGGCTTTGGATTACTTATGAACCAAGGATCTCTCCTGGCCACGGTCGATGTGGGATTTGCCTAGGGTGTCATACAATGGTCCATGTTAATCTTCTAATGCAACTCCTTAACAACCTGCCAATATTAGAGAACAAAATTTCAAAAAATATGGAAACCGTTTAAATTTTTCAAAAATGATTTACCAAAAATTTGGTTACGTTTTTGACCAACAGCCCAAAAACTTTGCAAACACAGTTTGAGATTTGACAAAGATCAAATCAATAGTTTTAATCGAGTTTTTGAAAAACAAGCAATTTTGTAAACCTTTAGAAATCTAAAACATAAAGCAATACTTCATATCGATTCCTGCAAAAAGCTTGTTAGCTTGTGACAATTTGTAAATAAAATGAATCTGAAAACATAAAACACAAGAAGAACAACCTTTTCACAGCAACAGTCTTCCCTTGCTTGATCTTCGTGTTGATACCGAACAGAGCCTAACACTTAGGCTCTGGTACCAATTGTAAGTCCAGAATCCTCTCCGGGGTATCAAACACACCCAACGGAGTGCAGAACCAAGATTGAATGTAAGAACAACAAAGGAAGAAAACAGAACCGAATGATTGTATTACTAAAAGTGCACACGACTACAAAGAGCCGTCTAGTACACTTGGTTCGAGTACAAGAGAACAAGAAAGCAAAACTAGAAAAGTCACAAGCAACCCAAAATGTTTTTGGAACCCCTATTTATAGAAACATAGGGCAGCTCGAGTACACAGGCCCAATGGCCGAAACCCACTAACCCAATAGACTAAACTACCCAAAAGCGTCTAATGGACCAAGACAGACGCAAACCTCTAAACGATGTCCCTACAAGCATTCTTAGCAAACACATGACCCATATAAAGTTCTTCACTCACAGAATTCAAGATCGATGTTAACACAATCGAATCACATCTATCCCGTTGTCTAGCAAGAACATCATCACTACTAGATTTTACACAAGATCTATCAATAAATCCACATTTGTTCTTAACTTATAAGGCTATTTTCAAAGCATTGGCCCCGAAAGTGTAGTTTTCAGTTCCTTTAAGTTTAACAGTCACAATACTCAAGGTAGCAGAGTCACTTAGATGTAAGAACAATGGATCACTAGCATCCAGGTTACTAATCAATGTAACAAGAGGGTCAAAGATTTGGTCCAGGTCTAGCAATGGGTCCAGGGTTTGGTCTAGTGACTTGTGCATCACCCAGAGACTTGTGCATCACCCATATTCACACAACACACAAACAATCAACCAACCAAACAATAAACACCAAACAACTAAAAACACAAACCTTTTAAAGACGAAGCTGTGACAGAGGCCAGATTCCTAGTTCCTGACTCAAAGGGTGCCAGGACAAGCGTATCACAGGAGTCGTATTCCTAAACTCGCCCACTACTGATAATAAGTAAACACAGATACAAATGAACCAATAACCAAGTAAATAACAAGAACAAAACCACACAATCAAAGCAAATTGTCGGCTCAACTACCAGTCCCCCTAACCTGGTCAAATAGCCTCTAAAAAACAAAAAAGAATAGAGATGGAAAGATCTCACTGGTTTGCACCCAAGTTAGGGTTTCCAAGAACTCGTAATGTTTAATCTTCACTTAGGGTTGAACACCAGAGAGCAAAATGCCTCATTAGGTCTCAAACCCTAAATCTGAGGAAACACCATAGATCCACAAACCAAGACTTCAACAAATCAAGAACAGAAAGACCTTCTAACAATGATGACGACGTTGTAGAAACAAAAGAATCAATACCAGAGCTCAATCTAGGGCTCTGATACCATGTTACAAAACATGGATCTTGTAATCTACTGAATAACAAATGCTTTATTTGAAAGACAGACTATTACAAGACTCAGAACAGACGATTACAACTCTAAACAAATGATCTGAATAACAAATAGATCACAAACAAACTATCTATCACTAATTCTTTTGGATTACAGACCAGACCACACTTCTATCTATTACAAGAACTGAGATAGATCTAATAACAAGACACAAGAAAACAATGATCGTCTAAGAGAAACCCTAGAACATTATGTGAGAGAGTATTGAGATGAATACTCCAAAGCAAGAGAAGCAAAAGTGGTAGATGGACAAGAACATAATCTATTTATATATGAGGAGTTGTGCTTTCTCGAATGATCCAACGGCCACAAGAGACTTAATCCAAAGGCGGAAAACGATTGCGTTTCTTCGACAAGGATTGTCACATCAGCACATCTACTGGACCAACGAACTGGGTTGGATTCTCAACAAATAGACTCCTCCAAAGTTGGGTTCAGCAACAAAGCAGAAACACCTCAACAACTAGCCCAATCTGCACAAAAGGGCTTATGCAAAATATTAAAGTGAAAGAATTTATAAAAAATGTTATATAAAAAATAATAATATTATATGAAGTATCAAATTGTAATAATATTAAATTTAACAGAACGGCAGATTACGATTAAGATTTTTACCTTCTTTTTTTATTAATAAGGGCAGCCCAATTTGAGGTTTGTTATGCAACTAGTAATGGACCCGCGCTTCGCGGCGGGGTTCCAGGCAGTGTTAACGCTAACGTATAATCAATAAACATTGTTTGGTTGTATCTTTGAATAACTATATAGAATTTACTAATTTACTCCTATGAATCATTAGGTATACTACCAAATCCATAACTATATCTTGAACACATCTTCAACATATATTTTTTTCGACAAAAGATAATAACATATACTAACCATGCCTACTCTTCCCACATACATTCTTTTTTATATATTTAACTTTGTAAAAAAATCAACAAAAGATAACATATAATAACACATGCCCACTTTTCCAATTACCACACATCCTCTAGTTGTTTTAATAACCCACTCCAACCTAACCATAGTTAAATAATACTCCCTCCGTCCCATTAGAAGTGTCCATATTCCCTTTTTTGTTTGTCCCATTTCATGTGTCCACTTTAAAAAATTAATAGCCAATTTCCAAATTTACCCTTAAAAATACAACTAAAATAAACAAATAATATGATGGACCCATCTATGACAAGGGTATTATTGTCATATGGCAAACAAAAAAGACAATCATTAATATTCCTAAAACTTTGTGTTTTTCAAACTAAGACACTTTTAATGGGACGGAGGGAGTAATATTTACTTTATCCTTTCTTTCTTTATCTCACTCTAAAACACTCTCTCTTTCTCTGACTTAAACAAACTCTCTAAAAACCTCTCTCTCATCACCATTCATGAAATGTAAGCTTTTGTGTATATATATATATTTATATCCTTTGTTTCAACATCATAATAATCATCATATAAATTTTGTGGGTTGAATACAACATGAACGCCATCACCAACGATCGCAGCAGCCACGGTAACAACCACCATCCAACACCACCACCAACTGCCACTGCTATAATCACCATCCAAACACCACCACCACAACCGGTCACTTTTTCACTCTCTTTCTCTATTATTTTTCTGTCTGTGCTTGGTGATTGTGGCGCTGTGTGTAGGTCGTCAAGGGGATCTTTTGATGGTGGTGATGGTGACTATAGCGGTGGTAACCGGTGATGGTGGGAAGTGAGAGAGGATATGTATGTGAGAGAAGTAGAGACACACATGTTGGGAAACCACCGGCTTCTCTCTATCTTATTCGGGGTAAAGTGGGTGCGGGGGTTGCGTTGTTTAGGCCGGCGGGCACCACCGTCTGAGGTGGTGGCTGGATTTCCTTGACCTCAGCCTCTCTCTTCCTCATCAGATAGATTTCTCTCCCTCTCTCTGTAGTTTCTCTCTCTATAAATGTGTGTATGTGTGGTTTTTTGGGTTTTAAAAGTGGAAGATTTGATGGTTTTGTAAAAACCAACAATGGTTTTAAACTTTTAATAATAAGCACTCCTCTTCGTGGCAACAAAATAAGCAGCAAGCGAAGGCCACGTGGGCCCAGTACTGAATTACTAAACAATTGAGAAAGGAAGTGGAGCAGACAAAAAACGGTCGTTGGATGAAGAAGCAACGGCCAAGATTCGAATGTTTACTGTTTACGTTTGTAAATGTTGTATATATAGAATTGTACGGTTCTATGAATCCTAAAACTAATTCGGTTTCAATGTGAATTTGACTTAGCTGATCAAACAAGCCAAATCACATCCACCCTATTTCTCGGGTGGTAAAGTATACCCACTTCTCGGATAATAAATTATGTTATACAAAACTTTGACAACACTAAACCTAAGTCTATTGTAAGTTAGTTAAGGCTGGTTGGTGTGATAGTACAATATGATTTGATTTGCCTGTTACATGGTGACCTTTTTGATCTTTTTCCTTCCTTATTGCTTATTTTAGAGTTTAGTCAAACAGATTAGAGGATTAAAACAACTTGTACACCATAAATTCATGTTTTTTAAATATTTTGTAGGTGTGTTTAGTTTCGTTAGCCCATTACATGAGGATAAATCATTTTGACTCTAGACTCAAAGATGTTGTTGATGTAGTTAGAATACATGGCACTGAATCAACCCTATAGTTGGAGTAATTTTGGTATTGAATTAACAGTGATGTATTTCATTTTGTTCTAAAGCTATTAACACTACAAGAAAATTGACCTTTAGCGACGACACCTTTAGCGGCGACCCGCCTAGGTGTCGCTGCTAAACGTTAAAATCAATATCAACCTTTGATCTTAAAGAATATCCAATTGGTTGGAAGTTTAATCGTACGTTTAAGTTTTAGCGGCGACAAAAAATTGATTATTAGCGGCGACCCGTCGCCGCTAAAAGTCGAAAAAATAAATATACCGCCAAACACCTTCTTCTTTCCCTCCCCCTCTGCTTTTTCCCTCTCTGCTCGCTCGCTCTGTCTGCTCTCTCAAATCTCTCTCGCTCTCCCTCTTTCTCCGTCTCTTCATCTCACCACCACCACCGACCAGGAGTCGAACCACCACACCACCACTGGAACAACACACCTCCAGCCACTCCTTCTCTCCCAGACCATAGGGTGAGTTTTTTTTTTGTTTTTCTTATTTTTTTCTTTTTTCTTGATGTATATTTAACTTTTTTATAATAATATGAGTTGTAGGAAGCTCCGAACTACCGAACCAGCTGAAGATTCGCTGCTAATACCGGTTAGCAGTCGTCGCTAATTATTATTTTTTTAGTATTTATGCTTTATATTGTTAGTATATAGGTTTGTATGTGTGTAAATAGGTATGTATGTGTGTATTTAGGTATGTATATCTATATTAAAGTGTGTATATTTATTTTAAAAACAATATATTATATATATACTTAAAAATGATATATGTAGGTAAATATGTATAGTTTTTAAAAACTATATAATGTATAAGTATTTTTAAAAAAAAATATGTAAGTACGTATTTATAGTTTTTAAAAAAATATATATTATGTATGTAGGATTTTTTTTAAAAATATATTATATGTGTAATTTTTTACAAAAATATATTATGTATGTATATATTTTTTTACAAATTATATTATGTATGTATATTATGTATGTACATTTTTTTAAAAAACTATACTATGTTTGTATATATGAGTGTATGTATGTAAGTATGTATGTGTGTATGTTTGTAAGTATGTAAATATGTGTGTATGTTTGTAAGTATGTATGTATGCGTGTATGTTTTTATGCGTGTATGTTTGTAAGTATGTATGCGTGTATGTTTGTAAGTATGCATATGTGTATGTATGTAAGTATGTATGCGTGTATGCATGTATGTTTGTAAGTATGTATGCGTGTATGTTTGTAAGTATGTATGCGTGTATGTTTACATAGTGAGACTAGAAAGACATGCCCGAAAAAGAATCCTAATTTAAAACATAGTGAGCATAGAAAATACCCGTCGAAAGTTGATTTAGTAATTAATTTTGGGTAGTCCCCGTTTTGGGACTGCTTTTTGAATACTTTATCTCATTTAGGATGTGAATGTGAACTACATGATTTTTTTTTTGAAAGATTCGGTCGGCATTTCCTTTTTGCTCTTCGGGTATATATTTATATTATATACTTGGAGGCTAAGGGGAAATGCTGCCGAATTTTTCTTAAACAAACAATCATGTAATACACATTCATGTATGAGATAAGGTATTCAAAAAGTGGGTTTAGCAGCGTACCCTTTAGGTGTCAATAATATGTTTCATTCAAATTATCATGCCTTAAACCCAAATTATATTTCAGACACATTATCATGTCGATTGATAAAAGCTGGATTAAACTACAGAACCGTTTGGATGTTGAGTACGTAAAAGAAATTGACAATTTCATTAAGTATGCCAATCCATTCGTCAACTCACTTGGAACGATTAGATGTCCATGTAGAAAGTGGAAAAATTCTAACTTCATAGACTTCACAACAATGACATTTCATATTCGTATAAATGGTTTCGATAAGGATTACACGATGTGGATCTATCACGGTGAAAATCCAATTAGGTCGTCTCCTGTAGTTGTAGATGAGGTTAGGGGAAGAAGTGCAGAGAAAAGTAGTGACATTGATCCACAAGAAGCTCAGCAAAGTCTTGAAATAGCGGAAGCTGATATGAATAACATTATCGAAGACCTTATAGGGGAGCGTATGGGAGAGCATAGAGACCTGAACGAAGGGGACTGAGATACAGAGAGTAGTGATGTTCGTGATGAGTTTGAAGTCCTGATAGATGAAGTCGAATCAGAATTATATCCTGGGTGTACTGATTATTCCTCCCTTCACTTTATATCAAAGCTTATAAATATGAAGGTAAGGCACAAATGGACTAATATTTCGTTTTATGAGCTTCTCGGGTTTTTCCGGTCTGTACGGCCAGCAGGTAACAAGGTCCCCCCTTCGTATTACAAAGCGAAAAAGATATTATAGTAGACCGGTTTGGGATATGAGATGATAGACGTGTGTAAATGGGACTGTGCTCTCTTCTTGAAAGAACATTGGTCGTTGCAGAATTGTCCTGCTTGTAATGAGACCCGGTGGGTAAATAAAGACCCAAATGGCAAGAAGGTACCTCACAAGGTGTTACGATACTTTCGTTTGACCCCCAGACTACGACGCTTGTGTGGCTCAAGGCACACAGCAAAAGATATTATATGGCACAGTATTGGACGATCAGAAGAGGGTATTATGCGTCATCCAGTTGATGGATCTTCATGGAAGGACTTTGATCTAAGGTACCCTAACTTCTTGAGGGAACCCCCAAATGTTCGCCTAGGGCTTGTAGCTGACAGTTTTAATCCTTTCGGCATCAAAAGCTCGACTTATAGCACTTGGCCGGTTATACTCACCACATACAATTTGCCTCCACGGTTATGCATGAAAGAGTCCACATATATGTTGACCTTGTTGATTCCTGGCCCTAAATCCCCTGGGAAGGACATGGACGTTTTCCTTAGGCCGTTGTTGGATGAGTTTAAGGATTTGTGCCAGACAGGTGTACGTGCTAAAGACGTTGCGATAAACACGCACCTCACAATGAAGGCGGCGTTGCTTTGGACTATAAATGAATTTCAAGCTCGTAGCAGTCTATCAGGTTGGAGCGGGCAGGGATACAAAGCTTGCCGACTTGCAACGAAGACACCCCTTTACTACGTGTAGTAAATAAATGTGTATATGTCGATCGTCGACGGTTCTTAGATGCCAACCAACATTGGAGAAAAAGTTCTGAGTTTAACGGGGAACCCGAGACAAGAAACCCCCCCCCCCCCTCCAGAAAGTTTAGTCCCGCTGACATAGATGCTCAATATACTCTTCTACTCAATCGCCTACCAGGAAAGCATCCAAAATTTGGAGGTGCTAACCCTAATCGTGAAGACTTCGAGTTGAATTGGGAATTAGAGTACTGGTCTTCTCTGCAGTTGAAGCACAACTTAGATGTTATGCATATCGAGAGAAATGTGTGCGACAGCTTGCTTGGTACTCTTTTGATGAATGACAAGATGAAGGACAACTCAAATGCACGAAAAGACTTAGAGAAGCTGAAAATTCAAAAGACGCAATGGTTGAAAAAAAGGGAACCAAGTGGACTTGCCCACACCCAAAATACTCATTCACCCGCCATGAGCGAATGAGTTTCTGTCAGTTTATAAAAATTGTTAAACTACCAAATGGGTTCGGATCTAATATTGGTAAGAGGGTAACAGATAACAATACTAATATTACTTGTTTGAAATCACATGACTGTCATATTCTCATGCAAAAATTGATACCAAATGGGGTTAGAGCATTTTTGGGCAAAGATGTTTATAAACCACAGGTAGACCTTTATGCGTTCTTTAAACATCTCTACTCTAGAACATTGGTAGTGGAAGATATGAAGAAAGTGAGGGATGCCATTCTTATGATCTTGTGCAAGATCTGGTTGATCTATCCTCCAGCATGAAGTAAGTGCTCCTATCCTTTATATATTTACCGGATATCCCAAAGATATAATTAAGACTAATTTTTCTTGTTTTTATATATTTTTCTTCAATGTAGTGAATTCAAAACTACACATCCCCAAGATGATATTAAAACTAAATTTCCAAATTGGTTTCAACACAAGGTAATACGTATATAACACTTGTTACGATATATATATTTGTTAGGTAATGCATATATAACAAACAATATTATTTTAAATTTGTTAGGTCTATAAGATGAAAAAAGAAAGTTTTTCAGAATTCCACCCATAGTTATATGCTCTTTCATTGGGTGAACAATTAATGGCCAAGACTTACACCGATTGCATACTCAACGGTGTTAGGTTTATGGTGGCTTCACATGATGCAAAACGTGCAACGTAAAACTCAGGGGTTATGGTGGAGGGAGAGAACGGTGAGAAATATTATGGCGTATTAGAAGAGATATTGAGATCGGTTATCCTCATGGGTATTAAACTATCCTATTTTGGTGCAGGTGGTATGATACTTGAGTGGGTGTTACATATGAAAATAATATCACTACTATCAGCCCAGAACACGAATGGGACAAAGAAGATCAGCTCATATTTGCTCGGCAAGCCAAACAAGTGTTCTACATCCAAGAACCATCTCGAGGAAACCAAAATAATAAACATAGGTGGGTCATCGAAAATGTAATCACTGGCGAATTTAGGATCGACCACCACAACTCAAGAATGTTCAAAACGTAGAAACTGAGTTAGGCGAGGATCTTGACGTCGTTCACAATAACTCTTCATCTAATATTGGCCTAATTATTGACTTCCGCCAATACTTACAAAACATATCTTCTCATGCTACTGAGGGTGAGAATGTAATGGAAGTTGATTGTTGGGACAAAGAGGATTGAAGAAACCACCTTTTGATAACCTTAGTCCAAATCATATTCTGCTTAAGTATGGAAACAACTGCTGAAGAACAAAGTAGAAGTACTGAAGAACAAATGTACAAAGTACTGAAGAGTAACTCATCAGAAGTTCTGAAGTCTAACCAGACATTTCACTGAAGAACTACTGAAGACAAACTACTCATCAGCAGTTTGTCACTCATCAGCACTTTGTGATCAGAAGCTTCTAACCGACTGAAGATCAGCAGTTTTATTATTATATTGTTTTGTTAAAGTCTTGATTTCAAGTTTTGATGTACAGACTGTTGTAACCTTATCTTTAGCCGAATATCTTTGTTAAATATCTTAGATAACTTCAGACAACAGTTTCGTATATTGGTCTATAAATAGATGAGTTTGTTCATCTATTTTAGATATGTGATATGTGATATTTTGTATTTCCTTTGAAATAAATTGAAATCCTTTGGGCTTTAAACTTATTATCCATTTCACATCTGAGAAACATAAATTGCTTTACTGCTTTATACTTGAACTGTATTTATTGTTTCTCATTTATTATTCAGTCAAGGGGGAGTAATAACTCCTCTTAAAAGTGATCTTTTAATCTTTAGAACACTTGTTATTCCGCTGCTTATTAACTCTTACATAAATCTGATACACATAAGTGTTCATCATAGAGGCCACTGATCCAACAATTGGTATCAGAGCACTGGTTAATCTGATCAAATATCAATCTAACAAATTGAGAATCAGACACAGGCTCTTATTGATATTCAATAAAGGATTAAAAGGTTCACTTTTTCATCCATCACTTTAAAGAAGTATTGACAAATCCAAACTTCTTAAAAATGGACCCTTACAATACTGGATCTGCCAACAAGCCACCTATGTTAGTCAGAAATGAATATAACATATGGTCTAAAAGGTTGGCACACACTATTTCTCAAACAAATACTGGATGTTGGAGGTCTGTAGTCTTTGGACCTCACAAACCAGTGATAACTGATCCAGAGGGAAAGACTGAAAGACCAAAAGATCCAAAAGACTACACGGAGGAAGATTTCAGAAAGTTTGAGCTTGATGCAAAAGCTTTCTCCATGTTGGCTATGGCTCTCCCAAACGAAATATATGCTGGGCTTTTACATTGTGAAAGTGCCAAAGAGCTATGGGATTGCCTAAAAGAGCAGTGCTGAGGTGATAGCCAACATTAGAGAAATATTGGCTCAACAATATGAAACTTTTACTCACATAGAGGGTGAAACTTTAACACAACAGTTTGAAAGATTTTCTTCACTCATCTCTGAGTTAAAAATTAATAATCAGATCTATGCAAATGAGTCTATGTTACATAGATTTTTAAGATCTCTACCTTCAAAATGGGAAACTTACTCTATAGTCCTCAGAACAAGATCAGATTTTAACACCTTGAACCTAACTAGGTTACATGGTAAATTACTAACTTTTGAAAGAGAAATTAATCAAAAGAAAAAGTTACAAGATTCTGGTAAAACTGTTGATGACTATACTCCAGGTAGCACAGCCTTATTAGGACAAGACTCACCATCCTGTTCTAATAATTTTGGTTCTTTTGACCACATTGACATAACAGCTGGGATCTCATCAGATGGATCTTTCCCAGCTTATGACAATGAAGAACTGAGTCAAACTGCTGACAACATGTGTTTCATCATGGATGATCTAAAATATTTTAGCAGTGATGACTTAGAAGAAATGGAGATATTACACCAACTGGCCTTGTTAAGCTTAAAAACTTACAAATTTTACAAAACGTCAGGAAGGAAATTTCCAGGACTAAACAACTCTACAAAAGTTGGTTTTGACAAATCTAAACTTAGATGTCATAAGTGTCAAAAGTTGGGACACTTTGCTAGAGAGTGTAGAAGCTCTAGCTACAACCAACCCATGTCTGGAAATCAATTTAACCCCTCATATAATAGGAATAATGGAACTCAAGGGAGTGCTCATTTTGTACAGGCACAAGCTCCACAAGTTCAATATGTGCCACAAGTACAATATGTCCAAATGCCTGCTCAGCAACAACAGCAGCTGATACCTCCTTTTCCAACTGCTCAACAACCTGCACAAACTCAACAACCCCCTCAGCAACAAAGCTTATTTACATCAGGGTATGTTGATTGGAGCAGTCTTCCTTATGACACATCAGAATGCAGTCAGGATGCAGACAATAAGGTCTATGATGTCAACTAGGGAGAACCTGATAATGGCAGAAAGAACTTTGCCTTAATGGCTTTTGAAGGATACTCTTCAAATTCTGCTCTTACACAGGTATCACAACAATCTCTGTTAAAGCTTTGCACTAAATCTTGCAAAGAATCTTTTGCTTTAATTAGAGAAACAAATGTGCATTTACAAGGAAAATCCAATGATATGGAGAGAAAATACATACAGATGAAGTGTGATTTAGAAAGAAAAATTGTTTTGAAAAACAAAGAAATTTCTAAACTGAATGATAAATCCATTGAAACCCAAGCACAGATTAAAACAATGATAGACAACCTAGGAAAAGTCAGACAAGAGCTTGCTGACACCAAGGTTGATTATGAAAAATGGGTTGAGTCTTGTAAAGGTTACCAAATGCTGCTTAACAAACAAACTGTAGCAAATGTTAAGTTTGGCATTGGGTATACCCACACTGAATCACCAACAGATTTCACCCACAAAACTGATAATGATGGGATGAAATTGATTCAAACTTCTGACATGGAGGAATGCACATCCTACCATCAGAACTTTCTCTAAAAGGAAAGTACTGCAGAAGTTAAAACTACTGACAATAAGCCATCAGCAGTTTCAACTACATCAGGAGTTGAGACCCTGAAAACTGCTGATGACCTATTTCAAAATGTTGAGATTGTCAGTAAATTGCCTTCCAGCTCTCTTGATTTATCTAAAAAGAAAGAGAAGGCAAAAGCATGTGAAATATGTGGTCTGTTTAACCACATAACTGAACTTTGCAGATATAGAAAGGTAAATCAGTTAAACAAACAAAGACAAAAACTGATTGTGGGAAAACAGATAAAACAAAACTTTGAAAATACTTTCTTTCCCAACAAACAACAATCAAACAAAAACCTTTTTAAGAAGAGGCTTTTATCTCAACAAAAGTCATCTTCTCAAAGTTCATCTTCAGAAGTTACACCTAACTCATCAGCAGTTTCACAAACTGCTGAAGTTAAAGATTTGATAAACCTGGTTAAACTTCTGATGACCAAAGTTGATGGTGGAAACCAAAAAGAACCCATCATTGTTCTTAATGACAAATCCATTGCCAAAAAGACATGGATTTCTAAAATTGGTCCACAACAAGCTGCACCTGTTCTCAAGAGCAAACCCAAAGCCAAACTGGCTTGGGTTGCCAAAACTAACTAATTTGCTATCTTGTGCAGAGGGTCTCCAGAGGTTTGAACAGCATATGGTATGTGGATAGTGGAGGCTCAATGCACATGACTGGATGCAGATACCTGATAAACAATTTTATCAGTCAAAGAGAAGGATATGTGTCCTTTGGGAACAATGCCAAGGGATATGTGCTAGGATATGGCAATGTATCCTCAGGCAGAATGCAGTTTGACAAGGTCAATCTGGTTGAAAACCTTGAGTACAACTTGCTGAGTATCTCACAAATGTGTGACAAAGGATATTCTTCCTTTTTCACCAAGACAGCATGCAAGATCATATCACCAGAAGGCCAGAAGTTGATAGAGAAGATTATTGAAGATCATACATTGCTGAATGCCAAAAGGTGTGGCAATGTCTATGCAATGGACATTGAAAAAGACAAAGTATTGAACAAGACTGCCTGTTTCTTCTCAAAGGCATCAACTTCAGAAAATGATCTCTGGCACAGGAGACTTGGCCATGTGAACTTTAAAACCATCAATAAAGTCACAAAAATGGGCTTGGTCAGGGGTCTACCTTTGAAGGAATATCAGTGCCAAGAACACTGTGTTTCCTGTCTTAAAGGTAAACAGCATAAGTCCGCCTATAAGTCTATTGAAGAATCTAAAACAACTGCATGTCTTCAACTACTCCATATGGACTTATTTGGACCAGTCAAGATAATGAGCCTTGGTAAGAAGAAGTACTGCTTGGTCATCATTGATGACTACTCAAGATTCACATGGGTCTTCTTCTTATATTCCAAGGATGAGGCAGCTGAAATCATGAAGTTCTTCATTCTACAAGTTGAGAAGCAATATTCTCTATCTGTCAAAGTCATCAGGAGTGACAATGGGACAGAGTTCAGGAACAAAACTCTGGATGAATTCTGTCTGTCTAAAGGGATTGTTAGACAGTTCAGCATTCCCAGAACTCCTGAACAAAATGGTGTGGTAGAAAGGAAGAACAGAACCTTAATTGAAGCAGCCAGAACAATGTTAGCTGATTCAGGCCTACCTATGTATTTTTGGGCTGAAGCAGTCAACACAGCATGTTATGTTCAAAATAGAGTTCTTATCAACAAGAGACATACCAAGACTGCCTATGAAATTCTTCATGGCATAAAGCCCCTTATCTCCTTCTTCAGGGCTTTTGGATGTCAATGTTTTATCCTCAACATCAAAGACTCTATCTCAAAATTCGCTGCAAAAGTTGATACAGGTTATTTTCTTGGCTATTCTCCTTTGAGAAAAGCTTACAAAGTTTTCAATTCAAGAACCAAGATAGTAGAAGAAACACTGAATGTCAAGTTCAATGAATCAAAACACACTCTTATTCCAGCAAATCCTGCTGAATTATTTGATCTTGACAACTTTCATTTCGGACCTGAAAAGACTGTTGAATCATCCAAACCTCCTCAAAATGGTTTTCAAGGATTTGAAGATGATAGTCCTACACCATGGACTCCAAACACAGTCAGAAGATCAACTATCAAACCTTCAGAAGTTTCAATAGCTTCAACTTCAGGAACTACTGATGAACATTTTGAAACTACTGATTCAGCTGAACCTAAAACTCCTGAAGTTCAAACAACAGCTGAACCAGATATTATCAATCTCAGTGGTTTATTTGAAGAACCAGTAGAGCCATCATCCTCCAGTACAGGTCTACAACAACTGATTGAACACAAAGATCATCCATTGGATCAAATCACGGGTGCTATTGCATCAGGGGTACTCACAAGAAACCAGCTTTCCAACTTTTGCTTCTTCTCAGCATTCATTTCTCAGTTGGAACCAAAGAAATATCAAGAAGCCCTCAAAGACAACAATTGGGTGCAAGCAATGCAAGAAGAATTGCTTCAATTCAAGAAACAACAGGTGTGGGAAATCTGTCCCTTACCTCAAGACAAGCAACCAATTGGAACAAGATGGGTCTTCAGAAACAAATCAGATGAGGCTGGTATGATCATCAAGAACAAAGCAAGATTGGTGGTACAAGGTTATTCCCAAGAGGAAGGAATTGATTATGATGAAACCTTTGCACTAGTTGCAAGACTTGAAGCTATCAGGTTACTTTTAGCTTATGCAATTTCCAACAACATTAAAGTTTATTAAATGGATGTCAAGAGTGCATTTTTGTATGGAAAAATAAAAGAGGAAGTGTATGTCTGTCAACCTCCAGGGTTTGAGGATCCTTCTCATCCTGATTGGGTTTACAGACTTGACAAAGCTCTTTATGGGCTAAAACAGGCTCCAAGAGCCTGGTATGAAACACTTTCAATCTTTTTACTTAAGAATCACTTTTCAAGGGGATCCATTGATAAAACTCTTTTCATAAAACATGTTGGAAATCATGTCTTACTTGTTCACATTTATGTTGATGATATCATATTTGGTTCAACAAACTCAAAACTGTGTAAAGATTTTAAGAAACTCATGCAATCAAAATTTGAAATGAGTACAATGGGAGAATTGCAGTACTTTTTGGGACTGTAAATCAAGCAACAATCAAATGGAACATTTATACATCAATCAAAATATGTTAAAGAATTATTGAACAAATTTTCTTTACAAGACTGTAAAACATGTTCCACTCCCATGACACTAATCACACAAGTTGAACCAGATGATCAAGGGAAACATATTGATCAAACCATGTATAGATGTAAGATAGGTTCTCTTTTGTACTTAATTGCTTCTAGACCAGATATCATGTTTTCAACTTGTGTCTGTGCTAGATACCAATCTGCACCAAGAGAATCACACCTAATTGCAGTCAAAAGAATCTTCAGATATCTGAAAGGAACTCCTACTTTAGGAATTTGGTATCCTGCTTCAAGCAATACCAAGTTAACTGCTTTTTCAGATAGTGACTATGCCGGGTGCAAGATGTCAAGAAAATCAACATCTGGTGGTTGTCAATTTTTAGGAAACTGTCTGGTGTCCTGGCAATCAAAGAAACAAACATCTGTGGCAACTTCAACAGCTGAAGCTGAATACATTGCTGCTGCAAGCTGTACTTCACAGATACAATGGCTCCAATATCAACTGCTTGATTATGGAATCAAAGAGACCAAGACTCCACTTTTAGTAGACAGCAAATCTGCCATTAGCATCATTCAAAATCCTGTTCAGTTTTCAAAAACTAAACATATCGAAATCAGGTATCATTTCATAAGAGATTGCTATGAAAAAGGCAAGATTGAGGTGAAGCATGTCACAACAGCTAATCAAATAGCTGACATTTTCACCAAATCCCTTGATTCTACAACTTTTCAGAGGTTAGTATCCATGCTTGGGATGTTAAATTTGGAAGAAAGTCTGTAAGTGTTTCACTTTTTAGTTCTGCACATATTTTATTTTTCACTTACATACTTATCTGTCACAAAACCTCTGAAGACCAAATTTGAGAATGAGAAACTACTGATGAACAATTTTTGAAAACTACTGATGAACATCAAAAATGGGAAATTTTCACAATGGAAATAACTATTGATAAGAATCAGAAGTTAAGTTAAGTGTTTTAAAAGTCATTTGCATCAGCAGTTGAAACTGCTGAAGAGATGACCAAAACCACTGATGAAGAAACCTTCTTCATCAGCAGTTTCATTAAAAAGGGTAAAACAGACTTTTCACTCGTCAGAAGTTTGACCTAGTCGGTTAAAAACTTCTGATAAATACCTTTTTCAAACACTTATCCATTCAAAAAGCAAAATTCCCTCTCTCTCTCTAATCAAAACCAAAACCCCTTCTCTAACCTAAAAATACTGTTCGATCAAACAAGCAATGGCTCTCGTGTAAAAACAGGGACATAATCAACGAGGCTACTTTGTGAAAGATGAAGCCTGGTCCCAGTATGATGAAATCATTGATCTCATCATGAAATCCCAGTATTATGAAGCTTTCACCATCGATCCACCCATTCATGAAGAAACTCTAAATGAGTTCTGGGCTAACACAGAAACGGTGACAGTGAATGATCAAGTGATCTCCCTCAAATCTTCAATAAAAGGGAAACTGATGGCCATATCACCGGAAACACTAAGCATCAGGCTTGGTTTGAAGGATTCTAATGCTCCTGAGCATATTCCAAACTCAGACATCCATCTAACCATGACAGAATGTGGTTATAAAGGTACTTTCGCACAAGCAACAGTTTATAAGAAATAGTTTGACCCAAAATATAAACTGCTTTTTCATTATATAATTATGTGCCTGAGTCCAAAAACAGGGTCTATTGATCAGATGCCTTCTACTTTTCAATCAATTTTTCATTCAATCATAAATGAAACTCCTTTTA
The DNA here is from genome assembly GCA_032199755.1 of Ambrosia artemisiifolia. Classification (NCBI taxonomy): domain Eukaryota; kingdom Viridiplantae; phylum Streptophyta; class Magnoliopsida; order Asterales; family Asteraceae; genus Ambrosia; species Ambrosia artemisiifolia. The sequence continues at coordinate 12,400,416 of CM063514.1, forward strand.
AGGCATCAAAACTGTTTTTCAATGAATTGGTTTTACACCATGAAAATGATAAAAAGAACTTTTTGTTATACCCAAGATTTGTTATGCAATGCATAATAAAAGAACTTGGAGAGGTAGTACTTGTGGGTAAAACAACAACTTTAAACCCATTAACCTCACAAGTTTTCTCTAGGCACAACAAACCAGTACTTATGCTAGTAGATGACCAAGGGGAAGAACAACCCATCCCCAAGGAACCCACATCTTCCAAACCCAAAAAGAAAACCAAAAATCCAAAACAACAAAAACAAAAACCAACCAAACCTTTGAAAAAGACAGTTCAGAAGTGGAGAAACCTGAAACTGCTGACGTGCAATCTGCACTTGATAAGGATGTGGCTGAAACATCCTCTCAGCACACTCCTTCTCCACCTCCTAAAAGAAAACTAGTTACAGTTATTTTTCAAAGAAAAAGATTTAAGAAACCTGTAACTACTGACCCATCCTTTCAAACTACTGAACCTGAACCAGAACCCATCCAAACTACTAAACACCTACCCCTCACAACAACTGAACCTGAACCTTCCCACACAACCTTTGAAATTGCCCAACTTCTCTCAGGACTAAAAGGATCCCATCCAACACATGTCACTCCCCCAGCAACACATCAAATTGGGGAGATGCCTTCTTCACTTGACATGGATGTGGACCTTATTAGCCCAAACCAGGGAGATGAGGATGGACCAGAGTTTATAAGCCCAAACTTAGAAACTCTTGGTACTTTTGAGGCTGCTACTACTCACTTATCACCCAGTAGTGAACTTGAGGACAGTAGTAACATTGCTAAGACCTCAAATTTGGCAACTACTGATGAAGGCCTAGTGCCTGAAGTAGGAAAACCTCAGTTCCAAGACAAAGAGGTTCATGAGACTACTAGTTTGGGACTAGCTCATGATTTAACTGATCCTGCCCTCTCTGAGGACACTATCAGGGATTCAGATGATTCCATTAATTTGGATGATGATTGAAACATTCCACAAACAGAATTGACGGTTGAGATTGAAGGTCCTGCATCTAAGGTATCCAAGCTCAAGAAGCTGATCACCAAAGATCAGGTTAAAGACCACTTAGCCCAAAAATCCCCACAAGTGGCATCTTCAGAGAAATCTAAGGATCACCCAAAAAGCCCCCCTTCACAAAAACAACCTACCCAATTCTCTGGGCTCACTGGCATAGACTTGAACCAACTATGCAGCCCAGATGGTCCCCTGTTCCAGACAATGCAACAAATTATCACTGATCAACACAAGAAATTCACAACTGCTTGGGAGTTAAAGGCTAACAACCAATTTGGGTTGATAAATTCAAGACTTGCTGAGTTGAACAAGAAGATGGATCAAACTCAAGATCAACTAGCAAGGTTGTCTGCTGCAACTTCTCACTCAATAAGGCTTCCAGAAGTGGATGAAGCCAAAAAAGGGGAGAAGACTAAGGAACCAATTACTGAAGTTGCTACAACAAGACAAAATCCTGATCCTGAAGCTGAAAAGCCAACACAAAGACCAGGAAAAGAAGTAGCAAAAGAGTTCTCATTATCTAAGGCATCAGAGGAAACTGCTGATCCTATTCTTCAAACTGCTGAAGACAATCCTTCTGTAGTTGTGAGTCAAGTTACTTCATCAGCAGTTTTACCTCCAAAACCAACATCAGAAGTTTCTAAGGCACCTGATAGAGAACCTGCTTCCATTCCTTTGCCTACAACAACTTCCACAACTGTTTTAAACCCTACTCCCATTGCCATATCTAAAGAACTATTGGAGAAGAGTTTGAAAGAGGCTGCAAAGAAGGCAAAAGAAGACAAAGTATGGAACAGCCTAGAGACTAGAGATGATCTGAACTTTCAGGAGAAATTAATCAAGTATCAAGAGAAGCTTGATGAGCTTGAGGCTGAAGAGAGAGCACTTGAAGCTGTTGCAGAAGAAGACAAAAGAGCACAGCTAATCTCATTTATCACAAAGAACTCCAAATCCAAACAAGTTGCTCTCAAGAGACTCTCAACACAAGAACTGACAAGAAGAGCTCAGATGCTATCTGATAGGTTAGCAACAGAGAATGAGAGGAAAGCCAAAAGAGCTGATATCATAGAAGATTTAGTGGCAAATGGCTATGGTTCAAAGGCCTCAGTCTCCAAATGGAAAGAACAAACACTTTATGAGACTTACAAGAAATACAAGGCCAGCAAAGCTGCAGAGCCAGAGAGATTTGAAACTCCAGAAGTCCAACCAACTTCTATCATAAGGAGATCTTCTGGTGCACTAAGGAAGCCTGCCACAAAAAGAAAAGCAGAGGGTGAACCCATTGTGAAGACTGATTTCAAGATGGTACTCTTGGAAGGAAATCAGTTAGTGCATGGTGATTTTGATGTAGAAGAAAAACCCCTCCTAACACAATTCAGAGACAAGGCTACTTATGCTTACCAGTTACAACAATCTATTCAAGAAAAGACACACACAAGAGTTGTTACAGAACATCACTTGCCCAACATGCCTATCCAAAGTGGTGCTGAACTTCAAGGTAGTCAGGAATCTCACCTGAGAGTCACTGAAATTGAAGACATCCCTCAATCATCCTCAGGTCAACCTAAGGAAACAGGCTTGGTTTTTTATGCCTCTGACTTTGACAGGTCAAAGGTAAACATCATTAAGTGGTCCTTTACTGATTCCAACTCAGTACTTGTGACCAGGAGACATCGTTCAAGTAAGGTCTACAAAAACTCAAAGGAGTTGAGTGTTTTATCTTCCAAAGACCTTCTTACAATTCAACATCTTACACCTGAACTTGGACCTCTCACTGAGCAACAAAGATGTACTCTTACTACCCGGATGACAGCAAAAATCTGGAAGATATTAGAAGAGAGAAAAGATCAGCAATAAAGATTGGATAAGGTTTTGGCTTCATCAATCCAGGGGGAGATTGTTGGGACAAAGAGGATTGAAGAAACCACCTTTTGATAACCTTAGTCCAAATCATATTCTGCTTAAGTATGGAAACAACTGCTGAAGAATAAAGTAGAAGTACTGAAGAATAAATGTACAAAGTACTGAAGAGTAACTCATCAGAAGTTCTGAAGTCTAACCAGACATTTCACTGAAGAACTACTGAAGACAAACTACTCATCAGCAGTTTGTCACTCATCAGCACTTTGTGATCAGAAGCTTCTAAACGACTGAAGATCAGCAGTTTTATTATTATATTGTTTTGTTAAAGTCTTGATTTCAAGTTTCGATGTACAGACTGTTGTAACTTTATCTTTAGCCGAATATCTTTGTTAAATATCTTAGATAACTTCAGACAACAGTTTCGTATATTGGTCTATAAATAGATGAGTTTGTTCATCTATTTTAGATATGTGATATGTGATATTTTGTATTTCCTTTGAAATAAATTGAAATCCTTCGGGCTTTAAACTTATTATCCATTTCACATCTGAGAAACATAAATTGCCTTACTGCTTTATACTTGAACTGTATTTATTGTTTCTCATTTATTATTCAGTCAAGGGGGAGTAATAACTCCTCTTAAAAGTGATCTTTTAATCTTTAGAACACTTGTTATTCCGCTGCTTATTAACTCTTACATAAATCTGATACACATAAGTGTTCATAATAGAGGCCACTGATCCAACATTGATGTCCCGAGCAATGACAATAGTGAAGTTGCTGATGCACGGACATATTATGACGACATGGAGTCTAATTAAAAAATAGTAATTGTTGATGATTTCATTTAATATAATAAATCAATGTTTACTGTTTTTACTTCATTTATTACATATAATAATGTGACTAATAATTTTTATTTCTAATTGTAGGACATCATGATTTCGATTTGGTTTTTAGTTGTTTATTTGATGGCCGATATTATCGGCCTTGGCCATGGCGGAGACGGTGCAGGAGCGCCACCACCGCCACCAGGTGTTGATGATTGGTGGTATGAGCACCGGGCAGACGGTGGTAAGTTTTACAGTTCTTTACTGTTTACTATTTTTACTACTTTTTCAATTCTAATAATGTGAATAATTATTTTTAACTCTAATTGCAGCAGTCCCCGCAGGAGAACACGGGGCAAGGCAAAAAACCTTGCCTTAAGAAAACATCTTGAGAACAAAGGCCAGGCAGACATTACATTAGATGAGGCCGCCACCTGCATTCCTGTAGGCCGGCCACCTTGGTGGATTGTACACCCGGGAGGCGTCTGTGTATATATGGCGTGAGGTCGCATTGGATGTGGAAGGTTGGGATAATGTTTCTGAGGTTAATAGAAACAAGTTATGAGTTTTTGCAGGTCAGTGATTTGTAGATATATATTCTATATGTTATTAGTTGATTTTTTTTCCTATCTGACTATCTTGTTTTATTTAATTATTAGAGCGGGTTCAAAATGGATTTCAAAGCTGTTGATGACAATCTCCTTGCCACTAAAAAATATGGAGGCATAACGGCGACTGTCAGAAAGCGGCACAACGACCGCAAACACCAAGCAAAGGCATATTATTTGAATCTGTCGAGAGATGATGAGGATGTGAAGGCAGCAATGCAACATCCCCCCCCCTTGGTAGGAAACCGGAAAACTGGCTTCGAGCTGTTGATCACTTCTACAGTCCAGAACATAAAAGGAAGTCTGAAATTAACAAAGCCGCCCGCCAAAAACAAGCGAGCACATACCGAGGTGGAACGAGCTCTTTTTCCAGTCACTATCACAAAAAGGTATATGCACACACACATATACATAGACGATAATGTTTATTTAACTTTTAATGTTAAACGGAGCATCGAACGGTAGGAAGCATACCGTACTGGACATACAGCAAGACAGGGAACGTTTGACACCCCTCAGAATGAAGAGAATTATGTAAGCATTTATTTATAATCTATTTTATATATCTATACTATATTAATAAGCATATAGGAAGGGCAAAAATGATCATTTGCCACATGTACAAGTCTTAAAAGCATGTTGTATAAGGATCAATGGATAAAAACACTTAAACATTTAAAGTGTACAGGCTATGATGCATCATGTACAAGCCTATTATGCTTAAAAAAAATAACACGGATTCATTATGCTGATTAGGGTTACATTCAACTCACCTCACATTTCAAAACCTATCCGCCTCCCTCATCTCTCTCCCTCTCTCTTGTGACTCAAGAACAACAAGCAGATTTCATCATAATTTCACCACCATGTATATTTCTGTTGAGAAAGGGTATATCTGCATCGCCGCAACCTCCTCCATTACTATTAGAAGCAGATGAATACCCGAGTTAACAAAGGTTCCAAAAGGATCTGGAAACCGCAAGCTTCTCCCCTCATGGTTAGTAACACATCTTCTCTTACAACCACACATTACATATGCACACGTTTTATTAACATACTAAATCTCGCTTGATATTTTGTTGCATGTTCAAGAACAAGAAGGTATACATGATGATGAGCTGGATTTACATAGGGTTTCAAGATCTATTGAAGATCTCTATCTATCCAGAAACCATATATGTGTGTATGTTATTTATTTTTTATTTTTTTTATTTTTTTGAATTTTTTTTGATGCAGGACAGTGATAATGTTGTGTTGTTATGCAATCTTTTGCCAAAATTGCTAAACAGTTTCGTTTTTTCATTCTATAAGGGATATGAGTTCGGATTTGGAGCGGTGGTGGTTTCTATTTTAATTTTGAGTTTTATGAGTTCGGATCTAGAGGGATATATGAGTTTGGATATGAGTTCTATGAGTTCAGATATGGAGGGATATGAAGTCGGGTTAATGATTTTGTTGATAACATGGAATTTGTTTGATTATGTTGGGCTAATGAAGTCGGGCCGTTAAATCAAAGGTTGGTTGCTACAATTATTGTTTTCCCCCAAATTAATTTTGTTATTATGATATATATTTTTTTAAATTCAATAATAGCTGTAACGTTTGTACATGTTATAGTTTTTTGACTTAAATGTCGGTGTGTATAGGGGAGAAAATAGTGAATTGCGTGTTGGGGTTAGGCGTCAGGCTCGACAACAAAGCTCAATGTCTTCTTCAATTCTAGCAAAAGTATACATCTGAGAGTGCTTGCAGCCGCATCACATGTGGTTTAAACTCAAACCCGGTTTACGGTTAACTACAAACCAAGGTATGATAATGTCAGGGTAACTTGAAAGAAAGTCAATCTTTGACTGTTCTACTTATAACATTTGGTAAATTTTGATCATTTTCTCAGGACAAGTCAGTTTATCATCAGTGTAAACAAGTACATCGAAACTGTAAATATTGCTTTTACTATCGGAATGAGATTTAAGATGCGGTTTAAGGGTGAGGATTTTCCTAAAAGAAGGTATGATTCGTTGTTAAGCTCTTGTTTGGATAATTCTACATATAGATGCTCAGTGTTTACAATTTTTCCTCTTGTGTGTAGGTTTACAGGTACTATAGTTGTAGTTGAAGACATATCGTCTCAACGGGAAGACTCCAAGTAGGTATCACTGAAGGTTAATAAATATTTGTATACAACAATAGATGCTTGATGTCTGGTTTAGATCTGTGATTTATTTGGAAACTAAAACTTACCTGTTGTCGACCATACCAGGTTCAATGGGATGAACTGGCATCTATTGTGAGGCCAGAAAGGGTTTCACCATGGGAGGGCAAAACTTTTGTGGCACCTACGGTTCCAGCCAGTTTAGCTCCACCAGTGCCACCCAAAAGTTGCGGCTTATATTGTTTCATTACCATCATGTTCAACTGTATCAGCTTGGTTGAGTTGTAGCAATGTGCATGTTATTAATCTGGTAAGCATATTGAACCTAACACATTGTTTATTTTTTAAGAATACGTTATATAATCTTACTGTTGTTTTACTTTACTTTGAATATATGTCATGTTCAGTAATGCTCACCTAGGGGTGTTCATAAACCGTTGAGACCGAGCAGACCACCCAGACTGAATCATATTGGCTGGTTCAGTTCACTGTTTGGATTAATTATTTATAAAGTGAACTTTTATGACCACTGCTCTTATTTTTTTTATTACTAATTGTAATGTTATGTCAAATATAACAGTTTAGGTGACTTAAAACTAGCTTATGTCAAATATAACAGTTTAGGCGTCTTAAAGTAGCTTGGCGAGATTAATGTGTAGTTTTTAACTAGAAAATCTAGTTGTTTATGTGTTCATGTTTGTTTGTTCGGTTAAACTTTAACGAACGAACACGAATAAACCTCGCTCATTTTCATTCGGTTCTTACGTCCCTGGCTATGTTAGTTGTGATATGGAGTACTAATCGTAGATTACTTGCTCACTAATTATGTTTCTTTTATTTATTTGTTTTAGGCTTCTAATAGGGGAATAATTTTATTATGAAACCGTATGTTTTCTAATGGTAAACATGGTGTTCAAGCAACAAAACTCTTTTGTTTTGCTGCCTTCATTAAGTTGAGTACTTAGATATTACTCAAGAAATTATATCGAAGGTTACTTCAAGTGATCTCAACCGTCGTTTCCATGCTCTTGGTCTGGTGTTAATGAAGATGTTAGCATTCAACGAGACAAAGGTTTTGGTTTCACAAGATATAGCTTTCATGCTAAGGCAGCAAACACTATACAATCATGAACCACCTGTGATCTCTATGACAAAAGAGTACACTTTTGTTTTTAGTAATTACGTGATTCATATGCATTTTATTTATGACAGGATCTTGATTGTGCTGAGTGGTTATGTATTGTGGATGGTGTGGGAAAACGAGTCAACCTCCTGGTCAACATAAACCTGGCCAATGTAGAGTCTATGCGTGTTCGAACCTAAATTGCCCAATCCTTTGACATAAAAGTGTGTGGATAAAAGTGTATACACGGGTCAACCTCGTGGTCGACATAAAAGTTTGCATTTTAGAAGTTTTGTGGTTGTGCCATTCAGCTCATGCGCGCCTGTCTTGGTACTGTTTTTGTTACTATATTTTGCCTACTAACTTTGGAATGAATTTGGATGCATGCATTGGAAAGGGAGACAAGATTGCCATAATGATGCCCAACAAATGAGATGGTTAGTAAATTCAAAGAAGATACAAAATAAGTTTGTTTTGATGTGAACAAGAACGTATAGAACTTCCCACCCCTATATTAACATGTAAGATCCATGATTATATAGTTATATTCTCTTTTTATCTAGATCTACAAAGGAAAGCTAGAAAATGGAACATAATTGCAATAAGGCAGTTTACTTTGTCCAAAATGTAGACAATTAGAAACCTTAAACTAAGGTTGGATTTGCTTACACGGCTTCAACACCCTCATTTGGTTTGCCTTTGACACCCTCATTATACTTCAATTTCTCAATCTCTATGCGCGCAGGTGACCATAATAGGGAATGAACAGTGGGTTCAATTTCTCATTCTCTATTCACCCTTGGCTGATTGTTCTATCCTTTCCCAATTTATGAAGCATACAACCTTACGAAACAGTAAAGGCACATCAATTTTGGAGATGGTAGCAGCATTCGAGAGGGCATCAGGAAAGATAGCATGTGCTTCATATTTGTTTTTATTTTCTTGTTAAAAGTTCGTTTATGAATCCCGTTGGTGTCCTGACAATTCTTGGAAATTGATTAAACTTTGGTTTATTTAAATGAATTTGGTCCCCTTTAAACAATTTTTTCAGACCCGTCTCGGCTTATAAACCTGGAGCATCAACTTTATACTTGATCTGCGCAACTTTTGCTTTAAACAATTTTTTCAGACCCATCTCAGCTTATAAAACTGTATTTGTTACTTTTAATATGCTTTTTTTTGTCTTTTACCGACTAGACTGCAACAAGTACCTTAAATGGTTGATGAAAATGTTCAAAGATGAAAAACAGTCTGCACGAAAATGCTCTGCAGTCTGCACATAGCAGTCTGATTAAAAAGGTCAAACAAGATAAAGCTGCCAAATTCCTCTCTTACAAACTCACCTCTTCTCCCTCTAACTTACTATAATCAATCAATATATTGGATGCTGAGGTAGTAAAGGATGCAACATCCTTGCAATTTCGGAATGGGTCAAAAGATGTATTAAAGAATGCAACAATATGGCAACTTTGGAAATTTGTCATCATGTGTAGATGTATTAAAGCTAATAAATGATGCAGATGGATTCTCTTGACAACATTCTGGCATCTTTGAAAATCGCTAAACAAAAAGGAATTCAATGGAAACAATATATTGGATGCAAAGGTCGTGGAATTAGTTAAGATGAACATGTTTATATTATTGCTATGTAAAAACCCCATAGTAATCTAATAACATGTATCAACATAGGAATGTGTAAATAGAAAATAGAAATTGGGTTCTTTAAAAAAAACAATCATTGAAGCAATTTAATGTATACCAAATGATATGAGTTTTTAGACTAGATCCTTTTTTTTTTGAAGTTATAGTTCTTGTAAGCAGCTACAATAGCGTCGTCACAAAGAATCACTCAAAATCATGGGGCGTGTAGAAAAATTGGGACCAATATTTAAGGGATCAAACCTCCTTATACGATGGGTAAAAACTGTCTATTTTGATGCAGTCGTTATAGCAAATGGAAAAGAAAACCAAAAAAATATAGTCATAATATGCTCAAATGTGTTCACCTCAATAATTTCTTTCTGATAAAAGGAAAAAAAAATCATTTAAAAAATTGTTTAGTTAAACTTTTGTCAAGTAATAAACAAAACACAAAAAAGTAAATAATAAAAGATTTCTCTTTTAAATTAAAAAAAAAAGCTTGAAACTGAAAAATAAATAAAGAAAAGAATAAGAAGAAAGAAAAAAAATACAGTGGGGAAAAGATGTTAAAAAACGACCTATAGGGAGTTTTGAACCTGACCCTTATACTATGATACCCAACGAAATTGATCTAAATATAAATTTAAACAAGCATTTAAATGAACACCATAGACCACTTGACCAAGCATTGAATTGAATTGTCAAGTAGATTCAAAAGAAAATATATATCTTATACTTAATAAATATGTATATAATTTTTAATTAAGTGTTTCAGGCACTCAGGAAGACCGGGCTTTAGGCTGTTGCCCACCCCGCCCACCCCCAAGACGGGCCTATTGTAAGGCTTCTTGTGCCATCATGATGCTCTTGAAAAATTCAAAATTCTTCCTTGGATTAACAAACAAACAAATGATATATAGTTGCCTCCTTTTTTTTACGAATCAAGGAATAGTCAAAACACGTTTTTCGTTTTTTTTTTTTTTTTTTTTTGCAACACCTTTTTCGATTTCTCTTCCATTCAACCATTTTACGTTTCATTTTGGGCCCAAAATTCATTGATCATCGACCGCCTTTTCTTTTAATTAGCATTTCTCAACAGTTGAGAGATGAACACCGTCGATTTTAGCGTAAAAAAATAAAGACTGATAAATTAACTTAATTGAGTTGTAAAATATTACACGAATAATATAATTAAGGGAAACACAATACAATATATCATGAAAGGATTGATAAAATAACTATAAAATGAGTACTTCGCTGTAACTTGTCGTCGCGGCCGCCGCATCACGCGGGTGTTTTACTAGTATACATACATATATATATATATATATATATATATATATATATATATATATATATATATATATATATATTCTATTAAATCACTTTTATTAAATACAGCACAGGTTAAAGTCACGGTTTGAGTCTGAACATCAACGGATCGCCAAAGAAGAAGAAGGAGGAGGAGGAGGAAGCAGCTCCCAACGGTTGGATCAGGTTGGTATATATGTGTGTATGTGTGTGTTTAGTTTTCATGTTTTTGCGATTGTTTGTTGGGTTTAAAGTAGGTTAAAACTAACATTATTTGGGGTGTTTGAAGGTTGGTATATTTAAAGAAGTGTTGGGCAGACGTCGCAGACATGTTCGCGGGATTGGGCCTATGCCTTGGTCTAGAGAAAGCCTTCCGCATCTTACGCCAACGCAACCGCAATTTACACAAGTATGTCTTTGAAATTTAAATGTTTATATTTGACCCGTGTGGTATAAATATGTTTAGTAAGTAGGATATTTGATCCATTTGGTATATATTTGTAGTTTATTTGTTGGTAGTTGACCCATTTGGTATAAATATGTTTACTAAATAGGATATTTGACCCATTTGGTATATATTTGTAGTTTACTTGATAGTTGACCCATTTGGTATAAATATGTTTAGTAAATAGGATATTTGACCCATTTGGTATATATTTGCAGTTTAAATGTTGATAGTTGACCCATTTGGTATATGTTTGTAGTTTGACCCACTTGGTATATGTATGTTTGCTAAATGTTAATATTTGACACGTTTGGTATAAATATGTGTAGTAAATATGATATTTGACCCAGTTGGTATATATTTGTAGTTATTTGTTGATAGTTGACTCATTTGGTATAAATCTGTTTAGTAAATCGAATATTTGACCCATTTGGTATATATTTGTAGTTTAAATGTTGATAGCTGACCCATTTGGTATACGTTTGTAGTTTGACCCATTTGGTGTATGTATGTTTGCTAAATATTAATATTTGACCCGTTTAGTATAAATATGTTTCTTAAATAGGATATTTGACCCATTTGGTATAAATATATTTGTAGGAGGAACTTAATGCCATGATGACGAATCCTCAATTCCATGCACAAATGCTCCAAATGTGTAATCAATTTTTCCAATCTCAAAACTTTGAAAATCAAGCCCGAAGCAGAAATAGTGGCGATCAGTAAGACGACGAAGACGTTTAGACGTTTTTGGTATGTTTGTTTGTTTAGTTTTGTTGGTATGTTTGAATGTAAATATTGGTATGTTTGTTTAGTTTTGTTGGTATGTTTAGACGAATGTTGGATAAAGTTGGTATGTTTATATATATGTAAATGTTGGTATGTTTGCTTAATTAGTTTTGTTATTATTTCGTTTGATTGTGCGTATGTGAACAAAGCAATGAGGGAAAGGGAAAAAAAGAACTTTAGCGGAGACAAGTCGAACCGGGGGCAAGCCTCTTGACTTGACAGATGTTGCACCCTCCACAAGAGGCAAGCCTCTCTGGAGTAAGTGCACGGTACTAGAAAACCGGGGAGCCATCAGAATCGAACCTGGCACCTGCAAGCAGGCTAGTTTCGACCATCATATGGCAATACCCATACAATACCTCCCATGGGAATCGAACCCAACTCCCTCCAAAGAGAAAGTGGGCTGTCCACCACTGAGCTGTATTGATGGGATGATTCAAGAAACATTGTAATCCAACCATTGACATTACTTGTAATTGGAATCCAACATTGAAAATGATAAATTAATCTTATAATGCAAGGTTTGGTAACTAGAAGGACTTAGTTGTCAATTTGTAAATAGGTTTTAGAGATAGATTTCCTAATTTAAGTCAAAGAAGTTTCTAGATTATAATAGTTCCTTGGTGGACAAGGATTAGAGGCTTATAAATAGATGGAAGTTTTGTAAGTCATATATCACAATTCAATAATAAGAAACAAGTTTGACTTAATTTGGATGGGTCTTTGGTACCGATTTCTAACAATTGGTATCAGAGCTCAGGGTTGGGTAACAATACGTTCGACAACGGTCAGCAAGTCCGGCTAGACAAGAACTGATTGACAAAAGTGATCTGCGATCGGAAGGATCTTAGCGACGGGTTTAGTCTGATCGGAAGCAGGCTGCGGCAGAAGAAGAAGTGTCGTGCATAAATCGTTTACAATGGGAGACGATCCTAATCGACAGATTGTTACAGCCAAAGACCACAACACGACATCTCTCCACATCCCACTGTTAACTCCGGTGAACTATACGGTTTGGGCGATGAAGATGAAGGTAATCCTGAACGTTAACAGTGTTTGGGAGATGATAGAACCAGGGACAGCTGCTAATGCGAAGAAAAACAACATTGCGATAGCACTTCTATTCTAAGGAATACCTGAAGATTTGGTGCTCCAGATCGGAAACCTGACTACGGCCAAGGAGATGTGGGAAGCAATTAAAAACCGACACCAAGGAGCCGAGCGGGTGACGGAGGCGCGACTTCAAACCTTGATGTCCGAATTCGAAAACCTAAAGATGAAAGAGACTAGTACGGTGGATGAATTTTCAAGCAAAATCGCAAGTATCGCCTCTAAAGCATCTACACTCGGAGAAAGAATAGAAGAATCAAAGCTTGTCAAAAGGTTCCTAAACGGATTGCCAAAGAAGTTTATTCACATGGTCGCTTCACTTGAGCAGGTGATCAATCTTAAAACAGTCACGTTTGACGACGTGACGTGGTTGGACGTCTGAAGGCCTATGAAGAAAGGATTGGGTCCGAAGATAATCAACCCACGAAGCATGAACACCTCCTTCTTACTTACGAGGAATGGGAAGCCAAGAAGAAGCAAGGAAAGAACTTCGGCCGCGGAAGAGGTGGGTCAGTCGAAGGTTCATCTTCACAAAGGGGTAAAGGAAGAGGTCGAGGCAGTGGTTCGGGTCACGTAAGGGAGAAGGAAACCATTAAAAAGACAACAAAGGATCGTTCGAAACTTAAGTATTTCCGATGTGACGAGTTGGGCCACTTTTCAAGCGATTGCCCCACCCGAAACAAAACTGAAGAGAATAACCTCACCCTTGATGATGGACCGGTGCTCTATATGGGAACCCATGAAGGAGTGTACTTGAATGAAGACCAAGTTGATCTGAAGAAGTATGATGAGAGTCCGCGAGAAAACAACACATGGTTTCTCGATAACGGCGCGAATAATCATATGACGGGAAACAAGGATTGGTTTTCATGTTTAGACAACCGGATAAAAGGGAAGGTTCGGTTTGGAGATGGTTCATGCGTGGAGATAAGAGGCCGCGGCACAATTATCCTAGAAGGCAAGTCGGGTAAGCAGCGAATGTTGAAGGATGTCTACTACATACCTTCGCTGAAGAATAAAATAATCACTGTCGGGCAGATGGACGATTCAGGACACAAAATAACGATCAAGCATGGCGTTTTGTGGATGTTTGAACCAAACGGATTGGTTCTAATGAAGGTACCTTGTTCAACCAATCGTGTTTATAAGATTAACCTAAAAGTTGTTGTGCTGGTCTGTTTACATGTTAACATGCATGACGAGTGTTGGCTATGGCACGCCAGACTCGGTCATCTTAATTTTGATGCGCTAAGGACGCTATCAAGGATCTCGATTGGGCTACCGCTCATCAAGAGACCATCCGCAATATATGACACATGTGTGATAGGAAAGCAAACAAGGGGAGCTTTTCCAAATGAAGTCAAATATCGCGCGTCAAAGCCGCTTGAGCTACTCTATGCCGATCTATGTGGAGCCATCACACCAATGACTCAAGCAGGAAACCGGTACATGCTACTAATCGTAGATGATTACAACAGGTTTATGTGGGCTTACTTGGTGAAAACCAAAGACCAGGTTCCTGGAATTCTAATCGGATTCATCAAAGGAGTGGAGAGGAAACTTGGGACAAGCCTAAAAACCTTGAGAACCGATAATGGAGGAGAGTTCACATCACATGTACTAGGAGATTTCTGCAAGGAAAGAGGAATTGCAAGGCAATACACGGCCCCATATACCCCTCAACAAAACGGGGTAGTTGAAAGACGAAATCGCATAATAATCGGCTCCACTTAAGTCGCCGCTATTGCTCTGTTTTGTTGTAGTGTAGCTGTTGTTTACCGTGCGTTGCAGCGGAAGTAGTGAGGTGGCTAATTATTTACTCGGATTTTAAGTGTGAAGTTTAGAATGTTTTGATCCCAACTAAGATATAAGAAAAAAAGTACTTGCATGTATATAACTAAATTTAATTTCCTTGTTAAATCTTGTTTGGCTTAGTGACAATGTTACACTCAAATTTAATTAAGTAAGTGAACTGTATGAAATAATTATATTTAAATGAGGAACGTGTGATTCAAGAAACATTGTTTTTTTTTTTTTTTTGTAGTAGGTGACTTTCTTAAAGTGGTAGAGATCATCACATCCCCCAGAAATCAGCGGTCCCTAGCCACACACTCAACGACATCATCAGGCTGATGCCTGGTGCCGCGGGAGTGGCCGGCCCTTGGGAGCTTTAAACCTTCCGTGTGCAACGGGCGCTAGGGCTACCACCCGAAAAATTTCCCGCCACCTGCCACTTGACAGATGTTGCACCCTCCACAAGAGGCAAGCCTCTCTGGAGTAAGTGCACGGTACTAGAAAACCGGGGGGCCATCAGAATCGAACCTGGCACCTGCAAGCAGGCTAGTTTCGACCATCATATGGCAATACCCATACAATTCCTCCCATGGGAATCGAACCCAACTCCCTCCAAAGTGAAAGTGCGCTGTCCACCACTGAGCTGTATTGATGGGATGATTCAAGAAACATTGTAACCCAACCATTGACATAACTTGAAATTGAATAAATAGGTTTTAGAGATAGATTTCCTAATTTAAGTCAAAGAAGTTTCTAGATTATAATAGTTCCTTGGTGGACAAGGATTAGAGGCTTATAAATAGATGGAAGTTTTGTAAGTCATATATCACAATTCAATAATAAGAAACAAGTTTGACTTAATTTGGTTGGGTCTTTGGTACCGATTTCTAACAATTGGTATCAGAGCTCAGGGTTGGGTAACAATACGTTCGATAACGGTCAGCAAGTCCGGCTAGACAAGAACCGATTGACAAAAGTGATCTGCGATCAGAAGGATCTTAGCGACGGGTTTAGTCTGATCGGAAGCAGGCTGCGGCAGAAGAAGAAGTGTCGTGCATAAATCGTTTACAATGGGAGACGATCCTAATCGACAGATTGTTACAGCCAAAGACCACAACACGACATCTCTCCACATCCCACTGTTAACTCCGATGAACTATACGGTTTGGGCGATGAAGATGAAGGTAATCCTTAAGGTTAACAGTGTTTGGGAGATGATAGAACCAGGGACAGCTGCTAATGCGAAGAAAAACAACATTGCGATAGCACTTCTATTCTAAGGAATACCTGAAGATTTGGTGCTCCAGATCGGAAACCTGACTACGGCCAAGGAGATGTGGGAAGCAATTAAAAACCGACACCAAGGAGCCGAGCGGGTGAAGGAGGCGCGACTTCAAACCTTGATGTCCGAATTCGAAAACCTAAAGATGAAAGAGACTAGTACGGTGGATGAATTTTCATGCAAAATCGCAAGTATCGCCTCTAAAGCATCTACACTCGGAGAAAGAATAGAAGAATCAAAGCTTGTCAAAAGGTTCTTAAACGGATTGCCAAAGAAGTTTATTCACATGGTCGCTTCACTTGAGCAGGTGATCAATCTTAAAACAGTCACGTTTGACGACGTGACGTGGTTGGACGTCTGAAGGCCTATGAAGAAAGGATTGGGTCCGAAGATAATCAACCCACGAAGCATGAACACCTCCTTCTTACTTACGAGGAATGGGAAGCCGAGAAGAAGCAAGGAAAGAACTTCGGCCGCGGAAGAGGAGGGTCAGTCGAAGGTTCATCTTCACAAAAGGGTAAAGGAAGAGGTCGAGGCAGAGGTTCGGGTCACGTAAGGGAGAAGGAAACCATTAAAAAGACAACAAAGGATCGTTCGAAACTTAAGTATTTCCGATGTGACGAGTTGGGCCACTTTTCAAGCGATTGCCCCACCCGAAACAAAACTGAATAGAATATCCTCACCCTTGATGATGGACCGGTGCTCTATATGGCAACCCATGAAGGAGTGTACTTGAATGAAGACCAAGTTGATCTGAAGAAGTATGATGAGAGTCCGCGAGAAAACAACACATGGTTTCTCGATAACGGCGCGAGTAATCATATGACGGGAAACAAGGATTGGTTTTCATGTTTAGACAACCGGATAAAAGGGAAGGTTCGGTTTGGAGATGGTTCATGCGTGGAGATAAGAGGCCGCGGCACAATTATCCTAGAAGGCAAGTCGGGTAAGCAGCGGATGTTGAAGGATGTCTACTACATACCTTCGCTGAAGAATAAAATAATCACTGTCGGGCAGATGGACGAGTCAGGACACAAAATAACGATCAAGCATGGCGTTTTGTGGATGTTTGAACCAAACGGATTGGTTCTAATGAAGGCAACCTAATTTACCAAGTAAAGCTATCATCTCACAATTAAAGGACCATGAATTTTATATGGGATTACATAATAATGGTGGGCCCGAGACTATTATCCTAATCACTGATTGGGGATCAAAAAAATGCAATGACCTTTATGATTTACAAGTATGTAGCTATCTAGTTGGGCCTGGAATATTTGAGCGGGTCAAGTTGATTGGGAATAGAAGACGGATCAATGCTCCATTCGACCCAGGTGGTACATGTGAAGAGTTAGGTGAGGCGACTTATGGAGTTGAGTTGTTTAGGCAGGCGGTGATGATAATAATAAATAGGTATCGGGTTGATGTTCCTTTTGATCCAGGTGGCTTTGGTCTGAAGGCAAAACTTGAGGACAAGTTTTTTTCGAAGACGAGGAGTATGATGCAGAAGCATCAATATTTATCTTTTAATTGTTTAAATTTTGAATTTCCTAAATTATCTTATTTAGTTTCCTATTATTGTTATTAGTCATGGTTATAAATTAAGGTCTAGGGTTTATTGTTTTATTAGTTTTTTTTATTGAATTTTAATTGAAAAGAACTTTGTTCTTGGAACCTTTGGTTTGTTTATCGTCTTTGATTACTATTTGTTCTTAAGCCATTTGATGCGCTTCCAAAACTGCATCAGTTGGTATCAGAGCTCTACGTTTATCAAATGGCTCTACGTGAATGCGAGTGTTTTCTTGTTCTAAGATTCGCCGACCGAGGCAACAACAAAAACATTGGTGATTCACGTGTTTGTGGAGATCGATTCAACCGTGACTGTAGATCCGCCGGACGAGGCAACGAGATTGGAAACTGCGATCCACAAGATATTATTAAGATCGAAAGGCTCTGACAACGAGTCCAAGATCTTGAAGAGATTAGACGACTCCGCCAAAGAGTTCGCGATCTTGAGTTGCAACGGGAGAGGCGCGTTAAGAAAACCGAATCGGGAAACATCGTCTGGGACGTTGTGAACGAGGAAGAGGAGCATCCTTCGTGCTATTTCCATCACCGGTTCTTTGAACCGATATGTGAAAACGTACCTTGTCTACCGGACGAAGAACCCCGATACGATGAGGATGGGCTTAGCCCCGATGAAGATGAATGCGTGTTTGTGTATAAAGCTCTTAGCGGTACTAACGTTCAAGAGGTCGAGTCAATAGATTATAAGGAATCTGTTAGTGTGGGTCAAGATCCGTTGAAGATGATGATATCCACAACGAAAAATATTGATTCTTTTAGTTTTTGGTCGAGGCAGGATCGTTGCAGTTCGGATGAAGCCATGGGTTTGAATGGCAACTCGTTGATGAAGGGGATGTCGGAGTATGCAATGGTGTTAGTAACTAATAATAACGATTTATCGAACGAACATTTGATTAACACCAGTGGTTTAGTTTTGGTTCATGGTGGTCAGAGTAGAACCGACGAACAACAAGTTTCTTTAGAAAGCCCGAAAGTCACGCCGGTGGTTGCATTTGGTTTGAATGAGGAGACAAATATTTCGGGATATAATATGGAATCTCCGATTCATAGTCAAGATTTGGTTGAAATTAAATACCCACCCACTAATAATAACAGTGTTGCCAAAAATCACGTGGAGCTAACAATATGGAGTGCATGAGTGTTCCACGTGGAACTCTAGTAGAAAACAATTTTCACCCTAATGCACCAGCACCGAATTTACATATGGATGGGCCTCATCAATCCCATGGATCGGCTTCCTTGCAACATGACCCACAAAGAAAACTTATTAAAAGTAATTGGATTGGATATCTTGGGTTTGATGGGCTTTGTGACGGTGATCGACAATGACGGTGATCGTGTTGATGTTCTTTTTTATCCAGGTGGTTTTGATTCGAAGGCAAAACTCGAGGACGAGTTTTTTTCGAAGAGGGGGAATATGATGCAGAGATCTACAAGTTTTATTGGAGACTATCTTTTAATATTTATTTGAATTCTAATTTCCTAGTTTATCTCTTGTTCCTTATTTGAATAATGAATTTTAGCTTATAAATAGGAGTCTAGGATTTCATTGTTTGTTAGTTTTTGAGTTTTGATGATAATAAAGAAACTTTGAGGTTTTGTTAAGCTTTTGAATCCTTTGAGTATCTTGAGCCATTTGATTGCATGTGCGAAACTGCATCAATAATACTTAAGGGTGGATGGGTGTTTTGGATACAAGAATACTGAACATAATAATCACCCCTTTATTCGCGAGAAACAAAGAAAAACACAAAAAAGGAGCGTGATGTACATCACGTTTTTATTCATCATGGCCGTGATTAATTACATGGGGAAGTGTTCGTGATGGTCATGACCATCACGGCCAGCTCATCACGGACCGCCCTGTCCACTCTTAATGGAAGACATAGAATTCTATTCCTTTTTGCTCTGTGTGTACAATAATTGAGGAGTACGGGTAACAGCAAAAAAATTTAAGGAACTTCATTTTTGTGAGATTGGAGCATTGCTTAGCACATTATCATCAATTTTGTGTGCGTCAAATTGAGAAATATTTTATGACAGTCTTTCAATAGTATAATTTATTAACATAGTTTTAATACAGTAGTTTAATACTAAAACACATGTAGATTGTTGTGCCGAGTGTCGCTATTAGATATTGTAGTGAACCGAACCGATTTTCATCGAAATTCCGCCGCGAAGCACGGGTGAATCAAGTTAGCATTAATCTTGATTTAATTATTTGTTTAATGTGATGTTTGTCGGTTAAGTCTAGGTAAATTTAGTTGGTATGTCTATCTAATAAAGAGCCATTGTTTGAATATGATAGATAACTTGGTGATCAAGTTAGGTTTAGTATAAATAGGGTTTATTTGTTTTGTTATTTTGTGGTGGTTTTATTTAATAAAAAGAAAAGAGTCGTGAGTGTGTTTCTCACAAAATCCGGTTGTTTATTTGTGTTTATGACCCGATTGTTCCAAGAAATCACACTAGATAGACTTTGGGGCTAATCATGTATTAGTTAGATCCAATATGTATCCTTCGTGCAATACGTAGAATCTCCGTCGCACGTTGTTGCCTGCATGTATAGAATACCTGTTGCATGTTGTGACCCGCCGGCGCTGCAACGCGCGCGGGAATAAAACTAGTTGATACTAAACGAGAACACGATGATTTGTGGAACGACAATCCACAACGTCTTTCTCTTTATTGATTGGAAACTTAAACTTATGCAAAACTAATACAATAACGCATACTTGTATACTAATTCCTAACATGGAATGTATTTTAAATAAACTAGGACTCCTACTCTAATTCTAATAAAATAACTAACACTAAATAATAAAATAACCTATGCTTATGCATGCAAATTAATAGGTTCAATATCCCTTCACGTGCACACCATCTATATCATTTATCTTGAACCGGGATTAACCTATCAGGATTTGATGAATAAAAACAAATGAAGCATTTGAATTCAGTCACTGATCGGAATGCGGGGATGGAGCATGTGAAATGAAGATGCTTAACGTTGCCGAGTAATATTTAAATTCACAAGGACGACATCGAGTGAGAGGTGATAATAGGGTTTATGTCACATCACGCATTGCATTTTACTAATTACACAACTTACACTACAATCCTACGAGGTCATTAATAGATATAAGTTCTCTCTGCTACACAAACCATCGCTCCACCTGCATGGTGGACTTGTTTGTTGTAATTGCCATATTTAAGATATTAACAAGGACTGATAACCCAACGACGACTGTATGGGACAAAACATGGTACCCGTCACAATACGTGGGCATTCCCACTAGTATAACTAAAGTTCAATTAATAATTTAATCCTGTCACAAAGAAAACTTAGAAAACAAACATTGAAACTCCAATAGAACAACAAAGAGACTTATTACTAAAATGTGTTACTATCACGAAGAACAATAATTATAGCAATGAGTTCTCCATAAATGAATGTTATAATCTTATACATAGTTACTCTATTTTTTTTCAACTAAGAAAGGGAGTTGCAATGTTAAAAAAGTATTTTATGAAAGAAAAAAAAACAAATTTTAAACATCTTTTTATACACCAAAACAATTTCGCCCTACCTGACATTAAACTTTATTATATAAAACTGTTTTATGAATATATGATCAGAAGGGTAATTTCATCAAACTATATATATTTAGCTAGTGTTTTGTATATATGAACGAGAGTCGTAAGGGAATGGATCATTGCGAGGGAATGAAAAAAAAAGTGTTGAGCAATGTTTTTATGAGCGGACGGCAAATCTGTCTCCTTACCGATCCACTGGTCCGACCGTTTGGACTAGACCTGGCAAAGTGGGTGGGTTGGGCGGGTTTGGGTGATAGGTTAAGATGGGTTTAGGTTAGGATGGGTTTGGGTTAGGATGGGTTTATTAAAAACAGGTCAGGATGGGTATGCGTTAGGATGGGTTTGGGTTAGGATGAGCCAAATATAAAAATAAAAGATCGAAAAAATTTAAAATTTCAAAAAAATTAAAAATTTAAAAATCCCAAAAAATAAAAAATTTTAAAAATTGAAAAACTAAAAAATTTAAAAAATCGTAAAAAATAAAAATGTAAAGATTCGAAAAATTAAACAAATTAAAAAATCGAAAAAAAATAAAAAATTTAAAAAAGCGAAAAAAATAAAAATTTAAAAAATCGAAAAAATAAAAAATTTAAAAAATCAAAAATAATAAAAAATTTAAAAAATCAAAAAATAAAAAATTTTAAAACAAAAATTTTAATAATCAAAAGTCAAAGTTTAGCTTCTAAGTGCAGACCATATGAAGCATAAAACTACAGTGCATATAATAACAATATTATATCATATTACTGATCACTTATCCTTAGTGTCAAAACAGAAATGCTTAAAGTACAAAACAAACATTTTCAATCCAATAAGTCAAATAGTCAAATAACATAGCAACTGAAATGACTGTGAACATGATGTTTAGGATCAAAATATGGATGATTAGTTTGAGCTGATTATAGAAAGAATAGCTAATTGTACAACAACAACGACAATAATAATAATAATAGGCCAATAGGGAAAAGGATATTGACTTACAATGGCAAAATCGCCGTGACCTAGCAGAGGTGAAGGACGAAGGACGGCCATGGCCATTGACATGGCGGAGAGAGATAGAGAAGCTGGCCAACATTTCTGGAATCAATATCGTTGAAAAATACGTTTTAGGGTTCTTGGAAGAAAGAGGATTTGGATATTGAAATCTGGAATCATTTCTCTTCTTTGCTTTTATAAAAGGGTTTTCAAGGCCCACCGTAATTAACCCATCCTAACCTACTAATGGATCCAAGTTGGATATTGAAAACCCATCCTAACCCATCCTAACCCATCCTAATTTTTTTCATGACCCATCCTAACTTATCTATTTTTTAAAAAAGCCCATAATGAACCATAAAGACATACATGGGTTTTTTTTGCCAGGCCTAGTTTGGACTGATTGACGTCGTAATTATTATAAAAATAAAGTGGTTAAAATTTGAAGAATTCAACCAATTTCCAATTCAACTCTCTAAAATTCCAGTTTTTATTATATAAACCTGTTTTATGAATATATGATCAGAAGGGTAATTTCATCAAACTATATATATTTAGCTAGTGTTTTGTATATATGAACGAGAGTTGTAAGGGAATGGATCATTGCGAGGGAATGAAAAAAAAGAGTGTTGAGCAATGTTTTTATGAGCAGACGGCGAATCTGTCTCCTTACTGATCCACTGGTCCGACCGTTTGGACTAGACTTGGCAAAGTGGGTGGGTTGGGCGGGTTTGGGCGATAGGTTAAGATGGGTTTCAGGTTAGGATGGATTTGGGTTAGGATGGGTTTATTAAAAAACAGGTCAGGATGGGTATGCGTTAGGATGGGTTTGGGTTAAGATGGGCCAAATATAAAAATAAAAAATCGAAAAAATTTAAAATTTCAGAAAAATTAAAAATTTAAAAATCCCAAAAATTATAAAAATTGAAAAACTAAAAAATTTAAAAAATCGAAAAAAATAAAAATGTAAAGATTCGAAAAATTTAAAAAATCGAAAAAAAATAAAAAAATTTAAAAAATCGAAAAAAATAAAATTTAAAAAATTGAAAAAATAAAAAATTAAAAAAATCGAAAAAAATAAAAAATTAAAAAAATCAAAAAATAAAAAATTTTAAAGCAAAAATTTTAATTATCAAAAGTCAAAGTTTAGCTTCTAAGTGCTGACCATATGAAGCATAAAACTAAAGTGCATATAATAACAATATTATATCATATTACTGATCAGTTATCCTTAGTGTCCAAACCTAAATGCTTAAAGTTCAAAACAAACATCTTCAATCCAATAAGTCAAATAGTCAATAATATAGCAACTGAAATGACTGTGAACATGATGTTTAGGATCAAAATATGGATGATTAGTTTGAGCTGATTATAGAAAGAATAGCTAACTGTACAACAACAACAACAACGACAATAATAATAATAATAATAGGCCAATAGGGAAAAGGATATTGACTTACAATGGCAAAATCGCCGTGACCTAGCAGAGGTGAAGGACAAAGGACGGCCATGGCCATTGACATGGCGGAGAGAGATAGAGAAGCTGGCCAACATTTCTGGAATCAATATCGTTGAAAAATACGTTATAGGGTTCTTGGAAGAAAGAGGATTTGGATATTGAAATCTGGAATCATTTCTGTTCTTAGCTTTTATAAAAGGGTTTTTCAAGGCCCAACCTACTAATGGGTCCAAGTTGGATATTGAAAATCCATCCTAATTTTTTTCATGACCCATCCTAACTTATCTATTTTTTAAAAAAGCCCATAATGAACAATAAAGACATACATGGGTTTTTTTTGCCAGGCCTAGTTTGGACTGATTGACGTCGGAATTATTATAAAAATAAATTGGTTAAAATTTGAAGAATTCAACCAATTTCCGATTCAACTCTCTAAAATTCCAGTTCAACCTGTAGGTTTTTCGGTCCAACCTCCGGTTCACAACAATATGGGTTAACACCCTAAACCGGACCGATTATGAGCCCGGTTTCCTTTCGGGTACGAGTTTTAAAATACTAGTATTGGGGTTGGTCACTAGAATAGAATTATCATTACATAGAAAATCTCATTCCTTCTAAACAACTCAAAATCATTCCTTTTAAAATAAGTTCAATTTTTGAAAATGTATTTTAACGTAAGAATAAAACAACTGAATTAATTGAATCTTGCTTCTTAACAAACCCTTCTATTTAAAATTTCTCTATTTAGATTAACTTTAATTAAGTCTAGGTAGATCAATGAGTTATACACCGTGTATTTTGGTGGTTTATGCATGTTAGAGACACGTGTGGTAGTGTCGTTGATATCAATAGAAAGGATTAATGCGGGTGTTGGTATCTTTTATCTTTTACTATACATAAAGCAAATCTCCCACGACCTAATATTATATTCCTACATGCTATTTTCTCATTGGTCATAAAGTTAAAGCATGGATAGCAATGAATCATTTCCATGTTTGGATGGTTTAGTGTTTTTAAAATTATAATTGGTTGGTTAAGTGGGTAAATTGTGAAAATGGTGATGCATTGCATTGAAACAAAGGGATCACTCTAGGCTTGTATCTCAATCATTGGCAACATGAAAATGTGAAGTTTTGTCCCCTAGATGCCGCTAAATCAAACAAAGGGATTGGTGATGCCGCTTAACAAGTTAACGGCTTCAGACTTGGCAGAAGTGATGATGCTGAATCATTTGCAGGCATCATAGATGCCGCTGAATCGAATAAAGGGACTGCCTTGATGCCGCTGAATCATTTGCAGGCATTGATGAAGCCGCTGAATCAATTCCAGGTATCAGACATGAAGCCGCCGAATGAAAGGAAGGTATCAACCAGAATTCAGAATTGATTCCCTCTTTATCAGCCTTGAACATTAACACACCCACCTCAATTTAGACCACTAACACTCAATGCATTGTTTTGGTTTTTTTAAAAAAAAAATTGTTAGATATGCAAGTTGATTAGATTGGTAAATAGTGAATGTGTAAGAAATTTGTAGGATAGCTATCTTCAAGGTCTTATAAAATGGAGGTGGAGGTGAAATTTTTTAACCATCCACCACACCATCACCATCACAAGCACAAACCTTACAAATCCATAAGAAATCCTACCACCATGAATCCAAATATAAACTTAAACCCTGGTCCCCTGATGAACGATGTGTTGTACCTACGTGATCGACATCGTGCTTTTCACACTTTCGTAAATGAGGAAAACTTTAATGAGCCCCACAATGTTAAACGTAGTGATAGACCCATATGGCGGATACTTCGTAACAACCCACTTGTAGGACGAGTTCGTAGCCTTGTTGATGCCGCAGGGTTTGGTGGCATTGTAGATTGTGGTTATCGATACCTTGACCACTCTTTAATAACAACTTTGGTGGAACGATGGAGGCTCGAAACTCACACGTTCCATCTACCATTTGGTGAAGCTACTGTGACCTTACATGATGTTAACGTCTTGTGGGGGTTACCTATCGAGGGTAGTGTTGTGTCTGGAGCAGATGAGACACTATAAACTGTTGATGTAATAAGGTTGTGCCAAAACTGGTTAGGTGTTACGCCTGCAGAGAACCAAATGTCCGTCAAATGTGTTTTTGGTACTGTTATTAGTAATGAATTAACGAAACCGTTTGTTGAAGCTGAGGCTACAGATGAAGAGTGCATTATCTGTGCGCATTTAATATTTTTTTATCTGATCGGTTCCACATTGTTCCCTGATCATTCCAACAACAGATTAAATGTTTTATATTTAAAATTTTTACGAGACCTAAACTTAACAGGATCTTATAGTTGGGGGATTGCGGTTCTAGCTTGTCTTTATAGGCGGCTTTGTGATGCCAACCATCCTGATAGAAGAGCCGTGACCGGGCCCATGCTGCTCCTTCAAATATGGGCCTGGGAGAGGATTCGGTGTCTCGCACCACGAGCACCTGACAACCGGTTTGATTATACTTGCCCGCTAGCGGCTCGGTATATCACAAAGCGTAAACAAATATAATGTGTCTGTATGGTATCCCTTTGTATTTTTTTACTAAACACGTTTTTTAAAATGTTAATTTTGTAGGTGGCGAGACCGCAAATTGAACTTTAAAGAGGTATCCACACACTGCCTGAGGACATATCGTTCTCAGCTACAATCGCTAAACGAAAACCTGGTATGTTTATTAATCTTGTGTTAGTAATTAATTTAAATTTTTTTTATTAAACATTTATTGTGTTGTGTAACTGACTTAAGTGTTTGTTTTTATGTTTTTAGTTCAACTGGACCCCCTACATCGAGGCTTTGTATCAACTGCCGGCTATTTGTTCAAGTGGTAGCGAAAGCTGGAGGAGTTGCTGTCCTCTCATATGCTTTGAGATTGTTGAGCATCATTACCCTCAACGGGTTATGAGGCAATTCAACATGGTCCAGTACATACCTCCGCAAATAAATCTAACCATGGCCGAGCTTGAAACATTGCATGGTTTGGGGCGGCAAGGAAACAACGGGGTGGACTGGATTCATAGGCACGAAGCCTATGTGAATGCATGGAATAACCGTCGTTGCACGGTTTACATGTCGAATGACATAATGATGAATTCCACAGAGCCCGGTTATATGCAATGGTATAAGGTGCATACTGTTGCATTTATAAGCAATCCGAGGGTAGCACCGGTCCCAGTTGGCGGTTTTCAAGATGACGGTGCTAGAATACAGTTGATGGTAAACCATTTTTACGTGTCTAATTGATTGATTAATTAATTTAGTTTAGGGTTTCTAACTAATAATTTTGTTTGCAGAGGGATGCCATGGGTGAGATTTACCAGTCTTCGCAGCAGCCATATAATGATCCTGAGGCCGTCGCCAAGCAGTTTCAGCATATACAGAACACGGCGTTTCAAAGTATAATGATGTCAAACGATGTTGGACACTTACAAAATCCGACGCATCTTACAACGAACGTCGTGGACTTGTCAGCACCTCCATGACCTCAAAGGATACGCCGGCGACGCGCTCCCCGTAACGTGCCAACCATTCAGGAAGAAGCTGCTACTCAGTTTGACAATGCTGGGTTTGGTAATTTTGAGCATGTTGGTGGTTCTGCTGCGTGTAGTAACAATCAAAACCTGGGTGGGGCATATGTCCCGCAATTCTCAGAGTCTGCAGCATCAGCTAGTGGAACGGGGCTTTTCACGTCCATGTCCTTTTTACACGGAACGGGTGGTGTTGGTGAATCCGGTGTCGGGAATCAACCGGCGGTGACAGGTCCACTAGCTGCGTTGATTGCAATCGGAATTGGTATAGGAAGTGATTGGGCATTTCCCTCACCGGATTATGTCACGCCGGTTGGACAGGTGTTGCCACGGGTTGATCTCGACCTTCTTAGTGATTTTCATTACCATCCCCCTCATAATACATGTGATGAAGGACCTTCAAGCCGCCCAGGACCATCGTTGTCACTGTCACTGGGTTTAAACCTCTTTCCCTATGATGAGTACGGGAATCAAGGACCACCACCCGCCGGTGAAACACAAACCCAACACCAACCACCGGTCAGTCAGGTCCCCGGAGCTTCCGACGCGTTGTCCTCGCCTGATATAAGGGTGTCGCGCGGAGTCCGGGCCATATACGGGCCTCCAGGGCCTCATTCCGGTGGCCCGAAAACAGCAAGGAGGTCATTTTTCAACTTTTTCAATATGTTGAAAATGGCCCAGGGTGCCCTGTTTGGACCCCTGTACAGTCTGTCCGGGCCGGTTAGTCAGGTCCCCGGAGCTTCCGACGCGTTGTCCTCGCCTGATATAAGGGTGTCGCGCGGAGTCCGGGCCGTATACAGGCCTCCAGGGCCTCATTCCCTTGGCCCGAAAACAGCAATGCAGAAGCCTCAGAATGAGACAACGGCTTTAGAAATCTTAGAATTGAAGCCTCAGAATGAGACAGCGGCTTCATAAAAGGTTAACAGTGAAGCCTCAGAATGAGACAGCGGTTTCAGAAATCTTTAGCATTGAAGCCCCAGAATGAGACAGCGGCTTCATAAAAGGTTAATAATGAAGCCTCAGAATGAGACAGCGGTTTCAGAAATCTTAGCATTGAAGCCTCAGAATGAGACAGCGGCTTCATAAAAGGTTAATAATGAAGCCTCAGAATGAGACAGCGGCTTCAGAAATCTTAGCATTGAAGCCTCAGAATGAGACAGCGGCTTCATAAAAGGTTAATAATGAAGCCTCAAACGTTTTCCCCCCAAACAGTCATATTTCTAACCCTATAAATACAACATCAAAAATGATTTTTCAGTCACACTTCCTCATCCTCCTCCTCAAAGCAATGAATAATATGGACTACCATTCTCCTCCTCTTCTCCTCCTCCTCCTCCTCCTGCTGCACAACCTTCTCCTCCTCCTCCTCCTCCACAACATTGGTTCTATCCTCCTCCTTCTCCTGTTGGTGCACCACCAACCTTCACCCCTCCTCCTTCTGCTGCACAACCAACCTTTCCTCCTCCTCCTGAAGCCGATGATGACTTCACGGATGAGGAATTGGTCTGGGCCATGGATTATTCCATGGCTGTTAGAGAAATGGACCGACTAATGTTGTCGGCACCCACTCCCCGGACTACTGCTGCTGTACCACCAACCCCCACTCCCTACCACCAGACTATCCCCACCCCCCACCACAAGACTATCCCCACCCCATACCACCAGACTACCCCACCCGTCAACGAGGGGAGCCAACTGAGGAGGACTTGGAAGCCCTCAGGGAAATTGAGGAGGAACGCCTCTGGAGCCGACCTACCCCTCCTCGTGAGTACTGCTGGTTCCCCTCAGATGCGAGATCCAATGGTCGGGATAGCTCACGTTCCGTGTCCCCCGAGTACTACACACTCGAGGACTGGGACAACTACTCTCCATAGTGGAGAAAATTAGGATTAAATAAGTAATTTAGGAATTATCTAGTGTATAAATATTAGTTGTAACTTTTTTTTTTAATATTAGTTGTAACTTTTTCTTTAATATTAGTTATGTGTTTTTAATATTATTTGTAATGTTTTATATTTATTTGTCTTTTATTTTAATTATTTTGAGTTAAAAGATTAAAAAAATAATAAAATAATCAACCAATCAGAAACAGGGGCTTTATAAATAAAGCCCCTACCACTACACCCCTTTTTCACTTTATCTCTCCATGCGGACTCAGCTGCCACGTGGACCAATCAGAAAGGGGGGCTTTATAAATAAAGCCCCCCACTACACATGGTCTAATAATGAAGCCTCAGAATGAGACAGCGGCTTCAGAAATCTTAGCATTGAAGCCTCAGAATGACACAGCGGCTTCATAAAAGGTTAATAATGAAGCCTCAGAATGAGACAGCGGCTTCAGAAATCTTAGCATTGATGCCTCAAAATGAGACAGCGGCTTCAGAAATCTTAGCATTCAAGACTCAGAATGAGACAGCGGCTTCATAAAAGGTTAATAATGAAGCCTCAGAATGAGACAGCGGCTTCAGAAATCTTAGCATTGAAGCCTCAGAATGAGACAGCGGCTTCATAAAAGGTTAATAATGAAGCCTCAGAATGAGACAACGACTTCATAACAGGTTAATAATGAAGCCTCGGAATGAGACAGCGGCTTTAGAAATCTTAGCATTGAAGCCTCAGAATGAGACAGCGACTTCAACACATTTTTTCACCTATTTAAGGGATACTCCCCCCAAGCCATCCTCACACCAAACTTTCTTTCCAAAATCTCTCTATATCTCACAAACCTGCTTCCCCCCACCCCCCCCCCCCCCCAAAAAGTAACCTTCAAAGCAATGGCTTCTTTCGTTCCATACCTGGTTAGATTATACTGGGGTGGTCATTTTTCATACGTAAACGGGGTTGTTCAAGATGATAACTCCTTGGTATCATCCAGCTTTGTCATGATCAAGAAGATGTCATTTGAACAACTACTTGAATGCGTATGTGCTCATGTTAATATTAACAAAGAAGCAGTTACCGTCAAACTCCTGCTCGGATACACTTATGGTGGGTACTCTCAAACTAGCCAAATTTTCAACAATGACGGGGTTGATATGATGGATTGTCTAGCCACGGAGAGACGTGGTGATTTCGTTGTGGACATCTACGTTGAATGGCAACAAGACCCTCCGTTACAACACCTTAGTTTTACTAACCTGATATGTGACGTGTCTAACATAAATGTTGTAGCACCCTTCGGGTCTCAGCATGGTTCCCCCTATCGGACATGCTGCCGATAACGAAGAAAATGACGAGGTAGGATCTCCTATGACGGACGAAGAATCTTTCCAAGTACCTCAATATGTTGCCGGTAATGACAATAATCAAGGGTTTGACGAATCCGGAAGCGGACACTCAGAAGACACGGGAGATAGTGATGACGAACAACCGCCATCAGAACACTCTGAAGACTCTGCAGACGAGGGCGAGCCCAGTCAGCCGATGACCCAACTGACACAACCAAATCACAACCTGGCTCTCCAGATAGGTCCACGTCATGACTACGATCCTCAAGATGATGTGGAGCTAATAGATTACATGGTTCAAGAATACGAAGAAGATGACTTCGTTTTATGGAACCCAAAATCAGGGACAATATCCGTCTTGGTATGTATTTCAAATCTAAAGATGAGGTAGACCGTGCGGTTAAACAGTGGAACATCCGTCGTGGGCGGGAGATGTATGTAAAGGCAAGCAAACCAAAGGTATACAAGGTCGTATGTTACACCAGACACCCAAAGTTTGTAAATCCTTTCTCTAGTGGTCGCAAGTGTGAGTGGCGTTGCACGGCATCTATTCGGTATGACTCACATTACTGGCGAATTACTGTATGGTCTACAAAACACAGCTGTTATTCTTCGACCATACGTAATAGCAACATAAGTTTAAAAGAAAGGATATTCATCACACATCTTACCACAAATTCGTACGGACATCAAGCTTAAGGTAAAACATATCCAAACCCATGTCAAGCAGGTTCTGAATGTTGATGTTTCGTATTCTAAGGCGTGGCGAGCAAGAAGAAAGGCTATAGAAAGTATCTATGGTGACTGTGACAACAATTTCAAGGAGCTACCCACATATCTTAGGCGGCTGCAGACGAGGAACCCAGTCACCGTTGTTACGTTCTTTAATCATCCAAACGGAGATCCGCATTACCCCACGTTTAAATATATTTTTTGGGCGTTCGGTCCTTCTATCCGTGCTTTCCGTCGATGCATGCCTGTCATCTCGGTGGACGCGACTCATCTGAAGGGACCCTATCGAGGTAAGCTGATGCTTGCGGTAACAAAAAATGCAAACAACTACATCCTTCCTGTGGCGTATGCTGTCGTTGACGAAGAGACTGTACACAGCTGGTGTTGGTTTTCCAAAACCTTAGTGAATACGTTACCACTAATTGCATGGGGCCTTTGTGTGTTATATCCGACAGATACAACGACATTATTAATGCAATGGAAAACCTTCCACAGTGGAAGGAACCCAACGCCTACCATCGTTACTGTCTTCGTCACATCAGAGCAATTTCAGCGGGAGGTTCTGGAACAAAACCATACGGAAACTGTGTTGGTCTATTGGTAGCACAACTCAGCACATAAAGTATCGGTGGGCTGTTACCGAAATGAGGCTGAAAAATCAAGAGGCATGGGACTACCTTAACAACATTAATAAGTCAAAGTGGACTCTTTATCGTGATAAAGAGCATCGTCGGTGGGTTAACCTAACGACCAAGATTTCTGAGTCCATGAACAACGTCTTGTGGGAAGCGCGACTGCTGCCTATCACAGCTCTGATTCAATACACCTTTCACAGAGACATCGATCAATATGTTAAGCACACTCAAATTTCCAGCAGTTGCAACACCCCTCTACTACCTCGCATATGGAGCAGGTATGAGAAGCTTTTGGGAGTTGCTATGGAGCATGAAGTCACGATGTACGATGCGAATGCGGTAAGCTGCAACGTTCTTTCAAGGTTTGAGATAAATGACCGGGGCGGAAATGACTACACCGTTGAGTACAAAAAAAAGGTATGCTCGTGTGGCAAATGGCAGATGCAAAGATTTCCATGTTCACATGCAATTGCTGTTTGCAATTTTTTGGGTAAAAGCCCTCACGCTATAACTAGTTGGAAATTCCACACAGACACGTACATTGAGCAGTACAACGGTCATTTCTACACCTTGGGGCATAAGTCTGAATGGCCGCCGGCGAACTGGAGAATTCAAGGGGACCCGTCGATGATTACTACACATCGAGGCAGACTACGTCAGAGAAGAATGCAAAATGAGATGGATGTGAATTATGACGATCGCTCGAGGCGTCATGCATGCAGTCGATGTGGAGAAACAGGCCATAACAAGAAGAGTTGTGGAAATGCAAGGCGTCAGCGAAATCAGTGAATCATCCTACAGGGTTGTGTCAGTCGTACCATGAATGTCATCTTTTTTATGTAGTTTAGTTACAGTATCTTTATCATCAATCACCCTGTGCTATCATGGATGCGTTGGGTGACTCATCAATTTCTGTTCGAGGTTTATTTAGTAATGGCAGCGTTATTATTATGGTACTGTTAATGTTAATACTACTACTATTATTAATAAATAATTTAGGATTATTACATTACTTAATAATACTAAATTTATTTAAAACGAATAATCTTTAATGTTTAATAATAGTAAATAAATGTAATAATGATAAATTTATTTAAAATGAATAATACAAATTTATTTACAACAATTTTTTGAAACTAGTCAAACTATACAATCTACCGAGTTACAAAACAATCTATTTCCGAGAACACCAATTCCAATATTCTCCCTCAACATTCTCCCAATCCTTAAACTCAGGACCGCATTCAAATTCAAACCCATTTGGCCCAATCTTTAAGTTCATCGATATGTTGAGCATGGGTACCAAATCAAGGGTATCTACGTAACTATGCCAGATTACCCTAACAAGACCAGAGAAGCACGAGCAGGAGCAAGAGCACCCGATATCCCCAACGTCGCTAATCAAAGAGCGTGTTTCTTCGACGTCGGAGGACCTTGCGCTGAAGGTGCAGAAGCCGCTAGTGCGATTAAGTTTGCTGCAAAAAAATTAGCGGCTTTGATGAAGCCACCACCTTCAATTTCCGAGACCACCAATTTCAACTTGAAGAGGAGACAAGGGCGTAACTCTATAAGATAACCGAAGACTCAGCGTCCTCACCAAAGACACCGCTTTTTTGGACCCCAAAAAAGCAATGCAAGGCGGGGGATGAAACAGGAGAAGATGCCTTTAAGCACGTATAATACAAGTTTAAAAACAAACACTCCCCGCCCAATACTATTATATCTCCATATGGATGTAACATCAATCCAAAACAATTGTGTAAAAACACTTATACATCATCTTTTGATTAGTATTTTGTTTGTGTTGGAAAAATAATTGTGGGTGGGATGAAGAGAATGTGAAATCTGATGAGGTATTTATCTTGAAGACAATGTGAATGATCCCTTAGAATGGTTTGGCGACTTCATTTGATGCCTTAGAGTGGTTTGGCGACATCTTTCTTTGATCCCTTTATTTCAATCTAAGGCATCATTCTTTGATCCCTTTGTTTCAATCTAAGGCATCACCAATCCCTTTGTTTCAATCTAAGGCATCACCAATCCCTTTGTTTGATATAGCGGCATCTAGGGGACAAAACTTCACATTTTCAGGTTGCCAATGATTGGGATACAAGCATAGGGTGATCCCTTTGTTTCAATGAGAGGCATCACCATTTTCACAATTTACCCACTTAACCAACCAATTATAATTTGGAAAACACTAAACCATCCAAACATGCAAATGATTCGGATAGCAATTCATAAAAGGGAAAATCACGAAAATGACCTATTGACCAAGCCTTTTACAAAAATAACCCTCCTTCTGTCTTTTTGGAAAGAGGCCTCACGATAGACGAGGCATCTCAGGCGTCTCCCGAGAGGCTTCAGCGAGGAACAATCATTATGTGACACGTGTACATAATCAATTATTATATTTTGACTATGGTCTCCGAAGACGTCTCCCGTCTCTTTCCCTTTTTTGTCCTTTCTCTTTATCTTTATACTGTCAAGCGTTCTTTCTTTAGTGACCTTCAACCTTCAACGTTTCTCTCTCCAGTGACATTCAACTTTCAACAAGATCTCCGGTGAAGTGCACATGATAAACCATGGACCACATGCTGCTAACTAAATCCCAATTAATATAATATTGATGTTTCAGAGTTGTTAGAAAATCCCACATATTTTTTCTTGTGCAGTATGGTAATCCAAATAAAACAAATTAAATTGTTAGTAACTTCATTTTCACCTGTTGGTCGGAGTGATGCAGGACGGCACCGGTGGTATTTGGCGGTTTCCAGGTGAGTGGAAACTCGTACAAGGACAGAAACAAACTCTTCATAGAATCGTTACCTTTTCAACAAAAAGTTTATTTCAGGAGCCTTCACCTTTTCTGTACATTTCCTCTGCCTCTGCATCTCCGGTTAGATGTAACATTATGAGATTTACAATTCAAACTCCAGAAACCGAGAACCAACAGTGCTAAATCGGTTTCTCAGTTTATCATGTGCGCCACCTCACGAAAACCTCATTGGGTACGTCTTTGAGACGTCACCGACTCACCGGAGACGTCTCAGGTCTCTGAGACGTCACCGGACACGACTCCGCAGACGGCTTAGAAGTCTAGGGATCAACAACGACACGTGGCGGTCCTCTGTTGGCTGGAATCGAAGGCCTCTCGGGAGACGGCTCAGACGGGTTGGGAAACGTTAACCGTCTCTCCAAAGAGACGGGAAGGGGCTATTTTCGTGATTTTCCCTTCATAAATTATAACCTTTAACCACTGGCTGATCAAGCCTCAATCCAACATCTCACCTGATCCCTTCAAAGTTCAAACACGTACTAGTACACCACCCCAAGCACTTGAACTTTACAGTCATTTACTTTTTCTCTCTTATTAGAAACTAGAAATTAACCCCGCGCGTTGCGGCGGGCGAAAACTTAGTTGATTTAAATGCATTCGCAATAACAACCGAAAGAGAAAAAATAAAAAATATAGTTTCAATATGCCAAAACATGATCGGTCCATCGGTTTTTTTATATATTTTTAGTCAGCTCCTGAAAAGAACCATCAAAGTCTATTAAAAATTGTATAATTTAAATTAAGTTAAATAAAAAAATTAATTTCAAAAAGAAAATTACATAATGTAATCTTTCATATTTTGGTGATTAAATAGGAGTATAATTTTTTAAAAAGTTAACATTTGTCAATATTTTTTTTCAAATAACAATAAAAATTTTATAAAAAAATACCTAAATTAGATTTGTTCATTTCTAGAAAATACTATGGAAATCAAATCATTAATGGGCGTGATAAAAAAGGAACCGACGAAACACGTGGACTTTATTACTGTTCACCAATTGAAATTGTATAGTTACTAGCAGAATAACCCGCGCTTCGCGACGGGTACTGAAGGGTTTTAATAGAAACATAGATAAAGCAGTAAAAATAGTATTAATAAAAAGAAACCTAAAAATAAAGTATTAAAAAACCCGAAAAAAAAAACCAAACGTGGCCATTTTTTATCCAAAGCATGGTTTGGTTTAAAAAAAATGTAAACATCGACCTATATCACATGACATTAATGTTCACCTGAAATGGTAATTGTTTATACTTTTTAACAGTGTAATTGAAGATTTAAAAATGCTTATTAGTTCATTAACGTTTTTATTAAATTACTAATTAGTAGAAATCAAACCATAACCATCAATTATTTAATTTACATTGTTAACCATCTTTGCTAATTTCTTTAAATATTATAACATTAATAAAATTGACCATGTGAAATAAAAAATTTAAAAGAAATAAACGAAATAAAGAAGAAGTAAACGAAATAAAGAAGAAGTAGACCTATAAGCTTTGACCATGTGGACGAATCAAAAATATCTACTGTTTACGTCAATTGTAAATGTTAATATAGGGAATAGAATATGATGGTGAACAACAAGCTTCATCCTCTAATCCATTTCCCGATTCCTCTTAAATACGTGGTAAAATTCACAATGCCGCAACTTCAAAATTTATGCGAAACACATCAAGTTCGAGCATATCTTTGTGACTACAGAGTAAGGCATCTACTCACACACAAATGGCGATTTTAGTTCTACAAGAAAATTAAATAA
Source organism: Ambrosia artemisiifolia (assembly GCA_032199755.1). NCBI lineage: Eukaryota > Viridiplantae > Streptophyta > Magnoliopsida > Asterales > Asteraceae > Ambrosia > Ambrosia artemisiifolia. Next base: position 12,436,785 of record CM063514.1, read on the forward strand.
ATTTAGCATTTAAATAATACTAGGTTTGACTCAAAAAGTCAAAGTCACTAAGCATGCGATCCATTGTTTTTAGGGAGGATATTGCAACTCAGATTCAATGCCAGTTGAATTAAATTGCACATAGAAATTTAGATATGGTTGTAGGCTCAACGACAACACAAGATAAAGAATGTTGATGCACTATTTTAGTTATGGGTACTATGGTTGAACGAGAAAATACGAAGGAGAGACAAGCGAAAATTATAGAAAGACTAGATAAAGAAAAAGAATTAATAGGGAAACTTATGGCCATATTCAGTTTTGCATGTTTGTATGTTTTTATGATGAGTATATACAGTTGTGTTACTTTATAGAATTATTTGATTCTTGAAAATGAAATTTATAAGCAATGAATTATTAGTTATTGCCCAATTGTTGTTTAGTTCTATGTAACTATGTTAAGTTTTGCATTGTGGAACTTAATTTGTAGGGAATAGAAATTAGAAAAGCAAACTTTTACTCTCCATTGTGCTATCTTCAGGTAACTTTTTTGGTTTTGTGTTCTTAGGTGAATAAGTGTTTAATTCACCTAAAGTTGGGTTTCTTTAATCTCTTTGCAAAATTAGTGGTGTACGTTCTTGAAGTTTTGATTATTGATGGAAAATACGTATTTAATTTACTTTTGCCTTTAATTATCAATAAGTCTATCAGATTATGTATATAGGAATTCAAATACTCAAATTACTTCAAAATTTGTGACGGCCGTATGAAACTAGGATTCTATAACTCATATATAAACAGTTGGATATTGTAATTGGGCATTTTTACTTTACTTATACGCACCTACATTACTATTGCCTTTTCCTTTTAAACATTTGCAGGCTTGCAAAATTTTCCCTTATGCAGCAAGTTTATACATCAAGGAAGTTCAGAAATTTGTGTTTTATCCAAAGTAAGATATTGGAATTCTTTATTACATCTAGTGGTTTTTAATACTTTAAAGCATATTTTGAAGAATGAAAGTTTTTGTTTTACACTTTAACTAATGCATTTTTCGGTACAAAGGATACTTTGGAGACTCATAAGTTCTTTGATAATTCGAAGACAAAGAAACAGGTGATGCAAGGTATAGCTATTATTACGTGTTGGAGGATTGGAAAGCTAGGAACGAAAGAGTGTTCAAAGACAAAAGGCATACGGTGACGAAGATAGTGGCGGATATCAAAACATTGGGATTTCTTTGGTTTAGAATTAGATATAAAACGGTTTCGATTGATTTGACTATGTGGTGCAATTTCGATTTTGTGTAATATGTGGCCATTTTTTGACGATTTTATTTCTATCTTGGAGATAGGTCGTCGGCCGTTGTGAATGAAATTTGTCTTTCAGAAAAAACTTATGCGACCATAAAATGGGACCCACTAAAAGGAACTGCCGAATTTAAGGAAATGACGAAATGATGGAACAATTTCTTTTTTATCTTTATCACATCTCCTTATATATATCCACCCACCACACTCACTATATATATCCACCCACTACACTCTCGTCAACTTCCACCTTCCACACTACCGTCACCCTCCTCACTCCACCCCTATCCATCGCCATCCAACGTCACCTTCACCCTCCACATTCCACCCCATCACTCTTCACCCATCCACCATCACCCTCCACCTCCACCTCCACCTCCGACTAAACCGCCACCACTCGACTGAACCACCTTACTGAACTACCACCACCCACTAAACGTCCAACCGTCTGAACCACCACCACCACTACACGACTGCACCACCACCTCCATCTGAACCAACACCGCCACCCGACTAAACCTCTACCTCCGATTCGACCATCACCTAACTGAACCACCATTATTCGACTAATTCATATCATCTCGAACCACCCGACTGAACCGAACCCAGACCCGACTAAGCCACCACACCGGCTAAACCTTTCTTTGATTGTTTCTCGACCATTCCTGATATCCTGAAGTGAGGGTCTAAAAGTGGTGTTTGAAGAGGTGAGCAAATTGGGTAAAAAGTAAAAAAAGAAAGGGGTTACGTTGTAAAAAAATGAAAAGTACAGGGGACAAAAGTTGAAAGCAAAAAAGTTTGAGGCTAGTTTGTAAAAGAAAAAGAGCTTTGTGTTAGAAGTAAAATCCAAAGGGATTACATCACAACAAATTTAAATTTAGGGTTAAAAAGTAATAAATCAATTTAAAAGGTTACATTAAAAAAAATAAAACCCTGGGTTAAAAGGAAAAAAATATTTTTATTTTTTGAAAGCACCTTAGACATAAGATACAACCCCTATATGTATGAAATGTTTGCTAACTGGAGTATTTTAAATTTAGTAAAAAACATTGTTTTATAATTATAGTTATTATATAAAATAACAGTTTATATAAATAACAAAAAAAAGAACATTTTATCTAAATATCAACATTTCACCCATCCCACATCCCAGTTTTGAAGCTGAAAAAAACTAAGTCCCTCTACGGGTCGTAAAGGCATTATCCATATATTGGCATTTAAATCACTGGCATTAAATGCCAATGAATGGAAGATGTAATTAATGCATTATGTACGACGCGTAGAGGGCTTTACACATCGTAGAGGAGCTTTCTACGGTACGTAGAGCGCTATACGCATCATATAGGGTTTAAAAAGGGATGTCTAAAAATCCAAGAAAATGTCTAAATAACCACTACAAACCATGTAAGGTTAACTCTAATCTTTATTCCTTGTTTTGGAAATGTTGATCTGACACTCTGCTAAGTCAATATGAAGCTGCCAGAAGACTCATCGAATAATTGTCCGCATTTGCCGAATAACTATTTAGAATCTAGTCTCCAACACAAGCTTCGTTTGAAGGTAACGTATACATCTATGTGTTAATGTTTTTGAAGTTTGAACATATCCATGATAAGGTAAAATAAGATTTTGAAAACAATAACTTTTTTCTAAATAGAGAAGACGATCTGAATTCGGTTTTAGAAGCTGCAAATCAACTTTTTTTGTTATAAATTAAATTATATATATTATTTTAAATACAAGATAAGATGGAAATCATGGATCTATCAACAAAATGATTAATCTGAGCAAAATGATGAATCTGAATCCCAATGTCGACTTGAATCCGCCTGTGTTCAGAAATGTTAGGGTGAGCTTTTGGTGTAGGCGTTTGTTGTGGGGGAGATAGGTGGTCCGAGTGGGGGTTCGAAGCTGGTGGTTGAAGATGGTGTGAAGCGCTGATTGCTATCTGTGGTTTATAAAATCTGATTTGGATAGAAGGAAAGAAATTGGTGGAAGAGGGAAAGTTAAAATTTTAAATTTTTTTACAAAACAAAAAATTTAACATGATATTAAAAGATAACACACATTTTGATGGCGTCAATTTTTTTTATGACACAAAGATATAACTTAACAAGGAGCGGGATTGGTATTTTGTTTTTTTAAACGTAATTCTAGAGTCCAGATGACAATAAGAAATGAGCGGTAGGATTTTGATTCCATCTTTTTTGGTGGGATGGTTTTGTTACAGACGGTTATTATATTTTTTCGTAGTTCAAATTTTAGAATCTATAATTTGATTGATGACAACAATTAGTAATATCACAATAGTTTTTGTGTATGTGTGTTTGTGTTTGTGTCTATAAATATGTAACTAATTGGCCATCATTGGGCCTAATTGACTATCATTGGATCTAAGTGACAATTATTGGGTCTACCTAACCATCATTAGGCCCAACTAACCATTGATGGATGTCACTATCCCTAATTTAGCTTACTGACCATGATTGGATCCAACTAACCATTATTGGTTTAATTAACCATCATTGGATCTAATTGACCATCATTGGATCTAATTGCTGATCATTGGTTCTAATTGACCATCGTTGTGCCTACTGACCATCATCGAGTCTAATTCACCATCATTGGGTCTAAATGACCTTATTTAGGTCTAAGTGAAAATGATTGGATCTAATTGACCATCATGGATCTAATTAACGATTATTGGTTCTAATTAACCATCATTGGATCTAATTGATGATCATTGGATCTAATTGACGATCATTGGTTCTAATTGACCATCATTGGGCCTAATTGACCATCATTAAGTATAATTCACCATCATCGGGTCTAAATGACCATCATTGGGTCTAAGTGAAAATGATTAGATCTACCTCACCATCATTGGATCTAATTAGTCATCATTGGGTGTAACTGACCATCATTGGATCTAACTGATCATCATTAGGCCTAACAGACCATCACTGGATCTAACTGACCATCAGTGGTGTAATTAACCATCATTGGATCAAATTAACCATCAATGGATCTAAATGACGATCATTGGTTCTAATTGACATCATTGGATCTAACTGACCATCATTGGCCCTAGCTAACCATTATAAGATCCAGTTGACCATCATTGATGTAATCTACCATCATTGGACCTAATTTACCATCATTGGATCTAATTGACGATCATTGGTTCTAATTGACCATCATTGGGTCTAATTGACTATCATTGGGTCTAAATGACCTTCATTGGGTCTAAGTGACAATGATTGAATCTAACTGACCGTCTTTTGGCCTAACTGACCATCATTAGATCCAATTGACCATCATTGGATCTAACTGGTGATAAAATATTTATAGTTATAGGTTTTGTTTCTTTCATTAAGTGTGGCTACTAAATAACACAAATTTTTTTTGTAAAGTGTGGCTAAAGGTTTCCAAAAGATGAGTTTTTGGTCGCATGAGTAAAAAATACAAAAGATCTGTTTTTGTTTCTTTCATTTTTTGTTTTTTTTAATTTATTATTTTTTAATTATTTCTTATTATTTTTCTCACAAATTTACCACAAAAATAAACGGTGTCAAAATTTGCAACCGATTAGTTACCTTATCTTATAATACATATTTTGGTGTAAAATCGGTTGCTAAATTTCCTACCATATTTCTAGGTGACAACTTTTGGTGACAATAGCCAAGTTTTATCGTGGCTAATATGGTAGCAAATTTAGTCTCAAAATTTACCATTGATTAGCTACCCTATATATATGTGCATTACGATTTAAAAAACAGGTCCCTAAATTTGCTACCGCTAAGGTGGTCACAATTCAATAGATTTGTTGTTTTTCTTTTTATAAATTATTATTTTTAATTCTTTCTTATTATTTTTCTCACGAATTTACCACAAAAAGTAAACGGTGTCAAAATTGGCAACCGATTAGTTACCTTATCTTATAATACATATTTTGGTGTAAAACTGGTTGCTAAATTTGCTACAATTTTTCTAGGTAACAACTTTTGGTGACAATTGTCCAGTTTTCTAGTAATGAATCCGTTACTATACTCCTTTGTTTAGTAGTACTATAACTTGATCATGAACAAAATCACCATGACTAGAAGTTAAGATACTTTATCCTTGTATCACATCAAAATCGAATTTAGCATTTTAAATTTATCATTCTCATTTTTCATTATATCTCTTGATTAATTCCATGCAAAATGTAAATTAGATGCAATTTGTATTTTCTTTTTCTTGTAAAGATATCAGGAGATATTCGATTTTGAGCCTTGTTACATGTTAGTTTTACAAATAAATATGATTAAACCCACATTACATGAGCAAGATAATGAAACATGTTAAACAATATTTGTTGATAGCTTTGATTATATGAAATATTGTCACATATAAGTTGCTAGATCTTTGACATCACAATGTGATCAGTGTTGGGTCTCTCAAATAATCGTAATGGCTGCCAATCTTCATCATCAATCGCGGAGAAACATTTATTCACCATTTCCTCATTCACGAGCTCTAGTTTTGACGGTGACCACTATCAAAACGAGAAGAAGTAGCAAAATGAATATAGTTATTAAATCTACAAAGATACTCTAAGACCAAATAACTTTCAAAACAACCAATTTATATATTAGTTTATTTTTTTAAGGACAAGCTAACATACTATGAAATACTTAATAACTTTTTAGTTAATATAGATATTATGTATCCACTTTAACCATTCAATATTTTATTTTCCAGCGATGGACTTGCTGATTTTCATTGAAATATATATTATCAACGGTAATTAAGTTATGTATCTGATTTTGCGACAGGCATTAGCAACGTTGTTACATGTTGCAGATAATTTTGCAATGACTTTTAAATTGTGCGTCTAGTAACAACTTTATTTTGTGCTAATATTACAAATGTTTTATATATTGTTGCTTATTATGGAAATATATTTCATGAGGAAACTATTGCGAAGAAAATAGTCATTTTAAAACCCGACAGAATACTCGGGTTTTAATGGTTGCACAAATAAAAATAAAAATATATAAATAAAATAAAAATGTGAAATGTTACCTGTGGTTTCCTATCTTTGTCAATTAGCATTGCTCTTGGACCCTGCAAGCGAAATTCTCATTACTTTGCTCTAAAACAACAACATTATTTATATGAAAAACAGACAGGCGAACAAGGAAAAATCTACGATTAACAAACCTCGTAAAAATCATCATTCACAGTTCTTCGAAGAAGATTACTAACAACAAGATGTTCACGAGCAAGGCAATGTTCAAGGTTCTGTGATCGACCTTCTCTAATCTACAAAAAGATATGAATAACTTCAGCATATTTCAAACAATTTCATATGTAATTTTATTTGGATCAACATCATTTTCGTTTACCAATTTCAATGCAAGTTTTACGCATAGAGGAGAAGTCGATTTGATGGATTTAATAGCATCAAGAATCCATTTTTCATTCCTGTCCGTAGCAAAAGTTTCCTACAAAAAAGCAAATATACATTATAATTAATTTGTCTTCAGATATTAATTTATCTTATGTGAAATAGAAAATAATTAGGTAGCAATTTATAGAACTTACCAATGCTGATAATATGTCTTCTACTGTTTCCCTTGAGAAACACTTGTTGATAATTTCAAGCCTAGCACCACACGTTAAAGTTAAAGTGAGTTTTGACAAGGACTTGATGTTTCCATATGAAGAAAATATATGAAAAATATAAAACTAAAAGAAATGATGGAAAATATTCAGCTACCTTGAATTTGTATTCTCTGATTTAGTGGTTCTCTCATTGGCATACTTGTTGATAATTTCAGAAATTTTTGTTTTGTTCTTTGCATCTGACGAACTCATCATGCTAAGTTCATTCTCCAGTGAAGCTAAATGCTATAATAATTTAAAGAAATTAACCACTAATTAGTAGTGTACAAAATGACCACTCAGTAATGTGTTCCAAATATGCCTATCAACAGCAAGTTACCTTTGAATGTACAAAGTGAGTCGCAAGACTACATTCAACCATTTCCATCCCTTTTAGTCGTACCCCAGTGAGCGCCACATATTCGCCTACAGATTCAAGAAAATCTATTAACAATGCTCAAATAGAAAGTTGCATATCAAGCAATAGGTTTCTATTATAGAAAGAAAAGTACCAAAAAACCCGGGAAGTCGTGAGAGGAAATGAGATGAACCAACATCTGGAACTGATCCAATTGATGCTTCTGGCATTGCAAATAATGTGTTCTCTGTCACAATTCTAAATGTTGCGTGCATTGATAATCCAGCTCCTCCGCCCATTACAATTCCATTTATAAGTGCGATCTATGGTTTATAACCAATCAGTAACTTGAATTAGAGATTGTATATATAGATTTTTTTTAACAATTATTTACACCTAATCAAACCTTGCATTTACGAAGATTAAAACACACACAACTTCTATAAGGGGCAAACATCCTACCATTATACATAAATACACATATAATAAGAGCCACGTAAAATAAGAGTTGGTTATGGACAGAAGTGCACAAGTAAATCTAGCTTTGCTTAATTTTTTAGACACAAATTTTTATATGCTTCATCAAGTTTTATTTTATAAAAAAAATATTTCATAAATGGAGCTTTTTTTTAATATAGTATTGTTATATGGTAATGAGGAAGTCCAGACTGTATATCTATGTTCTGAAATTTTTAATTTGTAACAACATATATATGTATTTCTATATTAAAGAAAATATTATATAATAAAATGTATCGATCAAAGTATATGGATGCAAGTTTTTACTTAAATGTCGTAAAAGTTGATCAACTTACAAGTGGTTTCTTGTAGGTTCCAAGTAAGTAGTCCAGACTATATTGTTTCCGAAAAAAGTTTGCACCAAAGCTCCAATTTCCTTGGACACATAAAAGCATAAGAGAAATGTTAGTGCTAATTCTTTTATAAGTTTATGTAAATGAACTGTGAAATTGAAATAGTAAATTACTAGATGTCCTTTATGCATTAGGGAGTAAGGTGTTGGTTTAATTACACAGGAGTTTATAAAGAGTATATATGTTTGAAAGAAAATATATAGTAATTTACTAAATTAGCTATTTGTTAAAGCACATTTCGAATTAAAAGAACATTATCAATCAACTTAAAATAGTAACATGGGTCCGTCGATATATCTCAGATATAAATCTCTAGGTCCCAAAATATTTAAATCATGTCAATTTCATCTATAAATTCGTGTTAGTCAAAATTTGATGGTAATCATATCATATCAATTTCAACAAAATATTTAAAACAACTTTATGGCTACCCTACATATGTACCCTAACGACCGGAAACTCTATTAAGGGTTTTTTAGCTTGAGATATCGACATTTATAATTAATAAAAATAAATAAATTAAACAAGTTTAATTTAAAGATTAGTGGCAAGGTTGTTGGATCCTGAGACTACGTGAAGTAGTAAAAAATTTACAACAAACACATATAAGGTTGAGGGGGTGGTCCTCATATTTACGTAGGTTATTAATGGGGAGGTTACATTAACGAGCCGAGCCGCTCGCGAGCTACTCGAGCTCGGCTCGGTAAAAAGCTCGAAATGAGTCGAGTCTTATCGAGCTCAAGCCGAGCTTGAGCCTAAAACAAAACTCGTTTATTTATCGGGCCCGAGATCGAGCTTTGCAATTGAGGCTCGTTAGGCTCGTCAAGCCTTATCGAGCCTATGATAATATTTTTTTTATATTTAATAATATTTACCACTCATTTAAAGTTGTTTAGTAAACGAGCCCCGAGCTCGAGCTTCACTTATCGAACTCACGAGCCTAACAAACTATTATTTATATTATTTTTATTCAATGTATTAACTAATTAATAATAAACGAGCCGAGCCCGAGCCGAGCTCGAGCTTGACAAATTCTCAACGAGCCGAGCTCGAGCTTTGAAAACAAAGCTCGAATCGAGCCGAGCTCAAGCTCGGCTCGTTTGCACCCCCACTTACACCTCATATTTGCCCAAGTTTTTTTGTTTTAAAGGTCAACAAATTCGTTACGAGCTTCCGTGGAAATCCCTTTCTGGCAAATTCAGGATACTCAGGGGGCATCTGGTCCTCCAGCACACAACTCAACCTAAAACAATTAAATTTGGGTGGGATGGTTACCCCTTTGAACTCACATTAATTTTAGTTTTTATTTTATTTTAGAAAACTACAGTTAAATTGATGAGATGTGCTTGTTGAGAGAGGTTTGATCATCATGGTACCACACAAACGTTAGCAAAATTAACCCACAGCCTTCAACCCTATCTGAGTTCCCGGCCCACTTCGATCCAACTACTTGGTCAACCAACTTAAACCAAGGGGTGCTGTACCCCTGGTACTCATTTAACTATATGGTGGTACTCGATCTCACCAAGTAAATGAACCCATAAACCTAATGACTAACCTTTTTTGCACATATATTGCTTATATACGTTATTAACACCAAATATTATTAACTTATAGTTTCTACTTGGTAATGTCTAATATTTGTTATCCACTTTCTAGTTTAAATTTTTAATTTTATGCATGCATCACACTAAAATACACTTTACCTAAATTTGAAGAAAAACTGCTTATATACATTTAATTAATAGAAATAAAAAGTTATCATATTAAAATTATTTAACATTTATGTGTATCAACCAACTTACATCAAATTTGATACGAAGTGGGAAAAAGGTGCTACACTAAATACCTGCGTTCGTAAGCATCATTAGAGATGTAACATCCCCTCCTGCACAAAATGCTTTTCCATTTCCCTGTTACGTACGGAATTTAACCTTAAGAATTAGTCTATTTAAACTATATAAATAGAGTTCTATTTGTTTGTTAATCATAAAATTATATATTAAAATTTGCTTCTTTTAAAGTTAGATGCCCTTAGACGACATATGCTCTATTTTTTTCTAGTGCTTGTTGGATACTTATTTTATACCTTCAATATGATAAATTTGATCGTTGGGTCATTCTCGTGCGATTCAAACATCTTTAACATTTGAACAATCTGCGAAAACGATAATGAGCTTATCCGAGATTATATGTAAAATATAAGCAAAGAAAACAAGAAAAGTATCCATACGAGTTGGTAATTTAAAGCATTTAGTTTTCTTGGTCTGTTTAACATCACTTTCATCCCGGCAGATATCCCTTCAGTTGTTACCTAAAACACAAAAACCATTAGTTAGATCGATGATATATAAATTAAACCAACTTTCTCAAACCGAAAAAAATAAAAAAGGCCTGAATTCAGGCTCGATCAACCCGAACCAGTCTAGTCCACGTAACGAAGAACACGATGATCATCTATATATCTAACATTTTTTTAACAAGTTGATGCAAACGAAAGAATCTGAAAACTAGAAAGATATGAAACCTACCATGCTTTCCTCTTTGTTAAAGGCAGATTGAGCCATTTTAAAGAATTAAAAATTTTATAGAATTAAAAGGATCGTATGAAGATAGTGAGTTTGAACGAGTTTAGAATGAATTAAAGGCATGCTTTTATAGGCAGAAGTGGATGTATTAGACTTGAATATATGTGATGTCTTGGTTGTTTTTTGAAAAAAAAGGATACCAAATGTATTTTGTATATTCCATGTTAAAATTGGAATTATAATATATAATAAACTTTGGTCAAGTATCAGTGACTTGACGTATTATGAAAGAACGAAAAACTGATTATTATGTGTTGGCAATCATAGGTGTTTTATTAGTGAATGATTTATTTAATTTATTTAGGTTTTATTGTTATTTTAAAATTTAAAAGGCAACTGACGGCTTTGTGGAAAGTGTGTGGAATGTTCATAGTCGTTTCAAGTTTCGCTTTTAGCTAGCGGTCAAGTACACACGCCATACAAAAAACGATTTGCAGCCAGTTTCAACGAATCCTAACCATGGTTTCATGATCAATAATGTGATATGCTATCATTTTTTGTCAGTGACATTAAGGGCTTAATTGCATTTTTGTCTGAAAGTTACCACACTAGTACACAAGTGTTTTGTTGGTGCTATAGGTTTCTTTTTTCGTGGTGCGGTAACATATACAACCGCACCTTCATAACAAAAGTCAATTGAAGATGATTTAGTGATGCTATGGATTTTATTTGATGATGCACATGGGTTAATTGTGCAATTTAATGATTCTATATTTGCTTTTCTGATGATGCGTTTCACTCTTAAAATAATGATTTAAAATTCAAATGTCCATACATATTTAAAATTCAACAACATATGTAGGTATTACCATCAAGCTTTTCATGTTTTTTTTTTTTTTTAATATTTTGTTCAAATCATAAAGCAAGAAAGGTATGATAGTCGTAACGATTTGATACCTGTATCATATTAGTACTCATATCAATTCTATCAATTTGGTACTCGTATAGTATTGATACTCGTAATGATTTACCTAGTTGATACCCGTACTGGTACCGATACCCATATATACCAATACCCTTACTTGTACCGTACCAATCTGTTCGGTATGGTATTCGGTACTCACTTTTGTTCAAATTTAGTGTCGGTATTTTTATACCGATACTAGTACAGGTATGGTACTATTCTCATCCCTAATGAGCACGTGTATTTGAATACATATACAGTTATGATAACCCTTTAGAGTATACCCACCCAAGATTTATCTTATATAGATAAATTTTGGATTGTCTCCTTTGGGACTACTTTTTGAATATTCTATCTAATTAGGATGTGTATATATTTTAATGTGTTGACTAGTTAAGAAAATCGACAGTTGTTTCTCTTACTCCTTCGGGTTTGCGTTATACGCATACTTGTGGAGTTAAGGGGAAATGTTTTTGATTTTTTCTTAAACAGATAACAAGTTAAAATGTATGCATATGAGATAGAATAACTCAACAGGTGGGTTATGATCTGCCATCTTAGAATATCGGTTTACATACATTTACTTGTTAGTACACGTCTATAATATGTCCCTAGCTTAGTATGAATGTTAATTAGTCGTTTCTTTGATGTTTCTAGCTTGTTTGTATGTTAAAATGATGTTTGGTATGCTGTAGGCGAAGAGGTCCCATTCACACGAAGGGCTCACCCCTTCGGTCCTACAAGTGGTATCAGAGCTTTGGCTCATATCACAGGTTTTGGTGATAAGTTTATGCAAAAACAGTAACTTTTATGAGTTTTTGGTCTTGAAGAACTTGGTTTTTATAAAAACTTACTTTTTAAGGTATCTTTGTGCTTAGGGCAATGACGCAGCTAATGAGGTAATAACCTAGGCGCGTCAATTGCTGGTTGAAAACTATTTCCACTGAAACCACAATACGTGTACTTAGTTTTAGAACGGCTTATCCTTAAACCCTTACCCTGTAAAGCTGCACGCCAACACTCAAGCTTCTTATATAGACTATGTTTGGACTCTGCAACTAACACAATATTATATGTAAAAAGCATGCACCACGACACTGACTCCTGAATCGACTTGGACAACTCATCGAAGACAACTGCAAAAAGGAACGGACTCAACGCAGATCCTTGGTGGAGTCCTACCTCCACAGGGAAGGAATAGGAATCTCCTACATGCGCGCGAACACTAGCTTCAGTCCTACTGTACATATCCTCAATTAAGTCTACATACCTCTCAGTGACCCCTCTACTTTTCCATCAACCTCCTTAGAATGTGTATTGCCTCCGTAGTTGACCGCCCTGACATGAAACCAAATTGGTTTACCGTAACCCGAGTTTCTCTTCGGATTCTAGCCTCAATTTTCCAATTATGTTTCTGCGTTGCAATACTAAAATATTGACAAATCTTATCTTCGAACCTGTGTGACGTGCTAAAGGTAGGAAGTGGCGGTAATGCGGTATTGTTTCTTTTGTTTTATGGACAGTAGTTGTTGCCTCTGGATTGCGCTGCGGTGTCTACGGATTGGGTTGCAAGGTTTGAAAAAGTTGGTTTGGGTTGCAAAGTGTATGAAGTGGGCGGCCAGGCGGGTTTACATTGTCGGGTTGCAAATGTATGAAGTTGGCAGATTTACAATCTCACATGTTTTTTTTGTATGTTACTTGTGACTTCTTCTATATATGTGCGTGTATTATCGGTAATTACTGGAAATGTAAATGAATTTTCTGGAAAACATAGAATTAAACAAAAAATATTTTTTAGGTGAAAATAATTGGTGCAGTGCATTAAAATGGTAAATTCTTGGTTTAATTCCATAGTTTCACGTGTCAAGTTCTTGTTGCTATGGAAATTATTTGGTGGTGCGGTTGTTTGCATTAAATGGTGCTGTCATTAGAGCCGCATTATCATAACAGAGTATTTGTTGGTGCCACATCTATTGGTGGTGTCCTCACACAACACCTTTAAATCCTTTACACAGCATCTTCAAAGCAATTATGTAGTAGTGCCAACTGGATTCACAACCGTTTCACTCGGTTCACGACTGGCCTTAGGTGAGTACTGAGTACGTTAATGTGCGTTAACGGGTATTTTCACATGTATTGGGTGGGGGTTTAAGTTTACACAAAGACACATTAGATTATAATATGTCATTTTGCTATTAATACCATGTACGTGATGGTTTGCCTTGGTTATATGTTAGTGAGTTGTTTTATGTCACACAAGGTAACATTAGTCATAACAAGGTATTTTGGTATGAATGACATGTGTATGATTGTGTAGATGGGCCCCAATATACCTTGTGTTAGAGAGTTCTAAGGCCTTTCGGTGTGGTGTCGGCATAGGAACCGGCAGCCTGATGTCGTGCCGGGCAACACCGCCCTCTTGGGCCAGCAACGGCATGACCATCCTCTCCTTGCCGAGCTTGACGGGCCTCTTGATTGGTGTTTTGTTTTTTTAAAGGGAGGGAGGTCCATCCTCCCTACTGACGCATTTACCTACGTGAATCCTACGTGGCGGCCCATCAACAACCCTTCACACCCACCAGCCTAATGATATGTGTACGATTATTTATAGACTAATTGGTTGAACTGGGCCTTATGTTATGTTAGTGAGATATTTTAGGTAACACAAATTAACATGAGATACAATAAGTCATGGTGGTGTTGATGACACATATATGATGTTTAGTACTGAGGTTTTCGTCCAGTGGTGTGAGGGTGAGGGTGTATAAGGTGAGGTCCGAAGTTTGAATTCCCCCACAGATAATAATGATGAATATTAGATGAGGATGTAATTAACCGTTCAAAAAAATATATATAATGTTTAGTGCACTTATTGGCATTAATGGTCCTCATCAAATTCATTTTTTTAATTGCTAATTTTCTCACCAGTTTTTTACGCTCTTAATTTCTTACACCTTTTTTTACACCCTTTTAAATGGCTCTAACCAGGTTTGAACCTGAGTTCTTTCTCCAAACACCAATTGATATTACCACTAGGTTATGACCCAAGTATATTCTCATCAAATAATAAGTTAGTTGTTCTATGTTATACAAAGTCACATTATATCATAACATGATATTACAGTGGTTCAGCGTCAATTCATTAACATAACCAAAATCGGCCGGTCTGTCAATTTTGAGGGTTCAGTGGTTCAGCGAGTCGGCCGGTTGGACAGGTAAGGGCGCTTTTTCTTTCTTTGTTTTTTTTGCCTAAAACATCAATAAACCTTTGAAGTTTGGATTGTATCCAATCTCTATCGCAGCCTTTAAGCTTCAGTAGTCTCTAGCAGGTACCATCTTAGAAACCTTCAACCTTAAAAAAAGGAAATAAGAGGGATATGTAGTATTTGATTTTGCAAAGGACTTAACAGGGACTGAATCCAAGCTCTGATGCAACCTAATTTATGGGTTTTTTTTTTATTTTTGTTTTTTTGGTTGAAGACGTATGAAGAGATGAGACTGTGAGGACAACACATATATTTAGAAGACAGACTTTAACCCTGAAAGTGTTTATAAACTTTGGGCTTTTTTAATAAGGATAAGATGAGTGTAAATAGGCTACAAAGGTTTGATGTTGTATATTACTACATACTAGTAGGATAACCCGCGCGTTGCCGCGGGATCTACATAAGTTTGCAATACAACAATGTGATTCATGTACAAAACACAAAAATGCAGATTTAATAGTACAACCAAGTACCTAGCATTGTGTTTCAAATAAACCATTCTTTAAAAAAATACTTAGCTACTCGTGAAGTGTCGTGTGATCAAGTTGAATAATATCATTACTTTTGCACCCCCTTTATTTCCTATTGACTAAGTTTGATGTGTTAACTCCAATTTGGAAGTATGTCTTACCATCCAAATGTTGAACATAGCAACACAAACAATAAATTATAAAATTATAGTTCTAGAAGTTAAATGATCAGCGAGCTGATAATATGCATATTGTGATACTTGATTACAAGTAAACATTTTTATATTTTTATTTAAAACAATAAGGTAAGTAATGTATTCATTGAAAGAAAAAAAAACCCAGCAGATACATGCTTAAACATACTAAAGAAACAACGGTAACAATAAAACTTAAGTGATATATCATATAAGAACACATTTTGCATATTAACCTATAGATACTAATTTTAGACCAGGCAATCTTGGCCTAAAGCGAGGAAAATTTGTCAACTGATCTCAGCAAAACTATCGTTGATATGCAAACTATGAACAGATAAAGAAATATTTTACACAATATTTACTAAAAGTAATCACTAACTATTACATTGAGATATAAATGTTTCACTAACCTCTGTTTCATCTTATATGTAATCTTTTACTATAGCTGTAAGAAAGCAGGTAAGTAGATCAACAAAAGGAATAAGTATACAAATATGGCACTTAGGTAACTGTAAATAAGAATTTAGGATACTTAAAAGGGTGAAGGGGGGTTGAGATGATTTTATGCAGTTACATATAGTAAGTTTAAGAGTTCAAATTTGTTTTATGGATAGTAGATCAGAGAGGAATGAGCCTTCACTTGATTTTGAAGTTAGCATGGAAGTAGACAGCCCTCTAGTGTCCGTAAAAAAAAATCATGCCTAAAATAACTTCTTTATTGTAGTTAACAAACTGAAATTACAATATTATGGTCTGCAACAAAGGCCAATTGTATCTTACATAAAACTAAATTAATTGTTAAAAATAAAGGAAAGAAATGATTTACCTTTCTAAGGATAGAATATTCCATAGAAGACTGTACCGCCAATGTCATGATCATGCAAGGCTACATGCCGAATTAGAAATCCAAAAATTTTGAGTTGATAAAATGATCAAGTGATCAACACTATAACATATAAAATGAGAATATCTTACCATTAGAAAGATTGTGGAAAGATTGACGACAAACGTACATATTATTGTTGCAATGAAGTTTATAACTTGAACCCACCGTGGGGAATTCGGCGAATTTACAAAATTTGATGATTAATAAACCATCGTCTTCGCTGGCTACCCATTGTCTTTAGTGGGTATGGTTTCTTCAGAAAGTATGAGAATAGCGGATTCAATAGAAATGGTTGATGATAATAATAATAATAATCTAATTTATTGATGAAACGGATGATGATCAATCAATTACGAATGATTAAATGTCATTATAATTAACATTAGGTAACTGCCGTCTTAAATAAACTATAAGGTCGCGTCTTACGTCTCTTGAACAAAGTATTCAAGCAAAGCTCAAAAAAAAAAGAATATTTTATCTCCATAGTTAGTGAACTCATGACCATTTTGTTAGCTTTATAATCTGCTTATTGATGTGGTGAATGAAAAAGCAAACTTATTCACTTCAGTCTCACTACACAATGCACATTTAAAAAAAATGATAATTAGTTAGTAATCAACTAAAATTAGAAGGCATAACTATTCTACATGTAATATAGATTATAGATTATAGATATAGTTTTTCATTAAAGTGTGTAGAATAAGATAAAACATTTGATTGCTTTCAATACCTTTATCATTGAAGGCATCCAATTAAATGCATAATATTGATGTCAAAATTGTTAAAAACACATGGTACAAGCATCTTAATGCATCACATGGTACAAGTATCTTAATGCATTGACAAGGGCATAAAAGGAAGAAAAGTGGTCAAGTTTAGAGAATTACACTTGTGACTTTTAAGTTGCCACCTTAACTTTGACATTTTGGACCTTTTTACCCATCTCTCCCTCTTTATAATGTAATATAGATATAAAATGATAACTATAGTTTTGATATTGTATATTTTAAATTCAAACTAATTATTCGGTTTTTAAATCCGGTTCGACCGGTCTGACCGCTCCGACCAGTGAACCAGTAGGTCATCTGATTCGATGTCCGGTCCGATTATGAAAACATTGAGCGTACTTGAGATATCTATTGAATATACTAATATGTCTTATGGGCCCTTGTTTGTGTTATTAAGTTCTTTTATACTTCACAAAGTCATAATAGCTTATAATTTGAATAATTACAAATATTTCTTTGTACTAAATTACACATAAATATAAACACTAGCTGATTATTTCGGGAGTGTTCCAGGATTGAAAAATCTGATATGATTTAATAAAAATAATAAAAGTAGAAAACATACCAATCGTAAACTCAGTCATACGGATCATTAATTCTCATTTTTGTCCACTGACCTGAACCTTGAAGCAAATGTGACGATTCATAGCTCACTTAATTAAGCAGTAACTTCGGCTTTCTCTTCATACTCCTATGGTGGCTGAAGAGTACTGATGAGTTCTATTCTGGGCTCTTAAGAAGAAGATACACAGAAAGTATGTCACTTGATAATATATGCTAGATTATGGCAAGTGAAACTATGTTTTTCCTACAACAATGTTTGGCACTTGGCATTGATTTTCCTTTTTGTATTAGTTATAAATGGGCTCACGTAAGGGCCTGTTTGGTAGCCTCTTAATGAAGCTCTGAACTATTCGTATTCAGAATGTTTATTTCAACCTAATAAAAGCTTTGAATGGAATGGTTAAGAGCTGAACCATTCAGACTTGGTGCATAGTTAAACCATTCAACACTTAATCATTCAGAACCTCTTAACCATTCAGTCGTTCTAATGATTCAGCACTTAATCAACCAAACAGCCCCTAAGTCATTAGATAGGAAATATTCATGTGTATGTTTTCCACAAGATAACTTATTAACAAATGCTAGTATTCAAGATGTTAATTCAAAGTTAAAATTCAGAAGAATATGTTGCAATTCTACAATCAGAACAAAAATAAATATAAACCTTTTCGACTATTACCGTATCCCTAACCACCTAATACGCTATCATCTCAATTATATTTGTCCCCTATGAATTTGCTTCCTATATTAGCCACTAATAATTACAATAAAATACCACTACATAAACTAAAGTAAGGACATAAACTTAAATCTAAAACAAAACTCAAATCACGAATTGTCAACACAACTATAACATCAGTTATCTACAATCAGAACAAAGAAGTATAAACCATTTTGACTGTTACCATATCCCCTAACCGCCTAATAAGCTACCATCTCAAATATATTGGTCTCCTATGGATTTTATTCCTATATTAGCCACTAATGATTACAACAGAATATCACTACATAAACTAAAGTAAAGACATAAACTTAAGACAAAATTACAGAAAACGTCCTTTATGTTTACCCAAAGTTGCAGGTTTCGTCCTTAATCTTTAAAACTTGCAGGATTCATCCTTTATCGAGGTTTCTGTTATAGGTTTAATCCTTTAACGAAATTTTGGTTGCAGGAAACAACTTTTACCGTAACACCGTTTGTATATGTCGTTAAGTGCCCCTCACATGCCATGCGTGTGAGGATATTTATGTCAATTCGTATCTACCATTTAAATAATTATTATTAATTTTATTAACAAAATCCATTATCTTCAAAAACAAGATTCAGCATAAACCTGATCCAATCCACCACCATTTTCAACCCCCCTTCTCTCTCTCCTAATATCTTCAAACAATTTCACTGCGTAAACCTGATCGAATCTCATCATCAGTTGACAATATGTTTAACAAATATGGATGCGTATCTTCTCGATTAACAACCTCCAAAGTCGAAGTCGACTGTTCAGAAGAAACGACGACGTTCCGTATAATCTCTAGTGCTTCTGTCTCTGTCAACACTTCAGCTCCTCTTTCAACATCTTTAGTTAACCGGAATCCATCATCTTAATCAGAAATGTGACCGAAGTCTCATCGGAGCTCCACCGGAATCCTACCAGATTCCATGTCGGAGTTTACCAGAAATCCTAATACGTCATCGGACCCGATAGACCTACTACTCTCACGCTCTAGGTTACTATGAGGTTTGGTTTGAGATTGGATGATGATGGTAGGTAGATGGTAAGGTAAGCAGTCGTGGGTGGATGGGTAATGTTACCAGAGAACAAAAGATGAAGAAGGGAAAGGGGTGTTTGGGAAGGAGGGTATTGTATAGGATGGACCATTTGGAGGGGTGTTTGGGAACGTGTATAAGGGCAAGCACAAGGGGAGTGTTTGGATGCGAGGACAAGAAAAAGATTGAAAATGTTTAAATGGTCGATGGTCTATCATGGTTGGACGGATCCGGCAATGAAGTCGCCGGAAATTACAGAGGATCCGACAATGATGTTACAGGGAAGAGTTGAGTGTAGAAGAAGAGGTGTTTGGTCTTTATGTTTGTTATTTTTTTTTAATTTAACAAATAGATGAATTGACATAAATACCCTCACATGCATTGCATGTGAGGGGGAGTTAACGACAAACACTAACAAAGTTAGTGTAAAGGATGAAACCTGCAACAGAAACCTCGATAAAGGATGAATCCTGCAAGTTTTAAAGATTAAGGACGAAACCTGCAACTTTGAGTAAACATAAATGACGTTTTCTGTAATTGTGTCTAAACTTAAATAAAAAACAAACGTAAACTTAAATCTAAAACAAACATTGAGTCAACCTGTAAACTAATTAGAGCATAAATAATTTCTTATTTTTATTAAAAAAATTTGTTTCTTCTAAATTTTTTGAATGGTTCGTAAAGAACACCACACCTCCTATGTGGTATGACTATACATAAGAAGTACCGGATTGATATATTAACCAACTCATTATAGCGATTTCTAAGATTATATCGATAAGGAATAAGAATACAAAATTAACAAAATTTACCAAACCTAATTTTTCTTCTCATAATTAGAGGATATGAAACACTATATCATCTCGAATAGGAACTTATTACATAGCATTATGTAGTATCAAATAAAAGTTTTAATTTGTTATTTATGTAATGAAAGCTCAGTGACATATAAATAAAATAAGAATATCGATCTTCTCTATCTCAGTTCCTGCTTCATTACATGTTCCTTCATCAGTAGCTTGTTTGGGTCTTGTTATCAGTAGCCTGTTTTAAAAGAAAATGCTCCTTATTCCTTAATTAGTAGAGGTGTACAAATCGGGTTTTTTTAATACCCGGTTCCGGGTATGGAACCGGTTTCGGGTATGGTCGGGTATTACTTCCACCGAGAATTGAAAGAACCGGTTCCAGTTTCGATTCCGGTTCCTAGCATAAAAAACCATACTCGGTGTACCGGTTCCGGTTTTTCAATACCCGGTTTTGGTTTTTTCAATACCCGGTTCCAGCCTTCCAGGTATGGAACCGGTTTCGGGTATATCAGGTATTGAAAAAAATCAGGTACACTGGGTATTGAAAAAACCCGGGTATATCGGGTATTGAATTCTTTTTATACAATCACGTCGAAGGGTAGTGCGACTTAGATGATTATAACGCGGTTATAGAATTCTTTGAGTATACTTTTTGAGTATTCGGAAAACCCGGTTTCAATTTTTTAATACCCGGTTCCGCCTCAACATCAAAATGCCAAATAGTCCCGTCACTTGACACATACTTTTTGAGTATTCGGAAAACCCGGTTTCGGGTATTCGGAAAACCCGGTGCCGGGTATTCGAAAAAACCGGTTCCGGGTACAGCCCGGTTCCGGGTATTTAAAAATCCGGGTATAAATCGGGTCCGGTTCCGGGTCCGGTTTTTACACAAAAATCTATACCCTATGCGTACCCGGCGGGTAGGGTCGGGTACGGTTTCGGTTTTTTTAATACCCGGTTCCGGTTTTTTTCGGTTCAAATTGCGGTTCCGTTTTTTTGTGCACCTCTATTAATCAGCAGCAGCCTGTTTTGGTCTAGAAAATCAATAAAATGTGTTTTCATGCCCAGTCCTCCCATTTAACAACAGAGCTCTCTTTCTCCTATACTCTCTCCCTCATCCCTACACGGTCCCCACCACTATCACCACCATCATGGTGCCATCGCCTCTCTCCGTCACCAACATCGCAACTGTCGTAACTCAACGTCCCTTCTCGCCACCACACAACACAACCACATAGTTGGCTACACCAGAACATCACCACCCCATCGCACCATTTTGCATATTTGTTTAAAATTTGTCGTCACTGTCATTTTCAAATCATTAGAATATTCAGGGGATCTTGACTTCAAAGTTTGTTGCCTGAAGACATGGAAAAATAGAGGAGGACCCTAAGATTGCTATTGTTGCTGTGCTTATACAATGCACAACCACCACATAAAGGAAAAAACTGAAAAATAAAGAAATCGGTTAATTATACCTAAAGGATTGGTTCGCCTTCTTTGTTATTATGTGAAGATCCTTTTGCTGTCGTTTCCAATTTTATTTCCTCCTGCAAATATAATATAAAATATATAAAAAATTGCTACGTTTCAGCTTTCATCATGGTGATCCGTCTCTGTCCAAATAGCTGACAAACAAAGAATGCATATTGTTTATTGATGACGTGGGTCTTAAAACGACAGCGTTTAAACCCCTCGTCGAAAACATAAGTAAAATCGAGTTGATTAGGAGGTGGCCTGACTTACTGGAGCTGATATAGGGCAGCGTACCTGCCATGCGGAAGCCTCAGGGCCAAAAGCAAACAGTAAAAACCTTGGAAATGACAAAAGTGGGTTTTGGCTTATTATCATTGCAAGAAACAAAACATCACACAGCTCCATGACTTGCATTGGAAATGATAAAAGCTGAAAGCACCCAAAAAGGGCAAAGTCTCACTGCAGGGAGCCGATAGAGGGTCAAACACAACCAGGTATGGAAAGGAGGCTACCCTGAGGGAGCTCCTGGGCAGAATCTCATTGCCTATATAAGGAGACTCTTGGGTAGACATTCCACACACACTTCTTACTCATTCTCTCTACTCTACTACTCTCTATTTCATTATTCCCAACTCCAAAAGAATATATACTTATTCTCACGCCGGAGTCCAAACGCAGGAGGCCCCCTCCTGCGTTAAGGCTAACGGTGTCTGCTACCCTTGTGCAGGTCCTTCCAGGAGCTTGAAGACCCCCCAATCCTTCAACTAAATACAAACCTAAAACTAAAACTAAACTTAAAACCTGAGTTCCAACGTAATACACCTTTAACCTATAATCCTAAGCATCTCCTAACCTAAACCGGTCATTTTCCTTGTTGTAGCAACAAGTGGCGCCCACCGTGGGGCTGTCGCTACTTTGAACAAAGCTGTTGAGAGTTTCTACAGTCCCATTTGTTCCTAAGTAACCTCCTTTTGTGATGACTGGTGGAGATAACCGCCTAGGAGGAAGTCATTCAGATACTCCGGCCAATAGTCACACCTCAGGTGACGCTTCTGGCCATGAAACACCTGGAACGGACGGACAACAAGTCGAACCGGCTCTAGGAGACATGCTCAACTACCAAACGACGTCGTCCTCAAGGGCTGTTAACTCGTCTCCTAGATACGACATGTTGTTCCCAGTTGAACGAATGGATATCACCCCGGAGGGAGTACGAAGAAACTTCTTGCTACTCCGAGACCTCCTGAATGGTTACGTACGAGAGGAAAGGTCCAGAGGAGTTAGGGTCAGGTTGTCTTACGACGAAGAGCCTGTTGTCACCCTCTCACCTGTCCCTCCGTTGCTGGGAACCACTACTTCCCCAGCAACCCAACGTGCCAACACAAATCCTCACACAAATCCTCACCCATACCTGAACAGTCAGGGAGGCATTTACTCAGGAGGAGGAGGTCCTAACAACTCCGTGCTCTCCCCGGGGACCTCAACACTACTCCCTTATGAAGAAGCTTTGAGGTCATTACCTCTGGCCAGCAATGCTGTGGCTGCCTCCCTCGCGGCAGCAGGGAGTCTTGCTGGAGGATCTGTTATTCCTCCAGAAACGGTGTATCCCAGCTACTCACAGCCTCAGTACTCGCCCTATGTACCCCCTTACTTCCCCGCATGGCCGGGAGGGTATCCTTGGCAGTACCCTCCGCCTTTGAACCAAATGCCTGTAACCTCCCTTGCGGGAGGGCAAGGTCTGGGGATCTCTCAACCCATGGTTCAAACCTCTACGGCCGAAACAAGGGGTGAGGCTATACCTTCAGAGCCGTACCGACCCAAGTCGTTAGAATGCGTCGCTGAACACATCGCTCATTTTGATTTCCCCAACAAGATCAAAATGCCAGCCAATGTGAAAACATATGACGGTACGGAGGACCCTGATGACCACTTAAACGTCTTCTCTGTAGCAGCTACTGTAGAAAAGTGGAACAACGCCGAGTGCTGCCACATGTTCATGCAAACCCTGGTGGGACCAGCTCGTCTGTGGTTCTGTGGGCTACCAGCTCGAAGCATTTCCTCCTTTGACGACTTGAGGAAGAGTTTTGTTTCAAACTTTAACCCCCTGAGGAAATGCACCAAGGATGCTGCCATACTGCACCAGATCCAACAGGGGAGCATGAAAACCTCCGCAGTTTCATCGAAAGATATCAAAGGGAAGGTCTGCAGTATAGTGGTGCTACCGAGAAGATCCGAGTGTCAGGATTTATGGGGGCCATACGTCCCAAAAAGTTGTTAAGAAGGTTCCATGAAGACGTTCCCCAAACCATGGAGGAAGCATTTGAAAGAGCTGAAGCCTTCCTTCGGGGAGAAGAAGCGTTAACTTGGCAAGACACTAGGAAGAGGGATCGAGGGAGCTGGAGAGACAGTTCGACCAGCTCCCGAAGACCTCTCTTTCAACCCTACCATGAGAAGCGATCGGGGAGATCCTACGACAATCAAAGAAACGAAGAAAGGAGACGATCCCCAAGATCAGGAAGGTTACAGGAGAAAGAAAGACAAGTCTTCACTGTTCTCACCAAGACTCCTCAAGAGATACTCTCCACAGAGGAAGTCAAGTACACTTTTCGACCTCCCCGACCTTTGTCCAAACCGGCTAACAAGAGGGATACCAGCAAGCATTGTGCCTTCCACAACGATACAAGGCATCATACAAACGATTGCTACCAGCTGAAGAAAAGGATAGAGGAAGCTGTCAAGTCAGGGGAGCTAGCTCACCTGATCAAAGACATCAAAGGTAGAAAGGATGAAGGACGGAAAGATAAGGAGGTCAACATGGTCAGTTTCGAAGGGTCCCAGCAGGCCAAAAAGGCTCGCACTGAGCCCTGGAACAAGCAGTACATTTGTCTTCCCCCTGCTCCTGATGAACTGATCGTCACACCTGTAATAGTGGAGGCTGAACTGGATGGCTTCCCTATAGACAGGGTGTACATGGACTGTGGAGCCTCCACTGAAGTGATGTATGAACGATGCTTCAAATCCCTAAGCCCAGAGATCAAGTCCAAGCTCAACCAAACAGATGCTTCACTGGTGGGCTTCTCAGGGGAACGAGTACATCCCCTAGGGAAGCTCGCACTTAACGTCTGTTTCAGGGATGGAGATTTATCAAGAACAGAAGAGTTAACTTTCTCTGTCATCATGTACCCTTCAAGTTACAACGTCCTCATTGGAAGGATGGGGATCGCTACCTTCGGCGCTGTAGTATCAACAACACATGGTTTGATGAAGCTCCCCACTCCCAACGGAATTGCAACCCTGAAGCCAACAGCTGAGGCTCTTCTGATAGCCTCTGTAGAAAAAGCAAAAGATCCCAGGACACCTGAGACGTCAAGCACAGGTCCCATCCGGGAGGTCAACATAAATCCTGCCTATCAGGAGCAGACCATCAAAGTAAACAACCTGCTCCCTGATAAGATTATGCGTGAACTAATCAACCTTTTGCAGGAAAATAGGGACATATTTTCTTGGTGCTTTGGGGACATGACCGGCGTTCCTAGAGATCTGGCTGAACACTCCCTTAACATAGCTCCCTCATACAAGCCCGTGGTTCAAAAGAAAAGGAGCCTGGCCCCAGCCAGGAGCCAGGCTGCTTGCCAAGAGGTGGAGAAACTCGTTGAAGCAGGTATCCTAAGGGAGGTCCAGTATCATACTTGGGTGGCCAATCCGGTCATGGTTGCCAAACAAGACGGATCTTGGAGAATGTGTGTCGACTTCAAAGATCTCAACAAAGCCTGCCCCAAGGATTGCTATCCCTTACCCGAGATCGATTGGAAGGTAGACTCTCTCACTGGTTTCCAATACAAGTGCTTCTTAGATGCCTACAAGGGGTATCATCAAATCCAAATGAAGCAGGAAGATGAAGAGAAAACAGCCTTCCACACCGACAAGGGGATCTTTTGTTATAAGAAGATGCCCTTTGGTTTGAAGAATGCCGGAGCCACCTACCAACGGTTGGTGGACCAAGCTTTCTCGGAACAAATTGGGAAGAATATGGAGGCTTATGTGGATGACCTTGTCATCAAAAGCAAGTCTGGGGAGGCCATGATCCGAGACATCCAAGAGACGTTCGAAAACCTTCGGAAGATAAATATGAAGCTCAATCCTGTTAAATGCTCTTTTGGGTTCGAGGAGGGGAAGTTTCTTGGCCATATAGTAGGAAAAGAAAGTATCAAGGCAAACCCAAGCAAGGTCCAAGCCGTCCTTGAAATGAAGTCGCCTGCCACAAAGAAGGAAGTGCAGAGCCTAAACGGTAAAATTGCTGCCCTAAAACGTTTCTTGCCTAAATCCGCGGAAAAGTCCTTACCTTTCTTTAAAACACTCAAAAATTGTGTTGACAAAAAGGACTTCCGTTGGACAGCTGAGGCAGAGGCTGCCTTCCTGGAACTCAAGAAACACATAGCTTCCCTGCCCGAAATGGCAGCACATGAGGAAGGGGAAGTAATAACAGTTTATTTGTCTACAGGGATGGAGGCAGTGAGCTCAGTCCTCCTGGTTGATCGAGGCAAAGAGCAAGTTCCTGTCTATTTTGTTAGCAGGGCTCTCAAAGACGCTGAAGTAAACTACACTCCCATAGAGAAGCTAGTTTTAGCCCTTGTACACACTGCCAAAAGGTTAAGGAGGTATTTCCAAGCTCACCCAGTAAAGGTCATCACAGAACAACCCATACGATCCATCTTGGAAAAACCAGAAGATTCAGGGAGATTAGCAAAATGGGCCATCGGCCTAGGGGAGCACAAGATAGAATACCTGCCAAGGAGAGCCTACAAAGGGCAAGTATTTGCTGACTTTCTTACTGAGCTGCCCATCCTGCAGAACGAAGAAGAGATGAATGAGGTTGAAGAACAGCCTGACCTCAAGGGGAAATGGTGTCTTTTTACCGATGGAGCCTCAAGTGTAGAAGGTTCCGGGGCTGGTCTCGTCATCAAGGACCTCCACGGAACTGAATACACTTATGCCCTCCGTCTAGACTTCCCCTGCACCAACAATGTTGCTGAATATGAGGCCCTCCTGGCCGGGTTAAGATTGGCACAAAGAATGAAGGTCCAAGAGCTAAAAGTCTTTGTTGATTCGAATCTGGTGGTCAAGCAAGTGAATGGGGGATACACAGCCAAGGAGCCCTCCATGATCAGGTACAAAGACAAGGTCAAAGAGCTCATCAAAGAGTTCAAAGTCTTCACCCTGGAACAAGTGTCAAGGACCAAGAACAAGCAGGCAGATGCTCTCAGTAAGCTGGCCTCCTTGACATTTGCTCACCTAACCAAGAAGGTTCTCGTTGAGGTGCTGAAAGAACCCTCCATTGACGACAAAGAGGTACAAGATGTTGTCACTGAAACCGAATCCACATGGATGACACCCATTATGTCCTACTTGAAAGAAGGGAAGCTGCCTGAAAATGAACAAGAAGCTAAGCGGTTAACCATCAAGGCAAAGCAGTATGCGATCGAAGATGACAAGCTTTACAAGAAAGGATACTTGGCACCCCTACTAAGGTGTGTTGGTCCCAATCAAAGCAACTACCTCATCAGGGAGGTACATGAAGGCATATGTGGCATGCATGCCGGACCTCACTCCGTGGTGTCCAAGCTCATGAATTTGGGCTATTATTGGCCCACCATGCACAAGGATGCCTTCGAAACAATCAGAAGATGTGAAGCTTGTCAGTTGCAAACACCGGTGAAGACCAACCCCAAGCATGACCTTGTTCCCATCATCTCAGCATGGCCCTTTCACAAGTGGGGAATGGACATCGTGGGCCCCTTTCCACAAGCTCCTGGAAAATTGAAGTTTCTCCTTGTAGCCGTCGACTATTTCACCAAATGGCCAGAAGTTAGGCCATTGGCAACCATATCAGGGAAGCATGTGATAAGCTTCGTGTGGGAACAAATAGTTTGCAGATATGGGCTGCCGGGAGAGATGGTGACAGACAACGGGAAGCAGTTTGCCAACAAGCCCTTCAGCAGCTGGTGCTCCGAGCTAGGCATTAAGCAAGTCTTCAGCTCAGTAGGCTACCCCCAGTCCAATGGACAAGTGGAACGCATGAATAGAAGCATTGTCGAAGGTATCAAAGCAAGGCTGGGAAGATGTGGCAAGAAATGGGTTGATGAGCTCCCAAGCGTCCTATGGGCTATCAGGACAATGGAGAAAACAAGTCACCAAAGGACACTCTATAGCCTAGTCTTCGGAAGCGAAGCTGTTATACCTGCTGAAATAGGGGTAAGCTCAGGAAGAAGTGCTCGCCAAGGTGCTCAACACAACCAAAATGAGATCCTGCTCAACTTGGACCTCCTTGAAGAGTCAAGGGACCAAGCCTCTATCAGGGAGGCAAGGTACAAGAAGAAACTTGAGGCTTACTATAACACAAGAGTAAAGAAGGAGTCCTTCAGGCCAGGGGATCTCGTTTTAAGATGCAACGAAGCCAGCAGGCAGCAAGATGTAGGGAAGCTAGGTCCCCGATGGGAGGGTCCTTATGTCATCAAGGAAGCCCACAAGGGAGGATCCTATAAGCTAGCTGACCCAAACGGCAAGATGATTCCAAGACATTGGAGTGACAAGCACCTAAAACGTTTTTATGTTTGATGGTTGTAAGCGTCTCTTTGTATTAAAAAAATCATGATCAATGAATGAATGAACTATGTTTCCTTTTATTAACTTGTCGCTTATCTTATCAAAGGGTGAACCCCTCCTAACCAGGCTCCATGGGGTCCGGCGCTATACCTACCCATGAAACGGGGATGAGCTCCTAGGCCACAACTGCTCAACAGGTAACAAGGCTAAGTAACCTTCCTGTATACAGGGTGAGTCCCTAATACAATCCACGACTCCATGGGACAAGTCCTTAGAAGGAAAACCTAGACCCATGAAAGAGGGTGAGCTCCTCACACCAAGACAGCTCCCACATGTTCACAATACACAGAAACGAACATAACACTAAGAAACCATTTAAAGAAAAGGTTGAAAAAGCTGATAGGGTAAGCATTGCATCGGTTCCTTAGCTAAGTATCCTAAGTTGGGTGACTGCAGCGTCCACCTTAAAGAGAAAAGTTAAAGACATTGCAAACACTATAAACGACAAGCAACAGATTCAAGACAACCAAACATTAAGCATAATTAAAGCATCACCCCTGAAAGGGGGAGCATTCCATTAGATACCATTAAAAAGCCCAAAGGGCTGAGTACATCAAAAGTTAGTTCATGAACAACATCTTAAAACAAACAAACAAAGACTAAACAAGGATGGATCAGGGGGTAGCTGAATCTTCGGCTTCAGTGGTGGCATCACCCTCACCGGTGGAAGCCAAGGTTCGGTTACCAACATCATCATAAAGGGAGTCGGCGTCAAGACCTGCAAATAGATCATCCTCGCTGGAGGGAGGGAGTGACTCAACCTCCAGGGCTTGAAGGGGGGGAGGGACTCTCAAATACCTGCTCCAAGTTAGGAGTCTTTGAAGGATCAGCAGGCTTTGCACGTTTCGAACTACCCTCCCCACCGTCAGCACCATCCAGCATGATCTTTAGAGGCCTTTTAGACACATAGGAGTTGAACACCTCATCAGCCACATCCTTCTTCACACCCTCTGGCTCCAAATCTTGCATGAAGGAGAGGGGCTGCTCAGCAGACTTGGCAATAGCTGAGACATAAGGATAAGTGGCCAGCTCCATAGCCTTCACGGCGTTCACAAACTCCTCCCCTGATGAAGGCTTAAAGGACGGCAGCTCCTCCAGCACCTGACCCTCTTGAGCCGCTTTAAAACCGGCTTGAATCCCTCCATGGCGACCAAAGGATATGGCTTTAGCATAAATATCTGCCAGAGGGGCATTAAATTCTTGAGAGTGCAGGAGGTTGGTAACGAAACGGGCAACACCTTTGGAGATCAGCCATTCTTTCTCCTCAGTCAAACGATCCACCTGGACCCGGAGCTCCTCCCAACTTTTTCCACCGCCATCTGCTCCTGTTTGACTGCCTCCCTTGCCCGAGCTAAGCCTGCCCTCTCCTCTGCCACCTTAGCCTTTTCATCATTCAGACCCTTAAACATTTTATCAAATTTTTCCTTCTCCAAACTGAGCTGGGTCCTAGACACAGCCAACTCATGCACCAAATCTTTCTCCCGTGCAACAAACCTTGCCAAATCTTCTTTCGCCTTCACCAACTCCACCTCATGCTCATCATAAACCTTCTCCACTTGCTCTGTTCTCAACATCAACTCTCCCCACCTAGCCATACCATCGGGGAACAAAGACAGAAAATGACCGAAGTGATAGTACATCTTCTTCATCACATCCTTATCCATCCACTCCTTGTGCAACTCCCTCTCAGCATCAGGGACACAATGGTCAATGAGATCACGAAAAACAGAGGCTTTCTTCAACACGTCAGAAGCCTTGATATCCCAATCCGGCACAAACACCCCTTCACTAGGCTCCTTTTGGGTAGGAGCATCAGAAATCTCCTTGACAACACCCTTTGAACACTCACCTCCTTCACACAACAACGACTTCGAACCAGCACCTTTGATCACCACATCCTTCGGCTTCTTGAAAACAGTATCATCCTTCTTGGGAGAAGACAAAGTGAGCTTACCCTTCCCTGGGGCAGGAGAATACCCCAAGGCTGAAGCAATAAGGGAAGAATCCTGGTCTTCATCTTCAAGGACCAAGGGGATGGCAGAAGAGCTACCCTGACCTGTGGAAGCAGTCTGCAGTCGCTTACTGGAGCGACGGACAGTGATAGACTTCTTCCCAGAAGGTTCCACAGCAGCAACAGAGGAAGTAACCACACTGGTGTATTCACCTTGAAAACGGACATGCTCGGTCCTCACCACCACATTCTGGCCCTCAGCAACATTTTTCACCTTGAATTTCACGTCTGTAATGTCATCCAGGGCTAAGAAATCCAGAGTACTCATTTCTGCATATAAGAGAAAAAGTGGTTAGAAAAAACAGTTATAAGAAGGATACCAAAGAGGAGCCAGGGAGACACATACCCTCCCCACCATGATAGATCACCGGGTCAGTCTCAGGATCATCCCAGTTAACACTTAGCCCCATCATCACCAAGAAATCCTCAGGAAAGGTTCGGAGACGAGTAGGAAAGCTACGAAGTTTCTCCAACAATTCCTGATCAAGGGTGTCAGGATCAGGTTCTTTCTCATTCAAAGGAGCATCCGAAGACCTCCGAGGAGCCTTAAATGGAAGGAAATCAGCATTCAAGAAGAAGAACTTGTCTTTCCACGGAGAGACAAGTCCGATGACACTAGAAATCAGGGCTGGTTCACATTGGGTCTTCTCAATAGTGAACCAGTTACCATTTTTGGCCAACCTAAAGAATCGCCGATACATGGCCACAGAAGGCTCATAACCAAGGCAACGGCACACAATCTCGAAGTGTAAAACCCTAGCGACTCCAGAAGGACATAACTGATCAAGAGAAAGCTGATGATACTCTAAAACGTTTAGAAAAAACTTCGAAAAAGGATACCTTAGGTTCCCCTGATCGAACTGACGTGTATACACGGCCAGCTTGCCAGTAGGAACAGAGGACACAGGGGTTTTCCCCTTTGGAACGGAAGGATCAAAGGATAAGGGGATACCGATCTCGGTACAGAACTTTTCGGCATCCGATTTGGACAGACGTGTAAACTGGGATGCAAGGTCGGTTTTCGACATAATGGAAAAACAAGTGTGAAGAAGAGAGAGTATGCTTACCGAGATTTATAGGAAGAAGAAGGGTTCGCCGGTTGGAGAAGATCGTGGGAGAGAGAAGACGGTTTTCTAATTATGGAAGTGAATGAAGGATAAAAGAGGGGATTCCCCCTTTATAAAGGATTTCAAATTTGAAATAATTAATCTTGGGCGGTTACCAAGGCAAACCGTCCCTCAGCTATCCAATAGGATGATGTCAGCCTGCTTCCTTGTCAAATCAGCAGTCATTAAGGGCAGCTGATGGGACACATGCCTACTCCCAAGGAAGCAATGATGGATAGTTATATTATTTAAAAAATATGACTATCATGACAAATGCATGGCCAGGAACTTGCACGAGATTTGATGAAGGAAAAGGCATGATACCAATGCTCCCATAGGGGAGCTCGGGGTCTAAAAAGCTACCCGGTACCAACATGAGTTTGCCACCGGGGAAAACGACATTTTACAAGTCACAAGCACTTCTAACTTCTTTACAAATGCTTATGACTGGGGGGCTGATGACGTGGGTCCTAAAAACGACGGCGTTTAAACCCCTCGTCGAAAAGATAAGTAAAATCGAGTTGATTAGGAGGTGGCCTGACTTACTGGAGCTGATATAGGGCAGCATACCTGCCATGCGGAAGCCTCAGGGCCAAAAGCAAACAGTAAAAACCTTGGAAATGACAAAAGTGGGTTTTGGCTTATTATCATTGCAAGAAACAAAACATCACACAGCTCCATGACTTGCATTGGAAATGAGAAAAGCTGAAAGCACCCAAAAAGGGCAAAGTCTCACTGCAGGGAGCCGATAGAGGGTCAAACACAACCAGGTATGGAAAGGAGGCTACCCTGAGGGAGCTCCTGGGCAGAATCTCATTGCCTATATAAGGAGACTCTTGGGTAGACATTCCACACACACTTCTTACTCATTCTCTCTACTCTACTACTCTCTATTTCATTATTCCCAACTCCAAAAGAATATATACTTATTCTCACGCCGGATTCCAAACGCAGGAGGCCACCTCCTGCGTTAAGGCTAACGGTGTCTGCTACCCTTGTGCAGGTCCTTCCAGGAGCTTGAAGACCCCCTAATCCTTCAACTAAATACAAACCTAAAACTAAAACTAAACTTAAAACCTGAGTTCCAACGTAATACACCTTTAACCTATAATCCTAAGCATCTCCTAACCTAATACCGGTCATTTTCCTTGTTGTAGCAACATTTATGGAAAGAACAAATTACAACCTTGCTTCTCTAAAAAAATCATGGTTTTCTACAGATTTGCTTCAAATTGAAGAGCAATCCATATACCAACGTTATTCATAAACTGTACTTTTCAAATATATGTCATTGAGAAGGAAAAACAAAATTAACCTTAAAACACATCTAAAACAGAGGGGATATTGGGAGAAACGGGTTTCGGGCAACAGAAGAACAATCACAACCCCTCTTTCTCCATCGCAAAGCACATAAAAATTGTAATTGTGAGTTGTACATGAAAATCCAAATTAACTTCCTAAAACAGATAACTACACCAACCATAGACAGATTCTAGGGTTTGCGACGGTTTGAGAAGGAACAATGTACAAATTAAGAAGATTTGCGTACCATGTTGAATCGATTGGACTGCATAAGCTTCAATAAAAAAAAAATACCGCAGTTAGATCATGAAAAGTATAAATAAATATACTAAGTTAATTTAATAGGTGAGCTTATAATACCCAGTTGAGGGGGTCATTATAATGTTGATGTTCTTGAAAATTTTCCATATGGTAATACATTAATCTCCACCTGTAACATAGTAAATAACTATTGGCATGAGTAGCATTGGATGGTGGAACGATGGAGGGGTGTTGGAACAGTGGCTTAGTTTATGAACACTTATGTGTATCAGATTTATGTATGAGTTAATAAGCAGCGGAATAACAAGTGTTCAAAGGTTTAAAGGATCACTTTTAAGAGGAGTTATTACTCCCCATTGACTGAATAATAAATGAGAAACAATAAAACAGTTTAAGTATAAAGCAGTAAGAGCAGTTTATGTTTCTCAGATGTGAAATGGATTATAAGTTCAAAGCCCGAAGGATTTCAATTTAGATCAAAGATATTACACAAAATCACACATCATAAATAGATGAACAAACTCATCTATTTATAGACCAATGTACTAAACCATTGTCTAAAGTAATCTAAGATATTTAACAAAGATATTATACTAAGATAAGCTTACAACAGCCTGTACATTGAAACTTGAAATCTAG
The DNA here is from genome assembly GCA_032199755.1 of Ambrosia artemisiifolia. NCBI lineage: Eukaryota > Viridiplantae > Streptophyta > Magnoliopsida > Asterales > Asteraceae > Ambrosia > Ambrosia artemisiifolia. Next base: position 12,470,648 of record CM063514.1, read on the forward strand.
ACTTTAACAAAACAATATAATAATCAAACTGCTGATCTTCAGTCGGTTAGAAGCTTCTGAATACAAAGTGCTGATGAGTGACAAACTGCTGATGAGTAGTTTGTCTTCAGTAGTTCTTCAGTGAAATGTCTGGTTAGACTTCAGAACTTCTGATGAGTAACTCTTTAGTACTTTGCATATTTGTTCTTCAGTACTTCTTCATTTGTTCTTCAGCAGTTATTTCCATACTTAAGCAGAATATGATTTGGACTAAGGTTATCAAAAGGTGGTTTCTTCAATCCTCTTTGTCCCAACAATCTCCCCCTGGATTGATGAAGCCAAAACCTTATCCAATCTTTATTGTTGATCTTTTCTCTCTTCTAGTATCCTCCATATTTCTGCTGTCATCCGGGTAGTAAGAGTACATCTTTGTTGCTCAGTGAGAGGTCCAAGGTCAGGTGTTAGATGTTGAATGGTAAGAAGGTCTTTGGAAGATAAAACACTCAACTCCTTTGAGTTTTTGTAGACCTTACTTGAACGATCTCTCCTGGTCACAAGTACTGAGTTGGAATCAGTAAAGGACCACTTAATGATGTTTACTTTTGACCTGTCAAAATCAGAGGCATAGGAAACCAGGCCTGTTTCCTTAGGTTGACTTGAGGATGATTGAGGAATGTCTTCAATTTCAGTGACTCTCAGGTGAGATTCTTGACTACCTTGAAGTTCAGCACCACTTTGAATAGGCATGTTGGGCAAGTGATGCTCTGTTACAACTCTTGTATGTGTCTTCCCTTGAATTGATTGTTGCAACTGATAACCATAAGTAGCCTTGTCTCTGAATTGTGTTAAGAGGGGTTTCTCTTCTACATCAAAGTCACCATGCACTAACTGATCTCCTTCCAAGAGTATCATCTTGAAATCAGTCTTGACAATGGGTTCACCCTCTGCTTTTCTCTTTGTGGCAGGCTTCCTTAGTGCACCAGATGATCTCCTTACAATAGAAGTTGGTTGGACTTCTGGAGTTTCAAATCTCTCTGGCTCTGCAGCTTTGCTGGCCTTATACTTCTTGTAAGTCTCATATAAAGTCTGTTCTTTCCATTTGGAGACTGAGGCCTTTGAACCATAGCCATTTGCCACTAACTCTTCTATGATTTCAGCTCTTTTGGCTTTCCTCTCATTCTCTGTTGCTATTCTGTCTGATAGCATTTGTGCTCTTCTTGTCAGTTCTTGTGTTGAGAGTCTTTTGAGAGCCACTTGTTTGGATTTGGAGTTCTTTGTTATGAAGGTGATAAGCTGTGCTCTTTTGTCTTCTTCTGCAGCAGCTTCAAGTGCTCTCTCTTCAGCCTCAAGCTCAACAAGTTTTTCTTGATACTTGATTAACTTTTCTTGATAGTTCAGATCATCTCTAGTCTCTAGGCTGTTCCATACTTTGTCTTCTTTTGCCTTCTTTGCAGCCTCTTTCAAACTCTTCTCCAATAGTTCTTTAGATATGGAAATGGGAGTAGGGTTTAAAACAGTTGTGGAAGTTGTTGTAGGCAAAGGAATGGAAGCAGGTTCTCTATCAGGTGCCTTGGAAACTTCTGATGTTGGTTTTGGAGGTAAAACTGCTGATGAAGTAACTTGACTCACAGCTATTGAAGGATTGTCTTCAGCAGTTTGAATAATGGGATCAGCAGTTTCCTCTGATGCTTTAGATGATAAGAATTCTTGTGCTACTTCTTTTCCTGGTCTTTGTGATGGTTTTTCAGCTTCAGGATCAGGAGTTTGTCTTGTTGTAGCAACTTCAGTTTCAGGTTCCTTAGTCTTCTCCCCCTTTTTGGCTTCATCCACTTCTGGAAGCCTCAATGAGTGAGAAGTTGCAGCAGACAACCTTGCTAGTTGATCTTGAGTTTGATCCATCTTCTTGTTCAACTCAGCAAGTCTTGAATTTATCAACCCAAACTGGTTGTTAGCCTTTAACTCCCAAGCAGTTGTGAATGGTTTGAGTTGATCAATGATAATTTGTTTCATTGCCTGGAACAGGGGACCATCTGGGCTGCATAGATGGTTCAGGTCTATGCCAGTGAGCCCAGGGAATTGGGTAGGTTGTTTTTGTGAAGGGGGGCTTTTTGGGTGATCCTCAGTCGGTTAGAAGCTTCTGAATACAAAGTGCTGATGAGTGACAAACTGCTGATGAGTAGTTTGTCTTCAGTAGTTCTTCAGTGAAATGTCTGGTTAGACTTCAGAACTTCTGATGAGTAACTCTTCAGTACTTTGCATATTTGTTCTTCAGTACTTCTTCATTTGTTCTTCAGCAGTTGTTTCCATACTTAAGCAGAATATGATTTGGACTAAGGTTATCAAAAGGTGGTTTCTTCAATCCTCTTTGTCCCAATAAGGGGAGATGAGGTGACGGTTTGAAGAGAGGTGGTGATGGCGATTTGAGGGATGTGAGAGACCGGTGAACAATTAGGGTTTTCATTTATTTATTTATTTGATTTCTTTAAAAACTAAAAAAATTAAAATCACCACATGATGCCACATGACACATTCAAAGGGTGGGGCTTTCCCCATTGAATGCGATGTCATCAAGGGGTATTCTTTTATATATAGTTATTATTGATTATTGATATAGTTAATAAGTATAAAGAGTGGGTTGGGTTATTCTACAAAGGCTACAAAAAATGAGAAGGGTGAGAAGTCACTATAAAATGACATGTGTCCAAAGATTAAACAAGTGGGAGGGGTAATTTTGTAAAAAAACATATGCACATTCAAGTCACATGCCATTTCCACCTTCATTTTTAAATGTCCGTAACTTTTTTATACGTCATCTTTTTTAAAAAGAAATTATACCATAAAATTGAGCGTCTTTTTATCTTTAATATGAGTACCATATTGTTATACTTTTGAAAAAAATTTCAAAAACCCACTTGCGTAAGACAAAATGGAGTGTAAAACACAATGAACACCAATTAAATATAGGGTATAAAACATAATCAAGAGTCTAGTAAAACACAATGAACGACATACTAAAGACACAATGAATAGAAGTCTAAAACACAATGAATACTTTTGAAAAAAAAAAAGTTGAAAACCCAGTTGCATAAGACACAATGGATGACATACTAAGGACACAATGAACAGAAAACTAAAACACAGTGAATACTTTTGAAAAAAAGTCAAAAACCCCATTGTGTAAAAGACAATGGACGACATAATAAAGACACAATGAACAGAAGATTACACAATGAATACTTTTGAAAAAAAAATTGAAAACCCAGTTGCATAAGACACAATGGGGATAACGTAAAACACAATGAGTACCAATTAGATATGCAATGAACAATAGGGTATAAAACACAATGAACAGTCTAATAAAACACAATGGACAACATATTAAAGACACAATGAATAGAAGGCTAAAACACAATGAATAATAGAGTTAAACACAATGAACAACATAATAAAACACAATGTACACCTAAATACAAAACTCATTTGCATAAAACACAATGAAAAACATACTAAAAACACAATGGACAAAGTTAAATCATGTGTAGACTAAAAAAACATAAAACACATGTGCATAGTATAACACAATGAACGAGCAGAAGACACAATGGAGAAGAACACCCATTTAGCACAATTTTTTTTTTCAATTTTAATTTAGCAATGTGGTACTCATATTAAAGATAAAAAAAGGCTCGTTAATATGGTGAAATGTTTTTGAAAAAAAAAATATCGTATGAAAAAGTTATAAATGTTTTAAAATGATGGGAAATTGACATGTGCATTGCATGTGGAGAGAAAAAGTCAACAAATGTTGTTTTCCTTTTATGTCATTCCTCTAATTTATTATTTATTTTTTTCAAACAAACTAATCTCAACCCTTCAAATATATGATCAATGGATCACAATCCTTCTCACCCTTCTTAGAAAAAGTGTCTTGTCTATTTGATCCTAACCCTATAAGAGTAAGTAGTTTTTGTTGTCATCTTCAGACTTTAGTCTAATACTTTCCTGCATTTCTCTGCCAACTGTTTCAACGTCCATATTTTTGTTTCATAGTGCATGTAGTCAAACCTATATATGTATATAAATTAGGCATCAACACAAATCAATAGAGATATAATGTATATGGAGGTCTCCTTCCAACCATAAACATAAACATGTCAGGTGACAAAAATGCCATTGATCTTTATAAATAGACATCAACATGTTCAAACCTCATCATTTTTTTAATTTTTTTTTTGTATTCGTCATCAAACATATTAGCCAAAGCTCGTATGGATATAACCAAGTATATACGTACTTGGCAGACATATAAAGTAGTTTCATACATAATATATAAATGGCCTTGATAAAAAAGGTTGAATGCTTGGTGGTCTCCATATACATTATCCCATTTATAAAATAGATGAAAAACGGAATTTAAAGAACATACCGAGAACCCCAATGACAAAAATACGATGACACGGAAAAGAAATTTGTCGAATCTGTTGGATCAGTTTCTTTTTTAACAGTTCTTATTATGAAAACTTGTGAAAGATCTATCAAAGTAAATTTGCACGGCGGAATAAATATAAGTGTTCAAGTTAAAGTTTCACTTTTAACAAGAGTTATTGCTCCCCCTCAATCAATGAAATAAAAGCATTAAATGAGAATCAAAACAGTAAATGAATATAACAGTAATAAGTGTTGCAAATGATTCTCAAATATATGAAATAGTTAACTACAATAGTCTTGAAGGATTGGTTTCTAAAATAGTGGGATGAACCCATCTATTTATAGATAGATTAATACGTACAAGTGAAGTATACAAAAGATTATAATAATACTACAACAGGCTGCAGTATTGGAACTTGTAGAAAGACTTTAACAAAACTAATATAATACTAAACTACTAAAATTTAAGGGCGGTGGAAAGCTTCTAACAGAACTGCTGATGAGTGAAAAACTACTGATGAGTATTCTTCAGAAGTTTGTCTTTAGTAGTTCTTCAGAGAGTTGTCTGGCTCGTCTTCAGAACTTCTGATCTTTAATCTTCAACACTTGTTATCTGCTTCTTCAGTACTTGTTATCTTCTTCTTCAGCAGTTTTCTATACTTAGAATAATATTGCAGAATATGATTAAGACTAAGGTATCAAAAGTGGCTTTGTCAATCCTCTTTGTCCTTACAATCTCCCCCTGGATTGATGAAGCCAAAACCTTATATAATCTTTATTGTCTTTCTTTCTGTCTTCAAGTATTCTCCATATTTCTGCAACCATGGAGACCTTGAGCTGGTGAGCTTGTTGTTCTGTGAGAGATCCTTGTTCAGGTTCAAGATGTTGAATTATAAGAAGGTCTTTGGATGATAGATTCTTCCGTTCTTCTATGGTTTTTAAGACCTTTCTTGAACGATCTCTTCTTGTACTCATCACTGAGTTTGTAGCAGTGAATGACCATTTCACAATATTTACTTTAGACTGGTCAAAGTCTAGAGTATAAGAGACAATGCCATTTTCTTGGTTTCTACCTGATGTTTGAGAGTCTTCTATTTCAGTGACCATCAGGTGGGATTTCCAGCTTTGTTCAATGTTAGCAACACCAGGCAAATCACTAGAGGTTGGAATGTGATGTTCAGTGATTACCTTGGGTTTGTCTGCTATGGTTTGTTGTAATTGATAAGCAAAGGTAGAAGGATCCCTGAATTGTGTGAACAGAGGCTTCTCTTCAACAACAAATTCACCTTGCACAATTGTGTTACCTTCAAACAAGACCATTTTGAAGTCTGTTTTCACATGTTCCTCTGGCTTCGTTTTGGCAGCAGGCCTTGGGGGTTTCTTGGAATGATCACCAGAAGTTTGAACTACTGAAGGTTGTGAAACCTCAAAAGTTTTAAACTTCTCTGGATTAGACTTTTGTAAGGCCTTGAACTTCTTGTAAGTGTCCAGAAGAGTATCTTCTTTCCACTTTGACAATTGAGTCTTTGAACCATAATCATTGTCTGTCAATTCTTGTATAATCTGGGCTTTCTTCAAATTTCTGTCTTTCTATGTGGCAAGATTGTCAGATGCAAGTTTTGCCATGTGTGTAAGTTCTTCAGTTGAGAGTTCCCTTAGTGAGTGTTTCTTTGTCTTGCTGTGTTTGCAGATATAAGTCATGAGCTGTTGTCTCTTATCTTCTTCAGCAGCAAGGAGTTGTTGCTCAGCAACTCTATCTTGTTCTTCTAACTCACTCAGCTTCTCTTCATAAGCTTTTAATTTATCATCAAAGTTCAAATCTTCCCTTGCTTCTAAGCTATTCCATATCTCATCTTCTATAACCTTCTTCTTTGCTGCCTTTAAACTCTTCTCCATTTGTTCTTAGGAAAATGATATGGGAGTAGGGTTCAAAACAGTTTGGGGAGTGGGAATAGGCCTTGGAATATTAGCTGGAATAGGTTATGTTTCTTTAGAGGGTTGTTCTGGTTCAGTGTAGGAAGTATCAACTACTGAATTGTTGATCTAACTATTGAAGGATTGTCTTTGGTACTTCTTGTCTTGTCTTCAGCAATTTCTTCAATAATGCCTTGCGAAGCCTTTTGAGCTTTCTCTCTAAGGAGTCTTTCTTCTTTTTCATACCAATCATGTCTTTCTTTCAAGGCAATTTCTTGTCTTGTCTTGGCTGTTTCTTTTTGGGCCTCCTTGAGATGTTGTACCTCTTTAGCCTTTTTGGCAACTTCAAGAGAAACAACTTCAGGTTCCTTTGACATCTCCCCCTTTTTGGCTTCATCCACTTCTGGAAACCAAGGAGCAGGAGGTGCCACACCAGACAAATGGGCTAATTGTCTTCTGTTGTCTTCAATCATTCTAGACAACTCCCCAAGCTTGTGATCAATTGCATTGTTAATCATCTCCATCTGAGTTCTGTTTTTCAACTCCATAGCAGTTGTAAAGGTTTGGAGATGTGAAGCTATAAGATGATGTATCATCTGGTATAAGGGACCATCTGGGTTGCATAGGTGGTTCAAGTCTATGCTAGATGAGCCAGAGAATTGAGTAGGCTTTTGTGAGTGTGGAGGATATGTTTTAGGGTGATCCTCAGTATGAACTGGGGGTGCCACTTTAGGGGAATTAGGGCTCAAGTGGTCTTTAACCTGATCTTTTGTGACTGACTCCTTGAGTGTAGAGACATTGGATTCATGACCTTCACAGTCAGCCATCAATTCATGTTGTGGAGATTTCGAAACATCATCCAAGTTAATGGAATCATCTGAATCCCTGACAACATCATCAATGATAAAGTCATCAGTTATATCATGAGCTAGGCCCAACCTAGTTATCTCAGGAACCTCTTTTCTTGGTACTGAGGTTTTCCTACTTCAGGCACAAAGCCTTCATCAATAGTTGCCACATTTGAGGTCTTAGCTATGATAATATTGTCCTCAAATCCACCACTGGATGTTATATAAGTAGTAGCAGCCTCAAATGTACCTAAAGTATCTAAGTTTGGGCTTAGACACCTTGGTTCATCCTCATCTCTTGGGATAGGGCTGATAACATCCACATCCATGTCAGTTTCTAAAGTTTTATCCCCTATTTTATGTGGTTGTTGGGGATTGACATTTTCAGATGGGATGGTTTCTTTCAAACCAGAGAGAAATTGAGCTATTTCTACTGTTGTGTGTGATGTTTCTGGTTCAGTAGTTTTGGGATCAGTAGAAGGTAAAGGTTCAGTAGTTTCAAAAGAAGGGTTAGTAGTTATAGTCTTTTTTAGGTTTCTTCCTTGAAAACAAAATGGTAATAGGTGTTCTTTTAGTCACATCTTTTAAAAGTGCAGATTACACATCAGCAGTTTCAAGCATCTCATCTTCCTGAATTGTTTTTCTTTTTGGGTTGGTGGGTTTGGATTTTTGTTGCTTGGGTATCTTGGACTTTTCGATAGTGGGTTTGGAAGATGTGGGTTCCATAGGGACTGTTTCTTGTTCCCCTTGGTCATCTTCTGGCAAAAGTGCCAGTTTGTTATGCCTAGAAAATACTTGTCAAGTCAATCGATTTAATTTTGTTGTCTCACCCACAAGTATTCCCTCACCAAGTTCTTTGACTATGCATTGCATAATGAACCTTGGGTACAACAAAAATTTCTTTTTAGTATTTTGGTGATGCAACACCAACTCATTAAAGAAAACGGATGATGCCCTGAAGGTAGTTTCATTCACAATGGAATGGAAAATGGGTTGAAAAATTGAGGGCATCTGATCATATGATCCTGTTTTGGGACTTAAACACATGATGATGTAATGAAACAAAATTTTATATTTTGATCAAAACATTTCTTATAGATTGTAGAATGTGGGAGAGTACCTTGGTAACCACACTCAGTCATGGTTAAATGAATGTCAGCACTGGAATTTGTTCTGGTGCTTCAGCATCATCTAGACCAAGTCTTATTCCCAGAGATTCTGGTGTGATCGACATTAATTTCCCTTGGATAGTTGATTTGAGGGACATAACTTTGTCATTCACGGTGACCGCCTCGGCGTTTGCCTAGAACTCATTTAGAGTTTGAATGTGTATTGGAGGGTCAATGGTGAAAGCTACGTAAAACTGGGATTTGACGACTAAATCAATGATTTCGTCATATTGGGACCAGGCATAATCTTTAACGAAGTAGCCTCTTTTATTGTGTACCTGTTTTAGAACGAGAGCCATGGTGTGTTTGATTGAACAATAATTTTAGATTATAGTGGGGGTTTTGAGTTTGTTTTGAGAGAGAAAGAGGGAACTTTTGCTTTTTGAAAGGATAAGTATGAAAAAAGGTGTTTATCAGAAGTTTATAACCGCCTAGGTCTACGGGTGAGCATAATCGGCCCGAACCGAAATAAAACCGAGAACCGAACCGATTTTGGACCTGGACCGAACCGGGTATGTCGTCTAGGTTCTGCAGCCGGTTCTCGTATATCCCCCAAGTCGGGTCTCAGTTCGGGTCGGTTCTGAGTTGGTTAAAAACCGAAAAAAACCAGGGACCGATTATAATTTCGAATATTTTGTAGGATTTTGCTCACCCCTATAATACCAACCACAATATAATACCAATGACTAAACAGCTAAAAAAGGCATTAAAGACAATTTGACCAACATTCTTTAAGCCTGCAAGTTTCCAATTGTGTTGGCAATACCCCCATGGCTGTTAACATTATGTATTAAGTAATACAAGTAGTACAGTAGGATTGTGCAACAATATAGGCTAATGCCTTGTTTTGGACATTACATCGGACACCTGGTGTGCCCCCTGTATTATCAGCCCATTAAAAACAAACAAAAATTATGGTATAAACCCATATAGCATAAATACAAATTAAACAAAAAACAATCATGAGGAACCAAATGATGTAAGCATCAGTGTTTGTTTGATCAACTTGAAAAGGGGGAAGACTATGAAGATCGTTACTGTTATGCTCACCATAACTAAATGATACAATTAGTATCTTTCCTGTAATCGCAACCGCTGCAAATCACGGAGGTGTTTTCAAGGTCTTCATTCTCGGGTCGGTTCTTGCTTCTGGAACCAAGGGAATCGTCGGTCGAGGGACCGATGACCGAACCGTCTTCAAGGTCTCATTTTCGGTTTTGTAATTATAACATCTTCGGGTCTCGGTTCGGTTCGGGTATTCTCGGGTCGGGTCGGTTCTAGCATTTTGCTCACCCCTACCTAGGTTAAACTTCTGAAATGGGAAAAGTCTGATTTACCCTTTTTGACCAAACTGTTGATGAAGCAGAATTGTTCATCAGTAGTTCCCATTTTCTCTTCAGTAGTTTGTAAACAACTAATGAGAATAAGTTTAAAAACACACTTGTAACTTCTGATGATTATTTTCATTAGTAGTTATTTAGTTTCTGAAAATATCCTCATTCTAATGTTTTTGTACATCAGAAGTTTCTGTCTTTGTGGTCATCAGTGGGTTATGACAGATTAGTACAAAGTAAGTGAAAGTAAAATATGTACAGAAAAATGAAAACACTTACAAAATTTACTCAAAATTTAGCATCCCAAGCATGGATACTAACCTCTGAAATGTTGATGAGTCAAGAGGTTTGTTGAACACATCAGCTATTTGATTAGCTGTTGTCACATGTTTTACCTCAATCCTGCCTTTTTCATAGCAATCATTGATGAAATGATACCTGATTTCTATATGTTTTGTCTTTGAGAATTGAGCAGGGTTTTGAATGATGCTAATGGCATATTTACTGTCTACTAACAGTGGAGTCTTAGTCACTTTTATTCCATAATCAAGTAGTTGATATTGAATCCATTGAATCTGTGACGTACAGCTTGCAGCTGCAATATATTCTGCCTCAGCAATTGATGTTGCCACAAATGTTTGCTTCTTTGATTGCTAGGACACCAGACAGTTTCCTAAGAATTGACAACCACCAGATGTTGATTTTCTTGACATTTTACACCCTGCATAGTCACTATCTGAAAAAGCTGTTAGTTTGGTACTGCTAGAAGCAGGATACCAAATTCCTAATGTAGGAGTTACATCCAGATATCTGAAAAATTCTTTTGACAGCAATTAGGTGTGATTCCCTTGGAGCTGATTGATATCTAGCACATACACAAGTTGAAAACATAATATTTGGTCTAGAAGCAGTTAAATAGCGAAGGGAACCTATCATACATCTATATATGGTTTAATCAACCTGTTTTCCTTGATCATCTGGTTCTACTTGTGTGGTTGGACTCATGGGAGTGGAACATGATTTACTGTCTTGTAAAGAAAATTAAATCAATAATTCTTGGGCATATTTAGATTGATGTATAAAAGTTACATTTGCTTGTTGTTTAATCTGCAGTCCCAAAAGTACTGCAGTTCTCCCATGGTACTTATTTCAAATTTTGATTGCATGAGTTTCTTAAATTCATCACACAGTTTTGTATTTGTTGAACCACAAATGATATCATCAACATAAATTTGAACAAGTAGGATGTGATTTCCAACATGTTTAATGAAAAGTATTTTATCAATGGAGCCTCTTGTGAAGTGATTTTTGAGTAAAAAGGTGGAAAGTGTGTCATACCAAGTTCTAGGAGCTTGTGTTAGCCCATAAAGAGCCTTGTCAAGTTTGTACACCCAATCAGGATGAGCAGGATCCTCAAACCCAAGTGGCTGACAAACATACACTTCGTCTTTTATTTTTCCATATAAAAATGCACTTTTTACATCCATTTGAAAACCTTTAATTTTGTTGAAAATTGCATAAGCCAAAAATAACGTGATGCCTTTAAGCCTTGCAACTGGAGCAAAGGTTTCATCATAGTCAATTCCTTCTTCTTGAGAATAACCTTGTACCACCAGTCTTGCCTTGTTCTTAATAATCATACCAGCTTTTTCTTGTTTACTTCTAAAAACCCATCTTGTGCTAATTGGTATCTTGTTTGGAGGTAAGGGACAAATTTCCAAGACCTGTTGCTTTTTGAATTGCAGAAACTCATCTTGCATTACTTCAACCCAACTGTTATCTTTGAGAACTTCCTGGTATTTCTTTGGTTCCAACTGAGAAATGAATGCTGAGAAAAAGCAGAAGTTGGAAAGCTGGTTTCTTGTAAGTACCCCTGATGCAATATCACCCATGATTTGATCCAATGAATGATCTTTGTGTTCAATTATTTGTTGTAAACCACTAATGGGAGCAGGCTTTTGAACTTCTTCAAATAAACCACTGAGGTCAATAATATCTGGTTCAACTGTTTGTACTGCTTCAGGAGTTTTGGGAGCTGAATTAGTAGTTTGAGTTTGTTCATCAGTAGTTGTTTGGTTTGTTGAATCAGAAGTTTGTGAAACTTCTGATGATTTAAAAGTTGATTTAATGACTGTATTAGGATTCCATGATGGAGGACCATCATCATCAAACCCTTGATCACCATAATAAGTGGGTTTAGATGAAGTAACAGTCTTTTCAGGTCCGAAATTAAAACTGTCAAGGTCAAAGAGTTCAGCAGGATTGCTGGAATGAGTGTATGTTTTGACTCATTGAACTTGACATTCAGTGTTTCTTCAACTATCTTGGTTTTGGAATTGAATACCTTGTAGGCTTTTCTAGTAGGAGAATCACCAAGAAAATAACCTGAATCAACTTTTGCAACAAACTTTGAAATAGAGTCTTTGATGTTCAGGATAAAACATTGACATCCAAAAGCCCTGAAAATGAGATAAAGGGCTTAATGCCATGAAGAATTTCATAAGCAGTCTTGGAATGTCTTTTGTTGACAAGGACTCTATTTTGAACATAACAAGCTGTGTTGACTGCTTCAGCCTAGAAATAAAGAGGTGGGCCTGAATCAGCTAACATGGTTCTTGCTGTTTCAATCAATGTTCTATTCTTCCTTTCTACCACACGATTTTGTTCAGGAGTTCTAGGAATGCTAAAATGTCTAACAATCCCTTTAGACAAACAGAATGCATCCAGATTTTTGTTCCTGAACTCTGTAACATTGTCACTCCTTATGACTTTGACAGAGAGAGAGTATTATTTCTCAACTTGTAGAATGAAGAATTTGATAATATCAGCTGCCTCATCCTTGGAGTATAAGAAGAAGACCCATGTGAATCTTGAGTAGTCATCAATGATGACCAAACACTACTTCTTCTTACCAAGGCTCATGATTTTGACTGGTCCAAATAAGTCCATATGGAGTAGTTGAAGACATGCAGTTGTTTTTTATTCTTCAATAGACTTATAAGAGGACTTATGTTGTTTTCCCTTAAGACAATACACACAATGTTCTTTACACTGGTATTCCTTCAAGGGTAGATCTCTATCCAAGCCCGTTTTTGTGAATTTATTTATGGTTTTAAAGTTCACTTGGCAAAGTCTCCTATGCCAGAGATCAGTTTCAGAAGTTGATGCCTTTAAGAAGAAACATGCAGTGTTGTTCAGTACATTGTCCTTTTCAATGTCCACTGCATAGACATTGCCACATCTTTTGGCTATCAGCAAAGTATGATCTTCTATAATCTTCTCTATCAACTTTTGGCCTTCTGGTGAGATAATCTTGCAAGCAGTTTTGGTGAAAAAGGAAGAATATCCTTTATCACATATTTAAGAGACACTCAGCAAGTTGTACTCCAAATTTTCAACCAGATTGACCTTGTCAAATTGTACTTTACCAGAGGATACATTGCCATATCCTAGCACATATCCCTTGGCATTGTTCCCAAAGGACACAGATCCTTCTCTTTGACTAATAAATTTGTTTACCAGGTATTTGCATCCTGTCGTAGTGGGCCTTCGGGCAACGGGTTTTTCTCTGAATTGGTGGCGTGATGGACTTGAGCTGCTCAGTGGACAGCTATTTATATAGTGCTAACATACTGACAGTTTAGGTGATATTTATTTAGCCATTAAAAAAAACAAAGGCCACCCTCAAAGATAAAGAAAAAAAAGAAGATAAGAAAAGCGCAAAAAGACGCAGAGGTCTATGGTCAACACTTTCAGGCTTACTTGGATTGCAACTCCACTCTTCCCAGACCAATTAAAGCTACCTTTTTACCATCCCATCGAGCTCTTGCCAAGTTGGCCTTGGTCAATGATGTCATTCTCTATTACCTTATTAAAAGCATTCACATTAGCTCCTTCGTAATAGTGTGAGTGTGATCTCTATATTATGTAGAGTGGGTATAAGTGGTTGTGAGTAGAGGAGAGAGAAAATATTTGGAATAAACCCTGTTCACCAGTAAATTTGGAGTTGGAGAAGACATTGTTCATCCTTTATAATTTTTTAATATTTTTAAAACTGGTTGTTAGTAGAGGAGAGAGAAAACGTAATGATAAAAGTATAGAATAAGTATTATTAAATAGAAAAGGAGAGAAAAAGATAGTAATTTTTAGTGTAACTATAGAGATGGAGCAGATAATGTGAATGTTCAAAGGAGAAAAATTATATTATCTCTATTACGTTATTAAGGAGTAAAGGTGGTTAACATGGTAATTTTATCACATTTATAAAATGGGAGTTCAAAGGTCTCATGCTTTAAACCCTAAATGTCATGTAAAACTTTCCTATGGTACCCTTGTTATTGCATTATCCACGTGTACAATGGTATGAATATATCAATTAGTGACTTTCTACATACATGCATTTATATGATGACTCTCCATATGTTTAACTTCTATATTTTTTACTCTTGTATTTATGTAAGGCCTATGATGCTCCAAATGCTTAACACATATATTTTATTACCCTTGTAGTTATGTTTAAGGGTCTCTATAAAATGAACAAATATACTTGATATGAGGATACAATAGGTACTAGAACAATATTCATGTTGTGCTGATTTGAAATTTTTAATTACAATACTTTGGTAATTCATTAATATACTCGTGTTTCTACTTGCTTTTCTTTGTAAAAGATGATAATAAAGATGAAGATCCTTTTAACGGGGAGTTCGAGTTCAGTAAAGGTAATTCGTTTTATTTTGTTTCATTTTCTTTGTTGACTTTTGTTCATAAACTATATGGTTATGAACTTGATAGTTTAAAGTAGTTGTATATGTATTTGTAAGTGGTAAGAAGTTGTTAGATAGCTAATATAAATGATTATTATTCATATTTAAGAAATGAGGTTTTATACGGTATATATATTTTAAATGATTATTATTCATATTTGTAGCAACCCATTTAGTATCCAAAGACGTATATGTTTATTTATTTCTCTTTATATGAATCAAAATCAAGTAATATGTGTTTTTTAGATAATGTAGTACCATGATGCAGCTTGCACCATTTGATCCAACTAAAGAAGGAGGTTATTTAAGATGTAAATTGTAAGTCATTTTTTGATTAATTTGTTATTCTCTACAATAAGTATTTAGTATATATGAATATGAAGTACATGCATAGTGCTACAAATGTGGCGTTTTTGACCCATTTTCTTATAAATTGGTCAATCTTCATTGGGTCAAAAAGATAAAATAAAAGATTAGGTTAATAGAATAATATGAAATGAGTCAAATAGAGGTTGAACATGTAAAAATTTCACTGATCGAATACAATGAATCTAGACCTTCGACTGTGAACAAAAAATGTTTTTAATCATGGAAAAAGAAGTAAAAACAAGAATTGGTAATACCCGGGATACATTTATATGAGTCATATGTGCTATATATGTTACTTTCATATGAGCTACAGAAACGAAAGTGTGTATAGATAATATCTTGAGGTAATGTCTTTACTCCAAGATTTGTTCTTACAACAACCTTAAATAAAGGATTAAGTTAATTTTGAAGTATCACTCGGCCACTTATAAAAATCTATGTTAAAGCTTGGTGGTTTTTGTTTCTTACAAAACTTTTGGTGATCTGGTCAACAATGTGAAGTAAAAAAAAGTTGATTTTCCATCTTACAAACCTTTTAAGAATTTCATTTTGCATGAACAGAAAAATGTACTTTTTCAGTTATTTACAAACCAAAAGTTGGTATTGTTGATGCTCTTTAATAGTCCTTATTAATGAAATTATAGTTATTGATACATACATAAAATAGCTTTTACCAAGTTCTATCAAATTTATGACTCTTAGGATGGTATATCCAGCTTCTGCATCTACCAATTTCATTTTGTCTGGCAAAATACAGCGGACTTAAGAGTGAATTCAAGTATGGAGGTGAAAGTTCAAATTGTGGGTGAAGAACCGGATAATATAATGTTTTGTTCTCTATGAAGGAAACACTACTAATATCGATGCCCATAGAACTATAAAAGCATGATGTAATTGGAAGCCTTTCAAAATCTACATTGTTGGCATTGTTACTCTTTTACAAATAGATATCCGTATTGTGAATCTCTAATATTACAAAGAAGAAAGCTACAATGATGAGAGTTGTCATGCATACTACTATAAAAGTTGCTTTAGTATGTAACTTCAAAGGAAATCTGCTGTAACGTGCGAGGTTTTTCATTAGTATTATTATTATATCTTTATTGTTGGAACTTTTCAAACTCTCTTGTGAAAATCATTAGGTTTATTACTTTTTTGGTAGTCGATAGTGTGAAAATATACTACAAATTAACCTTTATAAATTACACTCTTTCTCTATCTCTGTCTATCTTTTTTTTTTTTTTTTTTTTTTTTTTTAAGAATTTATATATTAAACCAAAAACAAATTCATTTCCTACTAAATGTACTTCAAAATTTTTCATGAATGTACATCACAATCCCACTTAATTAGGTAACAAATTTAAAACTATTTGATACCACCTTACTACAAGTCCTAGTCTTCTACAAATTATTTAACTTATTGTTTTCAGTCAAATTTTTTTTCTTTTTATTTGACTACCCAGGCCACCATCATTCTATCCGAGATAATTCAGAATCCAAGATTTGTTAAATAGAATTTGTTTATTGACCTTTCAAAGAGAATACCATGATTTGTTGGTACTAGGCTGCTCGTAGAAATTTTCTATTGTTTAGGACTCTAGTCCAAGGTATGGATGGCTAGATAAATTAAATTAGACAACTATAAGATTTGAATTATTGAGTTTACAAAGTATATATTATATTATTATTGAAATGATTATATGGAGTATAATTTTTTAGACAGAAGCGTATATTTAATTTAGACAAAATCGCAGTTTATTTCCTTTATGTTTGAACGAAGTTTTAGGCAGTATCCTTTAACTAACAAAATCACACTACATGTCTTTTAAGTTTAATCAGTTTTATTTACGGGCGTTGTCCTTTGAATATAACCCAGTTAAAAAAAACATATTAAGTTTCACCATTTGCTAAAGCACGTGAGGGTACTTTCGTCTTTTCCCCTTCTAAAACAATCAGAACCCCCTCCCCCCTCCCCCACCCCCCCCCCCCCCCCCTTTCAATAAGCCTTAGAAGGATCTCCCTGGACCGTTTTAGAAGGGGAAAAGACAAACGTACCCTCACATGCACAACTTGTTGGGAAAACTTAACAAGATTTTTTAACTGGGTTATGTTTAAAGGACATCGCCCGTAAGTAAAACAAAACTTAAAGGAGATGCATGTAGTTTCATTATTTAAAGGTTAGCACCCCAAACTTCGTTCAAACATAAAGGAAGTAAAATGCAATTTTATCTATATTTTATTTAGTTCGTGTAATGCACGTTTTATTCAATGTGAGTAATACATAGGTCATTTAAAGACAGTTTTTTATTAATAAAAATACATATATGTACTAACATAATTACATATGTTTAATAATATAACTAGCATTATGTTTTGCGTATTCACATGTTGTTCGTGTTCCTGTTGTTTATCCCGATTTTTGTGTTCCCCGTGCTTTACGTATTAGTAGAATCTATATATATATATATATATATATATATATATATATATATATATATATATGTATGTTTAGGTTCCTGTACAAAAGAAATTTTTTGTACAAAGTGTGGGAAGTCTATTTAGTCATTGTGTTTTAAATTTTGGCTATGATGTTTTCGATTCCTTTTGCATTGTATTATATAGAAAAACAACAAACGTAACAATTTAAAACACAATCAAATGTATTTTAAGCATGAAATTTAAAACACACTGATTACTTTCTTCGTATGGTGTTTTAGATTGCATGTCTAGAATACATTAATTAGTGTTTTAAATTGTTAAGTTTTGTGTTTCTATATATAATACTATGCCAAAAGAATATAAAACATCATGGCTATTATTTAAAACACAATGCCTATATGGACTTTTCACACTTTGTACAAAAAATACCCTTTGTACAAGAACCTCACCCTATATATATATATATATATATATATATATATATATATATATAATCGAGTGTTTTGAGGCTCTGATCAAATCAGCATAATCGAGTTTGGCTCTAGTAACCAAGCCATACAAAATATTCAAAGAATATTGGCTTCCCTGGTCCATTCCTCCTGTCTTCAAAGTTAGGCACTTATTTATGATCATCAACAATAGACTCCAGAAAGGAGATAGTTTCCTATATTGTAATCTCCTAACTTGTTGAAGTTGGCCTTGTATCCTATTTTCCTTAGAGTTTCACCCACCCTTTCAACACTAGGTAACACATCATACTCTGTTTCAGTTGGTAATCCCAAAGCATCTCTTATGTCTTGAAGCTCAATCTTCAGTATTTGGATGTCCTAGATATGGGCAACCAGATGATCCTCAATTCCATCATCTGCTACTTCTGCCTTCATGGTTTCCCGTACTTGTTGCAACACCTTTACTGGTACTAACTTGGAGTTAGTCGGAGCTCTAGCAAGAGGACAGTGCTTTAAGTATTTAGTTATGATTTTGTGCCTTTCATCATATTTGGTGTGATCGAGGCCAGCGATTATGTTATTTGCCTTCCCATCATTATAGGCTATCCATTTGTTTCTTGGTAAAATCTAGGGTTGAATAAAGTTTGAAGTTTCTGGATTTGTGTTTGAGGTTGACATATTTTGAGAGTTTGTTGGAATTTTAAGAAAGTTGAGAGATTTTTGGCTGGATTTAATTTCAAGTGTTTAATCGTGTTTAGTAAATATCAGATGGGTATTTATATCTGAGTTACAATGAAGATGGCAACTTTCGGATGTTTGAAGTTTAATTGCATTTAATGACACATTCGATTGATATAGCTCACTTGATGTTGTAAAGGTTAGTTTTTATACTGCTGTTTTTACTGTATCATCCATCATGTCCCATGATGTCTAGGATCTTCCCCCTTACAAGAACAAAAAGCAGTTTTTTGATCTTGAAACAATCCTGAGATGATACGTGGACAAAACGGTCCCACCATTTAAGCCACCTGCCTTCTCAACTAGCAACAAGGTTAACCATAAGTCCAGACTTTTGAAAGATCTAAGACTTCGTTTATAGTTGGAACAAAAGTTCCAGATTTCTAGGATTTTGGTTAGAAAAATTCTAAGTTTGCACAAGAATTCTGGGAATTTTGTCCTCATCCATTGTTCTGAATATATGTCACACCCTCAAAATCCACTTGCGGGGTTTTACCGCGAGGCGCATGACAAACCAGGATCCAAGTCAATAATCACAATAAACAGTACTAAATGAATTTCAAAAACATAGTTTAAAAATCTTAAACATCAGCGGAAGCTAAATATCGTTACATAACCAAAGTAAAACCAAATGTTCAATGTTTAAAAACCATGCGACTCTAACTAGACGCCGTGCAGACGCGTGCGCCCTAGTTCCACTTTGCTACCTTAGCGACCTGAGAAAACATGTAAAAGTTTACGTCAGCACAAAAATGCTGGTGAGTTTACAGGTTTGTAATCAAAGTTCCAAGTTCAACCTGTTCATACTATAACAATTGTAAACCAAGTACGCTAGCTAGGCGCATGTTCCATTACTACTACGATTGGAAAACCATTACTAACTCGCAAACCAGATGTTGTGCCCGAATAGTAAACCTGTTCCTGTTTGAGACAATATGCACCCGCCCGGCCCTCCAAGCCGACGGGTGGGGTTGGTCACTCCCAATAGCGCTATTCACATTTCCCTGTTGTGCAAACCAGCACATTCATGGTTTCCCCCCGGGACTTCCAAAGATCGTATAGTAATCCGTTTGAAAACCCATAGTATGACAGTTGTTACCAAATAGTTGTTTAACACATGTTTTCTCCCCCAAAAGTGAAAACCAAGTAAAGTGGGGCCGTAAACTCACCTTAGGTTGCGTTACTTCAGATAACAGAATAAGTCAACAAGCTATGCTAGCCCCGTAAAGCGGCGACCTAACATATGACAGTTACAAGTACTTAGACTAATAACCCGTAGGTTAGTTAGTCCCTAGATGTCCAGACCATAACCAAGTTTGTTTGACAACACGTTTACTGTTAACATGACCAGACGTACAAGACTCGACATCCCATTGGTGACCCGAGACTTCCCGTGTTACACTAGTATTCACAAACACATAATCATGCAGTCACACTTAACATACGTTAAAGTCCAACAAGTTCTAGCACATAGTTCAATTAACACATTATTGACCCGAACACATGTTACCGAGTTATTAGACATGTTACGGGGTTCCTAGCATGTTCCTAGGTGTCAAAACGGGTCTCGAAATGCTAAAATATACTTACAGCAGCAGTACAGGCGATTAGGAAAAGTCAACTAGCAATTACGTTGGTCAACAGGCAATTAGGAATGCTAGTCGCCTATACAGTAGGCGATTAGGGTCATGTGATATGCTAATTTTGGAGTTTGTAGGCGATTAGGGTCATGTGACATGCATTTCAGAACTCATCAGGCGATTAGGGTCATGCAGCATGCAAAAACAAGTCATGTTAGGTGATCAGCCCCCTAATTGCCTAAGGGGTAGGCGATTAGCCCACTATGGTAGGCGATTAGCCTGCTAATCGCCTATCCCTTAGGCGATTAGGACTGCTAATCGCCACCTGCACGTCTGTTCCGGTTTTTCGCGCGTTTAACACTCCAAATCAAACCCAGAACGTGTGGAAACCTCCAATATCAATCAAACAAGTATCCTAAACATGTTTAAACCAAAATACTTCGTTTAACCTTGTTCTAGCAGTCCTGGATGCAACCACGTTTCTAAAACATAACACAAGTATCATGTAATCATCTCATTAACATGCGTAATCATAACCTAATGAACAATCAATCAGATTTCCACATCATACCATCATCATAATTCCGTAACTACCCTAATAACATATATACAACCCTTCTTGATTATCAAAAATCCTATCTTTTAATTAAAACATATACATACAACATGCATAATCTCTCGAACTCATAGAATAGCAGTTATCAACGATTTACAGAAGACACAAGTGTTTATGAACAGGTCTGGACCATTAGGGATTCAATAAAAACATTAGTAAAGATTTCATGGATGAAAACCACACCTTAAGATTGTGATTGATTGATGAAATAGGCTTGAAATCAAGTTGTTTGATCCAAAATCGTGTTCCAGAGGTTGTGTGGGTGTTGGGACGAGTTGTGGGGCGACTAGGGTTGATATTATGATGTTTAGGAGGTCAAGTATTGTATTTATAGTCGTTTTTAGTCGTAACCCACGTTGCAGGCGATTA
The DNA here is from genome assembly GCA_032199755.1 of Ambrosia artemisiifolia. Lineage (NCBI taxonomy): Eukaryota > Viridiplantae > Streptophyta > Magnoliopsida > Asterales > Asteraceae > Ambrosia > Ambrosia artemisiifolia. The sequence goes on from CM063514.1 coordinate 12,491,646, forward strand.
TGGTTCAGTTGCAGGCGATTAGGGTTGCTAATCGCCACCCCCTTAGGCGATTAGCCCCATAATCGCCTAACATGCATGGCTACTCGCCACCTGGGGTGAGCTACTCGCCACCCTATAGGTGATTAGCTCACCCTAATCGCCTATAGGGTATTGTTCCGAGTATTTTGCGCGTTAAACCCCGTTTTAACATATGTTAACACATTTTCACATACCGACAAGTCACATAATGATTGTAAACACATAACACTTGCAAATAAACACATTCACACTCGTTCACCAATTCCCGGGACTCGAGACTTGCATGTTCCCTATGCTTTGACGATTCTCCGAATCGTCACCCTTTGTACACTTGGTTAAGGACTGACATCTAACGATCCTCTAGGCCAACATCTAATGATTCCCTAGACTCACATAACAGTTCCCGAACCATAACCCGACTCAACTAACCCAGTTAAGTACCGAATACGCGTGACTCGCTAAGGTAGACTTTAATCTAGACGACGCTGTTAACCTGAATTTGCCGGGTGTCACAATATATCTCTATATTTATTAATGGACGAGAATGAAACTCATAGTAGCTTTTCATAAAAAGTGGTTATGAAAAGTAATGTGACACCAAATGATAAATAAGTGTGTCAAGGTTCGAATCCTGCTCCGAAGATGGATCTAACATTTTTGCATTATTTATCATTTTGAGTTTCATTCCAAATGCCATTTTTTTTAATCAGAGAGGTTGAGGAATTTCTTATGCCAGGTAAACCTTGTGGATCATCAGTTGTTGAAAGAACCACAGTTGGTATCAGTTGTTTAATAACCTTTGTTGAATAATCATTTGGTAAAGAACCCCTGTTTTTGGTAACATATGTTAATATGACATATGTTTCCAGATTTGTAATTGTTTTAACTTCTGGTGCATAGCATCAGTTGTTTGAACAATTATTTGAATTACATCAGTTGTTTGGTTTCATCAGTGCCATCTGCCAGATGTTAAGATCAACAGATCTTTGACTTTTTTATCACTTTTTTCTTTTTGAAAGACCTTGTTGAACAATGTTTTAGGACTTGTAAAACAAATCCTTTAAATTCTCAGCCTTTGATGGTTCAAATCTGAAAAGAAATTTTTTTTATTTGTCAATTGCAATGTATATTTGAAAATCGAAAATTCCCAATTGACATTAAACATTTTTCTTTTGAAAGAAAATGATCTTCCTTGATCATAATATCATTTTATGAATAACATTATTCTTTCAAATCTTGATCCTTTTGAGTAGTCAGTGTTGACTTTTCAAGAATCAAAGGTTGTTTTTGAATTAGGCAGAAAATCGTTTTGTTGCCTTCTTGAGTTCAGATTGTCTCATATGTTCCCATGTTTTGACTTTAATTAGTCAGATTTGTCTTAATTTGATAGGAATTTAACTTGGTTTTACATATTTTTGTGATCAGTTGTTTATTCCTCCTCAAAATTAGCTTTACTAACTTCAAGTGTTTTATTTCTCTCATCCCCTGTTTTTTTTTTGTTTAGAAATTTTTAAACAAAACATATATATATATATATACACACACACACACACACACACACTAACCAAACACACATAACAAAATAATAAAAGCTACAACACATTAAGACTAAGCCTGATCATCATCCTCCTCCATAATGAGCATATCATACAAGAGATTGTCCTTGCCCTTGTGATTTAGGCTCTACACTAGGTTCCTAGATTGGATGTTGGCTAGGTTTACCATTTTGACTCTTGTGAATCCTATTGGTATACCACCAAAGTGTAGTTGACTTGTAATGATCTTCATGTCTTTCAGCAAATAGTATGATTAGTTGTACGGTTCTCCCCATACTAAAGAGTGAATGACTCCCTGAACTCTTAGAGAGATCATGTTGAAGTGAGATGTCTTCCTGCCGAAGCAAACACCTACGTGAGTCATCAGAAATTGCCAAGGAAAGTCCAAAGCAGTCTTCTCCACTTGTTGAGCATTGCGGGCACCAAAGTATCTCATCAGCTTGAAGGTTTAGGCAACCTTTTCTTTGCTCACTTTTAACGTGGCACAATTATCGTTGAGGTGAAGAGCATTCCTGATGGTCTGCTTATTCACTATCATCTTGACTCCCAAGATAGTAGCCTCAAGTTAAGTTCTACGATTGTCATCAATAACAACCACAACTGTGTTCCAGAACTGCTGGGGAATCTCTATGTACACATCAATGTGCACACTGATGGTAAAACCAATGGGACTTTTTAGTAGAAATGCCAGCATGGGAGCAACCTGCTTGAACTCATTGTCCAAGCTGGTTCTCACTCTCATTTTGTGAGTTGGAGCTATGTTGAGTACCGTTTTTGGTAAAAGGAGATTAAGGTTTGTGTAGTGGGGAGAAAGAAGAAGTACAGAGAATATGCAGTGAGAGTGATAACAAGTGTGGGTATATTTATAGACAATACCATATGTCTACTAATGGTTAGATTTGGCAAATCCATTTTTAAACACTTTACTTGAGTTGATCGTTGCACTCAAGTAGTTATGTCAGGGTCATTTTGGTATATAGAAATATTTATGAGAGACGCTGCATTAATTACTTACTGCTCCTCATTTACTTATCCCCTAGATGGCAAAACTACTTAGCAAGTAGACCTAGACTTTGTGTGTATCGTTAAAATAATAAATAAAACTGATCATTATCTCTATTAATATAATAAAACTCTATTGTTTTGAGATAAACACAAAAAAAAATGTAAAAACTTATACCTATATAACTAGGGCTATAGATATATATACGTGCATGCATGCAAGGATTTTGAGTCACTTTTTCTCTATCCTGGAAATTTGGGATGGTTCAGATGTTTCCGTTCCAGATTTCTAGGATTTTTTAATAGTACCTCAGAATTCTCAATTTTTGAGATTTTAATTTAAGATTTTGGTTTGTCATTTAAGACAACTGTCTCAGTTTTCAGATGATCACAGGAGATTTGTTCTCCAGATATTTCAATTTGTGTGTCATCCAAAATTGACTTATTAAGTTCAGATTCTGGTATTTTCATACCAGATTCTTGACTTGAGTCCATCTTTAGCATGCCCAACTTACTTATGATATATAGTTGTGATGTTTTTCATCCAAAGGTTTGGTCAAAATATTAGTAAGTTGTTCAGCTATTGGAACAAAATACATTTCCACGTCACTTTTCTCAACATGATCCTTAATAAAATGATACCTGACATCTATGTGCTTGGTCTTTGAGTGTTGAACTGGGTTGGATGTTATGGCTATTGCATTTTTTGAATCACATAGAATTGGTGTTTTTGCTATGTTTAATCCATAGTCCTTCAGTTGAATTTGCATCCATATCACTTGTGAACAACAATTTGCTGTTGCTAGATATTCTGCTTTTGCTGTGGATGTTGATACACAATTCTGTTTCTTTGAAGTGCAACACACCAGTTTTTCTTCCATCATTTGACAACTTCCAGAGGTACTCTTCCTATCCATTTTACAGCCTGCATGATCTGCATCGGTGTAAGCTATAAGATCTAAATTTGTACATTTTGGATACCATAATCCAAGATCTGGAGTTCCTTTCAAACACTTAAACACTATTTTTTATAGTTGTCAGATGAGACTCCTTTGGGTTACACTGATATCTTGTAAGAAAGCATGTTGTAAACATAATATATGGTCTGCTTGCAGTTAGATATAGAAGAGATCCAATCACTGAAATTCCATTTGGATTAGATCCCAGTGTGGAACCAATTGCCATTGGTGTTCTAGATGAGCTACTTTTCTCAAGAATGTATTCCTTTAAAATTGTTTTTACATATTTAGATTGACAAATAAATATTCCTTCTGGAGATTGTTTGACTTGTAAACCTAAGAAAAAGGTTAATTCACCCATCATAGACATTTCAAAATGGCTGGTCATCACTTTTTCAAATTTCTTGCAAAAATATGGATTTGTTGACCCCAAAATAATATCATCTACATAGATTTGTATCAAAATTATATGGCCTTTGTGCGTTTTAGTGAAAAATGTTGTGTCAATTGTTCCCTTGATGAAACCTGATTCCAATAAGAACTTGGACAGAGTTTCATACTAAGCTCTAGGAGATTATTTTAAGCCATTGGTGTGCTCTGAGCATACATATAAATATGTACACTCGCGCAAATTGGGTTTTAAATTTATAAAAATGATTTTAATCTTAACATTAGAACACACATTAAAGGGCAAGCGCACCCGCTCACTTTTAAGCATGCACGACAACTTCGTTTTCTTCAATCTGATAAAAGCGCGCGGCCGCTCACTCATTCCGCGCGGCCGCTCGGATTGACAGACCTTCCATTTTCGTGCAGAAACCTTCATTTTTGATCCGGGTTGCTTCCTGGATACCGTTTAAGACCTGTAATCATTAAGATACCCAAATAAGTACCAATTCATCGTGTATAAAACCAAAAACGTATATAAAGGGGAGTTAAACTGGGGCTTTTATATGTATAAATTAACGTATATCAGCCATACAAGGCTTTGTTCAGTTTGTTGAAATGTTTTGGATAGCTTGGATCTACAAGCCCTTGTGGTTGTTGAACATACACTTCTTGTTGAATCTTGCCATTCAGAAATGCTGACTTCACATCCATTTGCTAAACTTTGAAGTCTTTGTGAGCAGCGTAAGCAAGAAAGATTCTTACAACCTCTAATCTAGCCACTTGAGCAAAGGTTTCATCAAAATCAATTCCTTCGTTTTGACTATATCCTTTGACAACCAATCTGGCTTTGTTTCCTGTTACAACACCTTGTTCATCTTATTTGTTTCTGTAGACCCATTTGGTTCAGATGACAGATTTGTTACTTGGTTTTAGAACCAATGTCCACACTTTGCTTTTCTCAAACTGACCAAGCTCTTCCTGCATAGCATGTATCCAGTTTGGATCCGGCAAAGCTTCAAATGTTGACTCTGGTTCTGTTAAACATAAGAAACCTGCACATAGACATTTATTAGCACTTGCAGCCCTTGTCCGCACCCCTTTTGTGGATCACCTATTATGTTTCCAGGTAAATGATCTTTGGTCCACCTCATACTATGAAAAGGGTTGTTATTATGAATATGTGTGACTTCATTCTGATGTCCCCTCTGAGATTGTGCATTATCTGGAGTTATTGATTCATGATTTGGATGAATAGATGTTTCAGCATTAACAGTCGTTTCACCAATTTCATTAGAACTCAGAACATTTTCTGTGGTCAAGTTCAACTCATTTAAAGTCGTGAATTTACTTTCCCAATGACCTACGAGAAACTCTTCACACAATTCATTTAACATCTGTTCTATATTTTCTGGAACTTTGAAAAGTGTTCTGTTTTCATATTTTGAGTTTTCTTGACTGAGTCTTAATAATGAATCATTAAAAGAAACGTAGATACATTCTCTGACAGTTTTAGAGTTTAATAGGTAAACTCTGTAGCCTTTTGATGCTAGAGAGTATCCCATAAATACTCCTTTTTCAGCTTTTCTGTCAAATTTTTCTAAACTTTCAAAATCATTAAAGATGTAGCATGTACAACCAAAGATATGTAAAAATTTGAAACTTGGAAGTCTGTCTAAAGTATATGGTGAGGTGTTTTATGAAGTCTTTCATTGATTAGAGTTCTGCTTTGTGTGAAGCAGGCATTGGCAATTCCCTCTGCCCAGAAGTATGTTGGCAGACTTGAAAAAGTCAACATAGTTCTTGCAGCTTCAACAAGTGTTTTGCTCCTCCTTTCTATAACTCCATTTTTTTTAGGAGTTCTAGGGGCTGAGAAATCATGTGAAATTTCCTTTCTTATTAGAAAAGATTCCAATTTGGAATTTTTGAACTCAGTACCATTATCACTTCTAATTCTTCTGACTTCCAATTTTAAGTGATTTTGGATTTTTCTGATAAAATTGATTATTAGTTCAGGAGTTTCACTTTTGTTTCTCAAAAAGTCAACCCATGTGTACCTTGAAAAATAATCAACAATGACAAATATGTATTTCTTACCTGCCATACTTCCCTGCTGATTGGTCCACATAGATCCATATGAAGTAGTTCTTAAGGTTGTGTTGTTGAGGAACCAGATAATGATTTATGTGAGCTTTCTTTTCGATTATACCATTTGACATGCTTCACATATGTTTTCCTTTTTGAATTTTATGACAGGGAGGCCTTTTACTAGCTTTTTGTTGGCAAGGATGTCTAACATTTAAAAATTTGCATGTGCAAGTTTCCTATGCCATATCCAGTTATCACTTGATGTTTGAGAAAGTAAACACAATGGTTCTTTTCTCAGTTTGATATTAAGGTTAAAGTAATAAATGGACTTTCTAATTCTTTCACCTATCAAATATACCACATTATCTAAGATTCATATGACTTCACATTTATCAAGCCAGGAAATTTCCTTAAAGCCCTCATCAAAGAACTGTCCACAACTTAATAGATTATATTTCAATCCTTCAACATATGAAACTTTTTCTACAGTCAGAGGCCCTAGAGTGATGTGTCCATAACCTAAGGTTCTACCTTTTATTCCATTCCCAAAGTTGACCAGTTGACCAACTTTGGTTACATACCTACTTAATAGGCTCTCGTTCCCTATCATATGCTTGGAGTTTCAAGAGTCATTATACCAATTCTGGTGCACATGAGGGTCCTGTAATGTTAAGAGTTAGAGATTTTTTTGGTACCCATCTCTTGTTGCGTACTTATTTAAAGTTTTCTCAACATTTGTTTTGTTCTTCATATCCTACAGATTTCATCTACAGGGACATGAGAGTCCTTGTCTGTTTTCCTGGTGATGTGTGCTTGGACTACTTTCAGAATTTCAGCACACATGAGATTCCATCTCTGCTTGACCTTTCGGGCTTGGACTGGCTCTAGTTTCTTTCTGGAGAACCATGCTTCACATGCTGCTTGTACCCGTTTTGTCCTTTTAGCGTCTGTCTCGGGTTTATCTTCAAGCAGTTGATCTTTCAACCATCTATCAACCATCTCAAAATCAAAATGATTTGGAATAGGTATGTCAACTCTGATCTTTTCTGTTTCATGCACATAATCAAGGTATTCTTCATGTGTGATAACTTCGATCTCGACATCACCCAACGGATCATCTTCATTAAATGATTCAGATGGTACCAAAGGATTAAACGGTTCATAAGGTATGCCGAAGATCTGGGCAATCTCTTCTTTGGATGGATATAGAGGTATCTCACCTTCTTCCAGATCCATATACAGTTTAGTAACTGGATTCCCATCATCATCTATAAAGAACATGTTGTAGTACATTTCGGTCCATTCCAGAGGCACCGACTTTGAAGCTACAGCTTCCCTGAACACCTGTAAATCTTCTTCAGTTGGTCTGGGTTGCGAGGAAGATTCTCCAACACCCGAACTACCACCTTGATCTTGATCTTTCTTTGCCCGCCATTCCCTAAATTGTGCTTTGTCCGTTTTTGTTTGACAGGCCGCAACATCACCAGAAGTACCCGGATCCTCCTCCTTATCATCATCCCCCAATCGGTCTTCACCAGACTTGTGATCATCTCCACCATTATCCTCTTCATCCTCATCATCATCACTATCATCACCATCATCTCCATCATCACCATCCCAAGAGGTGAGTCGTTTATGCTTGTGCATGTATCTGTCAATTTTCGTCTTCAACTTCTGATTTTCTGACTCGACAATGACAAGACGATTCTGTGTATCATCTCTTAGTTCTGACAGTAGACAGATTTCTTGTTCATTGTTCGATAGCTTTTTCATCGCCGCGTCAAGTGTTGCTGAAATTCTTTTGTTCTCTGACCTCGTTTCATTGATAATAGTCCGGAACTGGCGATCTCCGTTTTCTGCCTCTACTATCCTCTTCTGGTTTTCCAAATTCTATTTAATCTGTAAGTGTAGCATACTTACAAGATTGTTAATCTGGGATTGTAAAGATGGATCATATAATGTGGTTGGTACTTGTGAGATAGATAGCATGAAAGGTGTCGGTTGAGCTTGTTGGGATGTTTGGAATTGAGGGACTCTGATCTCAGAGACTATTCTCTAAAGCTCAGAGTCGATAGAAGGTGTAGCAGTGACGGTTTGAACAGACACTGCAGATGAGCTTGGCTCACTGAAGACTGAAGGTTGTTCGGTAATTAGTGTGGGAATTGGAGTTGTGGTGGCAACTAAAGTGGTTGTGGTTTCTTCAACTGAGGATACTGCGGTTGAAACATTGGTTGCTCGGGTTATTTTTGATTTGGTCTTTCTTTTAGGTTTTGTGGTTTCGTTTTGTTCAGATTGGGTGGTTAGCTGAGTTGGTTCTTTAAATGAGACAGATTTGACAGTTGAGGTTTTTCGGGCTTTCTTCAGTAACTGTTTCATCAAAGAACTGCTCGAGCTAGAAGCAACCCGTTTTCTGGAGGGCCTGTCTTCTTCTAACTTAGCATCCAACTCCTGTAAATCCACCGAGTAACTTAAATCATCACGTTCTTCTCTTTCTTGTTGCAACTCCATGCTTTACTGTAGGGCAGCAGCTTCACGTGTTTGCCTTTGCCGCTTAAGTTCTTTTCCTTATTTAGCTAACTTCTTCATCTGACGCACTTCATGATCAAGATCTTCATCTCCTGTTTCTTCACTATCAGATCCTTCACCAGATTGTTCAGTTGTTGGAGCCTTCTTTGCTGTAGGGTCTTCGCCAACAGAAACTATCCCCTTGCCTTTGTCAGGATGGGATCCAGGTGCTTCAGCTTCTGTGGAAGTAGATGAGGTTGGTTCACTAACAACTGTGCTGCTTTTATTAGGCTCGGTAGTAGCAGACACAGGTCAGACACACGAACACGACGGGTCGGTCGGGACCTAGGGAGTTTCCCCTGAGGTGTCCCACCACCCTCTTCATCATTATCATCATCATCATCATCTACTCCTTCATCTAATACATAATCAACATCCTCAACATCCAAATCACTATCCTGTTGTCTCCAATTATTTTGTGGTGGTTCAACATAATCTTCTCTAAGGATGTGACCGATGATTCTTTTGAAAGCATGTTCTAAACTTTTCTTGTAATACTTCATTATGGACATCGCCACATCTTTGATATGCTCGAGCTTCAGAATATCACCTTCAACCTTCTGATAAATTAGGAATATGAGCATCAAAAATCATCTGTAAAAATCTTGGATAAACAAGAGATCTCTTATCCGCCTTCCTGTACTTTGTGCTCAGATTTTCTTTCATATGAAAGAATATCATCATGCTGGAGAAGTTGAAGGGCATGTTAAGAATAAGAGCCACGATAGTTGAGCTACTAGTCCTTCTTGAAGCATCGAAGTTGTTGAGTCTGGGACTTATGCAATGAATGAGAATATGAAGGAAATAATGGTAGGAACGTCATAATACAAACTTAAGATAAGGTTCTTTCTTGATCGGCTCACCATACTTGATTCACTTGAAGAAACCTCTAACTAAGCGCTTGGGAAAACGGATTGGATCTTTAGATCTATCATTTAAGTTTAATGCTTCCCGGATGCTTTGTTCAGTGACTACCACCTGTAAGGCCCCAAACCCGGGGCCCCTACCGTCGGGTCTCATTATAGTGTACCATTTAAAAATCAACAATTTTATTAAAATCACGCAGCGGAAAAATAATTAAAACGGTACAAACTGTTTAGAAAATAGTTTGTGAATAACTCTCAAAACTACGAATGCCATCCATGGTATCACAAGTAACCTCATCCTCTACCCAAGATGCCTCACCAACTCGAACGAACCTACAAAACAATCTAAGATACATGCAAAAGTCAGCTACGCTGAGTGAGTTCTAATAGTTTAAGTTTTAAAATTAAAACACCTCATAAACACTTTATTTATTGTAAAACCCAACTTCATCGTATTAAAGTCATATTAATTATTTAAACACTTTATCATCAACACCCCACCCAAAACCACTCAATCTATAACTGACTTACCACCCATCTCAACCCACAACTATGACTCTGTAACTTCTTTTACGCGTTCAACTATTCCCTCTACAATACAATGTGACTACACACGACTAAATCATCTATACTCCTTTTAATTGTACCGGGCACCCCCAAGTACAATTCATCCCAAGAAACTCTATATTATCATCTTTAACAAAAACACAACACATACCCACCGATTTATCTATATTAATGCAAATACAACACGGGAACCTACCATACAATTGGTCAAATCACAAAGAAGTGAGCCTCTCTAGGACACGTTGATATCCTCTTTCATCAACGGCCCATCACAATCTCAAAACTCATCACGTAAACGTGACAATCATCTTTAGCTTCTTTAACTCATCGTGCCGCAAGGACAACGAAAATCATCTTTAACACATCATGTCACAAGAACAACGACAACCATCTTCGCCACTAAGGCTTACTCTTAAAAACACCACGGGTGCGACATCTTACACATAGTAGATAGACACACACACACACACACACACACATAAGTGCCTATAAGTGATATCTCACATCTTTATGTGGATTAACCACTAGCAATATAATATCGCCACTAAGCCCGTCTCCGAACACCAAAGGACACACACGTATTACATCCCCACGCACGTGCAACCCAACTACATATCTCGTATCTCATTACTCTATAAGTGTCACACGACACATCTATGTTTCTAACTATTCACCATCTATGCTAAAAAATATAAGACTCGACTCTCATAACTCTACCGCACTCTCATTATGGTATCATAAAATTGTACCTCTAACCATCTTGTCTCATTCGACTGTTATAGAACCGACTAGTTGGAAAATGTTTATAAAAAAACATTTAAGTCGTAAAACTCTTTAATTTAATTAACACTTCAAGATGTATAAGAAAAACCGGTATAGCATGTATGATAGACCCAAAAATATTTAAAACAGAAAAATAGGGGAATTAGAACTCACATGTTGCAAAGCATCCAAATCCGCAAGCTAACCGTCTCGACTGCCTCCTCAGAAAACCTATAACCGAATAACCATTGGTTACATTTAAGTCAATTAATTAGCACGTACCCCGACCCATCAACTTCACTAGATAATTATCTATACGATACTCTATCCAATCCTCCATCATATTTAGATCACCCAAGACCCATAATTTCTCAACGTATGCATGCATGTTTCTTCCATTGAACGTACACCTAAGTTCTAAATTAGCACATATGCATCTTCATTTCCAAGGAACCTACACACCTCCATGCATTCAACGTTGCTACATGCAAACATGTCATCCTACCTAATTCCGTTAACACTACACCTTTCATGCTAACAAACCATCACCAAAATTTGTGGATGACCAAAACATACGTATGATGCCAATGCTTTTAGCGAAAATGTCTTCATATTATGAAACCACCATTCTTTCATCACCACCATATTCACGGCCATCCACATCTCCGAACCCGTCATCACCTCGACACCACTAACTAACAACGACATCGACCATTGTTAATATTCGTGAACGAAACGACCATTGCCATCGTCTTGTGCCACCGCCCTCACTACCGGTTACCCCGCTGGCCACTTGCATACACAATCCCAACCACCCGCACCGACACCGCTCCACCACAAGCAAACACCACCACCATCGTACACCATCCTCACCGTAACCCTACACTACCGACATCGCCATCGAACGCACCGCCCGTGCTACCGTAACCCTAGCTCATCATCTTTTTTGCGCCTCGCCATCTTCATTACCACAGCCGTCACTAAACAACTCCAAGACGCCGCACGCCACCATATTAGCTATCACTATCATCTTCACCATGGCCTTTACTTGAATCTTCCATCACCATCACCATGATAACCATCTCCCAAACTATCGTTAACCACAACCATACCAATCGTGAACCATTACCGACTCCACATCCGTCACCAACACCACCGAAACCTGCATCAACAATATCACAACCGCAACCATCATCCCTCCTAAACACCTCCTCTTCTCGGTCCCAACCCCACCCAAGCAACACCCAAGTTCGAACTTGTACAAGAAAGGAATAAGTGAATGAACTAGAGAGAGGTTACCTAATTGCGCGGGTTGGAGATTGGATCAACCGGGCACCACCGAGGATCATCACTGCCTTCGACTTCCTGTTTATATCGCCTTCTTTTCCTTGCCGTCGACACACCTAGGGCTTTTCATGCCCTAGGTTTTATTTTATATACTAGTAAATTACGCGTCGCGCTAAGCGCGGCGTAGAAACATAATCGGCGCTGATTCGTGAAAAGCTAAGGATTTTTCTGACGAACAAAGGTGTTACACCAACGGTATTGCGAGGGTTTGCTAATCGGATAACACAACGTAGAGAGTCGTATTGTTCCGTCGGTACGCCGCTGCGCATTGCACCGAGCAAAGCGTCTAAACCGCTTGAAAAAGAGGATTTACTAATAAAAGTAAAGTGGTGACATTTTCGTAATTACCGCGAAACTAAAGGTTTTTTTATCTTGGTTTTAATAGTAAAATTACTATGATGGCATTTTCGTAAATAATTCGAAACAGAATGCCTTTTATTTCACGTTTAGCGAGGTTACTATTGCTAAGGATGGGAAATGTTATATATATAATGTTTAACAACACATATTTCACTTAGGCCCCTACTCAACCTTTCATCACATTAATTAATCGGTTTTGAAAAACAAAATAAAACGCAGGGGTTCTAAAAGAAAATTGGTTTTTGAAAATAAAAAGATAAAAATAGTAGGGATAGTAAACATGCACATCTCGGAGACCCTTCGTATAAGTAGTTAATTTTATTATAGTACTAGTGTTAAGTTTAATTATCGGTGAGGAGGACAAAGGTGAACGGTCCCTTCGGAGTTAGGGATGAGAAAAGAAATAAACAAGGGATGACATTCTGGCGACTCTATGGGTCACGCACAGGGGAAGTGTACGAGTCCCCAGAAAGGTGTCTTTGGACTATTGGCCCGTAGGCCGTCGTTCTCCTATTGACATGCGGTCTTGGTCCAACTCGCATTGTCGTGCAGGTTTTTGGAATGTTTGGCCCAGTGTTATGAGAGAAACGGCGTCACTGATGAGTGGTGTGTCCAAGGTGTGCATCACCGCATAACTATGAAGACTTGTGTTACCACCGTTTGATTCCTGCATGTCAGGTACTTCCCAAACCACCGCCAAGCCGCTCGTTTAAGCACTGATCCTCTGATTTATCTCCTTAAATTATAGTAGAGGCTTGGTCCACCTCACTTAGCTCTCGCCTTCCGTGCCAAAATATCTCTCTTACAGGAAACCCCCGCGACAACGTACCCCCTACCTATGAGACAGCTTTTGAACACCGAAGAGTCTCTCTTACAGCCAACATGAGGGACAACATATCCTCCATTGGTTAACGGCTTTGGACTAACAAGAACTAGATAAAGTGTTCTTGTTTTATTTATCTTAAAAGTGACAACTTATTAATTTAATGTGTCCATTAAAGATAAGTTTGGTTTAGTGATCATATGACAAACCCAACCCATAATGTCCCAAGATGAATGAAGTCCTTAAAAAGGTGGAACATAATTCTAAGGTATGCAATCCGAAGATCACTGGTGCACCCGCAGGCAATCCTCCCTTTGCCAAGAAAATCACTCATACATCTGGTAAGAACCAGAAATGTGTTACTCAGATCTGGTCCACTTCACAAGCCATTGCTTAGAATCTGGTTTAGATATCAGAAACCCGAAGGATCTGTCTCACTACCGGTTTCCTTGTCTTGGATCTAGCTTGGGACTACAAGAAGCCGTACGAACCCCATGATAGTTTATTTTATTATTTAAGTTAAGGTTGTTTTAGATTTATCAAGTTAATCACTAGTTGAACCAATCATCAAGATATAAACAACAAAGAATTAGTTAAAGACATAAACACACTGAATAACTAAAAATAAACTACTACTAATAATAAAAGTCTACAAATCGAAATGGGTTCGGAGATAATAGAAAGATACAAGCACAATGAATGATCAACACAAGAATCATGGATGCTTATAGATAAGCCTTCCATCTTCTTGATGTTATGTATCTAGTGTAAACCTCACCACCCTCGATGTTTTATTGCATGAACTATTCCTACGATTCCATTCTCGGCTAAGATAATCAAGGTAGGACGAGGCCTAACCTTGGTGGGATGTTAGGATGGCCCTAAGGCCTCCTACAAGACCACAAGATCTCTTGAAGAAGCATGAAAGTCGGCACAAGAAAGAACAAGAAGAAATGCCATATGATTGAGTTGATCTTGCTATTTATAGGCAAATCAGTCAGTGCACGGGCGTGCAAAGTGTCAGAGTTTGTTTTCTTGCTCCCCAAGTTTGCTACTTTGTCTTCTAGTGTGCAGGGCCTTCGTACAAGTGTGCATGGGCGTGCTGGGTCAGTCCCGAGCGGATTTTATCATCGTTTAAGCACCGGAAAGGTGTTTACAAGCACGAGAAACATGCTCCGAGTCTCGTATCCTCAGGAATCTTTGGTTTTCGCTGCTTTTTTACTCGAAAATCACATGTTTTCGGTTTGGAGCTCCAATTTCCTGAAAAATACAAATAGGAACAATTAAGTAGCTTTAATTATCATTTTAAGACAAATGTTGCCCTATTATGAGACTAATTATGCATGTTTTATATGTGTAAATAATGGCATATCAGGAACAATAGCATGCTCATTGCTTGGGGCTTGTATCTGTGCTTGTGCTTGTCTTTGGTTCCTGGGTTGGAACAGATTCTGTTGACGAGGACGTCTGTTAGCTCTAAAGGGATAATTATTGTTTTCCTGAATAGGTTTGTGACATTCTCGTTTGAAGTGACCTCGAACACCACAATTGAAGAATGTAACCTTCTGCTTATCAAACCCGTATCTTGTATCCTTCTTTGTTTGCCAATCTGTGCGACCGGTCCTTTCCATGAACTCGTCTGCTCTTCTAACCACATTTGCCATGTACCACTAAATATCCATCACCTCCATCTCATTTTTATCAACCTAAGCATAATCTTCCCTTGTCAAATTGATATTCCCAATATTCCTCGCCACTAAGTCATTATATGATGTGACAAATGCTGATAATAGAGCCACATGTTTCTTTGAAACCTCCAATGTCACATTCATAAAATTGTTCATTGAGGGTTGTACCATTAAGGTGTTGGATGAAACATAGGGTGACTCTTATAGTGTGGAAGTATTTGGCTGGACATAGGTGTTAAATGGATATGTGGGTGCGGGACCGTACGTATGTGGTAAATGAGGATGAAGGTGGTGTAAACTGGTAGGTATTCTGTAGCATGGGATCAACTGTTGGGGCTGGTTGAGGAGCATGATATCCAAAAGGGTCATTTACAACAGACGACACAAATGCAGTCGGAGGTCTTGAAAAGGCAGCAATAGAGGAGGTTGCTGGAGTTGCAGCATGATAGACTTCAGGATTCTGTGGTAGTTGAACTCTTTTAGCTTTTCTTGACTCCTCTATTTCTCTATTTTCCAGCTTACCGAAAATGCAGCTATAGTAAGCATCTCAAACTCGCCCAGTTCCTTCATGACATCCACGTAGTGCATCTGCAAAACATTCAATTAGCTCAAGGTGAGTATATTTAAGATCGAACTTATTCCACTCACTCATGAGATGGTAATATCGGGACTGCATGTCTCTGAGTGTTTTAGTCTCTATGTAATTAAATGCCTCGAACTCCTTTCTGAGTTGCTCTTGTCTGATCTTGAATTTCTTCTCATCTCCTTCACATCTTTGTTTTAACCTATTCCAAAGTTCAAATGCATTCTCACAAGATTCATACTGACGCAAAATGTCTTTTAGAAGTGCTTGTGTGAGAATGGAGAATGCCTTCCTCGTTCTTGTAGTTCTTTTTCTGATCGTCATTCATCTAAGTAACATCCATTGGAATATTGGAGTTCTCTAGCATAGCCCTTGGAAGCGGATGTTCAACCCAATACCATATTTCCACATAAATCCCTGAGAGAACTACATAGATAGTCCCTGTGGTTTATAGCTAGTAACATAGTAAGGTATTAACTTTTTTTTGTAACATGTTAAGGTCTTATGGTTTAGATTTTGTTACATGTTAAGGTATTAGACCTAACTTCGGTTAAAAGTTAACCAACAAAACTAACAAGGTTAAGTTTGAGGGACTATTTCTGCCAATACTCAAAAGTTTTAATTTTTTTTCCCTCTCCTCTTGATCACGCAATTCCGGCCAGGATTCCGGCAAGAATCCGGCCGATCTCCGGCGAGTACAAATCATGTTTTAAAGCCTTCTCAATCGTTCTACTTATTACCAATACGTTTCTCCACTTGAATCACTCGTATTCCTATGATTAATTGGTCCATAAACGCGGTTTTAATGAGCATCAAATCCGGGTTTTATTAATGAAACGGTCGGAACTTTAAAACGACTAAAAACTCATTTTTAACCCTCCTATATATAAACAAATTGTTCCATTCGGTTTTTGCACACTTAGACAATACAAACCCACATTCTAAACATATTAATCGCGTCCAGAAGTGTTTTAATCGGTGCATTATTATCGATTCTTTCCTTGCTTGTTCGGCCCCTTTAACGATCTTGTAAATCCAATTCATTTATGTTGTTTTGATTTGTAGTCGTCCATGATAAAAAGCCTTATACTTTATTTGTCGTATCAGTATCAATCGGGTTTAATTGAATTTGGGTTCGGGTTAGGGTTAGGGTTTAGGTTTGTATTTGGGGAAGAAGATGAAGTTTAGTATATTATTTAAATAAGCTTTTTATGGACCAATTAATCATAGGAATACGAGTGATTCAAGTGGAGAAACGTATTGGTAATAAGTAGAACGATTGAGAAGGCTTTAAAAACATGATTTGTACTCGCCGGAATCCTGGCCGGAATTGCGTGATAAAGAGGAAAGGGAAAAAATAATTAAAACTTTTGAGTATCGGCAGAAATAGTCCCTCAAACTTAACCTTGTTAGTTTTGTTGGTTAACTTTTAACCGAAGTTAGGTCTAATACCTTAACATGTAACAAAATCTAAACCATAAGACCTTAACATGTTACAAAAAAAAGTTAATACCTTACTATGTTACTAGCTATAAACCACAGGGACTATCTATGTAGTTCTCTCTAAATCCCTTCAATGTGTCTTGAATCCTTCCCTTTCAAGATAGATATTCATCCAAGTGTTCCATCTTGAGAGCCTTGTTGCTACTACCCGTCTCATTGTCACTCTTTAACATTTGATGCACGCTTTGAACTTGGTTAATTGAAGAAACCATAGCCCAAGAGTTCGATGGACCTTCTTACAGAGGCGGATCCCGATACAAACCATAAGGCATAACGATGTTTGCTTGTTGTTAAGGATTCATCGCATGTGCGACAACATATGGATGTTGCACTTGCGAAGTCGGTTGAGGTTGTACAGATTGTAGGCGATAATTCCAACCCATGACTTCTAGATTAAAATGGATAATCTAACTGTGCTCGGGAGTGAGAAACTGATCAGGTCAACGTGAAAAGTCAAAGTTTGATCTGCAGCTACAGTACACGTATGAAATGTTTTATAAAGGGTCGCGTATGAACTTTGTGAATTAAAGGGTTACACACGTATCAGAAACAGGGTCACGTATGGAGGGGTCACTTATGAACTTGATCAAAGAAACATGTCTGAACCTGACTGAGATAATAAACAACACGTATGAATAATCAGATGGATAATGAACACCACACTTATGTAACAAACAGGACACTTATGAGCAATGAAAAGCTAGGACGTATGAGACAAAAGAAACAACACGTATGAAGTATCTAATTGGATGAGGCGTATGAACTGATTAAGGTGTAATGAGTCGTATGATCACGTATAGACTGATTAAAGGGTCACGTACGAACTGATTAAAGGGTCACATATGAATTGATTATGGTGTGATGACACATATGAAAAATGAAAACCAAAAGACTGATCAGATGTATGGACACTGAACACACTGATCAGAATAACACTTATCAGAACAGGAGACGTATGAAGTTTAAGAATAGAGGGACACTGATGAACTGATCAGGAAGGGGACACGTATGATGGACAAACAAGCACATGTATGAGCAGAAGACCTATCTCATATGTGTGGACACAGCTGAAACAGAACACAAACATAAACAATGTTGAATTCGATCAAATTTGGGTGTTCGTTCGAATTTTTATTATCTGAACGTGAGTTTTTGTAAATGGAATGATTCCTAACAAGTTTGCAACACCCAAAACAATCCAAACACACGAGTTATAATCCAAAATTCATAAGAACAAGAAGAATACAAAACTCATGGGTTTTCATCAACCAAATCTTATTCAATCTAACGTTGTTTAACACCTAAAATTGATCCAATTAGTTTCCAAAACACTTATGAATGATGATTGAATGATCAGATCTCACAAATCATTCCATGATCATGATTTTGCATCAAAAACTCATGAACATGAATAAATTTTTATAAAATTCTCATATCTGGTCCATTTTTGCTCAAATTGGATTTGGTTATATGTAAAATCAGTTTCTAAATATAAAACCACAATCAAATCTCAGACTAATCATCAAAGACACCCCAAAATCATTGAAAACCACATTTTAAGCTCTAAGTGGGTCAAAATAAATTTTTAATCAACAATTGCCTAAAACTTTCAGATCTGATGCAAACCCCTATAACAACACGCGTGATATGAGCCTTAGCTCTGATACCACTTGTAGAATTGAAACAACAATTGAATATCGCGCGCGTATCGGGTCGAGGGCGGAATCAATGATCTGATTAGTTGTTATAGGTGAGTGTTTATGGATAAGATAATAATAATATGAGAGCACACACACAAAAACACACACAAAGGGTTGCACTTGTTAATGGAAATGGCAAAAGTTACAAATAAGCTACCAGCATTGTTAGATGGAAGCGTAAAACCATGTTACGTAGCAATGAAACAACGACAAAAAAATCTTAAACAAAGAAAACAATCTATTAACACCAAGTGAGTCACATAACGTTAAAACACAGCGGGAAAATGAGTCTTAGTATATTATAAGTTAGTGATAACTAGTGTTAAGCCACTCGTGTTGCGGGGCGGCGGGCGTAAAACCGTGCTACCAGCATTGTTAGATGGGGGCGTAAAACTGTGTTACGTAGCAACGAAACAATGACCAAAACCAGAAAAATCGTAAAGAAAGAACACAAACTATTAACACCAAGTGAGTCACATAGCGTTAAAACATAGCGGGAAAATGAGTCGTAAAACCATGTTAAATACTAAACGAACAAAAACCGAACCCGTGCAAAATAACAAAAAAAAAA
The DNA here is from genome assembly GCA_032199755.1 of Ambrosia artemisiifolia. Classification (NCBI taxonomy): domain Eukaryota; kingdom Viridiplantae; phylum Streptophyta; class Magnoliopsida; order Asterales; family Asteraceae; genus Ambrosia; species Ambrosia artemisiifolia. The sequence goes on from CM063514.1 coordinate 12,510,991, forward strand.
CCTGCATTAAATGAGAAAACACTAAATTACAAGGGGTGTAAATAGGAAAAAAAATCAAACGACTAAAAGGCAAAATAGACTACAAGACAAAAGAAGTATTATTCCTCAATTTGTTGCAATTTAGTATGTAGAGTAATTTATGAGCATAACATAAAATAGTATCATATGTATATATTATGAGGAATGTTCTTCTATAAATTGTTATTATCCTATAAATAACATTTAACGTGATAAGTGAATGATGGTATTATTGTTTTTTATATTTATTTATTTTTTGGAATTTTTTTTCAATATTGTTAAACAGGTATGTTAGTATTGAAATCTAAAAAAATTAGTTAGAGTAATTACGTAATTAGTTTTGTAGAGTAAATACGTAATTACTATAGTGTAAACTATTGTAATTACTCTAACTAGTTGTATTTAAATACGCGCGTTGCGCGCTTCGCCAATCAGGATTCAAATGTGGTGTTAATTTTTTGTCATACAAAACAAAACAAAGTATGATAAAAATACACATTCTTTTTCTAACATTGCGCTTTAATAGTCGTACGGTTTAGTTGGGAATCTTTAGTTACAAAAGATACTCGCAATAGGTGTGCACACGGTTACAACATATATGATCTAGCAGCTAATTCCATATGAAAACCAAGTCATTACGCGCCTTCCAAAATGATCCTTAAGGTAACCAAAATAATACCTCGAACAATCAACTTTCAAGCCTTACCTCCAGTAGCCTTTTTGTGCAGCGAAAACAGGTTACGGAGCTGAAATGCAAATATCGGGTCAATTCTGCACCATCAGGCTATACACAACCACACACTCTGAACTATTTACATCACCTACTGTATAAAGGAAAGTACCAAATAAATAGTGTGAGCATTCTTGTTTAGGAAATAAGTTTATAATAACATCCTGTAGAAAAAGGAAAAAACCACTACAAGCTGAAACACATGTGTATGTATTATTATATGAAGTAAGAAAATATGGCAAAATTGATCCTACCAAAACATAAAAAGCACATAAAATTGAAATTTAACTATTAGGCTTGTTGTAACTTCCAGTTGGCTCAAAGCTTGCAGGTTTTACAAGATCTAGGACTAAACATAGTTTAAAGCCTTCTGTTGATTAACAATATGGCTCTTACATGCAATTTTTATATTTTTACTTAGTTTATGTTTTAAAAATTTCAATTATTTATTAAGAAGTAAGCCATTGGTTAAATATTTATACCATTTTTCTCGTGCGCTACGACTAACCTGACTGGGCTATTGATGAGGTCAACAATCCACTACTCGAGCTTTGTTGGCCTCCTTCTTAGCTCTTGATGTTTGCTTGTGTTGCAAAGTCGCGCGTTGCGCGACGGTTCATTGTGCTATTCCACAGCTGTATGCGCCGCTTACTATATTCAATAGCTTACGCAAAAACAGGATTAGAGAGCTTCATCATCACCCATGGCACTCAAACATAGGCTGTAACCAAAAGCAGGAAACACAATGAAAGATGTACAAAGATCAGTGAACAAACATGCATAGATGTATGAAACGACAGCGGCAGAGTATATAACCAGGCCTGCATAGAGGACCAACGCAAGGGACAAAACAAACCAGCACAAACGAATAATGGATCCAAACGAAACTTGTAGACACAATGTTCGACGGTAGCATAGGAAATAGGAAACTAAAAACAAAAATGTAACGAAATAGGTCTGATATATTTGAAAATTGATTGCGTTGAACTCAAAACTTGATATTTAATAGGTTGATACTCAAGTTTTGTCTCTTGTTGAAATACCACAATTACCATGCACCCATGCCTTACCTTCACCAACTTCCTATGGTAACTGTAAGCACAAATGCATAGATTCTGTTAGCATAAGTCATTCAAATAAAGATCTTATCTATATCTATATAATTAATCATCAAAGGTAGCAATATCTTCAAACACTAACCCAACAGATTTTTGTATTAGGCACATCAACATACCAAAAACAAATGCTAAAGTTGTTTGCAAATGTATAACTTCAATCCACAAACATAGCTAAAAGGTGATACTCAAGCATACCAGTTTCAAGTAACTTCTACCACTAATTTGAAAATCTTAAGCACAATAGCATGTAAATCCCATAGCCCTGCTCTTCTGCCATCTTTTCTTTGAGATGTATTCGCCAAAAAATACACCAAACATTACAAATGAAAAAATAATCTTAATACCAACTACCTAAGTCCAAAGATACACCAACCAATACATGGGGGAAAACTATTAATACCAACTACCAAGTATGTGACTTGAACAATAGTGTATTAACGATCTAAAAGCAAGAATTTTCAAACCGATAATTGTTTTCAAGTGTAAAATGGGGTAATGCATAGATAGTCGCTTCCAGTAAACTGAAATGAAGGTGATAGCCAATCAAGAAGTGCATAAAAAGTAAAATTTGACAGGATATTTGGAACAATCCATTCAAGGTATATATAAAATGAAACGGAAACTCTTTAACTGTTGATAAAAGAAATAATTAAAAAGCACCTTTAAAATGAGGAATTTGAGACTCCAATTAGAAGTAAATGAAAGACCCATGTAAATTCGAAGTTGCAACACATTGCCATCCTCCACCATAAACTCTAAATACGAAAGACATTTTCAAACAGGCGTAGCAAATCGTTCAATCTCGATGTCAACTTCTCTAATAAGTTTCAAATACAACAAATTAGCATTAAATGGCATAACGAAGGTTGAGAAGAAAATGATAAAGACAATAAGATATGTATCATAACTAAATTCTTCTAAAAACAAAACCCATACATACCTACATCAAACAAAAACTAACGCCATTTGTTAACAGAGTCGAACAACAAAAGCCAAAACCAGCAAAAGAAGTAAGCTTCTGTCCCAAACTCCATTCAATGATTGAGTCCAAACTCACGTTCATCCATTAATCTGCTTAATTTATGATTTCTTTGTTTCAGCTAGTTACCATCCACTCTGACCCAATAACACCACTCTAGGACCGCCACGATAACCATCGCAATCACTAAACCTCAATCTATCTCCTTCAAATCTAGGAGGTCCAAAACAAACAAACAAACAAAGAAACCATAAAACAATTAATAACAAAACAAATCAACCAAGTTCCAAATTACTATTACCGAGGGCGGTCACCAATCAATCCAATGCTTCTGGTTTCAAATCAGATTTCATAACCTGTCACAAGTCAAACATAAGATTCAAAACTAAATTGAGATCATTATATTTATAGGTACAGGTGTACAATATATGTTTGACCTGGAGAAGCATATAGTCAACTTTAACTCAGAACACTCCTTATCTGGATTTGGCTTCTCTTACAGCCCATCAGATGCATTTTGAAAACTTCTTGTTAGGCTTTCGGCTCCTCTTTTAAACCCTTGGACTTTCATATCCGCTTCCATGATAAATCGGCTATCTAGGCCGTTATGTAATACTGTTTCTTTAATATTTTCAATTAATTTTAAGCATAACTGGACACTATCATTAATCAAGGTTTAAATTCTCATGTTTAAGAGATTCATCTTCAAGTCTATATGATTCTACTTCTTTTCTTAACCTTTGTTGTTACAAATAATTGATTCAATTAACACACACCCATAACTATATCTACCTTATTACACCTCCCTTGGTATTTGTAAAAACACAATTGATACCCAACATTATTTTCCAGTCCACATACAATACGTAAGAGAACTAAAACCTTGGCAAAAAAAAGTAATTAGACAACCATACCATATCAAAGCAACAAAAACTGGGTTCAAACCGAGGGCTGAGGAAGGCTCGGAATTCTACCAAAAAGTGGTTGCAAGGCGGGTTGCGAGTTTAAACCCACCATCCACTATCCTTGCCATACCATCTTCACGAATAATCAAAAAAAGGTAGACCTCATCATAGCCACAATAGAATAGGCACATGCAATAACAAATAACACCCATAAACAAACAATATGCTGAAGTGGCAAAACCATGAGGTTCTCACAAAAGCAAGAAGGTCCAAAAAAGGATACAACAGAGAACATGCTTCAGATCTGTTCTCATCGGCAACACCGAAATCCGGCGGCCAAAAAACCCTTAAAAAACAACCAAAGCCAGAAGAAGACAGACTCACCATCACACTTTAATAACCACTTAATACCAGACAAAGGAGCCGGACACCGCCATGACTGCAACACCGGTTGCACGCTGGGAGAATAAACCTCACGCATACCATCCGACTTGCCATGCCAAGATACGGCCGGATGTAACCCTAAATTGACTGAATGTAACAAAAAATATGGTTATCGCTGCCATGTCTAACCTTTTAGTGTTTCGTAGGTAGCGGGTCACCACCATCCATCCTCAACGCCATAAGCCAGTCATCATCACCATGAGATTACGACCACCACTTTGCAAGGGGATGGCACGGTACGGTGACGAAGATCAGCAAGAGGCGGTATGGGTCGAGGATGGAGACAGGAAGCGGTGGGAATGGGAAGATAAGCAAGAGGATTAGGTAGATATGCTTAAACCCTCACAAAACAAAATGACGAAAATAAAATTGAAATATGAAGACACGTGCTAATCTGTGCAAAAGTGGGCAAGACAAGTGGATTAAGTATGTGCTGTATCATCAGGTAGGATGCTGGTAGATGACCCATAAAATCACCATTATTTACAAATATGCCATTATATACTGTTCAAATACAAAGCCTTATTATTATAGTATAATGAGGTAATTTTGCTATTCTTTTTAATTTTTTATATTATTTATCTAAAAAGCATGTTTAAGCATATTGGAAAAAAAATTCAAAAAAAAAAGTTTTAAACTTCTCATGTGGCTAAGCTCATTTGTATCTAATCTTTGGTCTATATATTATATATAAAGAATACGCGGAAGGTTTTTGTACAAATGTTCTTATCTTACAAATAGCCCTTAACGTGAGAAGTGAAGTACGGTATTTTTTTTATATTTTTACTTTATTTTTTTACTTTATTTTTCATATTAATGTACTTTAGTACTGACATCTAAAAAAAATTGGTTTAGAGTAATTACGTAATTACTGTTGTAGAGTAATTACGCTAAAAATGATTTTTTTTAATTTTTTTGTATTATTAATCTAGAAAACATGTTTAAGTAGATGGGAAAAAAATGTGAAAAAAATAAATAAATTTTTCTTCCCTTAAACAATATTGTTGGCGGCCCGATTGTATGCCATTTTTGAATACATCATAATGGAACACCTGTTTTTTTAAATAATAATAATAAAAAAAACGGAATCGAATTTGAGATTTTCTTCTGCACCTCCACAAGAATATATAAAAGAAGCTATGCTCACTAAATTTACAGAACCAGAAACATTGTCAATAAAAAACATAACCTTTCAGGATCTACATCCATTCAAATTCCATGGCAAGCATGAATGTAGTCCCTGTCTCTGAAGCAGCTGCAACTGCACCAAGGTACAAAAATTTATACTCTACAATCTTCTTCACTCACAAACTATGCATAGAGTAGCGGACCATGTTCGATAAGTCGATAGTCGTTTAATGTAGGATTAATAATGTTCTAAGCAAATATATGTTTTGGTTGCTAGATTGGGATTTAAACTAGCATGTATCGCGAGTGGGACTGAACGCTTTAGATCGCGTTCGGTCAGATTTCATATCAAAAGAGGGGACAAGGATGTTCTTAGTAGGAAGTCATTCATAAGAAATCATGTGAATAGTCATGGATTTATTTCAAATTCCATGGAAAAAGATATAGATTTAGAATCTGGAGCTACACCAAGGTAAAAAGAAGATCTTTCGTAGTTCTCAATTTTTTTCATGATCAACTATTATTATTCTTATTATTATTGTTTTTTAAAAAACACCCAATCTAAAATCATAGATTGACCATAATTAGGATTAGCTAAACTTACCTTCAATTTCTTTAATTTGCCATATTAGTTAAACTTTCCATATTTGATCTTTCTTTTGTTTCTGTGGTGGTGAGCTTGAAAGCAATCTTATGGTTTGGTTAATCAGATTGGCAGGTAAGGTAGCAATTATCACAGGCGCGGCTCAAGGAATAGGAGCGTCGACTGCAAAACTTTTCGCTAAACATGGGGCGAAAGTTATTATAGCTGATATCCAAGATGATTTGGGACAATCCGTTTGTGAAGAAATAGGCCTTGAAACAGCATCTTATGTCCACTGTGATGTAACTCTAGAATCCGATGTTGAAAATCTTGTAAACTTTGCCACAACAAAGTATGGTAAACTAGATATTATGATCAACAATGCTGCTATTTTAGGTGAAGCGAAACTCAGCATTCTTGACAACGACAAATCTGATTTTGATCGAGTTATTAGTGTCAACCTAGCAGGCGTGTTCCTAGGAATTAAACACGCTGCTCGTGCCATGATCCCAGCCGCTTGTGGTAGCATTATTTCGATTGGCAGTGTTTCTTCTGCCATAGGCGGTGTTTCCCCACACGCGTACACAAGTTCCAAACATGCAATCTATGGACTCACCAAGAATGTTGCTGCTGAGCTTGGTAAATATGGAATTCGAGTCAATTGTGTGTCCCCATATCTTATCCCACCATCAGTGCCAGAAAAAATAACTGATTTGTATCCAGATATATTTGCAAACATATATTCAAACATCAAGGGAGTGGCTCTTAAAGAAGAAGATGTAGCACAAGCTATTTTGTTCTTTGGAAGTGATGAGTCCAAGTATATAAGTGGTCATAACTTAGCAGTTGATGGAGGATTTACCACAATAAATCCTGGTTTTGGCTTGTTTGCACCACCTAAATCATCTTAATATTTTGCTTACGATAAGTCTCTTTGGATTTTATTTAAGGGAAAATGACCAAAATAGCCCGTTGACCGGGCGTTTTGCACAAATAGCCCTCTCCACCCTCTTTGGAAAGAGGGGTCACGGTTCCCAACATGCCTGAACCGTCTCCCAAGGGGGTTCCCATTTCAGCCAACCGTCTCCCGCCACGTGGCGTTGTGGATCCCGAGGCAGACCTTTCTCTCTCCTGAACCCTCTTTTTCTTTCTCTCTCCTCCTGAACCGTCTTTTTTTTCTCTCTCTTTATTAATATTAATCTCTCTCTCTCTCTCATCATCTCACACCTTTCTCTCAGATCATCTCAAATACATGCTACACTTCAAAAACCATGCCGGAAATTGACAACACCGGCGACGAATCCACGTCATCGCCGGAAAAAACCTTGTTCGGAAAGTACGAGGTTGGCCGTCTCCTCGGTTACGGCGCCTTCGCTAAAGTCTACCACGCACGTGACGTGCACACGGAGCAAAGCGTCGCAATTAAAGCCATCAACAAACAAAGGATCCTTAAAACAGGCCTCGCGGCGAACGTTAAGCGCGAGATCTCTATCATGCGCCGGTTACGCCACCCTAATATCGTACGCCTCTTAGAAGTATTAGCCAACAAGAAAAAAATATACTTTGTTCTAGAGTTTGCTAAAGGAGGCGAGTTATTCAACAAGGTAGCTAAATCACGGTTCAGCGAAGATCTCAGCCGTAGATATTTCCATCAGTTAATCTCAGCCGTTGGTTACTGCCATTCACGTGGAGTATACCATCGAGAGAGAGAGAGAGAGAGATGATCTGGATCGGTTGATAGGAACCAGGAGGAGAGAGAAAGAAAAAGAGGGTTTAGGAGAGAGAAAAAAAAGACGGTTCAGGAGGAGAGAGAAAGAAAAAGAGGGTTCAGGAGAGAGAAAGGCCTGCCTCGGGATCCACAACGTCACGTGGCGGGAGACGGTTGGCTGAAATGGGAACCCCCTTGGGAGACGGTTCAGGCATGTTGGGAACCGTGACCCCTCTTTCCAAAGAGGGTGGAGAGGGCTATTTGTGCAAAACGCCCGGTCAACGGGCTATTTTGGTCATTTTCCCTTTATTTAATGTGTTATTTGCAACACGACAAATTCTTGAGATTCAAATTGTATGACTAGCTAGGGCGTTTGTCTTTCTAGAGTCGAATAAATATTGTTGGTATGTAATACAAGTTCCAGGTTGAGTTTGATAAGGTGTTTTATTATTAAAAAAATCTGCTATTAATATAAGAAACTTTTAGCCTACTTTGACTAATGCCAAAAATAAGGAAAGTTTGCAAAAATGTGTCCCTTTGTGAAATTGTGGGTTGAAATCTTTGCAAATACAAGGTCGTGCGGAATTAAGATGTAATAAAATTTGTCGTTTAAAAAAAATCTGAAAAGCCAGCGTTAAGTCAACGCTTTTGAATATAATTGATGGCTTAGGCGGCTTTTTTTTTCTTACCATAAATCAATTGTTTATTCGACACTTTTGCCTAAAATTGACGGATGATGTTTAGGGGTGTTCATTGTTCGGTTTCAAACTGCGAAACCGCCCAAATCGGTCGCTGGTTTGGTTTCACGGTCGGTTATTTTACTTATCCTCCGGTCGGTCGGTTTTAATATTTTCAAACCGCAACGAACGGTTTGGTTTACTGTTTATACCGAAAACCAACATTATAAAACCGGACCGCACCGGAAGAATTTATTCTAGTATTTTGAATATTTACATTATATATAGACATTAATAAAAATAAATATGTTATAACCTATAACTAATTTAATGCAAAACAAAAGTATGTTAAGTCCATTTCACATTATATGAGTTTTCCTGTTTTTCTAAATTCTAAATTTTCAACCACAGCTAACACCTGTGTATCAATGTATTTAGAGATATTTTTATATATTTGGACCACATTTTAAGCTATTTGGATAGGCATTTATGTTAAACAACTTAAACATTGTGGGGAATTTTATGATGTCTTGAAATTTGGATTTTTGCGATATCGGGACAACTTGTACACATAACGGCCCAACAAGCCCAAACCGTGAAACCAAACCGAAACCAAACCGTTTCTAATGGTTTGGTTTGGTTCGGTTTTAAAGTTCTATGGTTTGGTTTCGATTTAAAAAATTAAAAAACCTTTACTAACGGTTTAGTTTACAGTTTGAACTAAAAATCGCGAAAACCAGACCATAAACACACTTAATGATGTCAATAATGATAAAAACAAAAGTTGGTTACAGATGTATATTTTAATATTTTTTTTCCCGTAAATAATGTTAAAAATCATTGTGATAGCGGCACATTATATTATTGTAAACTAAAAGTTCAGCTTTTTGCTTACTAATGCTTAGTTTAACTTTCTACTATAAAATCTTATACTAGACCATTTATACCGGATGAGGCATGAGAGTCAACTTGCATGCTCTTATTTATCATATACAACATGGCTCCCATTAGTGTCGGACTACCATGAGAGTAGGGGTAGCGCCCGCTATCCCTCAATTTTCCAGCATAGTAGAAAATTTTCGTATTTTTAACATTTTTCGTACTACGTACGCTACCCTTAAATACCACTGAATGTTACCCCCTAAAAAGAACCCAAACCATGGCCAAAGGCTACCATCATTACCTAATGTAACTAAGAAAACATCAATACTTTACCGAAAAAAGAACCCAAACCATGGCCAAATGCCCCACGACTCACGAGGGTGGGTCACGAGGTCTGGGCGGTGTTAGGCGTGAGTGGTCACGAGCCCACTACAAGTGGTCATAGTGACATACCAATAGTGTCACTATGTCACTAGAACTGAATTTTAAACGGTCAAGATAGTTAGCAGGACACTTAGTCTGTATTTTGACGCTCCCAATATGCTTCAAACATGAGGCATTTTCGAGGGCGGTAAAAGACAAAAACTACATGTAAAATAGACTTGCTAGGACCACCAATGCATTCCATATTTACCAATATAAAGTGGATTGGTGTCTAAATAAGCATTGGGGTGAGTTTGAGTTAAGCAACATGTCAAACGTGATGTGCATACTAAAATTCAGTTATGTCTCTAAAGACCTCTCTACTATGTCTATGCCATGCACATTAATCTTTATAGTTGATCAACTACTGGCAAACAACAAATCCGTTGCCTTTCATACCTTTTTTATTACGGTGACGTGAAACTTCATGTGTGACAACCTTAACTTCGGACGTTGTTGTACTTGGCGGTTATGGTGACTTCAAACACCATGTGTAACCACAACCTTAACCTCTGACGATGTTGTACTTTTAGTTTACACTTTATTACTTTAGAATGTATCTTTAAACTATACGTTTTAATTTGTCCAACTTACCATCATGAATTACGCTTTGAAAAGCATAATACCTACTTTACTTTACAATTTTTTTACTATATACTCTAAAATATATATGGCATACTCTAAAATAAAAAAATATAAAAGTCGTTGTTTTAGATAGTGTTAAGTGAGTTTTTAAATATTTAAGGTTTTCTCATGTTAAATGAGTTTTCTTTCTTCTATGAACACACACATAGACATAGAAAGTAAAATGCAAAGATAGTTTACGTGGTTTATCAATATTTCACGGTTAGTCCCTATCATTTTAAAACTACATGTATGTTCTTTGCAGTTTACTCAGTCGTTACTTGAACAGTCCCCAGACTGGACGGATATTAATTTTCCGGTTAAGTTGGTATAAAATGACAAAAATACCCTTAGTATTAAGGATTATTAAAACAATAGAAAAATAAAATAGGCATTTTAAAAAAGTGAGACCCACCATTTCAAAACAATATAAATAAAAAATATTATCCATTTCAAAGTTTACGCACCCTTCCCCTTGTGTCTTTCTTCTTCTTCTTCTTCTTCTCACCTTATTACCGCCACCATGACAATCTACCACGGTGACTAGGGCTGCAAACGAACTGAACTTTCTGCAAATAGTTCACGAATCATTCAGCGGGAAGTTCATTTATGTTCATTCGTTTAACAAAGGAACGAACATGAACAAAGGGAGCAATCGTTCGTTTATGTTCGTGAACGATCGGTAACGTGATCGTGAACGATCGGTAACATGGTCATGAACGCTCGGTAACGTGTTCATTTATGTTCGATAGTTTAATAGGGTCTTTAATTTTTATAATGTTGTTTCACATTCTTTAATTATTATTTATTTAACCCAAATAAATAAATAATTTATGTGAGATAAGTATATAGCTATATGCTATCCACAAACAATACATCTAGTATAATCATTAAATAAATAATTAATAAAGAGCTCAAGTTTAAATAAATAATTAATGAAGATTTCAAATTTAAGAGGTGAGCTTAGTTTTTTTAGACACTAGTTTATTATGTTTACCAATATTATGTTGAGTACTAATTATGTTTGTATAACTAGGTTATATTTCTGGTGGATCTGTAGTTAATTTCTTAATATATGTGAATTCGATCTTATTTGAAAGTTAATATATGTCCCTTTGTGTTTATTTCCGTTCATGAACACTTCTTTGTATTCATTTGTATTCACGAACATTGCTGTATTCATTAATGGCCATTTGTGTTTGTGTACATTTATGAACAAAATTAACAAACAAACACGAACATGAGTGTTTTCATAACAAACGAACATGAACATAAAATCTCGTTTGTAAGTGTTCATAAACTGTTCTGAACACATAATTTCCTTGACAAACGAACACGAACAAGACCTTATTCATGTTCATTCGGTTCGTTTGCAGCCCTAACCATGAGCATCACCACCACCACTACCATCATCAACCTCCACCGTCACCGGAACCCACACCACTACTAATCGCCCCCATCATCAATGCCAACACCATCATGATCGAGACCACTGGTTCTCCAACGAAACTGTGGTGTTGTAATGAGATTAGTATAAGGAGGTTGAAATGATGATGCGGTTAAGGATACAAGAGGAATTGATGGAAAAGAAAGAGGTCGATAATGGCAACTATGGGAGGTGGAGGTGATGCGTTTGAGGGTTCAAGTTTATGGCAAAGATTAGGCGGGGAAGATGGTGGCGACAGGGTTGATGGTGGTGGTGGAGTGAATGAGTAATATTTGTGAGTTAACCCGGCGAGTTATAGGTTTTCATCGATGGAAGTCAGAGTTATCACTGGAGAAGCGTGGTTGGTTTGAGATGTAACCAGATTTACGTGGAAGAAAGGAGGCTTTGAATTGTTTTTTTCTTTTTTGTTTATGATTGGTCCCACTTTTTTTTTTTTGAACAGCTAATTTTTTTCTCAACTTATAATACTCCCTTTGTCTCAGTGAGACTAGAACTCAACACTTCTTATGTGAGGGATATATATATATATATATATATATATACACCTTTGCCATTGGACCAAACTAGTGGTTTGATGTGTCCCAAGTATCTTAAAAAAAATTTTGATGTTCAGTTACTTATATTTTTCTAGGTTTGTCATTTACACCAACATAAAACCATAAACACTAACGACTATCCTATTGAGTAGGGCTGCAAACGAACTGAACTTTCAGCGCACAGTTCATGAACCGTTCGGCGGGAAGTTCGTTTGTGTTCGTTCGTTTAATAAATGAACGAACACGAACAAAATAATTCGTTCGTTTAGTTAAACGAACGAACATGAACAGAGGTCACGTTCGTTCGCTTATGTTCGTGAACGTTCGGTAACGTGTTCGTTTATGTTCGTTTGTTTTATGTTCGTTTGTTTATGTTTGTTTGTGCTCGATAGATTAATATGGTTTTTAATTTTTATAATTTGTCTTGATATTCTTTTACTTTTATTTATTTTACCCAAAACAATTTATATGATGTAAATATATGTATGTGAATTCGATTTTATAAGAAAGTTAATATATGTTCGTTTGTGTTTGTTTTCGTTCATGAACACTTTTTTGTGTTCGTTTGTGTTCATGAGCACTTGTTGTGTTCATGAATGTTCGTTTGTGTTCGTGTGCGTTCATGAACAAAATTAACAAACGAACACGAACATAAGTGTTTTCTTAACAAACGAACACGAACATAAAATCTCGTTCGGTAAGTGTTCATGAACTGTTCGTGAACACATATTTTCCTTAACAACCGAACACGAACAAAGCCTTGTTCATGTTCGTTCGGTTCGTTTGCAGCCCTACTATTGAGGGATTATTTGAGTAGCAGCTGAGTAAATCTAGGGGATAAAGATGTAATTCTAAAAAGTTGAGAACTAAAGATGAAATATTAGTAAACAATAGGACTATCCGTGTATTTAACTCTATGTGTTTGTGAAAGTTTCTTTTATCTCTTATCATAAAACTACAAAAGGTCAAATCGTTAAATCAAACACACCTTGATTTAGTTTAGAAGGTTTCTATTACAAGACAATTTGATTTTGGTTGAGTTTTTATTCTAGTAGTTGGCTAGTTTACCGCAAGGTTTGTTTGAATAAGATTGGGGAGCATCCGTTCACTACAACAAGTTTCCAGGCTTCAAATACTTACATGACTTGGTCAGGGATGCCTAATGGGATGCGCTCAAGCGAGCAGGGTCTTCTCCGTTAACTTCCTGATAGGCCCACTTGAAACAAGGTCCACTCTCCACCCAGTGGATGTTTTTGTGTTCGGCTGGATAGGTGGGAAACACGTTTGGGTGGACCTTACCCAAGTGTCCCCTCTTGTTGGCCCTAGGGAAAATTGGTTCGTGGTTGGACAACGGTGCTGAAGAAGGAATCAAAGAAAGTTGTGAAATATAAAAAAAAAACTTTTGCCGAGAATCAACATGCTTTTGGTCAATGGAGAAAGTTGAGAATTCGAACAAGGGGTCATAAGTATATAAATATTTTTTTTTTAAAAACGAGGGTCGAAACCGTATATGCCAAGAAAGTTCTATACGGATACTAAATAATCGAAACTTATGAGCGAAAATGGCCCGACCCCCCCCCCCCTCCTAAAACCTGCGCCACTGCTTTCGGTCCTTTCGCTTTTAATACATTTGGTGCTTTGACACCCGAAGTTATTGGGTTTCTGGACAGAGCACAGATGGTTGGACACAATAATTTCTTGACCCAGAAAAACCACAGTTTCGTTTTCGATATAATAAACTATTTAAAAGCCGGTTGCGACACAGCTTGTCGCTCACTTCCCTACACATATCCTTCAATTTGAGTTTCGAATAGGACTTGAAAATGTCAATAAAAAAAAGTAAACTGAATATTTAAAGAGATTTAAATTATCATTAATGGTTTGAGTACCTAATAACTTTTAAAACGTGACCATCGTTAGTCAAGCCATCTTTCTTTTTCAAAGTAGTGCATATTTAATATTTTTATTTTTTTATTTCCTATTTCCTTATACTTAATTCTTTTCCGTTAACTGTTTTTTTTTCCATACGACGGCCAACATGAGGCTTAACCAAACTTTAGTGAGACTATCAGAATTTTTTTTGTGGGGCGGCTTCCCATTATTTGTGAGTAGCTCTGTCGTATCCGACTAGTGGTTAACAACTTCTAGTTTGTCTAGTTTACGTAATAAATGATGTGCTAAGCTTTTTGAAGGAATTGATATTCAAGATGATTTCTATTATTGATGTACATTAGATGGAGGAATTGAAACTTGTGGGCTGGTGCATATAAACAGTTTCTTCCAGATTTCCATGGAGGAAAGCATTTGTGACATCCAGTTGGTTTATTTTCCATGATTGCTAGAGCCAAAGAGAGTACCAGACGAATGGTAACCGGTTTGACAACCGGACTAAAAGTCTCTCCACAATCAATCCCATGTTCTTGTTTACGTCCATCACAAAACCAATCGAGCCTTGTAATGCTCGAGACTGCCATCAGACTTGTACTTATGTTTAAAGAGCCACATGCAACGAATTATATTCATATCAGGTTTGCGAGGAACAAGTTCCCAGGACTTGTTTTTAATAAGAGCACTAAACTCGTTGCCCATGGCATTCTACCACTCTGGAGTGGCTAAAGCAACCTGAGGGTTTTTGGGTACGGGTATGACAGTGGTAGTGTGTAGGTTAAATGGTTGTTTTGGTTTGGTGATGCCGCTCATAGAACGGGTGTGAATGGTACGCGTGGGAGGTGGAGGTGGTGGTGGAGGAGGGAGTGGTGATTGTGGGGAAGTGGCAGAAAGGTCCGGTGGGTTGGGGTTCGGGTGGTCTGGTGTAGTAATGTTAGGTCGGTGAAAATGGGATGGGCCAGCCTGGTTAGATGTTTGTAGTGGGATGAGGTCTGGAGTAGGTATTTGGCTGGGGGTATGAATGGGTGGACCGAGCTAGTGTGTATGCCGAGAGGAGTGGATTGAGGGGGATTTAGGCCGTGAGTTGGAGAGGGTGTGTTTGGGTCGTAAGGTTGAGTGGGATTAGGGACGGGTGGTTTTTGTTTAGCGAGGTGGTCCCACACTAAGGGATGGACGGTCGGGTTTAAGAAGTCGTAGGATGGGGGTTTAGTAGGAGACTGTATGGTGTATGGGAATATGGTTTCCTCGAAGTGCACGTGTCGGGAAATGATGAGTTGATGTGTGGTTAGATCAAGGCATTTATACCCTTGATGGTTAGATGGGTAACCAAGGAAGGCACATGGGTTGGACTGGTGGTTGAGTTTGTTGATGGTTGTGGAAGGTGTGAGGGGATAACAGAGGCACCTAAATACACGAAGGTGTTCATATCCGGGTGCGACATTGTAGAGAAGAGAGGTGGGTGAGCGAAAATTATGAAGCTTGCTAGGCAAGATGTTGAGTAAGTGGGTGGCGGTTTCGAGGGCATGATGCCAATAGTTGGGTGGTATGAGGCTTGACGAGAAGGGTACAGAGCATGTTGTTTATGGTGCGAATTTTTTGTTCCGCCTCGGGACGACGTACAGGGGCATGAAAAACGAAATTGCATGTCGTGGTGATGACAAAAGTTGTGAAAGTTATTGTTTGCATATTCTTTACCATTGTCACACTAGAATTGTTTAATTGTACGTTCAAATTGTGTGTGAACAAGATTGTGAAATTGAGTTAACACGGTAAAGACTTGAGATTTATTGGCTAGGGGAAAGGTCCATAAAAAATTGGTGAAGTCGTCTAAGAATAGGATGTAGTATTTGTGCCCACCCGTACTGAGTATGGGTGAGGTCCAAAGGTCACTATGCACAATATCAAATGATAAATGAGTGCAATTTAACATAATCATAAAACGGTAATTTAACACTTTAACCAAAAATGAAAGATTGACAAAGAGTTTTATTAAGTTTGCCATAATCAATAAAAGACGACAATTTTAAAGATTGTAATAAATTGTTGCCAGGATGACCCAGTCTTTGATGCCAGCGATCTTGAGAAATGGAGGTAAAAGCCTTTGGTTGGTTGAGATTGAGCGGAAGAGGTTCAGTGAGAGGATAAAGATCATTTGTGCTATTGCATCGTAGGATAGGAGCCCGTGTTTTGAGATCCTTCACAAGGAAACCAAAAGGGTCAAATTCGACAGAAACCAAATTATCAATTGTAAGGCGACGAACTGAAATAAGGTTTTTGATAATATTAGGTGCCAAAAGAACATTATTAAGTTTTAGAGGTGGGAAGGGGGTGGTAGGGTCTGGTTGCCTTGAGCCAAAACGGGAATAGTCATGCCATTTCCAACAATTATATTTTTATTAATGCACGAATTAAAAGTAGACGGGGAATATATACCTTACTGGTTTGCCGAATGAGACAATGCCCCTAAGTCCATTAGCCCGTGATCTAGTGGGTTCAACGACAATGTGTAAAGTGCCTGCTCGATGCCTGTTGGTGTATAACCGGTATGATGTGCCAAATTAGGCCTAGGGCCTAAAATTCCTTGACTATTGTTGCTGGGCGTATGAGGTATTCCAAGACTGAGATTGGCCATTTAGGAGTCCGACCCACTGATCTGCAGTCCAGTTTGATGGAAAGACGATGTAAGGGCGATTGAACGGTAAGGGTTGACCGTCGGAGCTGCATCCACGGCTGCCGGTGTTA
Source organism: Ambrosia artemisiifolia (assembly GCA_032199755.1). Classification (NCBI taxonomy): domain Eukaryota; kingdom Viridiplantae; phylum Streptophyta; class Magnoliopsida; order Asterales; family Asteraceae; genus Ambrosia; species Ambrosia artemisiifolia. The sequence continues at coordinate 12,527,822 of CM063514.1, forward strand.
CGCCCGCGACCGCGTCTACCACAGATACGCCGTTTGTCAGATGATTATGATGGGTAGGATTGAGGGGTATGGGACGGATTGTTGGAGACGGAAGTGGCCAAGGCACTAGCAGCAATGCGATATGAACGATTAGCTTGGCGTTTCTTCTTATCTTCTTCCCTGTTTAGTGTGGGCCGGACTTCATTGAAGGGTGGCACCGGTTCCTTGTTCTGCAGTACCGTGGAGATCCCATCATATTGTTCCGTGAGCCCGGTTAACACTTTGATTACGAGCATGTGGTCGTCAACAAGAGCACCCACACTCTCTAGCTGATCTGCGGCGTGTTTAGCGTGTTGGCAATATTCGGACATGGACTGAAAGTTTTCAAGGCTCAATTTTGCAAACTCCTGACCGAGAAGAATAGCACGGGTGTTTTTGTTATCATTGAACTCGTTTTGTACCGTCGTCCAGGCGTCATAGGCTGACTGACCCGGTTCGAGAATTATGTGTAGAAGCGGTTGAGAGATGGTTGCATATATCCATTGAAGTACTATGGCGTCGAGACGTGAGTGCTTTGGCTTTGGATATGGTGGCTGCTTTGTCAGCATCTGAGGAAGAAGAAGCAGCAGGGGCCGGACGTTGGGAGAGGTGTTCAATATCCTGATAACCACATAACCTCATAGGGACGTGAGTTTTGATATTAGTGACCGTGATGGCCGGGTGAAGGGGTGATTCCATGGGAAAGAAGAGGGATAGTAACCGGAAGAGGGGAGGAAGAGAAAATGGAGGAAGCACCGGTGAAAGAAGCCGGCGGCGGTGGATAACTAGGGTTTGGGGATCAACCGACTTGATACCATGAAGGAATTAATATTCAAGATGATTTCTATTATTGATGTACATTATATAGATACATTAACAGAATCTCCTATATTAGGGGAGATGTCAATCAAATCAATTATAATCCTTTACATATATACACATGTGCTATTACTTTTATAGAAAAAAAATTATTACTTAATTAATCAACAACCAATACTCCGTAAGACCCTTCATGATGGTGGAGTGATCAGAGTAATAAAGATAAGAACTAGACCCACTAATTAAGAGCATGAATATCAAATACCCATATAAAATACCCCTAATTTAAGTCAAACAAAGCCCATAGCACTTTTAAATCTTTTATGTTAAATCCTTCTAAATCAAAGGTTAATTCTTTTGGGTTTCACTTTTTTCTGGTCAAAATCTTGATGGAATACTCTGCTATCAGGAAAACACAAGTTCATCATCATTCATCTAACACCTACAAGTATACACACTCATGCATTCAAACCCACAACAAAGATCTCATAACAAAAAAAAATTCATTCAATGCTTTTCTTTCCCTCTCTCTCTCTCTCTCTCTCTCTCTCTCTCTCTCTCTCTCTCTCTCTCTCTCTCTCTCTCTCTCTCTCTCTCTCTCTCTCTCTCTCTCTCTCTCTCTAGGACTATTTTGGATCACTAGGAAAACCCCAAAGCTTTATACATATATATATATATATATATATAAAACAAACAACACTAACCCACATAGAAATTTTAAAATAAATAAATAAATAAATAACACTATACCTCCGCATCCACCATCAGAAGTCCCTGATACCTTTGTAGGTGTCGATTTCAAAAATCCATATTTGACATCTATAATCAAGAAAAAGAAACATATATTAACGATGGATGGAGAAACATACAACACAAAAATCCTAAAACAACAACATAAAATGAGACATTAAAAACTGACCATCGAACGTATGTTCTTCAACGACGGTTGCAAAATTATTACGAAGCACGATTGTAGAAGATCTATCTTGGGTGTGTGAACTTTGATGATTAGAACATATTATTAAATGTAAAAGGGGTGATCCATCTTGGGTGTGGGAACTTTGATGATCTAAACACATTAAATGTGAATAGGGTGATGATATATTGGTTTCCATCTTATTAACTTATATCGATTTACAGTTAATGAGAATGCTTGGTGAGAGTTAATGGGAGTGTTAAAGGAGAAGAAAGATTGTTAATAATATGAAGCTTTGAATTATTACATAGGGATGATGATAGTTTTATTGGGATTGTCTTAATCTCTCTCTAAATGTCAAATCATATTGTACTCATGGTAATGATATCATTTGTAAAATTACTCAAATAACCTTCATAATATAATATAGGATAAATCAAACTGGATGATGTGACCAAATGATAGCCAAGTATTGGGTTTGTGTAACACCCCAAAAAAAATCATCCGTTACGCTTAATTACGCCATTAAGCGTGATTAGCAAAATAATAAAACGAGACTCGAACAATAAGAACTTGGGTTATGTTCTAATATGGAACTAATCCATTTAATGGTACCAATCTTATAAATAAGCAAGTATTACAAGAAAATCTAGCTTGACTAGCTAAGTTTAACTAGAAAATGACATTCGGGGATTTTGGAGGGACCATAGTTGGAAAAATGGCAAACTTGTGTGTGTATAATGTTGAAAAGGAAAGAACACACACACTTATGTGTGTGTGTCGATTATCATCAGGAGAAAGCAATCTCCTTTACCTCCAAACCCTAAACATCAAACCCTTGCTCAAATCTAAGCCAAATCAAGGGGTTTTTCGGTGCATTAGCAAGAAACGAGTCGTCTAAGGCTTACTAAACATCAAGGTACCTTTTATTTGGTAGAAATTGATGCTATATTCATTCTTGAACATGGTGTAAATTGAGGGTTTTTACAAAAACGTGGAATTTTGGATTTTTAGTGGTTACTCTAGCTTTAGGGAACCTCAATCAAGTCTAATTCGGTTATGAATTTCATTTTATTTGTGTATTTGATTATACTCATATGATTATGTTAATATGTGAAATTTGGGATTCAACCTCTAGGTTGAAACCACATACATCTAGTAATCATGGTGGTTCTTTGGAGTTGTTATAATGTGAAACATGGTATAATTATGCTTTGGATGATGAATTGCCTAACCATCATGAGTAGGGTGGAAGGAGGTAGCATCCATAAGACCTATGGAGTTTAGAAACTAAGTTGTAAATGATGCCTACAAGGTGTTTGATGAAACGCCACAATGACCTTGTTTGCAAACTAAGGTGATAACTTAATTGAGTAAAACATGGAAATACTTGCATATGAAATATGAAGTACATGCTTAGAGGATAGATCACACCATATGATATTTAGTAGCCTAATGATGATTAGGAAGTTGTATGTGCAATATGTTTGATGACATTGATATGATAAATGAAGGGATAGTCCCAAACTAGAGACTTTGTCCTATTCTAGTGCACATGATCATGCTAAGGGTAGTTGACTTTTAGAAGTCAAACTGACCCGAGATTTGAATATGATATAATGGTGTGAATAAACTCATGAGATGTGTTGGTTATTAGATATGATGACTAACTTGACCGATCTTGTGAGTATAGTGAAGGTTTGGTCTTATCAAGCTAGGTAGGAGCTTGGATGGGATGAACCTAACGAAGCAAATGGATCATGGAACGCATGAGTTGTGGCCAAAGTAAGTGACTTATCTTAAATAAGCCTCTTAGAAACTAGAAGATCTTGTAAACATTCTTGAATCATGAATTCTTATATCGATTGTAAAGAATGGGTTACTAGCTTGTAATGGGCTAGAATCGCCTAAATAAATAAAATTGATAAGTCCGCTTGGGACGCCTAACTAGATAATGGAAAATCTTTGTGAATGGGTCTAATGAGTTAAAATGTTATTTTCATTAAAACCCACGAATAAAACTTGAAGATTGTATGAATAAATAGTTAAACGGGTCAAATGATGTTGTGAGCATCAATTGAACTCGGTACATAATGCTCCTATGCTAAGAATTTAGATGTTATAATGTTGACGGGCCGATTGGTGGTGGATCGCCATTTGGATCCCGGGCTATTAATGTGTGTGAAATGAGATGTTTACATAGGTTACTAAATTGAAGGAAAAAAGAGAACACTTGATGTCAAGGATTCATATGGATGGTTTGATAGGCATGAGAATGGGTCAACACTACCGGGTAAGTCCGTAGTTAAATAAACGCCTTCGGGCGAAGCAATATGGGTGCTAAAGCATCACATGAAGTGAGGGTGCCAAGTAGGTAAGTTAATCCCATAACTATGTCTAATGCGCGCTAAGGCGCTTAGAATCGACCACATTAGAACAATCTTGAGAAATGTTGAAAATCTAAGTCCGTACGGACTTAGAAGTTTTTAAACAAGTCATTGAGTCCAAAACAATGGGTTTGAATCAAGAAGAGTCGCCATGAATGGCTAAATCGAAAGATTTGGCTAGGAGGGGTATTTTGGGAATTTATAAAGATTTACTAAAGGATAAATCTAATAACAAGTCATAATGAACAAATCGGACAAACACTTTAGTTGATCAAGGGTCTAATGACTTGACAACATAAACTATACGCATTACGCGTGGTCGAATGGTGTTTTGCTTAAGTTCAATGTCTAAATGGGTCGATTTGTGTAAAAGTCGCCATAAACATTCAAAACTAAGAACCGGATCATGGCGACATAAACCGGGCGATGATTTCAGACAAACAAAGGTTTATTTAGTCGGCAAGTCGATACTTAGGCTTCGGGAATCATCAAATGCGGTTGCGACATGATTCCCATGCTTAAAAATCATCAAAAAAACGATCAGAAGCTTCACGCGGCCGCGCGCTTAAACCGACCGGCCGCGCGCTTTGACCTGCATGTCAGCACGATCTTTAAAATTGCATATAAAATCGTAGAAAAATCTTTAGGAGGTGTTCTTTATATGATTGGAAAGCTCTCGGAGCGTAGAACAATTCTTATTTGAAAGTAGAAGTCGGATTTTGAGTTTTAGAAGGGTAAAGGCGATCCGAACAGCTGTTGCGCATAAGTTGCAGCAGTTTGTACTCCTAAGATAGGGCCATTTGGCCTGGTTCGTTCCGTTTCAACGTGTAACGACTCTCATACTAGTTTAAATGTATTATTGACAACCCACTAACCATTCTTTGTGTGGTGGTGCTAGGTATACATTTGATGGACGTCCCGGAGCAAGGATCAAGTCGCGAGAAGAACCGAACACGCCCGAACACTCATCAAGCTTCCGCAATAGAATTCAAGAGTCTCCCGTGAAATTGCGAAATATCATCATATGTTGTAATAGTTAAAGTGTAGAAATCAAAAAGTATTTATCACGATAATTTAAGTTTTTCTTAAATATCTAAGTTTTAAATCGGGAGTGGTTTTAAGTAAGTTCAAAACCCGTATGATTAGGCGTTGATCGCGTGATTACGGGTTCGGGTCTTACAGTTTGCTAAGGTTTCCCGAAAAAACAAGTTTTTCCATGGATACGTCCCCTACATATATATATATATATATATATATATAGGGTAAAGTTTGGTAGAAAAGCCTAAATATTTGAGTAAACTCTGAAAACTCTAACTTCCTGAGCTTTTTATCATCTGAAAAAATTAGGGCATGTAATATACATGTTTTTAAGAGTTTTGAGCCAAAAAAATCAAAAAGCGCCGAACAGTTTTTTTTAAAAAATAAATAATTTTTCATCATAACATATGTTACCAGGAAAAAATAAGCTAACATATGTTATGATGCACAACTTATTTTATTTAAAAAAAACCCTTCGGCGTTTTTTTGATTTTTTGGCTCAAAACTCTTAAAAACATGTATATTACATGCCCTAATTTTTTTAGATGAAAAAAAGCTCAGGAAATTAGAGTTTTCAGAGTTTACTCATTTTAGAGGGTTTTCTCCCAATACTTCCCCTTATATATATATATATATATATATATATATATATATATATATATATATATATATATATATATATAGATGAGTTGTTAGATTTGAGGGTGTTTAAAATCACTAAATTGCCCCTCTACAGGTGTAAAAAAATGCCTATTAAAACCCTTATTAGAAGAGTAATTATGATGAGATATCACTCTTACTTAATGATAGGTGAAATTCTTAATAAAACCAAATCCTTACTATATTAGTCATTTATATAAGGTTGTAAACGAATCGAATGAACACGAATAAGGCCTTGTTCGTGTTCATTTGTTAAGGAAAATATGTGTTCACGAACAGTTCATGAACACTTACCGAACGAGATTTTTTGTTTGTGTTTGTTTGTTAAGAAAACACTTATGTTCGTATTCGTTTGTTAGTGTTCCTGAACACAAATGAACACATAAAAGTGTTCATGAACGAAAACAAACACAAGCGGACATATATCAACTTTCTTATAAAATCGAATTCACATACATATATTTACCTCATATAAATTGTTTATTTATTTATTTTTTTTAACTGCTGGTAACATTTCATTAAAAAAAATATGAAAGTTACATCATAATAGAAGGTAGACGGGCAACAAGCTGTGCCGCCACCCCTTTCTGAATTGCAAACCCTAGTCTACTAAAGACAAATCCTTGTCCCCCTGGAGATGAACTATTGCTGTGGACGACCCGTTGGACCCTGGTCAAGAAACGAATAGCTTCTGGCGCCAGGGAGCCAAAAGTATCAAAGGCCAGAGGGATAAAGACATGTTGGTTATCTGCACAAGCTTTAGCGTGCTTATCTACTTTCTTTGATTCCACCTTTCTTGATGCTTGCCCAGCTACGAACCCTGTTTCCCTTAACCCAACCAAAGGAGATACCCCGGTGAGGTCCACGCAGGCGTGTTTCCCCCTCTCCCAACCAAAGACAAGCAGATCTGCGGGTCGCAGGGTAGATCTCCCTTCCGTAGGGTCTGTGAGGAAGTTTACAGGGGCCTCTTTTTTGGCAGAAATCCCAGCTCTTCTCAGGATATCCCACAAAACGTCCCTCACCCAGTCATGCCGATATTTGAAACCAGGGAGCTCCTTGCAATGAATCGCATGCTCCCCGTATTTATCCATACAAGCTTTACGGCAGATGGGACATGTTTCATCTTCCGGATACATAGGGATCATCAACCGGTACTTGAGTATAGCCCTGTACTCCACTGCAGACATGCATTGACCCAAACCCTCAATCGAGATAACGGTCAAAAAATCATGAGCATGAGGGCCCTTTAGGCATTCAATCACCGCCTTCTGGCAAGAGGACAACTCAAAAACTTCTCCCAGGCTCTGAGCAGTTTTGCTAAAAAGAGCATTCGCCAAAGTTTTTTTTGGCTTTGAAGGGGCGGTGTCCTTATTAGAAAAACCGCCAATATCAAAGTCCGGGAGATAGACATTTAAGCGTTCGAGTGCCTGTTGATAGTCTGGGTCTAGTCCAATGACCCCACTGTTTCGAAGGATATGATCCTGAAGTTCCCAAGACTGAGCTCTAGACGCCACAAAGGCATAAACCCCAACATCTCGAGCTGAAAGAAGGCCCAAACCACCTAAACGCATCGGTAAGGATGCCAAGCGCCACTGGAGGTCCCCGAAGAAGGGGCCACCACACACAACTATATCTTCGATAGCCTCGCGGAGACCATCATCGAAAAGGGATACCGCATCCACTATTAAGTGGGGTTGACAAGTTCGCAACCCAAAAAGTAAATTAGCGACCCCCATGCATGACCTGAGCAGCAGGAGTTCACTTTGGGGATCTCTAAGGCGGGGCAGTAGTTTCATAAGGGCAACCACACCCGTAGCCCGCCGCCCTGCCAACTCCCCAATAAAGGTAGGATCTCGGCTAACAGCCCCACCAAGGAGCTTAACCCCCTTCACTGGTCTGCCAATCCCTCTCGGGAAAAGCCCGTCCTGACCTTTCAACCCGTCACACGTCGGCCAAAAGACCTCTGTTTTCTTAATATTGAGATGAAGCCCCAGAGATGGCCCATGCACATTGATAATGTCTAAAGCCTTAGCAACCTCCACTGCGTTGCCTATAATCGTCCCATCATCCAAATACCAAGCATGGAACGGTAGGTTACAGTGTTCCTGAATCCGCATGATAAGGGGATGTAAGGCAAGGGCAAAGAGAAGGGGCCCCAAAGGATCTCCTTGCTGCACTCCAGTGGTGGCCCCAATACAATCATTGCCCACACACAGCCTAGCAGGCTGGGCATAAAGGAACTGGACCCACGGATAGATAGACGGGCACCGCTGGTGAACCTCTTGGAGAAAAACTGTGCGGTTGACCATGTTGAAGGCATTGGAGAAGTCTACTGTAAGCAGAGCCAGAGACCCATCCGCGTGAAAAGAGTTGAGGAACCTGTTGGCACTGTGAAGCACCGCCTCTGCCCCATTTGGTACCCCTACTCCAAATTGAAAGTCCCCCAGGTATTGGGCAATGTCTTTCCCAACCTTCTTCATTGCCACCTTAGAAGCCAACCTTCGCCAAATGCCCCCCACAGCAATAGGCCGAATTCCATTATCGAGCTTCAATAAGGGGGTGAGGGGGGCCGATGCAATAAACTCGGCAAGTGTCTTAGGGCAGGCCCCCCCAAGCCATAAGTTGACAACTTCAGTAATGGCCGCGAGCAGACCCGAGGAAGTCACCGAGCCTTCGCCCTCAATAGCATCCAACAGGTGTTGGGCACGTATCTCGTCCCTGCCGCAAGACGTCCCTTTAGGGAATGATCGGATACATTTAAGCACACAGCCCTCATCTACTGATAGAACGGGTTGGGCCATAGGGTTAGAAGGAAAGGATGGAGGTGGCACCACTGGGTGTTTATCAATGAGGGCCTTCATGGTCGATTCACATAGAGGGGCGACTCCACTAGAGCACAACACTTTCACCGCCGCCGTGAAATGACCATCCCTGATTTTCCGAAGACATTGTTTTATATTAGGTTCGCTTGCATTGTCCTCTTCCATTCTGACTTCTCCCCTAGATACCACAACCTCCCCCACGCTATCCAGGAGGGAAGAGACCAAGACCGTAAACCCAGACCCATCTTTCCATACTCCAAGCGCTTGCATGATGCTACTACACTACAGAGATTTCCTGTTCCCTGATCTTCGCTTTTGCCTGGAGGACGGTCTGACCACTGTTGGGACAAAGAGGATTGAAGAAACCACCTTTTGATAACCTTAGTCCAAATCATATTCTGCCTAAGTATAGAAGAAACTGCTGAAGAAGAAATCAGAAGTATTGAAGAACAAATTAGCAAAGTACTGAAGAGTAACTCATCAGAAATTCTGAAGTCTAACCAGACACTACACTGAAGAACTACTGAAGACAAACTACAAATCAGCAGTTTGTCACTCATCAGCACTTTGTCATCAGAAGCTTCTAACCGACTGAAGACTTCAGTAGTTTTATTATTATAATGTTTTGTTAAAGTCTTGATTTCAAGTTCCGATGTACAGACTGTTGTAACCTTATCTTTAGCTTAATATCTTTGTTAAATATCTTAGATTACTTCAGACAACAGTTTCGTATGTTGGTCTATAAATAGATGAGTTTGTTCATCTATTTTAGATATGTGATATTTTGTGATTTACTTTGAAATCAATTGAAAACCTTCGAGGCTTTTAACTTATAATCCATTTCAAATCTGAGAAACATAAATTGCTTTACTGCTTTATACTTGAACTGTATTTATTGTTTCTCATTTACTACTCAGTCAAGGGGGAGTAATAACTCCTCTTAAAAGTGATCTTTTAATCTTAGAACACTTATTATTCCGCTGCTCAATAACTCTTATATAAATCTGTAACACATAAGTGTTCACTGAAAGAGGCCACTGATCCAACAATTGGTATCAGAGCACTGGTTAATCTGATCAAATATCAATCTAACAAATTGAGAATCAGACACAGGCTCTAATTGATATCCAATAAAGGACTAAAAGGCTCACTTTTTCATCCATCAATTTAAAGAAGCATTGACAAATCCAAACTTCTTAAAAATGGACCCTTATAATACTGGATCTGCCAACAAGCCTCCTATGTTAGTCAGAAATGAATATAACATATGGTCAAAAAGGTTGGCACACACTATTTCTCAAACAAATACTGGTTGCTGGAGGTCTGTAGTTTTTGGACCTCACAGACCAGTTATTACTGATCCAGAGGGAAAAACTGAGAGACCAAAAGATCCAAAAGACTACACTGAAGAAGATTTCCAAAAGTTTGAGCTAGATGCAAAAGCTTTCTCTATGTTAGCTATGGCTCTCCCAAATGAAATATATGCTGGGCTTTTACATTGTGAAAGTGCCAAAGAGCTGTGGGATTGCCTAAAAGAGCAGTTTGCAGGAACTGCAGAGGTGATAGCCAACATAAGAGAAATCCTGGCTCAACAATATGAAACTTTTACTCACATAGAGGGTGAAAATTTAACACAACAGTTTGAAAGATTTTCTTCACTCATCTTTGAGTTAAAAATTAATAATCAGACCTATTCAAATGAGTCTATGTTACATAGATTTTTAAGGTCTTTACCTTCAAAATGGGAAACTTATTCTATAGTCCTCAGAACAAGTTCAGATTTTAACACCCTGAACCTAACAAGGTTACATGGAAAATTACTAACTTTTGAAAGAGAAATCAATCAAAAGAAAAAGTTACAAGAATCTGGTAAAACTGCTGATGACTATACTCCAGGTAGCACAGCCTTATTAGGACATGACTCACCATCTTGTTCTAATAATTTTGGTTCTTTTGACCACATTGACATAACAGCTGGGATCTCATCAGATGGATCTTTCCCAGCTTATGACAATGAAGAACTAAGTCAAACTGCTGACAACATGTGTGTCATCATGGATGATTTAAAATATTTTAGCAGTGATGACTTGGAAGAAATGGAGATATTACACCAACTGGCCTTGTTAAGCTTAAAACTAACAAATTTTACAAAAGGTCAGGAAGGAAAGGACTTAATAATACAACAAAAGTTGGTTTTGACAAATCTAAACTTAGATGTCATAAGTGTCAAAAGTTGGGACACTTTGCTAGAGAGTGTAGAAGCTCTAGCTACAACAAACCCATGTCTGGAAATCAATTTAACCCCTCTTATAATAGGAATAATGGAACTCAAGGGAGTGCTCATTTTGTACAGGCACAAGCTCCACAAGTCCAATATGTACCACAAGTACAATATGTCCAGATGCCTGCTCAGCAACAACAGCAGCTGATGCCTCCTTTTCCAACTGCTCAACAACCTGCACAAACTTAACAACCCCCTCAGCAACAAAGCTTATTTACATCAGGGTATGTTGACTGGAGCAGTCTTCCTTATGACACATCAGAATGCAGTCAGGATGCAGACAATAAGGTCTATGATGTCAACTGGGGAGAACCTGATAATGGTAGAAAGAACTTTGCCTTAATGGCTTTTGAAGGATATTCTTCAAATTCTGCACTCACTCAGGTATCACAGCAGTCTCTTTTAAAGCTTTGCTCTAAATCTTGCAAAGAATTTTTTGCTTTAATAAGAGAAACAAATGTGCATTTACAAGGCAAGTCTAATGATATGGAGAGAAAATATACACAGATGAAGTGTGATTTAGAAAGAAAAATTGCTTTGAAAAATAAAGAAATTTCTAAATTGACTGATAAATCCATAGAAACCCAAGCACAGATTAAAACAATGATAGACAACCTAGGAAATGTCAGACAAGAGCTTGCTGACACCAAGGTTGATTGTGAAAAATGTGTTGAGTCTTGTAAAGGGTACCAAATGCTGCTTAGCAAACAAACTGCAGCAAATGTTAAGTTTGGCATTGGGTATACCCACACTGAATCACCAACAGATTTCACCCACAAAACTGATAATGATGGGATGAAATTGATTCAAACTTCTGATATGGAGGAATGCACATCCTACCATCAGAACTTTCTCAAAAAGGAAAGTACTGCAGAAGTTAAAACAACTGACAATAAGCCATCAGTAATTTCAACTACATCAGGAGTTGAGATCCTGAAAACTGCTGATGACCTATTTCAAAATGCTGAGATTGTCAGTAAATTGCCTTCCAACTCTCTTGACTTATCTAAAAAGAAAGAGAAGGCAAAAGCATGTGAAATATGTGGTCTGTTTAACCACATAACTGAACTTTGTAGATATAGAAAGGTAAATCAGTTAAACAAACAAAGACAACAACTGATTGTGGAAAAACAGATAAAACAAAATTTTGAAAATACTTTCTTTCCCAACAAACAACAATCAAACAAAAACCTTTCTAAGAAGAAGCTTTTATCTCAACAAAAGTCTTCTTCTCAAAGTTCATCTTCAGAAGTTATCCCTAACTCATCAGTAGTTTCACAAACTACTGAAGTTAAAGATTTGATAAACCTGGTTAAACTTCTGATGACCAAAGTTGATGATGGACACCAAAAAGAACCCATCATTGTTCTTAATGACAAATCCATTGCCAAAAAGACATGGATTTCTAAAATTGGTCCACAACAAGCTGCACCTGTTCTCAAGAGCAAACCCAAAGCCAAACTGGCTTGGGTTGCCAAAACTAACTAATTTGCTATCTTGTGCAGAGGGTCTCCAGAGGTTTGAATAGCATATGGTATGTTGATAGTGGAGGCTCAATGCACATGACTGGATGCAGATACCTGATAAACAATTTTATCAGTCAAAGAGAAGGATCTGTGTCCTTTGGGAACAATGGCAAGGGATATGTGCTAGGATATGGCAATGTATCCTCAGGTAAAATGCAGTTTGACAAGGTCAATCTGGTTGAAAACCTTGAGTACAACTTGCTGAGTGTCTCACAAATGTGTGACAAAGGATATTCTTCCTTTTTCACCAAGACAGCATGCAAGATCATATCACCAGAAGGCCAGAAGTTGATAGAGAAGATTATTGAAGATCATACTTTGCTAATTGCGAAAAGGTGTGGCAATGTCTATGCAGTGGACATTGAAAAAGACAAAGTATTGAACAAAACTGCCTGTTTCTTCTCAAAGGCATCAACTTCAGAAAATGATCTCTGGCACAGGAGGCTTGGCCATGTGAACTTCAAAACCATCAATAAAGTCACTAAAATGGGCTTGGTCAGGGGTCTACCTTTGAAGGAATATCAGTGCAAAGAACACTGTGTTTCCTGTCTTAAAGGTAAACAGCATAAGTCCTCCTATAAGTCTATTGAAGAATCTAAAACAACTGCATGTCTTCAACTACTCCATATGGACTTATTTGGACCAGTCAAGATCATGAGCCTTGGTAAGTAGAAGTACTGCTTGGTCATCATTGATGACTACTCATGATTCACATGGGTATTCTTCTTATATTCCAAGGATGAGGCAGCTGAAATCATCAAGTTCTTCATTCTACAATTTGAGAAGTAATATTCTCTATCTGTCAAAGTCATCAGGAGTGACAATGGGACAGAGTTCAGGAACAAAACTCTGGATGAATTCTGTCTGTCTAAAGGGATTGTTAGACAGTTCAGCATTCCCAGAACTCCTGAACAAAATGGTGTGGTAGAAAGGAAGAACATAACCTTAATAGAAGCAGCTAGAACAATGTTAGCTGATTCAGGCCTACCTTTGTATTTTTGGGCTGAAGCAGTCAACACGGCTTGTTATGTTCAGAATAGGTTCTTATCAACAAGAGACATACCAAAACTGCCTATGAAATTCTTCATGGCATAAAGCCCCTTATATCCTTCTTCAGGGCTTTTGGATGTCAATGTTTTATCCTCAACATCAAAGACTCTATCTCAAAATTTGCTGCAAAAGTTGATACAGGTTATTTTCTTGGTTATTCTCCTTTGAGAAAAGCTTATAAAGTTTTTAATTCAAGAACCAAGATAGTAGAAGAAACACTGAATGTCAAGTTCAATGAATCAAAACACACTCTTATTCCAGCAAATCCTGCTGAATTATTTGATCTTGATAACTTTCATTTCGGACCTGAAAAGACTGCTGAATCATCCAAACTTCTTCAAAATGGTTTTCAAGGATTTGAAGATGATAGTCCTGCACCTTGGACTCCAAACACAGTCAGAAGATCAACTATTAAACCTTCAGAAGTTTCAATAGCTTCAACTTCAGGAACTACTGATGAACATCTTGAAAGTACTGATTCAGCTGAACCTAAAACTCCTGAACCTCAAACAACAGCTGAACCAGATATTATCAATCTCAGTGGTTTATTTGAAGAACCAGTAGAGCCATCCTCTAGTACAGGTCTACAACAACTGATTGAACACAAGGATCATCCATTGGATCAAATCATGGGTGATATTGCCTCAGGGGTACTTACAAGAAACCAGCTTTCCAACTTTTGCTTCTTCTCAGCATTCATTTCTCAGTTGGAACCAAAGAAATATAAAGAAGCCCTCAAAGAAAACAATTGGGTGCAAGCAATGCAAGAAGAGTTGCTTCAATTCAAGAAACATGTTTGGGAAATCTGTCCCTTACCTCAAGACAAGCAACCAATTGGAACAAGATGGGTCTTCAGAAACAAATCAGATGAGGCTGGTATGATCATCAAGAACAAAGCAAGATTGGTGGTACAAGGTTATTCTCAAGAGGAAGGAATTGATTATGATGAAACCTTTGCACCAGTTGCAAGACTTGAAGCTATCGGGTTATTTTTAGCTTATGCAATTTCCAACAACATTAAAGTTTATCAAATGGATGTCAAAAGTGCATTTTTGTATGGAAAAATAAAAGAAGAAGTGTATGTCTGTCAACCTCTAGGGTTTGAGGATCCTTCTCATCCTGACTGGGTTTACAGACTTGACAAAGCTCTTTATGGGCTAAAACAGGCTCCAAGAGCCTGGTATGAAACACTCTCAAACTTTTTACTTAAGAATCACTTCTCAAGGGGATCCATTGATAAAACTCTTTTCATAAAACATGTTGGAAATCATGTCTTACTTGTTCAAATTTATGTTGATGATATCATATTTGGTTCAACAAACTCAAAACTGTGTGAAGATTTTAAGAAACTCATGCAATCAAAATTTGAAATGAGTACAATGGGAGAATTGTAGTACTTTTTGGGACTGCAAATCAAGCAACAATCAAATGGAACATTTATACATTAATCAAAATATGTTAAAGAATTATTGAACAAATTTTCTTTACAAGACTGTAAAACATGTTCCACTCCCATGACACCAATCACACAAGTTGAACCAGGTGATCAAGGGAAACATATTGATCAAACCATGTACAGATGTATGATAGGTTCTCTTTTGTATTTAACTGCTTCTAGACCAGATATTATGTTCTCAACTTGTGTCTGTGCTAGATACCAATCTGCACCAAGAGAATCACACCTAATTGCAGTCAAAAGAATCTTCAGATATCTAAAAGGAACTCCTACTTTAGGAATTTGGTATCCTGCTTCAAGCAATACCAAGTTAACAGCTTTTTCAGATAGGGACTATGCAGCGTGCAAGATGTCAAGAAAATCAATATCTGGTGGTTGTCAATTTTTAGGAAACTGTCTTGTGTCCTGGCAATCAAAGAAACAAACATCTGTGGCAACTTCAACAGCTGAAGCTGAATACATTGCTGCTGCAAGCTGTACTTCACATATACAATGGCTCCAATATCAGCTGCTTGATTATGGAATCAAAGAGACCAAGACTCCACTTTTAGTAGACAGCAAATCTGCCATTAGCATCATTCAAAATCCTGTTCAGTTTTCAAAAACTAAACATATTGAAATCAGGTATCATTTCATAAGAGATTGCTATGAAAAAGGCAAGATTGAGGTGAAGCATGTCACAACTGCTAATCAAATAGCTGACATTTTCATCAAACCCCTTGATTCAACTACTTTTCAGAGGTTAGTATCCATGCTTGGGATGTTAAATTTGGAAGAAAGTCTGTAAGTGTTTCACTTTTTAGTTCTGCACATATTTTATTTTTCACTTACATACTTATCTGTCACAAACCTCTGAAGAACAATTTTTGAGAGAAACTACTGATGAACATCAAAAATGGGAAATTTTCAAAATGGAAATAACTACTGATGATAATCAGAAGTTATTTAAGTGTCTTAAGAGTCTTTCTCATCAGCAGTTGAAACTGCTGAAGAGATGACCAAAACCACTGACGAAGAAACCTTCTTCATCCGCAGTTTCATTAAAAAGGGTAAAACAGACTTTTCACTCATCAGAAGTTTGACCTAGTCGGTTAAAAACTTCTGCTAAATACCTTTTTCAAACACTTATCCATTCAAAAAGCAAAATTCCCTCTCTCTCTCTCTCTCTCTCTCTCTCAAAGAAAAACCAAAACCCCCTCTCTAACCTAAAAATACTGTTCGATCAAACAACCATGGCTCTCGTTCTAAAACAGGGACATAATCAAAGAGGCTAATTTGAGAAAGATGAAGCCTGGTCTCAATATGATGAAATCATTGATCTCATCATGAAATCCCAATATTATGAAGCTTTCACCATTGATCCACCCATTCATGAAGAAACTCTCAATGAGTTCTGGGCTAATACAGAGACGGTGACAGTTAATAATGAAGTGATTTCCCTCAAATCTTCAATTCAAGGGAAACTGATGGCCATATCACCAGAAACTCTTAGCATAAGACTTGGTTTGAAGGATTCTAATGCTCCTGAGCATATCTCAAATTCTGACATCCATCTGACCATGACAGAATGTGGTTATCAAGGTACTTTAGCACAAGCTACAGTTTATAAGAAATATTTTGACCCAAAATATAAACTGTTATTTCATTATATAATTATGTGCTTAAGTCCAAAAACTGGGTCTATTAATCAGATGCCTTCTACTTTTCAACCAATTTTTCATTCAATAATAAATGAAACACCTTTCAAGGCATATAAACTGTTTTTCAATGAGTTGATTCTGCACCATCAAAATGATAAAAAGAAGTTTTTACTGTACGCAAGATTTGTTATGCAATGCATAATCAAAGAACTTGGAGAGGGAGTACTTGTGGGTGAGTCAACCACTTTAAACCCACTGACTTCACAAGTATTCTCTAGGCACAATAAACCAGCACTTTTGCTAGAATATGACTAAAGGGAAGAACAACCAATCCCTGAGGAACCCACATCTTCCAAACCCAAAAGAAGTCCAAAAAGCCTAAATAGCAAAAACAAAACCAACCAAACCTAAGAAAACAGTTCAGGAAGTGGAGATCCCTGAAACTGCTGATGTGCAATCTGCACTTGATAAGGATATGGCTGAAACATCCTCTCAGCACACACCTTCTCCACCTCCTAAAAGAAAACTTGTTACAGTCATTTTCAAAAGAAAAAGATTTAAAAAGGCTGTAACAACTGAACCTGAACCTTTACAAACTACTGAACACCTACCCATTACAACTACTGAACCTGAACCTTTACAAACTACTGAACACCTACCCATTACAACTACTGAACCTGAACCTTCCCACACAACCATTGAAATTGCCCAACTTCTCTCAGGACTAAAAGGATCCCATCCAACACATGTCACTCCCCCAGCAACACATCAAATTGGGGAGATGCCTTCAACACTTGACATGGATGTGGACCTTATTAGCCCAAACCAGGGAGATGAGGATAGACCAGAGTTTATAAGCCCAAACTTAGAAACTCTTGGTACTTTTGAGGCTGCTACTACTCATTTAGCACCCAGTGGTGAACCTGAGGATAGTAGTAACATAATTAAGACCTCAAATTTGGCAACTACTGATGAAGGCCTAGTGCCTGAAGTAGGAAAACCTCAGTTCCAAGAAAAAGAGGTTCATGAGAAAACTAGTTTGGTGCTAGCTCATGATACAACTGATCCTGCCCTCTCTGAGGACATTATCAGGGATTCAGATGATTCTATTAATTTGGATAATGAATCAAACATTCCACAAACTGAATTGACGGTTGATGTTGAAGATCCTGTATCTAAGGTCTCCAAGCTCAAGAAGCTGGTCACCAAGGATCAGGTTAAAGACCACTTAGCCCAACATTCCCCAAAAGTGGCATCTTCAGAGAAGTCTGAAGATCACCCAAAAACACACCCTTCACAAAAACAACCTACTCAATTCTCTGGGCTATCAAGCATAGACTTGAACCAGCTATGCAACCCAGATGGTCCCCTGTTCCAGACAATGAAGCAAATTATCACTGATCAACTCAAGACATTTACAACTGCTTGGGAGTTGAAAGCCAACAACCAATTTGGGTTGATAAATTCAAGACTTGCTGAACAGAACAAGAAGATGGATCAAACTCAAGATCAATTAGCAAGGTTGTCTGCTGCAACTTCTCACTCTCTAAGGCTTCCAGAAGTGGATGAAGCCAAAAAGGGGGAGAAGATTAAGGAACCAAAACCTGAAGTTACTATCAGAGAAAATCCTGAAGCTGAAAAGCCAATTCAAAGACCAGGAAAAGAAATATTTCAGGAGTTCTCATCATCTAAGGCAACTGAAGAAACTGCTGATCCTACTTATCAAACTGCTGAAGACAATCCTTCAGTAGTTGTGAAGACAGACAAACCATCAGAAGTTTCATCTTCCAAACCAATACAAGAAGTTTCTAAGGCACCTGAAAGAGAACCAGCTTCCATTCCTATGCCAACTACAACTTCCAGAACTGTTTTAAACCCTACTCCTATTGCCATCTCAAAAGAATTATTGGAGAAGAGTTTGAAAGAGGCTGCAAAGAAGGCTAAGGAAGACAAAGTGTGGAACAGTGTAGAAACTAGAGATGATTTGAACTTTCAAGAAAAACTAATCAAGTATCAAGAAAAGCTTGATGAGCTTGAGGCTGAAGAGAGAGCACTTGAAGCTGCTGCTGAAGAAGACAAAAGGGCACAACTGATCACATTCATAACCAAGAACTCCAAATCAAAACAAGTTGCTCTCAAAAGACTCTCTACTGAAGAACTTACAAGAAGAGCTCAAATGCTATCTGATAGGTTAGCAATAGAGAAAGAGAAGAAAGCCAAAAGAGCAGAGATTGTAGAAGAACTGGTGACAAATGGCTATGGTTCAAAGGCCTCAGTCTCAAAATGGAAAGAACAAACTTTATATGAGACATACAAGAAGTTTAAGGCCAGCAAAGCTGCAGAGCCAGAGAGATTTGAAACTCCTAAAGTCCAACCAACTTCAATCATTAGGAGATCTTCTGGTGCACTAAGAAAGCCAGCCACAAAGAGAAAAGCAGAGGGTGAACCCATTGTGAAGACTGATTTTAAGATGGTACTCTTGGAAGGAAATCAGTTAGTACATGGAGACTTTGATGTAGAAGAAAAACGCTTGCTTACACAATTCAGAGACAAAGCTACCTATGCCTATCAGCTACAACAATCCATTCAAGAGAAGTCACATACAAGAGTTGTAACAGAACATCACTTGCCCAACATGCCTATTCAAAGTGGTGTTGACTTACAAGGTAGTCAAGAATCTCACCTGAGAGTCACTGAAGTAGAAGATATTCCACAATCATCCTCAGGTTTACCCCAGGAAACAGGCTTGGTTTCCTATGCCTCTCACTTTGACAGGTCAAAGGTAAACATAATCAAATGGTCATTTACTGATTCTAACTCAGTATTAGTGACCAGGAGAGATCGTTCAAGTAAGGTCTACAAAAACTCAAAGGAGTTGAGTGTTCTATCTTCCAAAGACCTTCTTACAATTCAACATCTTACACCTGAATTGGGATCTCTCACTGAGCAACAAAGATGTACTCTTAATACCCGGATGACAGCAGAAATCTGGAGGATACTAGAAGAGAGAAAGAATAAACAATAAAGATTGGATAAGGTTTTGGCTTCATCAATCCAGGGGGAGATTGTTGGGACAAAGAGGATTGAAGAAATCACCTTTTGATAACCTTAGTCCAAATCATATTCTGCCTAAGTATAGAAGAAACTGTTGAAGAAGAAATCAGAAGTACTGAAGAACAAATTAGCAAAGTACTGAAGAGTAACTCATCAGAAGTTCTGAAGTCTAACCAGACACTACACTGAAGAACTACTGAAGACAAACTACTCATCAGCACTTTGTCATCAGAAGCTTCTAACCGACTGAAGACTTCAGTAGTTTTATTATTATAATGTTTTGTTGAAGTCTTGATTTCAAGTTCCGATGTACAGACTGTTGTAACCTTATCTTTAGCTTAATATCTTTGTTAAATATCTTATATTACTTCAGACAACAGTTTCGTATGTTGGTCTATAAATAGATGAGTTTGTTCATCTATTTTAGATATGTGATATTTTGTGATTTACTTTGAAATCAATTGAAAACCTTCGAGGCTTTTAACTTATAATCCATTTCACATCTGAGAAACATAAATTGCTTTACTGCTTTATACTTGAACTGTATTTATTGTTTCTCATTTACTACTCAGTCAAGGGGGAGTAATAACTCCTCTTAAAAGTGATCTTTTAATCTTAGAACACTTATTATTCCGCTGCTCAATAACTCTTATATAAATCAGTAACACATAAGTGTTCACTGAAAGAGGCCACTGATCCAACAACTACCCTCAGGGTTAACCGTGGAATATCAAGAAAAATTATAAAAATCAAAAGAATATCAAGAAAATTATAAAAATTAAAAACCTTATTAAACTATCGAACATAAACGAACACGTTACCGAACGTTCACGAACATAAACGAACGAACGTGGCCTCTGTTCATGTTCGTTCATTTATTAAACGAACGAACACAAACGAACTTCATGCCAAATAGTTCATGAAGTGTTCGCTGAAAGTTCAGTTCATTTGCAACCCTACATGTAAAAATAAATTTGTAACAGAAACCAAAATAATCAAATATATCGGCCTTTCAAGTAGCAAGGGAAATTAAAGAAACAACACATAGGTAGATTCTCAAAGATATCAGAGAATATGATATTGTTTGCAATTTTTTTTTTTTTTTTTTTTTTTTGTCAGGTGTAAATCAGTAGAAACCCTTTAACTTGAAACCTCTTTCTTCTGAAGTTCAAATCCCTCCTCACACTCCGATCCCTTTCAAACCTATTGGATATATTTTTTTTGATGGACGACGAGACTCAAACTGGGCACCTTTTGGACAGGAACCCTATAGGGAAAAACATTCACACCTCCGTTGTAACCACTAGACTACAATATTATTGGCGATATTGTTTGTAATTGTTGTATTTATTGGTGTTTTTTGGCTGACGTCATAGCATCTTGGTATGATTTTGACTGTCGGTTGATTTGAATAAAAGATCCATTTGGTTGCTAAAAGAAAAACTCAATTTATCAACTGAACCAACAATATGTATTTTGTTTCCCATGCAAAAGATTCGGTCAAATACATCAATATTCGATGCTTAGTTCCGTAATATTAAAAAAAAGTGTGGTTAAAGTTGTCCTCGATAAGGCCTATCGCCGCCACTAAAGAATGAGAGAACAGGTTTGGTACGTTTTTTTTTTTCTCAAAGGTAGAAGTAATTTACACTTTCACCACTTGCTAAAAACACCTTAAAAAACAATGTAACTGCTGACTTTCCTCAAAGTTGCGTCACAATACGTCTATATAACTTTTTTCCATGATTCCATTATAAACACTTTTTTTCAACAAAATACAAATCATGTTTTTTTTTGTAAATAAAAATACAAATCATGTGCGTAAGCTATATAACTCACTTAAATATAAATTATGTCACTATCTCACTTTAATGATACCACAACGTTCCATCAATCCCTTTATTTTATCGCCCATGCATGTTTTCCACAAAAGAGAAATTAATCGAGGAAGGCCTAGTACCGTCTTTGAGAACACTAAAAAAATTTAGGCCTTGGGTAACATAAAAATTGGACCCAAAATTTTGGTAAAGAGGAATGAATTAAAAAAACAAAATTTGGTGCTAGAGTTAGTTAACCCTTAAAATTGAGACCTCTACGTTAAATTAACGTGGTTTTCCAACTCCACTAAACGACGTATATGTATAAAAAACAAATATATATAATATAGAATTTAATACATGTATTTTCTTTTTTAAATTCGAGCCCCGCCATTGGGAGACAGTACCTGTCTCTCTGTATGAAGAGAACTTATGCATCATGTCTACTATAGGTGATTAGTGATTACATAACTCTTTATATATATATATATATATATATGAAATTTTCTTTAGCTTTTATCATGAAAACTAAGAATGTCACGAAATCAAACCCAATTTGGCTCAAGAGTCTAGCTGGTTTCTATTATGGGACACCTTGATTTTGAGTTCAAGTAGATTAAAATTATTAATTTCTATTATGTGACAACTTCAGTTTGATTTATTGTTAACTAGTAATATGCCCTGCGCATTGCGCGGGTTAAATGAAGAATCAGTTTTTTACCGTTTCACTTGAGGGTTTTTTAACTCTAAGTTTTCTAGTAAACCTAAGGTTTCGAGTTGTCAATCTGTTTTTCATTAGATTTCCATTGCATGTTAAACATCAACAGATACTATTAAGAGTTTATTATATTGAGCATTTCTAATATTTTCCTTGTTCCAAGTCCCCACGTATGTGTTGCGACCTCACATACCAAAAGTTTGCAAGGGATGCATGTCACCGTTCTACCCTATTTATAATTAAAGGATTTTGTTAAACAATCATATAAATAAAGAATATGTAAATAAAATAAATTCAATATTATAACTTGTTAGTATCAAATACCATAAACTTATTTTCCGTAAAAGAAAATATAATATATGTTACCGATAAAACAATACTACATATCAATATTTTATTTTTCGAAAATCATATAATATCGATGAAGGTAACATGACAAATGCTGACCATCATGGTAATAATCTAACTTCGTTTTACACATAGAGACGGATCACTATTCAAGTGGTGATGTTCACAGAAGAATATGTGCTGAATAGTGAATAAATTTTTTTAACTAATCAAACACGGCTGCTAAATCCTTAAAGCTCAGATTCAATATACGCTGAATGAAGAATATATGATGGAGTAACATTTTTTCCAATTCACATATTCATGTCTCACCCTTCTGTTTCTTATAAATCCTTTAAACTCAAATTCAAACATGGCCCTCCTCTCTCTCATCGACGGAATCCCGGCTCTTTCTCATCTCTCTTTCTTTCCAGGACTGTGTGTCTGTGTGTACATGGGTTTAGTTTTGGTATGATTTTGGGTTTAGTTAGAAGTTTTTTTTTTTGAACGGCTATTGGTGATGGCGGTGGAGCTCCGCTTACACCCCGGGCCATGCCTGTACATGTAACCCGTCCACCCAGGATCGGGGTTCTCCCCCAGGTGAAATCCCCAGTGGAAGGGAGAAACCGCACAAGGCAGGGATTGAACCCAAGACCTTGAGGGTGAAAACTCCCACCACACCTCCCCATAACCAACTGGGCTATGGCTCATTGGCTTGAATGAGTAGTGGGACACCTAAGACAAATAGCTTGAATGAGTAAGATGCCTAAGATGATAGAGAAAGACACATGTAATTAGTTATACCCACATGTGGCAGCCAAAGAAGGAGCTAACGCTAACCCATCACCCAATGATAACTCACAGACTTTAGCACACAATGTGATTACTGTATTTTTTTATTTTTTATTTGTTACCTTTTACTAATTACTAATTACTAATATCACTATTCATGGTTAGTTAGAATTTATATATAGTATAGTATAATAATGGCTGGAGAACCTAAAATTTATTACAATTGTTGGTTATGTCAAGTCGTATTTGCCGTTCTAATTAGTGATTTTTTATTAACTTTTTTTCCTTTTAACTTCTTATTTTTTCCTTAATTCTGTTTCATTTAACTGTGGTTTTTTTATCAAAACAATACTTTATGACACTAAATTAATATATTAGTTTCGTTTTACATTTTCATCTAAAATTTTCGTAATAAACTCCTTTTATTTAATTTTCTGTTTAGTTTTCGCTAACTACTTCATTTAAGGTTAATTTATAATCTCTCAAGCTCTCACAAAATCAAACATATCTTATGATCAATATTTTAATAATGTTTTTTTTATTAATGATTTACTATGATTTTTCTAATGTGGCTTGCTATTACTATATAGAGAATAAGTTTTAAAACTTTTTATTGTCTGAAATTAACTCAAACCTAATACATTTTGTTATACATAAACTCAAAACCTAATTTTCTTGTAGATTGTCTTTTTTTTTTATTATAATCTTATATTTTTTTATTTAATCAGTAAACCAAAATACGAAAATTACATCATAATAGAGGGTAGACGGGCAACAAGCTGCGCCGCCACCCCTTTCTGAATTGCGAAACCTAGTCTACTAAAGACAAATCCTTGCCCCCCTGGGGATGAAACATTGCTGTGGACGACCCGTTGGACCCTGGTCAAGAAACGAATAGCTTCTGGCGCCAGGGAGCCAAAGGTGTCGAAGGCCAGAGGGATAAAGACATGTTGGTTATCTGCACAAGCTTTAGCGTGTTTATCTACTTTCTTTGATTACGCCTTTCTCGATGCTTGCCCAGCTACGAACCCTGTTTCCCTTAACCCAACCAGCGGAGATACCCCGGTGAGTTCCACACAGGCATGTTTCCCCCTCTCCCAACCAAAGACAAGCAGATCTGCGGGTCGCAAGGTGGATCTCCCTTCCGTGGGGTCTGTGAGGAAGTTTACAGGAGCCTCATTTTTGGCAGAGATCCCAGCTCTTCTCAGGATATCCCACAAAACATCCCTCACCCAGTCATGCCGATATTTGAAACCAGGGAGCTCTTTGCAATGAATTGCGTGCTCCCCATATTTATCCATGCAAGTTTTACGGCAGATAGGGCATGTTTCATCTTCCGGGTACATAGGGATCATTAATCGGTACTTGAGTATAGCCCTGTACTCCACTGCAGACATGCATTGACCCAAACCCTCAATCGGGATAACGGTCAAAAAATCCTGAGCATGGGGGCCCTTTAGGCATTCAACCACCGCCTTCTGGCGAGAGGACAACTCAAAAACTTCTCTCAGGCTCTGAGCAGTTTTGCTAAAAAGAGCATTCGCCAAAGTTTTTTTTGGCTTTGAGGGGGCGGTGTCCTTGTTAGAAAAACAGCCAATATCGAAGTCCAGGAGATAGACATTTAAGCGTTCGAGCGCGTGTTGATAGTCTGGGTCTAGTCCAATGACCCCACTGTTTCGGAGGATATGATCCTGAAGTTCCCAAGACTGAGCTCTGGACGCCACAAAGGCATAGACCCCAACATCTCGAGCTGAAAGGAGGCCTAAACCACCTAACCGCATCGGCAAGGATGCCAAGCGCCACTGGAGGTCCCCGAAGAAGGGGCTGCCACACACAACTATATCTTCGATAGCTTCACGGAGACCATCATCGAAAAGGGATACCGCATCCACCATGAAGTGAGGTTGACAAGTTCGTAACCCGAAAAGTAACTTAGCGACCCCCATGCATGACCTCAGCAGCAGGAGTTCACTTTGGGGATCTCTAAGGCGGGACAGTAGTTTCATAAGGGCAACCACACTCGTAGCCCGCCGCCCTGCCAACTCCCCAATAAAGGTAGGATCTCGGCTGACAGCCCCACCAAGGAGCTTAACCCCTTTCTCGGGTCTACCAATCCCTGTCGAGAAAAGCCCGTCCTTACTTTTCAACCCGTCACACGTCGGCCAAAAGACCTCTGTTTTCTTAATATTGAGATGAAGCCCCAGATGGCCCATGCACGTTGATAATGTCTAAAGCTTTAGCAACCTCCCCTGTGTTTCCTATAATCGTCCCATCATCCAAATACCAGGCATGAAACGGTAAGTTACAGTGTTCCTGAATCCGCATGATAAGGGGATGTAAGGCAAGGGCAAAGAGAAGGGGCCCCAAAGGGTCTCCTTGCTGCACTCCAGTGGTAGCCCCAATACAATCATTGCCCACATACAGCCTAGCAGGCTGGGCATAAAGGAACTGGACCCACGGATATATGGACGGGCAACGCTGGTGAACCTCTTGGAGAAAAACTGTACGATTGACCATGTTGAAGGCATTGGAGAAGTCTACTGTAAGCATAGCCAGGGACCCATCCGCATGAAAAGAGTTGAGGAACCTGTTGGCAATGTGAAGCACCGCCCCTGCCCCATTTGGAACCCCTACTCCAAACTGAAAGTCCCCCAGGTACTGGGCAATGTCTTTCCCAACCTTCTTCATTGCCACCTTAGAAACTAGCCTTCGCCAAATGCCCCCCACAGCAATAGGCCGAATTCCATTATCGGGCTTCAATAGGGGGGGTGAGGGGGGCCGATGCAATGAACTCGGCAAGCGTCTTAGGGCAGGCCCCCCTAAGCCATAGGTTGACAACTTCAGTGATGGCCGCGAACAAACCTGAGGAAGTCACAGAGCCTTCGCCCCCAATAGCATCCAACAGGTGTTGGGCACGTACCCCGTCCCTCCCACAAGATGTCCCTTTAGGGAAAGATCGGATACATTTAAGCACACAACCCTCGTCTACTGATAGAGCGGGTTGGGCTATAGGGTTAGAAGGAAAGGATGGAGGCGGCACCACTGGGTGTTTATCAATGAGGGCCTTCATGGTCGATTCACATAGAGGGGCGACTCCACTAGAGCACAACACCTTTACCGCCGTCGTGAAATGACCATCCCTGACTTTTCGAAGACATTGTTTTATATTAGGTTCGCTTTCATTGTCCTATCCCATTTTGGCTTTTCCCCTAGAAAAAATTTGTACGATTTGTATACACTTATCGACAAACTAATGACATATGAGACGGAATATGAAAAATAAGAACTAATATTCAAATCCTTTATTATCCATCCGCGAAGCTTAACGAGGATCTGCAAATGTAAAAAAAAAACGTATCTATACAGTACGTACATCATCCGTAATCCGATGGTAACTGACAACGTCTTGAAGATTAAATTTTAGAAAAAAAATACGTACAAGGTTATTAGTTATGTCGGGTGGATAAATTTATGACTGATTATCCATTGGTAAGTTCTTGTAAAATGTAAATCTAAGATTTTGGATGAAGACGAGGGTGTGTTATCTATAGAAGATAACAACCTCTAGTTTGTTTTTGGCCGAGGTTTACGTACGTATTAACTGCTGTTGATGGCTTTTAAAGAAAAAAAAGTCATTACTTATTTACATGAACCTAACAATGAGTGTATTATTTGCCTACGCAAAAGATTCGGTCAAATACGTAAATGAATACTCATATGTCAATTGCTATACATATTAGAAGGGATAAGGTTCTAATTCCTAGCGCTGAGAGGAACCAGACCCTACAACATTATTGACTTACAATACCTTCACGGACAGAATCACCAATGCCATTCACAAGGCCAAATATTTGTAGACAGCAGACTTCTGCGGAGCCACATATGAAGTGCAATCCATCCACGCCGGATCCATCACCCAACACAGCGATGATTTGCCGCAGACCAATCACAATTTGACGTGTGTCGGCGCTGTCCCACCAAGTCTGAATAGCAGCAGAGAAGGTGCAGCTTCCCTTATCCCCACTTGTTGCACTTCTCTCCTTTGTGTCAGGCGTCACCTCGGATGACCTTTCAGTAGGAGCAGAGTGACATAGACCGGCGCCGACGGACACAGTCTGACGTAGACATGGAAGATCCGCCTGCAGCCACTAGCATCGCACCACGTGGATTATTGGCAGGGCGGTACACCTTTTTTTTCTCTCCTGCATTTATTACACTTAGTCTGTTTGTGATTTCCTTAGTCCAGTTCTAACTAATTGGGCCGAAAGGAAGGCAAGCCCATAACCCAAGCCCAACCCCATCGTCGTGGTTATGGGTTAATGGTAACCGGCCCGTGTACTCCCTATATAAAGGAGCTCACGTCTCCTTTGTTTAGGACTTCACTCTCTCAATCATACACTTACAACCTACCAGGCCAAGCACCATTTTTGTGTCTGCTATCATGAGTCCTTGTGACTCTAGGCGGTCGCCTCATTTCATATGGCCCAAAGATTCTTTCTTACAGGTCCGGATCCAACCAAGGTGTGGAGCAAAAGATTATATCCTGCAGCAACACCAGTCTATCACCCCACGTATCTCTTGTGAGGTAAGTACCATCTAGTAACACTCGTTGTTTCTTCATTGGCGTCATCCATAACGACTAAAAACAAGTTTTCAAAAACACATCTTTTAGCCCACCCATGGCAGATCCCGCCTATGAGCTTCTAGTGTTTCCTACAACAGTGGTCCCCGTCCACTTGGCGGAAACACATGAACTCCTAAAACTATTACAAAAAAAACTACGATGCATGCTCACAAGCCCGTCCGAGATGTACACTGCTCTGATAGTGAGGATGACGAGAGTTCAGACGTCGATCCAAATGAATTTCCAACAGCAAGCGAAGAACACCGCTAGATATCAGTTGATGCTCTAAAAAAAACCACCATAAAAATTTTAAATCTTGACTCCCTTTCGGCTGGACAAAGTCGAAAGGGAAAAAAGAAGATAGATAATCGGCACGCGGGTCGTAGCGGGGGACATGGTGGAGACACACGCGTTTGGGGCTACACCAAAATGGCCGATGAGTTGGATGCTTACGAATCAACCAATGACCAGGATTACACCGAGCGAAGCCATCATCATAACTCGCGCTCCGTAACCGGTACTCATGAAACTCACCACAACGCTGATGACGACCTGGTAAAACTATACAGGCCAAAGTCATTCGTAGCAAACTCTAAATTCTACGAAGAGATTGCCACCGCTCCCATCAACAAGCAAGCTAAACTCCCCAGCAGCATCGGCGAGTACGATGGCATGCACGACCAAACTAACCATTTGCACAATTTTGAATGTGCGGGAAGCACGGTGCTCCGGCCGGTTCAAGTCTGGTGTTATTTTTTCGCCCAGACACTAACTTGAGCCGCCAGAGTATGGTTTGAAAACCTCCCCGTGGGGAGCATCACGGATTTTGATGATCTCATCAAAAAGTTCTCTAGCCATTTCTCCTATCTGCGGAAGCATAAGAAAGACAAAGCACATGTCTTATTATGCAAACGCACTGATATCGAGTCCATCGAGGACTACATTGTGCGCTACAACAAAGAGGCGCTGCAAATCGGTTTTGGAGAGAAACTCACGCACGCGGGTTTCATACAGGGCGTCCGCAATGAGGAACTCATGAAATACCTTACTGGCAAAGATGGCATCCTAAAATCTTGGGATGAAATTGCTAGGGAAGCCAAAATGTTCGCATCTTCTGAGCGCTCTTTTAAACTGGCGCGTGACTTCCAACAAAACTATAATTCCAACAAAAACAAAGGGATGCAGTCAGTTTGGTCACGCATATCTAGTTCTACAGACGATGGCAATACTCGTCTTCTAATGATGCTCGTCAGATGCTTAGCAATAAGCTATTGCGGAAACAGCGGGGGCTCTCCAAAAAGAACACTGATTGGACCCCACTGACAAAAACACCATCGCAAGGGCTCAAGACGGAGCAAATAACATTCAAGGAGCCCAAAGCCCTCGGGAAGGGGAAGAACATAGACACCACAAAATTTTGTGACTACCACAACGATTATGACCATCTTACGGATAACTATTATAGTCTAAAGATGGAAATCGAAGCCGCTCTCAAGACCGGCTAGCTGGGCCACTTGATAAAAAATGTCCACAGGGATGGGCGGGGCCACCACAACGATGATAACCTTGATGAGGGTACACGGAAACAAATCCGCAACCTCGAAAAGAAATTCAAATGACGAAAGAGGACGAAGACAAAACAACTTTCCGCACAGACATGGGTACTTTTTGTTACACAAAAATGCCCTTCATCCTGAAAAATGCGGGAGCTACATATCAGCACCTGATGGACAGCGCCTTTGTAAGCGAAATCAGCGTAAGATTGGGAGCTTACGTCGATGACTTGTTTATCAAAAGCAAAGAAGACGAACATATGTTAGGGGATATACAGAAAACATTCGACCAGCTGCGCATGAAGCTAAACCCTGGAAAATGTTCCTTCGGCATGGAGGAGGGTAAATTCATAGGGGTGATTCTTACACGCGACGGTTTTCACGCAAACCCCGAAAAAGTCCAAGCGATCGAGAGAATGCCTTCCCCCACATCTATCAAGGAAGTCCAAGCATTGACGGGTCGCCTGGTGACCCTCAACTGCTTCCTTTCCAATTACGCTTCAAGGTCCTTTTCATTCGTGGATACTTTGAAGAATTGCTTGAAAATGGGCAATTGCCGCTGGACGGCCGAGGAAGAAAAAGCTTTCCTGATGAACCTCCCAACTTTGACTGCGCCTCTACCGAAGGAATCACTAACGCTGTACCTCTACGTCACGAAAACGGCAATCTGCGTGGTACTCCTAGTAGATCGCAAGGGAGTTCATACACCGAATTACTACATCAGCCGCATCCTCCTAGATGAGGAAGCAAGATACTCAACAATGGAGAAGCTAGTCCTCGCGCTGATTCACGCGGTAAGAAGACTGCGGAGATATTTCCAAGGACATATGATCAACGTTCTAACTGACTACTGAATCAATGTCGTACTTTGCAAACCGGAATTTTCTGGTCACCTCGCAAAATGGGCGATTGAGTTCGGGGAACACACAATTAATTACAAGCCCAGACCAGCAATAATAGGACAAGTACTCGCTGATTTCGCAATAGAAATACCTGCTCACAAGATTCAAGACTGCTTTGCGAAACAAGGGCCCACGCGACCCCAAGACGAAACAGAAAAATGGTTCCTGCACACTAACGGGCCCTCAAACGATAACGGGTCCGGCGAGCGTCTACGCCTTATCAACCCAGATAACAAAGAGTTCACATACACCATCCGCCTCGATTTCTATAGTATGAATAACGAGACGGAATATGAAGCGCTACTGGGAGGGCTTTGCATTGCAGATAAATTGGGAGCCCGCCATGTTGAAGCGTATGTGGATTCAATGATTGTCGTGGTACACATTAACGACACTTATGACGCGAGAGACGCAACCATGGCGCTTTACCTTGAACAGGCCAGACTATTCATACGCAGGTTTCATTCATGCACGATCATGCATATCAAAAGGAGCCAGAATAAACACACTGATGCGCTCAGTAAAATGACCTCAACGGTTTTCGAACACATGCGCAAAGAAAATACGCGTCGAAGTGTTACATAAACCATATGTTCCACAGCGACATGTCAACGTCATCCAAATAGACAACGCGCCCTGGATGACGCCAATCAAAGCCTACTTGGCTTCCGGTATCCTGCTTGAGAACAAATAAGATGCCCGGAAGCTTCAATACAAGGCTTTACATTATCAGATGACCGACGGTTTACTCTACCGCTGATCTTACCTGGGGCCGCTACTTTGCTGTGTTGACTCCGCAGATGGATCGTTCCTCATCCGAGATATTCATGAGGGTATCTGCGGCCAACCATGCGCTTGGACGATGTGGCAGAGCTTCGTAAATGTGACTCCTACTAGCGCCACGTGCCAAACACCCTGCGCCCAAAAAATGACTTGGTGCCTGTCACCGCGATATGGACATTCCAAAAATTGGCAATCGACATTGTTGGGCCATTCCCTACAGCGCCAGGAAATGTTAAGTTCCTAATCGTCGCCATAGATTACTTCACCTAATGAGATGAGGCAAAGCCCTTAGCAAAGATCGATGGGGCACGTCAAGAAATTCATTTGGGAGTTCATCATTTGCAGATTCGGCTTACCTTTCCAACTTGTGAGCGACAATGGCAGTATGGCACGCAGTTCACAGACCAGCACCTACAGGAATGGTTGGCGCAACTAGGCGTTCAGTAGATCTTCACATCTTTCGCGCACCCACAAGGCAACGGGCAAGTTGAAAGAGCAAATAGAAGTATCGTAGAATGCATCAAATCGCGGCTCAGAACCAAGCGAATAGGTTGGGTCGATGAAGTTCTGCACGTTTTATGGGCTCATCGCACTCTAACCAAAACAAGCAACGGTGAAACTCCGTTCAGCCTCACGTACGGTTCGAGCTCCTCTTAAACTTTGACTTGCTAGAAGAATGGCGCGAACTCGCTGCAATCAAATAAGCCAAGTACAAGAAATAACTGGAACGCTACTACAATCAATGGGTAAAGTTGTGTAAATTCAACGTTGGGTGGGGGTGGATGGGTGGTTTAGGTTTTTGGGTGTGTGGGTGGGTTTAGGTTTTTGAGAGGGGTTGGATGGATGGTTTAGGTTTTTGGGTAAGCGATTTAAGTTTTTTAGGTGTGGGTGGAGGGGGGATGGAATTAGGTTTTTTGCTGATGGTAAGTTAGGGTGGGGTTGGGTAATCCTACATGTATGCAGTAACGTTTTCTATTTTTTTTTTTCTAAAAAGGGATGACGTGAGAAAGAAAAAGTCTGAACTAATTTTCTACACTTGCAGCTTAGTGGTTGGCGGCCCCTTTGTTTCCTTGGAGACTTTGGGCTCGATCCTCACAAGCTTCATTTGGGGGACAACCTAATGATGGATAGTTCCTACCGAGGCATGGTTCGATCCTGAGGGCAACCCGGTTTTACCCAGCTATTACCCCAGCGAGTTTCTCGTGTGGGGGTAGTATGGTTTCCGGGCGAAGGTCAGTTTGCGCGGTGGCCGGGGCCCGATAGAACATCGCGTTCGCGGGCGAAGCTGACAGGTAATCGTGTTTAACGAAACCCAGTGACCAATTCGGTCAGTATATATATAAAAAGTCACCCTTCAAAAAAAATTTTCTATTTTTATTACTTATTATGAATTCCCTGAATGGTACTTTCCTCGAAGTTGTGTCACTAAGACCTTTCGGTGTGCATGCGGGGACCTCATCCGGGGAGCTGAGGTGGCGTCCGGGGAACCGGGGAACACCGCCCCCCCCCCCCCCCGTAAACTTTCCGGGGAGAAAGTGGAAAAACCACCGAGGACACCGGATAAGATGATTGGCTAATTTTTTTTTATTTTTTAATCAAACTTTAATAATAAAAAAGAAGGGGGAAGAAGGGGAATACCATTTTCTAAACTTTGGGGAAGGAGAAGGGGGAAATGACGTGACGCTGACGTGATACTTGGGAGAGTTGAGGGAAAAGGGGACACACCATATATAGCGTAACACATCTGCCACAAAAATTTCCATGTACATTTCTTTATCGCCACCTTTTTCAACTAAAGACAAATTCTCTGACAAAACCTCTCTGTCAAGCGAACTTTGACATCATCCACTGTTCAGCATAGTATTTACGTACTATGCTGAATTAAACTATTTTTACGTACTACCCATTGTGTAATATTATTGCACACATATATCTTTTATCAACAAATTAAACTATTTTTACGTACTACCCATTGTGTAAAACATACACCACAAAAAAAAAAAAAAAAAATTCCTTTAATGACAAAAAATGACAAACTGGCAAACTGCCATGTACATCCCGTATTGTGAAATCTGTGACTCCTATTTATCAGTATGATCGTGGGGACATACCGCCGAATGTTTAGCTAGGTGTGTATCATTCATTCAAACTGATGCATAGCGTATCCATATCTTGCCGAATAAAAATATTGAAACCGACCGAACATCATTCTTAATGACAATCATTTTTGTGGTTCCCGGAATCGATACAAGGTCAATAACATCTATACTGGTCTAGAAACTCTTAGAATATTTTCCCTTGGGCCATCCCAAAACCACTGAATAATATTAAGAAAAGGAACTAAAGTTATCAAATCTGACCAAAAATTGAACACCTTCAAGATGAAACTATCAACAAAAAATTGCAAAACTTTACTTAGGACCCCATTTTTAAACGTTGAACGAATATTTCGACCATATGATTGTTAGCATATAATATTTGATTTATCATAAGTATATATTATATATCTTTTAGTCTAGAATATAAATAAGTGAACCATTGTGTCACAAGTTAGTTATTGGTAGTTATGATAGTTTGAAGGGTCATGTCTATTAGAGACACACCCATTCATATAGTATAAATAGGCTTGTTGTTAGGACCGTCGAACTCGCGTTCCAACAATCACGGGTTTTATCCTAGAGGTGCGGAATCCCTCTAAGATGCTCTAATAACAGAAACAACGATTGAAACAATGAAACGAGTAATCACAACACACACACGGGTCAAAAGATTATCTATTAATCACCAAAACAGAGCACGAGTGTTTACAGAGATCAAACCAGACGTCCTATGACCAGGGGAGGGTGTTTGGAGGGTGTGTGAGGCAAGAACTGAGGTCTAGGGTTGAGAATGAGGGTATTTATATCACCCGGGTACGACCAGCACCTTCTAGGCGATTAGCAGCCCAGTCTTAGGCGATTAGCAGCGAATCGCCTAGAGGCAAGGCATAAACGCCTAATGGGCCAAGGCGATTAGGCCCTAATCGCGTAGGCCCACAGCTAAATGCCTAAGACCCCAAGGCTAATCGCCTAGAGCATCCCTCGACCTCCAAAACGCATATAAACGCCTCCAAACACCCCGAACTACGTCCAAACAACTAATATACTAGCCTAGGGACATCGTGCACTAACAGACTCCCCCTTGGACCAGGCTAGTATACGTACAAAAATAACCAAAAGACATCGTTCATACCAAAATAGCAAACAACTTTACAGACTCGATAAGCAAAAACGATTAAAACTAAACAAAAATACAAGCAGCATCTTCAATCTCTGTCTTCAGCTTGATGTTGTTCTCACCCTCGTGATCCTCGACCAGTCGCATCCTGCATGAACCTTGTTCGCATAACAAAACCGGATCACTCTCTGAAACTTCATAGCTTGATCGGCTTCAGCAGGTAGATGCATGATTGGGTACTGATACAACATCTCCACATCCTTTTCTGAGCAGTTAATCAGCCACATAGGATCCCAAATCCTAATCTTCCTGCATGGATTTGGACTGTTGCTCAAGACAATCACCGCTTCAGTAGTAGCTGCATCATAGTGCCAATAATACAGCTTCGTGGTAAAGTCTTGTTCAAGTGGAATAATGGGAATCCTTGAAACGCATTTCGGTGGCTGGACTTTGTGCTCCCAGATTGGCTTTAGAGTGAAGGGATGAATCTTGTCTGTTGGGTATGATCTGGGATACTGAGGCACGAGTTCTTTCCATCCCTCTATGCTTTCTCTCTTCAGCTTAGTGTAAAAACCCGAAAGTGGAGGAGCTTTCTCTTTATATAATGGATAATCAAGACGAATAAGATCACGAATATACCAGAACGGCAGGCTCAGAATGTCTTTATATTCTCTGAAGTACAACACACCTTCTTGCCATTTTATCCCTAGCATCCTCGTGTGACCGATATACGCCCAGCTAATCACATTACCCGACATCTTCGTCAATCGCTTCTTGAAGACAGAGGCTCGCTCAACCGGCTTTCTCTTTTCTTCAGGTTTAAACCACTTAGGATAGCGCTCCCTGATTTTATCCTGTCGAATCTTAACTTCATCAGGAATATCAGCAGAGTCAGACTTTAACTTTTCCTCAGCCTCTCGTACCATCTCCTCATCAATGTTTGGAATACCAGCGCCCGACTCATTTACCACATACTCAGGAGTTGGGACGTTGGTTCCATCTTCAAGATCTACCTCATTATTATCGGGATGCAACTCAGGAGGGACACTTTGGCTCGCACTGGAAGATTCTCCAGGTGTAAAGCCATAAACTTTTGCTATGTCCTCTGGTGTCATCTCTGGTAGAATCTCGCCTTCCTCCAGATCATACTCGGGCATGGCAGGTGGTGGGAGCAAGTTGCCTTCATCATCATACGCAAAATAGCAGTTTAAAGGCTCAACATATTCAACCTGAATCAACGCTTTCTTCTTTAGTTGCTCGCGAAGTTCTTGAATCTTGCTCATCTTGCGTGATGGCTCCCCCTGAGCAGAAGAACCTGCCTCGGGATCATCGCCTCGATGATCATGGCGCTTCTTTGTTCGTCTCTCAGCTGAACCACCCGATGACCCGCCACCGCCTGTGGCTCCGGGGTCACCACCATCACCTTTACCATCACCCTGATCATCATCATCAGACTTGTCATCATCCTCTTCATCATCCTCATCATCATCTTCACTATCTTCATCATCATCACCAGCTGTACTCGCTCCAGCCTCAGAACCACCAGTGAGCCTAGGCTGAGTTCCAGACAACTCATCCAACCTAGCTTTTAATCTAGTATTTTGTTTCCTGTACTTGGTGATTCTGCGCTCATTGCTCACATTTGCGAGCTGGAGGTCATTGTACTTACCTTCAATACCTGTCAGTCTCGCCAAGGCACTTTGGTTCGACTGTATTAACTGCTGGTGTGATTCCATAAGCTGTCTGTTCGACTCAAGAATCTGCTGATTAGACAAAGTAAGTGCGTCGACAGTAGCTCTAAGACCTGTACTAGCAGTGATGGTCTCGCCAATCAACTCAAGCATCGCTGTCTCATTTTCTTCGATCTGAGTGTTATTGCTTCTTAACTCTGCTATTTCCCGCGACTGTGCAGCAACTAAAGCCATGAGTTCGCTGACATTACGCTGGAGTTGTTCATTGGAAGCTGAGGTAGAAGAAGAAGATTGGCCTGAAGGTTTAGCTGCTTTGGTTCTTGCAGCTTCCTTCAGTCTCCGGATATGATCACCAACCGGATTAGAAACCAACTGCGAACCTGTCACTTCAACGGTAGCTGAGACTTGCTCAGTGAAGACTACCGAAGAAGGCATAGACATGGTAATACCTGCAGGCATAGCTGCACTGGAAGATAGAGGAGCTGAAGAAGTAGCTGCTGTTGTAGTTGTTGTTGCTGTTGCTGTTGTTGTTGCTGTTGCTGCTGTTGTTGTTGTTGCTGGTGTGGTAGAAGAAGTTGGAGAGCCGAATGTATCAGGAAGATTCAAAGCTGCAAGTTTTCCCCTCAATCTCTTTGGGGACCTATCAGGCACACCTAGATTCTTTGACATCCTTTTCTGACCTCTACCAATCTTTGCTGCCGTGGTTTTCTGTCTCTTGTGAGGAGGAGGCGTGCTAAGGTCAGCATCGATATCTGCAATAAGATCCTCACCTCCTGGTGTGAAAGTGGGATCCCTCGCAAGATCTCTCGCCTCGGCTGTGAGAGCCCTATCCTCTTCCAAACTAAGCACATCAGGCGCATCATCTTCAGTCGCCTCTGAGTCGTCATCTTCATCATCAACGTCTTCAATATTAACCGGGCCTTCATCCAACTTATCCTTACCCCTGCTTGAGCTAGCTGGTGCATCAACATCCAAAGACGCAGAATCAAACACATCATCATCACGTCTATGCTCATCATCCCCCGTATTGCCCGGTTGATTGGCTCCCAATTCTTCAGTGGGTCTTATATTGTAGCATTCTCTTCAGCTCAATCTCATCAATCTGTTTAATATTGAGCAACTCATCAGCACGCTTCACCAAATCTGGAATCTGGTTGTCAAGGATCATTTGCAGAAATCGAGGATAAACGATGAAAGAGTGCTTTGTTGGTTTCTGCAAAATCACTTCCTTAAGATGATGCAAAATCAGCCCAGAAAAATTGAACGGCTTGATCAATGTTAACGCAACGATCGCTGATGCTAAAGTGTCCCGGATCGCATCAAAAGTGCCTTTGCGAGGGCCGATGCACTTTAGCACAACGTGCGTTAGGTACTTTATCTCTGGCGGTAAACGACTCTTTTGCAACATCTTCTGAGTACGAACATCGGCTGAATACTTCATCCTGAGAAAACCACCACGAATCAAGATGGTATCGAACACGATCGGATCGTCTTTGTCATCTTCGAATCTCAGAACCTCTCGAATCAAGTCTTCTGTGATAACCACGTCCTTTCGCTGAACAACACTTTTAACAGTTGCAGGAACAGTGCTGTTGTCGAACTTTGCATTCTGATAGAATTCCCGGATGATATCCTTGTAGGCCGCGTATTCAGTAGAGATAGCATACTTGATCTTTGATCGTTTCAAGTACTCGATAACACCCTCGAACAACTTGCATTCTGGTTTTGTAACTGGTCCAAGAAATGCCAAACAGTTGTGCTTATCCGATGTACCGTACTGCATGATTCTATAAGACAAAAACACATGACACGATCATTAGAACAGGTTAAAATTTGATAAACACGGACAAAAACGGACAAGTTTGACAAAAATTTGGTCAACATAGGGCATTATGCGATTAGCAGGGCTAATCGCCTTTGACATTACATGAATAGCCATAAACGCCTTGAACTCTAGGCGATTAGCATCAAGAATAGCCTAAACGCCTTGAACTCTAGGCGATTAGCATCAAAATTAGCCTAAACACCTTGAACTCTAGGCGATTAGCTATAGCTAATCGCGTAACCCTATGTTCTTCACCAATTTTGCCAAATCTTGTAACGGGTCAAGATGGGTTGGAATTTTTGGTGCATTTTAACCTAACACAACCGGTAATCAAAAGCCCTATGGTTAATTTCAGTTTCAAGTTCAAAATAGGCTCCAATTTAACCGGGTTTATAACTAGGGTTTATAAGGCTTGAAATTTGGGGCTTCTAGCATTTGAATGTTTTAGGTTGTAATTTTGGTATGCATAGAACCTTAAAGACCCGATTATTAAACCCCAACCAAGAAATCTTATCAACTAACACATATTAAGCATTAATCAACGATTTTAGAGCAAGACTTTTCGGACCCTAAATCAGCGATTAACCATTGAATATGAGGTGTTAGAATCTGAAACTTTAGGAAAAGATTACCTTGGTAGTGTAGATTAATGTGCTAGAGCAAGAAAAATTTTGGCAAAGGTTTATTTGTAATCGGATTTAAAGAAGGGTAGCAGCGCTGTGTTCCTTTAAAGCGAGGGAGAGAATATGAGAAATAAAGATAACTGTTTCTTTTATATATCCCAAGCCTAATCGCATAGGCTGCAATGCGAGTAGGGATAATCGCATAGAAAGATAACACGAGTAGAGCTACTCGTGTAGACACTTAGGCGATTAGGATTTGAGCTACTCGTGTAGAAACTTAGGCGATTAGGATTTGAGCTACTCGTGTAGAAACTTAGGCGATTAGGATTTGAGCTACTCGCATTAGGAATTAGGCGATTATGATCATACTCGCATTAATACATAACACGATTAGGGCTACTCGCCTAAGCTCTTATGCGATTAGCTCCTTAATTGCCTAAACCCCCTTACACAAATTACCAAAATGCCCCTGCAGCACCAAAACATGCAATTTTGACCCGTTTAGGTTCAAAACTTGCGTTTTTCAACCCGATTTCACACGCGACTCAGATGATGACTCAAAACTTGAAAATGTTTCATTTTTCACCCTTGTACTCGGTAAAACATACGGTTTTGACCCGGTACAAATACAAGTTTTCAATTAAATATCCTTTTTTTTTATTTTTTTTTCGGCGTTTTATTCTTGAAAAGTAAGATTACAATGGATTAGGTTTCCATCATCGGCAATCAAGAATAGCTAATCTACTAAAGTTAAAATAGAAAATAAGCGAAAACGCGAAAACAACTAACTGTACACTATCATATTTTTGCGAGTTTCGATAGTTAGGGAATCATATCAGTGTACGGACTATGCTAGAAACCTTATACTTTCAGTTTTTGATTTAAAATTACCAATAAGCATCCTACAACAACTGTCAGTATTGTTGTCCACCTAAACTCGAAATCAAGTTTTATCGCTAGGCACTTTAGATACGTTAAGGTAATATTAAAGCTGATTAAAGGTGTTCCCCGCACACGCGACATATTCCCGTATCAAGGCATGCACAAAGCTTCCTCGTAACCGGTGAATAAGCTGTTGTCATCCGTATTTACAAGGAATGGACTCAGTGGTGATCAGGTCTGCAAGAACGCTGCAGCAGAGAGACCAGTGAGATCCAGACCAGGGTTCAAGTCAAATACCGTACATTTTTGATTTTTCACGGTACGATGCTTTAGGTATTAATGATTTGATACCTTAGAGCGATTCTCTTTGAGAATAGGGTTTTGGCATTTATGATCTTTTTGCTCTTATAGGATTCCCAGACGTCTCCTTATCAGAATTTATTCTATTTTTTGTTTTTCTTTTCTTTTACTGAGTATGGCAAAGAGGTGTCTCAGTTGTAGGCTGCTAACCCAACGTACGTCACTTATGCCACCCCATTTTATTCTGAGAGACGTCCAGTTCACCCCGGATGTACCAACCTCTTAAAGACCAGAAACCTCGGATTTTGGCATTCTATCAACAAGATTTAAGGCTTTTAGACCATATGCCAACGCGGCGTTAATCCACACAATTCTCAGTAGATTTAGGTTTATATCACCGTGCCGAACTTGGAAATGATTTCGAGCCTACCAACACATCATTGTAGAGGCTACTTATCAGATCCAATATTTTAAGATGATAAAGGTCCAGACAGTCCGACTGATTGGTTAATATCATCTTCCCTATTTCCACCAAAGAAACTCATTTTTTTCATTTTTTTTCATTTTTTTTGAATTTTTGAATTTTCTCATTTTTTTTTTATTTTTGCAATTTCTGATGTTTTTGTATTTTTCTGAATTTTCTCCCCCTAAAAATCTAAAAATTTGCAAAAAGACAATATTTTTGGATTTTTCTGTTTTTGAAGAAAATATTTACAAAAACGATTGCCAATGAGGATCTAATCCTGCTTTTCTTTAATGCCATTTAAAACCAAAAGATACTCGAAACGAGGTTTATCAAAAGCTTTGGTGTATAAATCGGCACGTTGGTAATCCGTGTGGATTTTGATCATATCTATCAGTTTCTTTTCATAGCAATCGCGTATGAAATGATACCGAACATAGATATGCTTCGCCGTGGAATGGTTTACCGCGTCTTTAGCAAGCGCTATAGCAGATTCATTATCACAGTAAATAGGAGTGTTTAGAAATTTCAAACCGTAGTCTCTCATTTGTTGTTGTATTTATAAAACCTGGGAGCAACAGCTGGACGCAGCTATGTATTCCGACTCGCAAGTTGATAAGGACACAGAGGCTTGCTTCTTGCACTGCCACGAGACTAGTCGACCTCCTAAGAACTGGCATCCAGCCGATGTGGATTTTGCGTCTTTCTTGCATCCGCCATAGTCAGCATCACTATAAGCAACGAGATCAAACTTATCGTCATTAGGGTACCAAAGACCTTTGGTCGGACAACCCTTTAGATAACGTAAGATCCTCTTCACGGCAACCAGATGGGACTGTTTTGGCCTGGACTGGTATCTTGACAGCAGGCAGGTTGCGAACATTTTATCGGGTCTTGAAGCTGTGAGGTACATCAACGAGCCAATCATTGCTCGATAAAGAAAGGAGTCAACGGCTTGTCCTTTCTCATCCGGACCAATCCCGTGATTGGTTTGGATAGGGGTGGCTATTGCAGCAGAGTCTTCCATCTGGAACCGGCTCAAGATGTCAGCAACATATTTTGTCTGGTGGATGAAGATCCCCGACTCAAGTTGATCTACTTGCAAGCCTAAGAAAAATTGCATTTCCCCCATCGAGCTCATCTCGAACTTATCCTGCATTAACTTTTCAAATTCCCTGCACAAAACCTCGTTAGTTGACCCAAATATAATATCATCAACGTAAACCTGTACCAGCAGACGGTCACCATCCTTTTCCTTGGTGAATAAGGTGCAGTCCACGAGTCCACGGTTGAACCCATTGGAGATCAAGTAACTGCTGAGCATTTGATACCATTCTCTCGGAGCCTGATGAAGTCCATACAACGCTTTGTTCAGTTTGTAAACCTTGTCACGATGCAGTGGATCTTCAAACCCCGGAGGTTGTGAAACATACACCTCTTCCTTCACGATACCATACAAATAAGCACTTTTCACGTCCATTTGATACACCTTAAACCGTTTGTAAGAAGCGTAAGCTAAGAACATCCGGATAGCTTCAAGGCGCGCAACTGGAGCGTATACTTCGTTGTAATCTATTCCTTCGATTTGACGGAAGCCGAGGACAACTAATCGAGCCTTGTTTCTGATAATTACCCCGCGATCATCCCGTTTACACTTGTAGACCCACTTTGTTCCAATTTTCTTTGCGCCTGGAGGTAAGTCAACTAAGTCCCACACTCCTAGCTTTTGGAACTGCTGAAGCTCTGTCTGCATTGCTTCAATCCATGGTTCTTCTCTCAAAGCCTCTTGGACGGTTCGCGGTTCCACCTGAGACACATAAAGAGCAAAAGACCAATCGTTCTGATGACCTGCTTTTCTGATCTCCGAATAAAGAGCTAGGGTAGCGGAGTTGTCACTTGGACTGGCATTCCTGAGCTGACTACGTGTCATCACTCTACCAGTCGGATCACCAATCACATTCTGCAGTGGATGAGTGTCGTGAATCCGAGATTCCGGATGTGCCGGCACTGGATCATCCGACCGCAGATTGAGATTTTCAAGTCCCTGAGAGATGTTCGTCTCAGCAGCACTTGAACTAGAGGGAGCAGCGGGTTGCAAATTAAAACCAGAGAAATCAATCTGTAGACCGATTCCAGGAGCTGCTGAAGATGAGGGACCAGCTTGATCATTCCCTGTAGGAGGAACTGGAGCTGTATTGGCAGATTCACCATTTCCAGCCAGTTCTTCAGTAAGAGTTTCCCGAGATTCTGTATATTGCTTATCCGAAGAAGATTCCATAACCTCTGACGCTTCCTAAAAGACTTCCTCAACTTCAACTGCTGCGGCTTTATCAGGGGGACCCATGGATGTAGAAGCATCAGATGCGGCAGGCGCAGGTGCATTAACCACGATCGGACGCATTAGCGGTGAGCTAGCTGCGTTTTCACACTCGTAATACATCTGCGCCACAGCATCATCTACAACATTATCCAGGTTGAAAGAATCGAACAAACTCTTATAGTCGAACAACCAATCGGGTCCAGCACCATGTGCATTGACAGTGTAACGTTGAACATCGACATTAAGCCATTCCTCAACGTTATTGGTT
The DNA here is from genome assembly GCA_032199755.1 of Ambrosia artemisiifolia. Classification (NCBI taxonomy): domain Eukaryota; kingdom Viridiplantae; phylum Streptophyta; class Magnoliopsida; order Asterales; family Asteraceae; genus Ambrosia; species Ambrosia artemisiifolia. The sequence goes on from CM063514.1 coordinate 12,570,593, forward strand.
CTTTTGTTGTATACCCTCTTGTCAGGAGTACTGTATCCAACAAAGAAACCTTCATCTGCCTTTGCACCAAACTTCCCATCGGGATGTAGCATAGTGCATGGAGCACCGAAAGGTTCCAGAAACTCTAAGTTCGGCTTCCTACGGATTAGAAGTTCGTAAGAAGTCTTGCCGAACCTCTTAACCGTAAGAACCCTATTTAGAGTATAACACGCGCAGTAAATTGCCTCGTTCCAAAACATGACAGGCAAGTTAGAATCTGCGAGCATTGTTCTGGCAGCCTCAATAAGAGTTCTATTCTTTCTTTCTGCAACCCCGTTTTGCTGAGGAGTGTATGGCGCTGTGAATTCGTGATGAATACCCTTTTCTGCATATAGTGACTCCATTGCATTGTTCTTGAATTCTGTTCCATTGTCGCTTCGAATCCTGCGGATCTTCAGCCCATAGATGTTTTCTAGTTTGGTGAACAGATTCTTCAAAAACTCAAAAGTCTCACTTTTATGCTGCATGCATACAACCCAAGAGAACCTTGAATAGTCATCAGTGACAACCAGACAGTATAAATCTCCATTCTTGCTTTTACGATTGACTGGGCCGAATAGATCCATGTGCAACCGCTCGAGAGGCATACTGACTGAGTTGACCTTCTTAGGTTTGTGAGATTTCTTCTTCTGCTTCCCCTTCTTACATGATACACAGACGTCATTTAAATGAAAATTCTTGACAGAGACACCTTCCACAAGCTGATTCTGAACCAGATGATTCATCTTCCTCAAGTGAATATGCCCCATTCGTCTGTGCCACATGATAGACTCCTTCTCTGTAGCCTTTGACAGAAAACAAGTGACCTCCCCCTTAGCTGTTACAGCCTGACTCATATCCAGAACATACAAATTGTTGACTCTTGGAGCTGAGATCATAATCCACTGTTTCGGAATCTTAAAGCCAGGTTTCAGAATGAAGCAAACATTGTCATCAAAGAATACTGTGTATTTCTTGTCACAGATCTGTGAGACACTCAGCAAATTGTGGTCTATCTGTTTCACGTAGCTTATCTTCTCAAAGCTAACGATTCCATTCCCCATACTGCCTTCTTTAGTGATGTATCCCCCTTTATTACAAGCAAAAGAAACATATCCCCCATTGATATTCTTGATGTCAAATAGCAGAGATAAGTCGCCTGTCATGTGCCCAGAAGCTCCACTATCAACAATCCATAGGCTGCTGATAAGGCCCTGTGGAACTCCCTGCACGACATTCAAAGATTAGTGGTTAAGGGGGACCCAAGCCTTGACAGTCTTGGGTCTACCATCTACATCCAAAGTCGGAAATTCAACCCACCTTCCGTTAGGAGTTGGTGTTGCTTCCGATGGTCCGTCAGTTTCTACACTAACAGATGATCCTGCTTCTTTAGTCGGTGACCTGGGTCTCCAAGTCTTTCCCGGTCTCCTTGGCTTGGATTTCTTCTTTGCTTTGGGGCTAGAAGGTCCAGCCTCAGATTCCTGTGGTGGGACAGCCTTTGGATCCACTTCAGACTTAACTGCACGTGGAGCAGTGTTAGGGGTGCCCTCAGGTTTAGCTGCAGCCTGTGCTTGTGGCTTAGGCGCTGCTTGAACCTTTTTAGGAACTTGGCTCCCCCTCGACTGCGGACCCCTGCCATCAACTGGCTTTTGGTTCATAGCAATCTTGTTGCGAGTGTCAAAAACTGTCTGTTTACCTTGTTGCTTCTCAGAAAGCTTAGGAGAAACAGGCGGTTTAGGGTTGCTAGAACTAGGAGCATCATTTGTTTCGATCCTCTTGTGTCTCAATTCGGGGCAAGCAGCAACTAAATGCCCATGAACCCCGCACTTGTGACAGGATCTATACTCCTCAAATGGTGGAGTATTTACATCATTACCCCTTTTGTTTGATTTCGTGGCAAAAGTGTTTTTATGTTTTAAATCCTTAAGACATTCTTTCTACCAGTCTGTCTTAGGATAATTATCAACCTCATTGCCTGGAGATCCAACAAACTGAGTAACATGTTTCTTGGGAGAGTTCTCATGAGCTTGATTTTTAGGGCTCAAAGTGTTCTTCTTTTGATTTTTACTTTTGTTTCTTTTGGACTGATTACCCTGACCCTTTTTCCCATGTCCCCATTGTTCTTTCTCAATTTTAATGGTAGACTTTTGCCAGATTTTACCAACAAGACCAGGTGCCAGGTTCTTATAAGGAAATTCCTCATCAGCATAGATTTTATCAGACCCTTTCAATTGATAGAACACTTTGATTGTTTTATCAGCAGGGGCTTGCACTTTCGGCTCAGGCTCACATAGAATGTGATTTTGGACAGGAATATCCGTACCCTTCACCGGTGCATACCTCTCTGGTTCATCAAGCTCATCCTCAGAACAGTCTGTCTCGCAGACGCTTGCATCATCTGCAATCTCACCAGGTTTGGCAGCAACAGCAGTGGGTGCAGCCTTAGTAACTTCAGCAGGTTTAGGAGCTTCTGTCACTTTAGGCGCAGGCGGAGCAGCCTTAGTGACTTTGGCAGGTTTAACTGCTTCCATCACTTTAGGCGCTTCTGCAGCTTTAGCTGCTTCTGCTGCCAAGTCCATAAACTCTTCCTTCGGTAAGATATCATTGTGATGATGTTCAAATCTCACCGGAGGAGGACACTGAGCATACTTGGGACTGGTGGAATTGCCCTCCTTATCTGAGTGTTCAATGATATGATCAAGAACATACTTGCAGTTCAGGTAACTCTCAAGTTTCTTCTTGATCTTTTGATAGTCACAATTGACAATGGCCAAATGTTTCTTAGTGTCTTCAACCTCATTTATATAATTATTAATAGCAATTTGCTTGTTAGCTAGGGTTTTAGACAATTCAGAAACATCCTTCTATAATTATCAACAGTATTAAGAAAATTTTTCTCTTTCTGTTTTAAGGAATCATTTGACCTTTGCAATGGACCCACATCAGCTTTTAAATTCAGATTCTCATCAGTTAATTCTTTGATTCTGAGTTTAAGCTGATCACACTCAATGGAGTCTTTCTTAAGAGTATCAATGGTGATTTTGAGGGCTTTCTCATTAGCTCTCAAAACCTCATTGCTCTCTTGGCATTGACTTAAGTCAGCTTTCAAGTTCAGATTTTCGTCTGTTAAGACATCAATTCTGTACTTAAGCTTACCACAATCAACACATTCAGATTTTGAATTGGAGGAAGAACATACCTGATTCGGCGACTCTGTAAGGGCCATCAGGGCATAATGAGCAGCCGTCTTCACTGGTCCGAAGAAATCAGTCAGATTGTTCTTTGTACAGTCAGCATCCACAAGTATTGACCTTTTGCTAATCAAGGCGTCTGCTTCAGCTAACAAATCCTCCAAGTCCACCCCTTCATCAGAATCACAGTCCGAATCACAATCCAAAGCTTCAACTTCAGAAATAACTACTTCAGATTGACTTGGACTCTCTTCAACTTCTTCTTGAGTATCGGACATAATTTGGGCAAAGCATGCTGCACCACCCTGAGGAGCTTGTTCACCAGTGATGAGGTGATTCCAGTTGAACACTTCATCTTCTTGAACTACCAAGGCTTGATTGTTGTTTGCTTGAGGCCTTTGGTTCTGATGATTAACTGGGACAAGAGCTCGTTCAGCATTTTGATTCGGTTGTGTCTGAGCTTGCTGCCTCTGATTATTCTGATTGCCTCTGTTGTTGTTGAAGGGATTCTGGTTTCCCTGTTGTCTCGGTCGATCACATTCTCTGGCGAAGTGTCCTCTGTTGCCACAGTTGTAACAGGTGACCTTTGTTTTATCAAACCCAAACTTAGTGTTGTTGTTGATCAGCACATCTCTCCTTCCAGTTCTATCCATATAATCTTTTGCACGTCTCACCACACTAGCGAAGTGCCACTGGATGTCTATCAGATCCATGTCATCCTTGTCGATCTGGGCATAATCTTCTTGAGTAAGATAAGGATTTCCGATCTGCCCCGCAACTAAACCACTGTAGGAATTGACCAAGGTTGACAGCAGAGCCATATGTTCTTGGGCTAGCTCTACAGTCACCTTCTCAAAGCCCGAAGTGTTCAGTTGTTCTGCAACAGGATTGGTCCGATAAGCACCCTGATTTGAAGTAGAAGCACCTCCATATCCACCAAAGTTAGCAGATGAAGCACCACCAAACCCTGATGAAGAAGGTCCACCAAAGTTGGGGGTTGCCCGAGCTGGTGCTGCAAGATGAGCAAACGGATTAACACCAAACTGGTTAGTATTAGCATTAAAATTAGAAGGATACTGGTTTCCTTGACCCCAAGGAAAGACAGGTGGAGGAACATCAGATAGGGGTCCATAATTGTCAAACGCAAAGACTGGATCAGGATTAACCATGAACGCAGTCTGTGGTTTGGATCCACCCACACTGATATCCTGAGCTGGATTCCCATAATAGATGTTGGGATTCTGAACAACGGGCGGCTTATTAGCTCTCCTGATCTCCTCGATCTCCTTGTTCTCCAGCTCGGCCACGAACTCATTGATGGTGAGTGTCTGATAAACATTGTTGGACTTCTGAATGTCCAGCCATTGATGCCAGTGTGACGGGAGCGCCTCTGCAAATCTTTCCACAAGTTCTGCTGACGTGTAGATAACCCCGTACTGATACATCTCGGACATCAGATGATAATATCGAGCTGTCAGATCTCTTAACGACTCATTTCCCATCGCACTGAAATTCTCAAACTCCTTCTTTAACTGATCCACTTTCACCTTCCGTGTCTTCTGATTCCCCTCATTACGCTCAGCAAGCGCTAACCAAAGCATCTGCGAAGTAGTACACTGCGCGAACTGATGAAGAATGTCTTTGGGAAGTGCCTGCTTCAACGCTGCCATCGCCTTCTTCTCATAGTTATACTTCTTCCTCTGATCCTCAGACATGTCTTCTATAGAGACCGGAGTAGTGGAATTTTCAACCAACGGCCTTGTGTACCCATTCTCGATAGCTGACCATACTAAGCCATCGATACCCTCAACATGAGACTGAAATCTGCCTTTCCAACCATGATAGTCTGCCATATACTGCAGTTTCGGTGCTCGGTTAGAACTGCCCGTCTCTAAGTCACTGATGAGAACGGACGACAGATGGTTTGTCTGAGAGTTTGCAGCAGCTGCGAGTGCCCAAGGATTCGCATTCATTGCTTGCTGTTGAGCAGCTAGCGCCCACGGATTGATTCCGGCAACATTCGCTTGCATTTGCGCTTGTTGCATCCGTTGCGCGTTTCGTTCAGCTGAAAACTGCCAAGGGTTCGTGGGCACGTTTGTTTGATTGTTCATTTGGTTGTTCATTTGCTGGTTATACTGAGTTCTCGGTTGACTCAGATGTCCCCAAGGGTTCGCCATATGTTAAGGTATGTTAACGTATGTTAAAAGTCCAATACTTAGTCAATTTTTATGTTTCAGAACCTTTTAGGCGATTATGGGGCTAATTGCTTAAAGACTTAGGCGATTATGGGGTAATTGCTTAAAGACTTAGGCGATTATGGCTAATCGCTTAAAGGTTCAAGGCGATTAGGGGTTTTCAAGGTGATTGGGTTTGTTACGTGATTAGGGCTAATCGCTTAAAGGTTCTAGGCGATTATGACCCTAATCGTGTAGAGGTCTTAGGCGATTAGGGCTAATCGCTTAAAGGTTCTAGGCGATTAGCTGCTAATTGCTTTGAAAACCCTAATTGCTTAATGGGTTAGGCGATTATGGTCTGCTAATCGCCTGATCTGATCTGCAGCCGCACTTTTGCTCAAAAATCACCTATTTTGACTCAAAATCTTATCTAAAACATTGTATTTTGATCCCAAATGATTAGACAAGTTACCAAAATAGATTTAGAGCAAAACCTGATCAAAAACACACGTTTTTAACCGAAAAACACACACTAAAGTTTTGAAAAATGTGGGTTTTTGATAAAAACTCAAAGTTTCAAACTAAGAACAGGTTTTTGATTAAAAATCTCAACTTTTACACCAAAACCAACCTGTTTTTGCTCGTTTTTGTTATCAAAACAGCCGTGATAAGAGCCTCGGCTCTGATACCACTTGTTAGGACCGTCGAACTCGCGTTCCAACAATCACGGGTTTTATCCTAGAGGTGCGAAATCCCTCTAAGATGCTCTAATAACAGAAACAACGATTGAAACAATGAAACGAGTAATCACAACACACACACGGGTCAAAAGATTATCTATTAATCACCAAAACAGAGCACGAGTGTTTACAGAGATCAAACCAGACGTCCTATGACCAGGGGAGGGTGTTTGGAGGGTGTGTGAGGCAAGAACTGAGGTCTAGGGTTGAGAATGAGGGTATTTATACCACCCGGGTACGACCAGCACCTTATAGGGGATTAGCAGCCCAGTCTTAGGCGATTAGCAGCTAATCGCCTAGAGGCAAGGCATAAACGCCTAATGGGCCAAGGCGATTAGGCCCTAATCGCGTAGGCCCACAGCTAAATGCCTAAGACCCCAAGGCTAATCGCCTAGAGCATCCCTCGACCTCCAAAACGCATATAAACGCCTCCAAACACCCCGAACTACGTCCAAACAACTAATATACTAGCCTAGGGACATCGTGCACTAACACTTGTACCCATCATTTGTAAATTGTATGAATCTTTCTTTATTTATAAACAATGGGCTTATAGCCTAGTGGTACCCACTACCAATGATAAGTGTTGAGCATGAGAGGAGACAAGTTAAAATCTTGTAGGCAACACTTTGAGGTATTTTGCCGGGATCATAATCCTTGTGGGGTGGGATGATCGGTATCCAATATGGATACCAGGGGCCAGAGGGTCTCCTCCACATACCCCTTTTTTTTTCTTTGTTTATAAAACACTTAGTTTCTCTCTATCATTCCCTAAACGATCCTGAGATCTCACATTTGGCATCAGAGCATTAGGTTTGTCAATTGTTCCATCGGTTACAAAAGAACACGAAGAAGAAGACGATTTTATTATCCCCTGTTTTTGTTTCCGAAACAGAGGCAGACAAAAGACGATCAGAATTTGTTTGAACAATCATAAAGGCCAAACAGGATTGAAGTAGAAGATCAATACACAAGTTTATAACCGTTAAAGGAGAAGAAACAGAACCGGATCGAAGGATTCCGGCGAAAACAGAAAAGTCCGACGAGACACCGGAATTCATAGAAGAGATCAAAACTAACGAGTAAACGGTTATTTATCATCCTGCCCCTTTATTTATAATCATAATCGAATACAAGAACCTTGATCCAAACGAAGAAAACGAGTCAAAGTTGTCATCCCCTGTTTTTTTGTTCATCCTGTACAAAAAAAATTTCCCGCGAAAAATTTCTTTCAACCAGAACCAAGTTTTTAATCAAGAACTGTTTTTTTAACGATTTTTATTTGAAATCGGACTCGGTTTCACAAAGAAATATCAAAAATCATAACAAAGATTAAGTTTTTTTCCCGGGTTCAAGAATTGGACCGAAAACCTTTTTGATTTTTATTTTCGTATTCGATCATTGTTTTCAAAAGGATCCAAAAGTCGAAATTATTTTGAACAAGAGATTGTTCCGTATTTGGATCAGCCAAAATACAAGAAAAGTGCGTTTTGTTTGGGCAGTAAGTTTGTCGAAGAAGAAGGAGTTGACTATTAGGAAGTCAAACTCATAAAATAATATTATATCATTGAGGGATAATATAAGTTTGGATATTATCAGTGTTTTTTTTTTGGTTTTGTTCACTGATCAAAAAAGGAGGAAGATTATATGATTTAGAGAATTAAAAAAACAAACAAACAAACAAACAAAAGGGAGGAACGGTTCTGATTTGCCCTGCAACCGAAGGACAAGTTCCTAGAACAGTTGGTTTGATTTACTTGACAACCGAAGAACCCCGGTTTTGGTTTTGATTTGTCCTGCAACCGAAAGCCCCGTTACTGTTCTCGGCACGCAACAATTGGTTTGATTTGTTAGACGACCGAAAGACCCAGTTGGTAGGTTTTGATTCGTCTTACAACCGAAGACCCCGTTATTGTTGTGTTAGAAAGGAATAGTTGGTTTTGATTCGTTTTAAACGACCGAAAGACCCCGTTACTATTCTCGGAATTAAGGTTTTGATTCGCTATGCGACCGAAAAACCAGAAGAAGATAATTTGATCCGAAGTCATTCAGGCTGATATCAAATTAATCCAAAGCAAGGTTGATATTGATTTGATCCGAGACTAGCAAAGTTGATATCAAATCAATTCGAAACCAAAGAAGTTAAAGTTACGTTAGTGTATTTACCAATATTGGAAAGAAGAAAAAGAAGACACGAACAATCACTAAGGAAGTCATAAGAGAAGAAGGAACGTCAATGACCTTCCAGTGCCCAACTCTAAGTCCGACGAATTACACTATTTGGGCAGTAAAAGTTAGAGCAATCTTCAACGTACATGGAATTTGGGAAGCAATAGAACCAACAGGTGAAGTCGACGCAAAGAAAAATGCCAAAGCTATTGCTTATCTGTATCAAGCCATGCCAGAAGAACTAGTATTTCAAATCGCTCATCATACAAACGCTAAAGATATTTGGGAAGATTTGAAAGCAAGATATGTAGGAGCAGACAGAGTCAAAGAAGCAAGAATGCAAACACTCGAATCAGACTTCGAAGCTCTAAAGATGAAAGACTCAGAATCACTAGATGATTTTACCGGAAAAATTAGTAAACTTGTCTCACAAGCCAACAACCTTGGATCTACAATTGATAACAAAAGATTAGTAAGGAAACTACTAAGCTCCGTACCGGAAAAGTACATCCAAATTGTTGCTGCAATCGAGCAATTTGCCGATCTTAAAACTATGCCATTTCAAGAAGCTATCGGAAGACTAAAGGCATACGAAGAATGCATCAAGAAACCAGAAGAAGGTGAATCACACAGTAAACTCTTATTCACCAAAGAAGATGCTAAAGGAAAATTCAAGGAAGATAAATGTGAACATTGTGGTCATGCAAATTCAAGTCAAGGACGTGATAAAGCTAAAAACTGGAAGACTTGGAAAAACAAAGACAACAGGAGGTACCAACAAAACAAGAGCTATATAAGATGCTACAATTGCAATGAGTTTGGACACCTCAAACACGAATGTCCAAAACTAAAAGAAAAGGAGGAAGCTCATCTAATTCAATGTGAAGAAGTTGGACCAGTAATGCTATAAGCAAGACGCAATGAAGATGATCTAGACCCTACTGTGAAGCATGAAAGATAAATCAAAATTAAGGGGGAGAATGTTAGCATATAATATTTGATTTATCATAAGTATATATTATATATCCTAAGTCTAGAATATAAATAAGTGAACCATTGTGTCACAAGTTAGTTATTGGTAGTTATGATAGTTTGAAGGGTCATGTCTATTAGAGACACACCCATTCACATAGTATAAATAGGCTTGTACCCGTAATTTGTAAATTGTATGAAACTTTCTTTGTTTATAAAACACTTAGTTTCTCTCTATCATTCCCTAAACGATCATGAGATCTCACAATGATTACCTCGTATTATAGTGAAATGTATAACAAAGCACGAAAATATCATTAGATTGTCATGATGCCAAATTTAAGATTAGTGATGAAAAGGATTAACTATATTACTTTAATCGATTTAGATCAGATTTTATAGTAGATATGATGCGATTAAAAAAAATACTTTTTAAATTCAAGATAGTAAGGTAATTTACATAGTTACCAGAATATATCCATTAAAGTTACATAAAAGCTCATACTCAAATATACGATATAAATCATGTATCCATGAAAATGACTTAAAAGCTCATACTCAAATATAAGATATAAATCATGTACTTTTAGTAATATACTTATTAGTTTCTTGAGGTAAAGTAGAAGCAAAGATGGAATTAGTAACATGTTTTCTCATAAAATATTTGTATTAGATAAAACTTTTCAAACCATGCATACTGCGAATGCGAACACTTCACTTTGTAAATAGAGGAGCGATACATTTATCAACATATCATGTCCCTTAATTCTTCATACAAGAAAAATATCTAATTTCATTGTTATATTTTCTTGTATGCTCAAATGAGATTTAACAGCCGGCTTATATGGAATTTCAAAACTAAAACTTAGAATTAAAAAAAGAGGATGTAGCTAGTAAGTAATTGGGCTAGTAGAAGGTCTGCCGTCACTCTAGCACTTAGGGCTGTGCAACGGTTCAGAACCGGACGGAACCGAACCGAACCGGACCGGTTCAAAGATGTTATTAAATACAAAGGTTTTCAGGTACAATACAATTCGTTTTTTCTTATCTTCATTCCTTAAAACCGAAAAGTATACAACTTACAGAAGTTGAATTAGTATCATTATTTAATAGTTAAATCTAAAGAGAACTAACACTTCTTTATAAGAGGTGGGATACCTTCCCTATCGTGACGCGTTTTGGCGTGGAAATTGCCTACGACCAATGCAAAATCGGGACATGCCCGAACAATATTGCGGTACGGCAGTGGGCTGTCACAGTAGCAAAGGAAAAGTTACCAAAGTTGTAAAAATCATCAGTTTTATGCTTGCCAGGGGTAGCTAACCCACTCAATGTAACTAAACAGGTTTATTATTGGCAACATACAGAATGATAATGTGCCTCAGCATTAGTGTCTATCAACACTAGTAAGAAAATGTGGTCAGAAGTTCATGCACGTGACCCAAGCCCCTCGGGATAAGGTTGCTGCACAACCTAATAGCGCTACTAACTAATACCCCGTTCGCCTCTATATATTAACCCGATAATTTTGTAAAGACTTTCAAATGATAGATGTTGTTTATGTCATAAAGGAAAAAAGTTGCAAACTGATAAAAAACCCGATTTACAAAAGGAATCGAAAACCCAACGCACACAAGGAGTCAAAGCATCCCAAAACCTGGGATGTAAAGGTAGTCCCAACCCAGACTAGAAAAAGTAAGTAATTCCCAACTAGGAATTAGTGTTGTCTCCAAACCCGAGATGCGTGCTTTTGAGAAAAAGTAGTGAAACATACCTTAGGTTGCAAAAGCTAAATCCAAATCCATAAGTGATAGGAACATGCTACTGACTCCCTATTATATGTGCCACTATGTGATTACATGTGCAAACACAATACACCACAAAAACTCGTTTGTCCAAGATGTTCATTTATGTGAAAACATTATAGTAACACCTAGTGTAACTACATGCACAAGTAACCTTACGAACCCGTTGGTGAACTTCTCGTTTATAATCAGTCATACACGCCATATATTTCTCACACAAGTGTACATACAAGTTTAAGTCATACAATCCTTCAAACAACCACTTATGCATACATGTCATAATCTGTGTTTTTAGGACAGATTATGCGTTGTCAAACCAATTTTATAAAAAATACCTACATAACCTATTTGTAGTTGAAAGAATTTAGCTAAAACAGGATAATATGATCATACAAGTCACAAATCTAGGTGCGGAAACCCTAGATATGAACAAAATGATAATACTCGAATCAAAACATGTAAAACATCATTTCAAATACTTTTTCATAGATTAACTTTCATGAAAACTTGTTACAATTGATCACCTAGTTAATCTAGACCTTTCACACACTTTTACAAACTCAACACAAACCTGACCTTAAAACTCACACTTTTTAAAACTCTCTCTTACTTACAAAACATCAAAATCTATATATAATAGCTGCACATTCGCCCAGTGTTATGGTGTGAATGTGGACATAGTCCACATTCGCCCACATACACAGTACGAATGTGTGCTTCTTCAAGACAATCTTCACCTTCGCCCATTTCTCTTCTACCTTCGCCCATATTCTTCACCTTCGACCCATCAGTAACACAATCTAACATATGTTAATTCCTAATCCAATCACTAGTCGCAATTCGTGCATCTACAAACTCCCCCTCGACTATTGATTGGATTGTCTTCGGTCTTCGTCCATAACTTTGTTCAACAGGTAGATTCTCAGTTGCTTCTTCTGCTCTTTAGTCATTTCAGGCTCCAGCTTTCGCTTCACCGGCTTAGGTACATCGGCCATCTTCACCATCTTACCAAGTTTAGCATCCAAGTTGCTACCGGAGTTTATATCATAAGCAAAGCAAACTCCGACAACTTGTGTATACTTCTTTGCCTGATCTGCATCATTGGGATCGCAATGAATCGGATTGTAGAAAAGCATGATGATGTCTTCAAACGTGCAATTTATCAACCACATAGGATCAAATACATGAACATGCTTGTATTTGTCCTTTCCGTCTCTCAGTACTATCACCGCTTCTGCCTTCCTCCAATCGTAATACCAAAAGATAAAATCAGCACTGAAGTGTTGAGGTAACGGCATCAAAGGTATCTTCTTCATCACTTCAGGTGCCTTATATATCAAAGTCACCCTCTTTCTTCCAGTCTTTGGATCAATATCCCTATGAACTTTCCTTCTAGGATATTGAGGCTTAAACCTGTTCCATTTAGTCCGACTCTCCCAAACCAACTTATCAGCACACCAACCAACAGGTGTATTGTTCACTGAAGCTCCAGTCATAGGGAATCTGCAAATGTCTCTGACCGCCCAGTACGGTAGAGTTAATAAATCAATGAATCTGTAAAAGTACAAGATTCCTGATTCCCATTTGACAGCCAAACATTTCAGTCTTCTCAGATACTTCCAACCGAGAGCTCTGCCTTTGAACTTCTCGTCGTGATATCTGTAAAAACTACCTTGAGCTTCAGGCTTTGGTCGTTTATCATCAGTCTCCTTTAACTTCTGTAGAAATGTCTTCAATTCATCATTCTGACTTGAAGATTGCTGCTTATCAGTACCAAACACAGTCTCAACAAACTCCTCACTTCTCTTCTGAGCTTTCTTCTTAGCCAACCTGTTTGGTATCTCTGTGAAGTTTGGGAAAACCACATCTTCATCATTTTGTCTGAAATATTGTGGATATTCCTCGTGAGTAATATCCTCAATCTCCACTTCATCCATCTCAGGTGTCTGCTTATCATCAGAGTGATTTCCAATATCCTTTTCAGGAATATCTGGAATCGACTGATCCATCATAATCTCCTCCAATGATTTCCCCACTCGCTGTGCAATACCATCCAAAATTTCTTTGGCAACAGCAGCAGGTACTTCACCCTCCTCTAAGTCTGGATCATTGTACTCAAGCTCATACCTCATATCATCTGTTTGAAAAATCTCAGCAAACTTGCCCGTGAACTCAATGGTCCATTCTCTCTTCTCAAGCATATCTCTGTACACCTTCTTAGCATCATCATTCAGAGATCTCACCTTTTCATTCCAGAAAATGCTTTCATCTGAGTCTACATTCTCACCTTTCTTTTTCTTTGAACTCGACTCTCTAGCATCTTTCTGTGGTGTCCTCTTCTCAAAAGTAAACTTACTAGAATCATCTCCTCCGTCATCATCATCACTTTCATCACTACCATCATCATCCTTACTACCTGATCCCTCTGCATCATCATCATCATCTTTATCACTTTTCTTGCTTTCTTCACCAGAACTCTTATCAGATTCATCATCCTCCTCATCATCCTTTTCCTCTTCATCATCAGAAGGCTCAAAATCAACTTGTTCTTCTTCTTTTTCCTTATCTTCCTCACCGTCTTTCAACTTCGGTGCTTCATTATATAGCTTGTCCAACAAATCACTAAGACGTTTGTTTTCCGTCTTAAGTTCTTTGTTGTCAGCTTTAATAACTCTAATCATACTTCGATTCCTGCTACACTTAACCTCAAGATCTTTATTATCTTCTTCAAGTTTCTTCACTTTCTGCTCGATCTCATCTTGGTTAGTTTTAGAAGCAACCACGATCTGTAGCATCTTTTCTTCATTCTGTTTAAACTTGCTTATTTCAGCCTGTTGTGCTACAATCATTTTCATCATGTCATCCATCCGTTTGTTAACTTGCTTCATCACATCATCAGAAACAGTAACTTTCTTTGATTTGGATGGTTCAGCTTCTTTTGCCTTCTGCTTCTGAGGATTCTGCATCAGGTATCTTTTTACCTTTCAGCAACTGAGCAATCTCTTTCTCTCTCAACTGCTTGGTGCTAGACTTCTTTGCCATAGACTTATGCTTCGGTTTTGGCAAATTCACTACAACAGTCTCACCTACATCAAGCTCATCCAGATTTATACTCAGACCTTCATCTACATCTACAGTCTTCTTTTTCTGTGAAACTTCTTCAATTGTCTTGTTCAAAGATTCAGACTCACCAACCATGGTGGCCTTACGTTTGGTGGTCTTTTCTCTTTCCTCTTCAGAATCCCATTGCTCATCAACTTCTGTTTCCTCTGAATCAACTGAGTCTTCATCAACCAGACTAGTTCCTTTCTTTGCTGTTGTTTTCTTTCTAGTAACCTGTTGCTTTGAACTTCCTTGATCAGTCTTTGCTTTACCCTTCCCTTTGGCTCCAGCATTGACTACCTGTCTCTTCCTCTTAGTGTTTGCATCAGCATACACTAATGGATCATCATTGTCAGAGTCACTATTGTCATGTCTTGCTTTGTTTTTACCAGGATCAGTGTAACCCTGATTAGCCAAAGCACCAAAAAGTCTCCTGTGAGGTGGCTTTTCATTATCTGGCACACCTTTGTAACCTTTCATTCTCACAAGTGTACGAATATTCATGTGATCTTGACCTAGGATCATAGTTGGATCTTTTTTCAAATCAGGATACTTATGGTCAAAGATCATCATCAAAAACCTCGGATACAGCATAAACTGTTTCTTCTTCAATCCTTTCAACATCTCGAGCATGTGGTCTAAAATCTTACCAGATACATTGAATGGTTTGTTAAGATTTAATGCAACCATCAATGAACTTAGACTTTTCCTCATCACGTCGTATCCACCGCTCACACACCCAAAGACATGGATAATTACGTGTGCAAGATACTTGAACTGCACACTTAATTTCCCTTTGTGCATTGAACCATCAGTAATCGGACCCTTGTACTTCATCCTCAAAAAGCACGCTTTCTGCTCGGTCCATGAAAGCTCTCTAGGATCTTCACTTACTTCAAACTTTATCTGCAAAGCTTCCCTGATATCTGATTCGGTTAAAATCATCTCCATTCCCTGAATCTTGCTCTTGATTATAGTTTGATTTTCCCAGAAATCATACTTAGCATTTCTGTAAAAATCCTCCACTATATCTTTGTAAATGATTGTTGGTGTAGCTAAGGCATGAATAACTCTGCTTCGTCTTAAAAACTCCACAATTCCAGCAAATTCAGTATTCTTCTCGACATCCCCAACGTATGCACAACAGTTGTGTGTCGGTTCAAATGGCCATCCACGTGGAACATTCTCAACTTCCTGAACAGGATCTGGTACAATGTTTTCCACTGGTGCATCAACGTGTTCGGGTTGCTCAGCCATCTGCATATCAAAAATCAGAAAACACGTCAAAATTCAAAAACGACAAAAAGTTACAAATTTTAAGATTTAACAGACTCCACATTCGCCCGTTATGGCTTGGCCGAAGGTGGAAAAATAAGTACGAATGTGAATATTTTGGTTCGAATGTGAAATTTATCATATTACAAATCACATTCGTCCAAATTTAAGTACATTCGCCCATCAAGTTTTACATTCGCCCCAATTGATATGGACGAATGTGAACTGAAAAACCCCAAAAATTCAAAATTTTGCCAAAGTTGTTGTTTGACACTGATTTTGATTAATTTGTCTCCTAATATGACCGATTAACACTCGTGTACCATCAATTGTAATGATTATTCAATTTTCATTAGTTTTAAAGTGGAATTAGGGTTTATAAGCTTCAATCGATCAATCAATCATCTAAACATTGTTATTATCCTAATTCCTCATATTATCTCCCCCTAAAACTAATGAGAATTGAAATGGTAACAAAAATAAGCATTAACAATGGTCCAAAACTATCAGATTAAGAACCCTAGGGTTCGTAATCGATAAACACGAATTGTGATCTGTTTTTGGCTCCAATACCTGTAAAAATTAGTGCTAAATGATCAGGAACCAATAGGGAACAATAATCACAGGCCAAAGAAATCTCAGCAACAAGTTCAGGTATCATAGAAAAAGTTTTGAAAAAATCTGAATGAAGGGTCGAACCTGTGCTGTTTCTTAAATAGGGATGCTACATTCGCCCGTTGCTATGGTCGAATGTGGGATGATTCCACATTCGCCCCAAGCTAATGGCCCGAATGTGGAATATACACCCGAAGGTGAAAAATTTGTTGGATAAACCCACATTCGCCCAATTAGAAACACCCGAATGTGAAGATTTTTCCACATTCGACCCAATTAAGGGGCGAATGTGAAATGGAAAAATCTAAAAATTTTGCCAAATCACGAATTCGAATTCCGTTCAACATTTTTCACTTTTAGAATGATACAAAGCCCAGATGATTTTATCAAATCTCAAAAATTGACCATCAAACACCGTCGGTTATCTAAAATAAAGCAGAAATGTAAAAACTTTTGGTTTTTCTGAAATTTATATCAAAACACACCTAAAATCTTTTTGGATTTTGTATCTTTTTGACAATAAAAGTAAAATGCATCAAAGTAAACAAAGCAGTAAACATTTTGTGATGCCCGGTAAGAGGATCATATCAGTTTTCTGAGAAATCTGATCACAGCGTTGATCTTTTTGTTTTATATTATCATTAGAAACAGTATGTGACACGGCAATTGCTGATATTGTGATCCACTTAAGCTCACATGCAGACTATTACGCAATGCTTTAAAATGATACGAGTTAGGTGTATTAGACTAACACATTGTGGTGCCCACACACACGACATACTCCCGTATCAAGTAATTGCACAAAGCTTCGTCGTAACGCGTGATTATGCCAGAGTTATCCGTTAAAGTTACAAAGTATATAGCACAGAGGTGTACAGGTCAGCAACGAATGCAGCAGAGTAACATGTGCATATATACTAGGTTGAGGCTGATATCAACTTATTGATTTGCATCAGTAAGTCAATACGACGTAATTATGATCTTTGATCAATAAAAACATAAAGTCCCTCAATTCGGTAACTTGCGGTTTTGGCATTGAAGCTCTTTTAGCAAATATTCTGATGAAACTAGGTCCGTAAATTAATACGACAGAAGTTTAATCAGAATATATCCCGGATAACCATAACATAACGACCCGAAACCTCATATTTTGGCAATCCTATCAAACGAAATTACGGTACTAAGACCATATGCCCATGAGGTGTTCACCCACAAACGCGTACTTCGTTATGTTTGTATCACTAATGCACGCAATTTTTAGTCTACGAAGCCTATCAGCACATCACACGTAGTCAACACACGCCTCATATTACTATACATATCTTTAGCCTGTGTCAGATCCCCACTGATGTACTATCATTTCCTCTTTTTATCCTGGAAATCATTTTGGATTTTCTCATTTTTTGGTTTTTTTTTTAATTTTTCAATGTTTTTGGTTTTTCTGATAAAATGACTCCCCCTAAAATAGAGAACATATTTTTGGGTTTTTAATTTTCTGAAAAACAGTAAAAACTTTAAAGAAAATTTAAACTAAAAAGCGATAAACCGAGGTGCTGATTAGTCCTGTTTTTCCTTTATGTTGTTGACTTTTAAAAGATATTCAAAGCGGGATCTGTCAAAAGCTTTAGTAAACAAATCTGCACGTTGATAGTCAGTATGGATTTTGACCATATCTATCAATTCATTAGCGTAACAATCACGGATAAAATGATATTTGATCCGGATATGTTTCGCTTTAGAATGATTGCCGGTATCTTTAGTTAATGCGATAGCGGCTTCATTGTCGCAGTGAATAGGGGTTTTAAGAAACTGCAAACCGTAATCCACCATCTGCTGTTGGATCCAGAGCACTTGCGAACAGCAACTCGAGGCAGCAATGTACTCGGCTTCACAGGTAGACAGTGCCACGGAAGTCTGCTTCTTACATTGCCAGGTGACTAACCTGCTCCCTAAAAACTGGCAACCAGCTGTAGTGGATTTGCTATCCTTGTCACAGCCGCCCCAATCTGCATCACTAAAAGCGATAAAATCAAAATCATCATCATTAGGGTACCAAAGTCCTTTCGAAGGACAACCCTTCAGATATCTAAGGATACGCTTGACCGCCGTCAGATGATTTTGTTTCGGCTTCGATTGATAGCGGGCACAGAGACACGTTGCAAACATAATATCTGGCCGAGATGCCGTCAAATACATCAGAGATCCGATGATTGCTCTGTATGTAAATGGGTCCGTCAGCTCCCCCTTAGCGTCCACTCCAATCCCGTGATTGGGTTGAATCGGGGTATCCATCGGCTTTGAATCCTCCATCTGGAACCGGCTCAAGACTTCGGATACGTATTTCGTCTGGTGAATGAAGATCCCCGAGGGTCTTTGGTCCACCTGCAAGCCTAGGAAAAACTGCATCTCCCCCATTGCGCTCATCTCAAACTTTTCCTGCATGACAGTTTCAAACTCCCTGCATAAAAGTTCGTTAGTTGAACCAAATATTATATCATCAACGTAAATCTGCACCAGAAGCAAATCATCCCCTGATTTCTTAGTGAATAGGGTGCAGTCGACGAGTCCGCGCTTAAATCCTTTTGCCATAAGGTATGTACTTAGCTCCTCGTACCACTGTGTCGGAGCCTGGTGCAAGCCATATAAAGCTTTGTTCAGCACATAGACCTTATCCCGGTGGATTGGGTCCTCAAAGCCTGGTGGCTGCCCGACATAAACCTCTTCTTTGACTTTCCCGTACAGAAATGCGCTCTTGATGTCCATTTGATAAACTTTGAACTTCTTATAGGAAGCGAACACAAGAAACATCCGAATAGCTTCAATGCGTGCTACAGGAGCATAGATTTCGTTATAATCAATCCCTTCGATTTGATGGAATCCCTGCACAACCAATCTGGCTTTGTTACGAACTATAACACCATGATCATCCTTCTTGCACTTAAACACCCATTTAGTGCCGATCTTCTTTCTTCCAGGCGGTAAATCAGTGAGCGTCCAAACCCCCAATTTCTGAAATTGTAATAACTCCTCCTGCATTGCTTCAACCCAGGCGTCCTCCAGCAATGCGTCCTTGTATGTCCTTGGCTCTACCTGCGACACATAACACGCAAACGACCAATCATTTTGACTACCAGATTTTTTAATTTTGGCATATAAAGCTAAAGCACCAAAACTCTCTAGCGAATTAACACTTCGCAGCTGCCCTCTTGTCATCACACTGCTACCAGGATCACCGATAACTTGCTCCAGCGGGTGAATACGATGAATCCGAGATTCCGGATGTTCCGGTACAGTAACTCCCGTCTGAATAGTCAAGTTCTCTACAGCATCCAGATCATGACCCGTGTTAGATGATGAAGCAACATCTGGAGTTGGAGTTGGGTTCACTGGCGGTGCCTCTGGTTCTTCTGCATGTTCAAGAATAACTTCTTCAAATTGTTCATCTTTAGACTCTGAAGAATCTAAAGTAGTAGAAGCTTCTTGAAACACTTCTTCCTCTGGTACAGGAACATTGGAATCATTAGAAGCTGGTGGGGGATTTACAGTGATCGGACGCACCAACGGTGAAGTCGCCGCGTTTTCACACTCATAAAGTAATCTGATAACAGCTTCTTCAACCAAGCTATCTAGATTGAATGATTCAAAGAAATCTTTGTAATCAAACATCCAATCAGGACCTATCCCTTGCACATTTTGTGTATACCGTTGAACTTCCACGTTAGCCCAATCCTCCACCCGACGAGTTTGCTTGTTGTATACCCGTTTGAGAGGGGTTGCATATCCAACAAAGTATCCCTCTTCAGCTTTAGGACTAAACTTCTCGCTTGGATTCAACATCGTGCATGGTGCCCCAAAAGGTTCTAGATACTCTAAGTTCGGCTTTCGTCGGTGTAACAGTTCATAAGAAGTTTTACCAAACTTCTTCACCGTTAAAACCCGATTGAGTGTATAGTTTGCTGCATAAATCGCCTCATTCCAGAACATTACTGGAAGATTTGAGTCTGCAAGCATTGTTCTAGCCGCTTCAATTAGAGTCCTGTTTTTGCGTTCAGCAACACCGTTCTGTTGTGGGGTGTACGGAGCCGAATATTCATGATGAATCCCTTTGCTTTCACAAAGTTCATCCATCTTTGCATTTTTGAACTCCGTCCCATTATCACTCCGAATTCTCTTTATCTTCAAATTATAGAGATTCTCCAATCGGGTGAACAGAACTTTTAAGTTGTTAAAGGTGTCACTTTTATGCTGCAAACACATCACCCATGAAAAACGTGAATAGTCATCAGTGACAACTAAACAGTAAAGCTCTCCAAGATGACTTTTGCGCTTGACAGGTCTGAATAGATCCATGTGCAATCGCTCAAGTGGCATCTCAACAGAGTTAACTTTCTTCACTTTGTGGGACTGTCTGTGTTGCTTCCCCTTCTTACAACTTACACACTTGTCATTCAGATGGAAGTGTTTTACGTTTACTCCATCGACAAGTCCATTCTTCACAAGATGATTCATTTTTCTCAGATGAATGTGCCCCATTCTTCGGTGCCACATTATCGATTCCTTTTCGGTCGCCTTGGATAGAAAACATGTTATTTGCCCCTGGGATGTCATTGCCTTGGACATATCAAGAATATAAAGGTTGTTGACGCGAGGTGCCTTCAACATTACCCACTCCTTTGGAATTTTGAACCCTGGTTTGAGAATGTAGCAGGATTTGTCATCAAAATGAACAGTAAATTGTTTATCACAGATTTGACTGACGCTCAACAGATTATAGTCTATCTGCTTCACATATGAAATCCTCTCAAAGCTCACAATCCCATTACTCACGCTCCCTTCCATAGTGATATATCCACCTTTATTCCCAGGAAATGCAACATATCCACCATTAATATTCTTCACGTCGAACAGTAACGCAAGATCCCCGGTCATGTGGCCTGAAGCTCCACTATCAACAATCCAAAGACTGCTAATAGGGCCAGCTGAAGCTCCCTGCACACGTCAAGTAACACAGTTAGTTCTTTCGGGGGACCCAAGCCTGAGTCTTGGGTCTTGGAATATCATTGTTCAAAGAAACATTCTCATCAACACCTTGTTTTAGATCAATCTTTTTAGGATTATTCAAAACATTTTCCTTTTTCTCATTGGATTTTGAAGTTGAGGCACCTGGAGAACCATTTGGTGTCCAAGATTGTTCAGATCTTTTCAAGATACGAATCTGAGACTTTTGGGTCTCAGTCGGTTTCTGAACATTGTTTGCAAAAGAAAGTTTCTTGGTTACCTTATCTGAATTAACAGATTTAGGTCCAACATTTGACTTGACAATAGGTTTTGGTGGAACCCGTTGCCTATCATTTGTTGTGTTCACCACTGGTTTTCTCCACGAGTTTTCCATAGCAATCCGATTTCTGCGATCATACTGAAATGGACGATTGTTCCTCGTGTGATAAAAATTATTTTGATTATAAAATTGTTGTTGTTGAGGAACAACACGTCTATGTGGTGGAACATAATGATCAATCGGTTTCCTCATGGAATTCCTCACTTCACCTTCGTGCCTCTTATGCCTTACATACGGGCAGTGAGCAAGTAAATGCCCTCTCTCCCCGCATTTAAAGCATGCACGGTATTCCTCAAAAACATTTGGAGCATTCGGTTGAGCAAATGATCGAACAGGATATTGATCATTATACTGTTTGTTCCTCAAACTCTCAGGGAGTGGCCCTTTTGAGTAAGTAGGCTCATGAAAACCGTTTGCTTTGTTTTTGGGTTTAATGAACTCTGTGACATGGACCTTTGGTTCTTGAGGAACATCGAAATACAATTTCTTTAAAATTGCCGGTGGAATCTCATTTGTTCTCTCATGTTTTGGGAACCAAATGGTGCTTTCTTGCCAAATTTTATCAATCTTAGCATAGTTAGCATTCTTAATTGGAAATTCCTCGTCAGAGATGATCTTATCGGATCCTTCCATCCGATAGAACACCTTGACTGGTTTGTCACAAGGTTCATTCTTAATATTTTTCTCAATTTCTTTCTTAATCACATTCTTTTCAGACTTTTTCTCGCGATGCGCATTAGCCATCGGATGCACATGCTGAGATGATGACACTAGTTCATTAGTAATGATGTGATTTTCTTTTGGAATTTCACATGCATTAGCACTTTGGTAACTTCCAGAGTCATCACTCTCAGAGTCTGAATCAACGCTCTCAACTGTAACACCCTCATCATTTAAACCTAAAATCGGCCTCACATCGGAATGAGGATCACCAATACTCGAGGTATTAGATTCATTTTCCGATGAAGAGTCTGATTTTACCGAGCTCTCCGGTGTCACTTGATGACAGTTGTGATTTTCAAAGAGCACCGGAGAAGGCACAGACTTATAGTTAGTGGTTTGATCATCAATGATGTGGTCTACAACATAAGCAATGTGCTTATAACTTTCCAACTTCTTATTGACTTTTTCAGCAAAGCACTTAATGCCGGCCATTTCCAACTTAGTGTTCTCAATTTTATTTATATAGTTATTAATTGCAAGTTGTTTTAATGAAAGAGTATTTTTAAGGTCGAAAATGTCCTTTTTATATCCATCAAGAACTTTGTTAAAAGCAATCAATTCTTTGCGAGTAGATTGACAGTTGATGATAGCACTATCACGTTGAACACGAAGTTCTTTGTTTTCCTCTGTCAATCTATCACAAGTACCACAGTATTTATTACTAGTAACATCAGTGCTAGATTCAGAACTTACAGGTTTAGGAGGATCTGTCATGGCCATCAAAGCAAAATGAGCTTCCTTTCCAGCGAAAAACTTGGAATAATCAATTCTGGTGAAAGCATCATCAGCAATGCACGACTTCCTCGTCTTCAGAAAATCTGCTTCTGCTAGCAACTGATCAATATCATCATCCAAGGATGTAACACTCGCCTCTGTGTCTGATTCACAGTCTGAATCTGAATAAACCGATTCACACTCCTCAGGAACATCAGAAACTGTGTCAATCACTACTCCAGAACTTGCCTCCTCAGCTTTAACCTCCACAGGCTCAGTCTCCACTTCTACATCTTCCACAGATTCATCAACTTCAACCTTAGTTTCTTCTTTCTTTTCAACTATCACCGACTCCTCAGTTTCAACCTGTCGGGCAACACAAGCCACATTTCCACCAGTTGTAATCTCCTCAACACCAATTTGCATCCCAGACCAGTCAAACCGTTCATCCTGTTGGATCACCAATGCTTGATTCTGATTTGTGTTCTGTTGAGTTTCATTTGGTGTAGTAATAGGTATGACTGTTCGGTTAGTGTTGTTTGGTGATTGGTTTTGAGTCTGGTTTATTGTGTTTGGTTGTCTGTTCTGGTTGTTGTTAGAGTTGTTTTGTCTGTTTTGGTAGTTATTTTGGTTTTGATAGTTGTTGTTACTTTGGTAAGAAACTTGGTTTTGGTTTTGTTGTTGACGGTTCTGGTAGCTTGCATTGAAAGGGTTTCTGTTACCTTGTTTTGGTGGCTGGGTGCATTCCCGTTTGAAGTGACCTTTCCCTCCACAATTAAAACAAGTCACCTTCTCCTTGTTGAACCCGTAGGTTGTATTTGGAGAAGTTCCCAAATCAGTTCTACCCGTCTTTTCAATAAACTCTGTTGCCCTTCTCATTATACTCGCAAAAGCCCACTGAATGTCAATCAGTTCCACTCTTCCTTATCAATCTGTGCATAGTCTTCATTGGTCAAGTTATTGTTTCCAATTTGACTTGCAACCAACCCGTTATATGATGAAACCATTGCAGAGACTAATGCAATATGTTGCTGAGCAACTTCAACAGTTACATTGCCCAAATTAGAAGTCTCCAAAACCACCTGTTGCTGACTGGGTTGAGTCATTGGATTCATGTATTGTGTTTCTTGAGGTGGTTGTTGTGATTGGCTTGTAGTGTAGAATGCTGCTTGCTGCATTGGAGAGAATGGTGAAATGTATGAATTATTGTATTGTTGTGGTGGTGGTGTATATGATGGTTGTGAGTAGGATGAGGTTTGTGCAATGTAATTGATGGTTGGTTTTGGTGATTCCATAACATTGGAAATACAAGCAACGTGCGGTGCCACTGTTCCTCCTGAACTCGAGTTTCCAACTGTTGCTGAAGTACCACCAAAATATAAGTTTGGATTCTGAGGAATCTGTGATCTTTTAGCTTTCCTCTTTTCCTCGAGCTCTTTGTTCTCCAGCTTCTGCACAAACTCGTTGATAGTCCAGAATTTGTAAGCATCCTTCTCTTTGAGAACTTCAACATGCTGATCCCAGTATGGTGGTAGAGCATCTGCAAACTTGTCCACCAAATCTATCATAGGAATCTGTATACCATAACTAGACAACTCAGTTAGTAAATGACAATATCTAGGAGTTAATTCTTTTAGAGTCTCATTTCCAACATAAGTAAAATTCTCAAACTCTTTTCGCAACTCCTCCATCCTCAACCTTCTCGTCTTTTTATTCCCATCATGCCTATTCTTGAGCACATCCCACAGTTTCTTAGACGTAGTGCATGTCCCAAACTGATGTAGTAAGTCGTTTGTGATTGCCTGAGTCAACTGAGAATACGCTTTCTTCTCCACAGCAAACTTCTTTTTCTCCTCATCTGACATGCTCTCCAATGGAACTGGTTCACCGGTGTTCTCCAAAACCGGTGCAGTGTAACCTTTAGCTATCATCCTCCATGCCTCTGCACCCTCCACTCCCATGCCTTCCAAATGGATCTTGAACGTTTTCTGCCACTGGTTATATTCTTGCATCTCCATGAGCTTGGGTGGACGATTCCCGCTACCCGAAGATAAGTCATTTATTAGTGTAGAAATAGCATTGGTAGTTTGAGTATTTAACACCGCGGCTGCTACTCCCCAATAGTCAGGTTGTGGTGCTGGAGGTGCAACACTCTGAGGCATCGAGCTAGTCATCGCTATGTAATTGATCGGTTGTGAAGACTGTGTGCTCGTCTTTTGGGCTGCCACTGTCCATGGGTCCATCACTTGCTGTTGTGTTTGTGTCATTGCTGGTCTCGGTGTAGTCGGAAAATTCCACATGATGTTCACGAACTTCGAAAATCACAACACTTAGAAAATTTTCCAAACTTAGATCTACGTTCGCCCAAAATAATTGTTCTTTCGTCCCTTTTGATTCCACGTTCGTCCAAAAATATCAGCCGAATGTAGAATAAACACCAAAATGTAGAATATCAAAAACCAAATTCCACTTTCGTCCAAACTGTCTCAGGTTCGACCACTCTAATTCCACATTCGCCCGCGCGATCAATCGAATGTGGAAAAATCTACCCGAAAGTCAAAAATTCAAACTCAAAAGTCTAGGTTCGACCAAACTAAACCCACTTTCGACCAGAAAACACTCAAGTTCGCCCACTCTAGGTCAGGTTCGCCCACAACAATGTACATTCGACCATTTTGACTTTGAAAAACGGTTACACTTTGAAAAACGGTTATTTTGATCTCTGATTTTCAAAAGTTTATGGATTTGGATGATCTTTATCAGGTTTTGATTCGGAATTGATTTGGAACAACTTTAATTCTTGGAAAACTTTATTTTAACACCAAATTCAATTCGAAAATCCTCAAAAACACTCAAAAACCATTTTCAATCAAAAACAGATGAATTTTGACCAAAATTAAGTCCAAATCAGCTCTGATATTATCAATTTTGTTGTTGTATGATCCGTATGGCTCTGATACCACTTTGTAGTTGAAAGAATTTAGCTAAAACAGGATAATATGATCATACAAGTCACAAATCTAGGTGCGGAAACCCTAGATATGAACAAAATGATAATACTCGGATCAAAACATGTAAAACATCATTTCAAATACTTTTTCATAGATTAACTTTCATGAAAACTTGTTACAATTGATCACCTAGTTAATCTAGACCTTTCACACACTTTTACAAACTCAACACAAACCTGACCATAAAACTCACACTTTTTAAAACTCTCTCTTACTTACAAAACATCAAAATTTATATATAATAGCTGCACATTCGCCCAGTGTTATGGTGCGAATGTGGACATAGTCCACATTCGCCCACATTTCGTGATCTAACTCCTTGTAAAACACGAGTTATGGTCGTGATCTAACTCCTTGTAAAACACGAGTTATGGTCGTTTAAAGTTGACCCAAAATATTAATCCGAAAATTAGTTTCATCCTTTATTTGTATAACATTCCAAAAACACATCAAATGATCACCAAATCGCACAATATTATACATTCTAGAAATTTAAGACCACGTATAACATGTTCACGTTAAGAAACAATCAAAACAAATAGTTTACGGTCACGTTATAGAGCCTACAAGTCGACACATGCAATCTGTCCGTTTTTAAACATGTATTAATATTAACTATAACAAACCCTAAATGTATATTATTAATTAAAAACATCATAAAACATAATACAAGACCTTTCACGTATCAATCTGATCAAAACATGTAAGATTCAACATAAATATTATGATTTATGAACCCTAGATGATCATTAATCATTATCATGCAATACCATCATATAAATCACATAATAACACAATTACACGTTATTTAATCCCATTAAACCTTTATAAAAATCATGTCTTAATCTTTATAAGTTTATATCAGATCTTGGACAACTTGTTTATGGTATTTTATAACATACTAAAGAAAATTAAACACAAGAGATTAAGTGTTACACCTAAAGCTCCTCAAAATCACAACCGAACACCTTCCAATTAAGTCTCCCAAATGATGTTCTTGAGCCTTAGCAGGTGTATAAGGGTTATATTTTTCTTACGGGGGCTGTAGGGGACGATTAGCATTGTGTTTATGAGAAAGATGGGGCTTAAAATCGATTTTTAGGTCGGTTTCCCCACATCGCCAATGTCCAGGCCAATATTTTTAGACTTGAACCACCTTGTCAGTTCGTCGGGTGTCGGTTACGGGCTCGGTAAACCAGAAAAAGATGGATTATTTAGTGTGACTACTTTCCAGGAAAGGGGTGCGATGCATTTCGCTTAATTACACATAAGTTCACAAATAAATTCACGTAAGTACATATTTGCAAATAATATCAAACGAGTTATTCTACATTTATTTGTTTTGTTATTTTCAGGGTTCACCACTCGTGTACGTAGTCCGGTAATTCCCCGAATTACCATTTCATGCAGTTATTACCCTATAACTATGCAACGTGTGGCTCACCTAAATAACCAGAGTTAAATAACATGCTATGAATGTTAGTAGAAGTTAACTAGAGTTTAGTTAAAGTATGAACCTGAAAATGCAGGGTGTCACAACATCCTTCTAATTAATCCAATATCCCATTACACTATATCAATCCACTTTACTACACTTATTTATATATATAATGCCAAGTTATCATAATACACACACATATGTGTGCATAAATATGTGTAGTAGCCTACTTTGTTAGTTCATATACTTTATATATTACTTGTCTAGTTTGGTTTATTTGGTCGAATCTTGGTCCAAAATGCTCGTTAAAGTCCCACACGTGTCACGCGATGTTAATGATTATACTTATAGTAATTAGCTAAGTAGTGGCGTAGTAATTTATACCTTACCTTTCCTTCGTTT
Source organism: Ambrosia artemisiifolia (assembly GCA_032199755.1). NCBI lineage: Eukaryota > Viridiplantae > Streptophyta > Magnoliopsida > Asterales > Asteraceae > Ambrosia > Ambrosia artemisiifolia. The sequence goes on from CM063514.1 coordinate 12,598,280, forward strand.
GCCCATGCGTGACCTACATTAAGATGTTACCCACAACAACTATAACTCCTTTTAGTAGCTTCCTATGGTGAATCATATCCATATCCATATCATCATCAGCAACTACTAATACTACCAATAATCTGAACAGCCCCTGATAACACATTTTCGGAATCCAGACCATTGACGCTGTCATCTCTATTGCAGCCAACGTCAATCATGTGAGTCCACTAGAACCTGTAACCCCTGTCACCATTACCGTTAACCGTCGTCTCCATCAGAAACTGATACCACCACCATTACTGTACTACCACCCTCATAAATTCACCCTCGACAATATACACCATATTAATCCTATGCGCAAAATTTATTACTGTTAATATTTAGTACTAACTCAAACAGTGGGGGTTGGTCCTACCTCATTCACCGGGGATGATTACCGGACCCATCAGAATCCATGTCATCGTCTCACGTCACTGTGCCCATCCGCGGTCATTCTATTCACCAACCGAAGTCAAGATTGACGCTTGACACAGTAACCTGAACCTTCCTCTCCTCGAACGACCAAACCGTAAACTCGATCTGAAGCTTCATCCTCTACTCATGTTGTTAAGAGGTTCACGCGCTTCGAGGGAAGGGACGCGCCTTCATACGTGGCTGCGCTCAGTGGTGGACCACCGGAGACCCATCAGTCTCTCCTTTTCTCTCTGCTCTTTCTTTTGATGCAGTAAGTGTGTTTGTGTGTTGTGTGTATAATAAGGGAGGTGGGGTGGTCTTGGGTTTTTATAATGGGTAGGGTTAGAAAGTTTGGGAAAACCATGTATGGTTTTTGTGTGTGTTGTCACCACAAGGGGAGGACAAGTGTCCTCCCTAGTGACTCACTAAAGAGGGTGTTGGGTGGGTTCGTTATCGGTGTCGGTCCGGTATTGTAATGCGTATTAGTTTTTATTTTGTCTAAAAAATTATAAGAAAACATGCAGTTTCAATCTTACATTTATATATTTAATATTATTTTTATTTGGTTCTTCGTCATTCTATTTTTAGCCGTGAAAAATTCTGGGTCTGAAATCGGGGTGTTACATTCTCCCCCTATAAATGGAATTTTGTCCTCGGAATTATTTTCGGATTATCTGTGGTTGTACATCTGTTGTACTCCATACTCGGATTTCTGTGTTCGTTTCGGTGTACATAACTCTCTCATAATTTAAGTCATAATTATGGTGGTTTCATACTAAACCTCATACTATGTTCTCATGGTTCCTTGCTAGATCATAGTTGCCTTGCTAGATCATACCAAACTATTGACAGACTAGGGTTTGTCCTTGGTTTAATTCCCAGTCCCATTTTCAATGCACCGTGTGTGTTTATATATAGGGTGTACCGCAGCTAACCCACCACACGTATGATGCCTTGAAAACATACTGAAAATCTCCCGAAAAACCTGATAGAAAACGTACTTAGTCTAGAAATCCTATGTGTGTTCTGAGAGTTACTAGTCCTCAATAACCGTATTTTGAGTGTATTAAGCACAAAAATTTGGTTTCATGATCTTTAGACATGTCACTCTCATCCACCTATATGCGTAATATCGTGGTTAACTCTACGTATACTGTCAGAACAATGGTTGAATTCTTAAGCCTTTAAAATTTTTGTGGTGTAAAGCACGATGACGATTTGTCAGGAGGCACGGGAAAGATATCAGAACAAAATAGATTGATTTTAAACCTATCATGGTGCCTCTAACACCTCCTTGATGTCCCAAATTTTGCCCGCTTGTAAGGTCGGATTGCTATTTATGAAAATCTTACCTACTAAACTTCGACTGTATTATCTTATTCTTGTCAAATACTTCTTAACAGTTACCGCGAACGTATTCTCTCCCCCTGTTAGTGCCTAGCTATATAATTATAACACGTTTCATACTGATAACTTGTCACTACACTGAAAGGTTACGGAAGTAAATTGACTGTTGTGGCAATAATTCAAAGTTAGTATGGGGTTTTAAAGTAAAGGTAGTGTCCAATCTTAGTTTCTTCGGGTCGTCGGTTATGGTATTCACGGTGTACATGCATCCTTGAATGTGGTTTATCAGTTTTCCATTTGATACTTGGGGATCATTAATACAACCTATGATGTGATCACAAATCCAAAGGTCCTTAAGGAGTCAGAGAGCTATATTTGAAGGTTTAATTCCTTAATCATGGTGCTGCTACATAAGTGATGCAACTCGAAACTTAACGAATGTAAGCGATCAAACCTGAACATACATAGTGAAATAAGTGTTACATTAAAGAATGGATGATACTTATCGAATAGGTGTAGGTAAAGCGCGTCTTCAAAACTTTTTTATCATGTCAATCAAGTTTTGGTACGACTGTCCTTGATTCGTTTTGGTCACGTTTCCTTGTCTTGGACTTTTTATCTATCTAATAACTTGGTCATGAAAGGGTTAGCCATATAATATAAGGTTATTCATTATGAATTGGCTACAATTAAATATATATACTTCTAAGACAAGCTGTCATTTATGCTATAAATTTTGTTAATCGCATCTAGAACCATGAATAGGTTAAATGTGGTCACATATGTATATAATACGTTGGTACTTTCAGTTCATAATACGACAAATATTTGTTCATAGCTCTAATGTTGTCTATTCCCTAACATGCGTTTGTAGTTATCATGGTTGACACTTCTGATCTCGGCGACTCCTCGGATCTCTTAGAACTTCTCTGTTCCTGTAAATTCACAATTACATGATGTCAAATGTAATCGTTAATTTACCTCACGAAATTATTATAGTAATCTCCGTTGTAGTAATGATCCATGTATCAAACTAAACTCGTCTAATGGTCAAACTAGTTCTAAGCCAATGTAAGCATTCTGGTGTGTTCAGGTACTCAGGTTTTGAATTATCTTATCGCTATCATGGTCGGTCTTAAGTAATTGCGTGGCATTTCCTAGCTAGGTAGTCTTAGAGCCTTAAACTCTAAGTTCTATAAGTTATCCTGGTGTGGTATAGGATATCTAGAGATATCCTATTTTGCTACGACAGTTGCTCTGATACCAATCTGTCACACCCTGACCAGGAGCGTGCTGGACGAAATACAAATTGATGTCAAACTTGAACAACGGAAGCAACCAATGTCTATAATAAACATTCGTACAACCATTCAGTTACAAAATAATATAATTACAATATATAATATTGACTACTGTCTAATGCAGGGACGAATCGTGGCGGTCGTCGAAGCGGTTGGTGAGGTGTCATCCACTAGTCGATCTAATCTCTACACATCATTAACTCTAAATGCTCTAATCTGCAACACTTATAGCCCAAATCTTATACCATGTCAATCCTCTAATCTGTATCTAACAAGAATATACCTCATGATTGCCATCTATCTTTTTGCAGTACCTAAACACATGCTTTAAAAGAGTTTGGATCAGCAATTACGCTGGTGAGTTCATATAAGTAGTTAAGTGGATCCAAAACAAGTTTCATCATTTCATTAAATACGTTTCCAAGTTCACACAACATAGCGCAAGTTTACAAATTCACACAGTTTTACGCATGGTTATGTACAAGGACACCTCAAACCTAATCGCAGAATCTATCTACTGTTATTATAAATTCTTATGGCAAAATACATGTCACAACGACCTTGTAGACCTCAGTGGAGGGCTTCCCGGTTTTCTAGTCCCGGGTCCACTGTGTGTGGGAGTTTCCCCAAGTAGTACTACCAACATATTAAGTGGCCCAATCCCCTGGATTAATGAGTGTCAGTGTCATCCGACAACCAGTATCTTGTACCATCAAACAGTTCAACACAGAAGCATGCATTCACCCAAAACAGTTAAAACACAAAAAGGGAAAGTATACGGAACCCACCTTGGTAGCGAATCACATTATGTCACATGGTACTCCAAAGTCGGGAGCCAACCAACCGATCATGTTGCGAGGTCCTACTAATATCTTAAATATTAGTGCGTGTAACCAAACGTTGCGGTTAAACGTGTGGACGAGCTAGGATCTTTGGTTGTTAGTGTCGACTTATTCTAATTATTGTTTTGGACTCCTAACTATTCATCTAATGACTATATTTTGTTTTAATTAAACCCATGTGTAATTATTAGTTTGTGTTTTAAAGTCCTAGATGGTATAATACCTTAGTCCTCATATTAGTTATCATCGTCCATGTGTTGTACCAATATTTATCTAATATCTCTAATATGGATTTCTCCGTGGTTATACCATTTGTCAAATAGTGCATACAACACTTTATTTCATCAAATGGTTTTGCCCAGATTCAACATCTTACACATCCACTTTACTACATTTATATATATATATATATATATATATATATATATATATATATATATATATATATATATATATATATAGGATTTGAATCATTTGAGAACCACCATTTAAGGAGAGAACCAAAGAACCAAGCAGTGTTGTAAAACTCGGCCAACTCGGCCGAGTACTCGGCGAGGAATCGCTCCTCGGAGGTGAGGCGCCCGAGTTTTCCCTACTCGGCCATCCTAACTCGGAATCGGTCCAACTCGGCATGGAAACGGTCAGAATCGGTCAACTCAGGATGGAATCGGTCAGAATCGGACAACTCGGGATGGAATCGTTCAAGTCGGAATCAGTCAACTCGAGATGGAATCGGTCAAATCCGGCCTTGGAATCGGCCAACTCGGCCTGAATAAAATTAGGCCTCTAGTTGATGTTTATGAGATAGTTTTAGTATTTGGCATACTTTTATGAATTTATGACATATATATAATCATTAAATTAATAAATTTCTATATAAATCACCATGTCCGAGTACTCCCCGCCTAGGCCGAGTACTCGCAACTCCCCGCCGGCCGAGTTGAGAGCGCCTAGCGACTTTTGCAATCTTGGAACCAAGTGTGAACACAAAAACCCCTCCACCAAAAAATAAAATAATAATAATAATAATAATAATATATAACCTAAAAAAATAAAATAATAAAAAAAGTAAAAACACCAAAATGTTTTTTTAGTGTTAATCTTTCTGAAAAAAATAAAAAAAAAACAAAAAATGGCTTTTATTACGTCATATTTACGTCATGTCTGATGCACATGTTCATTTTGCTGTTATATATATACATACATATACCGTATGCACATGTGCATTTCACTATTAGAGCACACTTTTGAATAAATTATCAATTACCATAATGAAATGATCATTAAATAGACGTGATATGATATATAAGGTGGAAAAAAAATTATTCAACAATCATTAAATAGACGCAAAGTGCATTTCACTATTATAGTTATTTTTTTTTTTCATGGGTTTAGCTTTAGGGTTTAGTTTTTAGGTATGATGGGAGGGGGGTTAGGTTTTTTGGGGGATGGGGTGGTGGGTTTAAGTTTTTGGGGTTGGTGGTGAATAAACTTAAAAAAACCACTATATAAAACTATAAAATAGGATAATTGTACTATATGCACATGTGCATTTCACTATTATAGTTAAGTTTTTTAATGGGTTTAGCTTTAGGATTTAGTTTTTGGGTATGGTGGAAGAGGGGGTATCTTTTTGGGAGGATGGGATGGAGCGTTTTGGTTTTTAGGGGGTGTGGGGTTAGCTGCACATGTGCATTTCACAATTTGGGGGGGGGGGGGGGTTGGGGCGGTGTGGGGGATGGGGGGTTTAGGTTTTTAGGGGGTGAGGTGGGTGGGTTTAGGTTTTTAGGGGGTGGAGGTGGGGTTTTTAGGTTTTTTTGTTTGTGGTCACACTGGTTCTCTAGTTCTCTCCCTAAAGTTGGTTCTCGTATGATCGCTACCCTATATATATGATCAGGATTATAGTTAAGTTGGTTCTGATAACACATTTTCGGAATCCAAACCACTGCCGCTGTCGTCTCTATTTAATATTATTATAATTTCGTTCTTCGTCATTCTCTTTTTAGTCGCGAAAAATTTTCGGTCGGAAACCGGGGTGTTACACATTGAATAATAATTATGTTATTTTGTTTCTTTGTTGTTTGAGCGCATGTTATTTTGTTCTTTGTTGTTTGAACACTTTAATAAATTGGAAACATATGTTAGTATCAATTCAATGAGCTTGGAATCTCTTTAATTTTAAAAACAATGGGTAGTTTGGAAATCTATGTTTATTCTTAGTGTTAACTATTACACATATCACTAAAAAAAAGATGACCATTTGAGACTAAAAAATCAGTCTCTGATATGTCTAGATTAGTCCCAGACAGTTATCTGAGACTGATTTTTCCAGTCCTCAGTCAGTGGCAGATAGCTAGTCCTAGATAGTGGTTTTCGTAACTGAACATCAGTCCCCATTACATGGAACCAATAGGAACTAACATTCAGTCTCCAACACATACAAATTCAGTCTTAAATTTGCTCCGCAGTACCACATCATTTCAGTCCCACATACACATTTTGGTGACTGAAAATCAGTCTCTCATACTATGATATTTCAGTGCCCAACACATTTCTTTAAAGATTGAAAATCAGTTCTTTAAACATGTCTAGTAGTCCTTGATAAGATGTCTTGGAGACTAAAAATTAGTTTATTATACCACACTATTTCAATCTTTAATATGTTTGTTTTAGAGACTAAAAATTGAGAAAATTGCAGTTTTCGTCCCTGTGGTTTACCCAAACTAACAGATTCAGCCCAGGCTTAACACCTTGAGTACCTGTGGTTTCATTTTCTAACACTTTACGTCCTTGAGACTAACGGCCGTTAGTTGTTCTGTTAGTTTGTGGTGAAATGACTATTATACCCTTAATTTTTTGGGGGTGAAATGACTCTTATACCCTCTCTTCTTTCTTTTCCAACCAACCCACCCACCACCACCACCATCACCACCACCTGCAACACCCACCACCACCATCTCCACCACCACCACCACCACCATCTCCACCACCACCCCCACCACCATCTCCATCGCAATGCATATGCATGACCCTCCAAATATGAAGCATGTGGGTGATTATGTTCATCACATATGACCCTTAAAACCCAATCATCATGCGACTTTCGATACCTTCCTACCAGTTTAAATGGACAATTTATTTTTTTGCTTCCAGTGTCTTTATCAAGGCCATCTGTTTTTTTAATTCGGGGTACACCACCACGCTCACAACCAAGTACGATATTAGACATCATGCCGATACGGTTTGTCCTTGATCGTGCAGTAACAATAACGTAACCGAGAGAGCGTCCTACGCTCTGCACCCAATTCACTAGATATTCACGAGTTCTAAAAACCTTCATTCGAAAAATAGTTTATGTTAGATAAATATACCAATTATGTTACACTCATATAGAAATAAAATTAAATATCATACCTCGTTGGTGGAATATATTGATTTTGTAGTCATCTTTTTGTATTACTGCATGTAAAAACAATAACACCAAAGATTATAAGTCAATGCATATCTAAAGTCTAAAATAATAAATAACTACTAAAACTAATAAAATAAAATAGTTTAAGTATACATGTTGTTTGAGAGCATGTTATTTTGTTCTTTGTTGTTTGAACACTTTAACAAATTGGAAACATATGTTAGTATCAATTCAATGAGCTTGGAAACTCTTTAATTTTAAAACAATGGGTAGTTTGGAAATCTATGTTTATTCTTAGTGTTAACTATTACACATATATATGGAGTAGCCGCACTTGGTTAGTGCGGCTCTTGTAAATGTTCTTCATGTAGACTAAGAAGCCACTTACCAAGTGTGACATGTGTGTGCTCTATAGGTTTTGTAGTTGTAAAGGCGAGAAGTAGCGTATTCCAGATTTTCTTGAATGTCGTCCAAATGAATTGTTTGCATACTCTTTGTATATATAAATGGAAGACATCACATGATAACTAAGAAACCTGTAGATGCATTAAATGGATGTACCTATCTCAGCGTCCTAGTTTGAAATCGGTTTGATCATTAGATTAAGTTTTGTAGCCTAAAGGGAAATATTGAAATTTCAGTATGGGATGGGGCGAATGTGTTATCCAAGGAGAATGAAAGCCTCTCATTCGACTAGGGTGGGGGCAATTGTGATAGCCAATATGTACCCGCAGCTCTTGTTCTCCCACAAGCCTTTGACTGTATTTTCATCTTGAAACTCTGGTTGAGTGCGAACTGAATCAGGAAACTTTTGAGTATTGATTGTTCATTTCCGTATTGTTTATATGAAAACCCAAGAATCATTTGTTGTTTTATAAGAAAACGATCCTATAAGTGCTATCAGAGATTTTGGGTCGATTCACGGGTTAATTTGATGGATTATTCTATCCAGATATGTGTTTTTGAGTTGATTTCAGGGGTTTTTGATCAAAATAGTCTTACAACTTTTTCTCCAAGTTTTTGGGATTTAGATAAGATTTAATGGTTGAAAGTTATGTTGATTTTGATGATCTAAATGTGTTCAAAAAGTTTTTTCTAGTAATATTTACTGAAAACGTCACAAAACCCTCATTTTCGTCAAAAACAATAGTTGTAGATTGCGGAAGCGAATGTGCCATTCGCCTGGTTAGTAACACACGAGTAAGCCTCATTCGTGTGCTACAGGAAGGAGAATAAGCTCATTCATGGTAGTGAGATACCATTTTGCTATCATTTGTGTGTACCCATCAGTTTGACATCTCATTTGCCAACTACAGTGTTTTGTTATCTCATTGTGTGCTACTGTGGAAAGTGTATCTCACTCATGTGTGGTATCACATTTGTATACCTTTCTTATTAATATGTTATAGTATGAGACATAATCCATTCGACCGCAATAGTAGGAAAGTTATCATATTTGTGTGCTACAGTATAGATTTATCTCATTCGCTTGGTATCTTTCATTCATGCGCTCTCATTCGTGTGGAGTATCACATTCTCATGGGTCATCACAATTTCAAAATTTTGGAAATTTTCTAAATGTTGACCTCGTATTGACCAACTTTGACTTAATTTTTATACATCACTACGGGTGATAATTACGTTATCGGGGATTATTTGAATCGAGTTTCACAAACCGCTACCTCCAGTTAATTCACTAGGTAAGCTGTGAGAATATGCTTCTTCAATGAATAATCAAGCGGCTCCACAACAACAAAAATCGGTAGTTACATGATACAATCCATGGGCGTTAACCAGTCAACAATCTATAACTCAGTAACATGCATAATAATAGATCACTTTAGGCACCAATCCTTGGACTTTGGCTACAAAGTAAAGTCAGAGTCATAGCCTTCTGATAAGTTATAGTGAAACATGAAGTAGCAACAAAGCACGAAAATTGCAGTACATGCCTGAGTATTTGTTCTGGTAGGGTAGAATTAAACGCCACATCAAAGAAATTGACACAAATTTGTGGATATGTGCCATTAAAGGGTACACTAGACATCTTCAAAAACATTATATCCTACCAATTGAAGTTTCACGACTCGGTGAGGAAGATTGAAAGAAATATGATCAAGAGAAAAAGGCTTTTTCAATGCTCATCCAAGCACTTCCCATGCATCAATTTGAGAAATGCACCACATCCTACTCTTTGTGGATTGATTTGGAACAAAGAAATGAAGGTGATGAGAGAGCAAGAAAGACAAGATGTGACTAGATCCTAAAAGAATTTGAAGCATTTTGCTGCCTTGGGAATGAATCCCCAAAGGACATGAAAACCAGATTTTACCATTTATTGAGTGTATTGTTTAAGATTAACATAGTTTATATGTCTTCTAAATTGGGTGAACGTTTTGTAGATACTCTTCGAAGTCACTTGAGCCAGTATCTTTCAAGTAACTAAGTGCTGAATAGATTTGTGGCTAGTACGGTGGAACATGGGATGTCTGACTCTTGTCGGGGGTTTCACCTATATTTACCATTGGGTTGGGACATAGATGTGAAACCCCTTATTTTGAACTTGATGCAAATGTTTAGTGTAAGGTTTGAGACAAAATACGTATTTTCAATATCTTCATGAAATGATATTTTGTAATAAAATATGTTTGTGTTAATCTCGACTTTGGTATACCTTCGAGAGTTACGCCATGTGTTTCCTCCGTTGGCGTTGTGTGACAATACTCTTGTGGGACAAGATAAAACATTGGGGTTTAAGGTGTAAATAGTTTACTAGTTAAACACCTTAATCTTGAGAAATCAAACCCTAATGCTCATAACAAAAAACCCTAGCCACCACACACACAAATGCCTCCCTCTCTTCTCTTGTTGCGTTGTGGACTCCTATGGGATCCTTAGGAGTTGTCGCACATCACCACATCCCCTCATCTCATTTTACCTGTATGTGTTGATTAAAGGATTCAGGAGGCTTCGTGTTTGGTTTTCAAGCGGAACCGTTTGTCAATCCATTGTGCCATAAATTGGTGTCTCGTTGAGGTTATTACTAAAATCCTATGGCGTGTTTTAATTATTTACATATTTTATGCAATTGGATTCACGGGTAGTAATCATCCGGTTTTGTGGTTTTGCTTTCGCTTTATTAATATGTGATATTAATATTTATGAAATATGATTTTATAAATAAAATTTAAAACTGGTACAAGGATTTCCAACAAAACTTTGGAACCCTCCTATATTCTCTCTGTTGACTCAACATCTCGCATTCTTGTAGGGTTGCAAGTTCGCGAGCCTGCCTTAATTTTCAACTTCAAGATTAGCTTTCCAAACTCTACGAGGAATAGCATCATCATCGTCCATAGATTTACTGTCACTGTCAACTCCTGCCGTTTTAGTGATTGGCACATCTTCTAAACTCACAATCATAGGCATTGATTCAACGTCTTTGCCTAGATCACTTCTCTTTGTGCACGATGATTCAACTTCAAAGTTGTGGGTCTTGGAGCAGTAGATGTTGGTTCACTAGTTACTGGCGTAGAGATTCCTCGCATAGTAGTAGCAGACATGGCAGATGGATCAATAACAGGCTGTTCACGGGTCGGTGAAGGCCTATGGAGATCACCCTAAGGTCCTTGATCACCCTGGTCATCATCACCCCTTCACCATTGTGTAATGCCAATATCTCATCCTCTGAATCACTGTTATCGTGTGTTATGTGATCATTTGGTGGTGCTTGATAGTTAGGATTAGCAATAAAACCTATCATTCTCTTCATAGGATGCTCATATTTCTACCTGTATGACTTCATTCTATTCATGGTAATATCATTCATGTAGCTCAGCTTAATGTTATAACCATTAACCTTCGGTAGATCTGGAATTTGTATATCAAATATCATCTGTAAGAATCATGGACACATCAACGATTTCTCCCTCTTGAACTGCACAAAAACGTTCTCCTTGAAATGATAGAATACCATTCCAGAGAAGTTAAAGGGTTTGTTGGGAATAAAGGCTACCATAGCTGAAGATAAAGTTTTCGTAGCCGCATCGAAACTGCTAATTCTTGGGCCAATACAATGAATGAGTATGTGCATGAGATATATGTATTGCCTGAAGAGGTTTGCCTTTAATAGCATGGATTGTGTCACGTCAACATCATACTTCAACCTCGTGAATAATCCCCAAAAAGGATCTGCAGTAAACTCTATGGGATACTCTTCCATGTCATCAAAGCGATGAATCTCTCAGATAATTTGTTCTGTCACAATAATTTCAGGATTGTTAACTCGACCTAAAATCGCAATTGGTGTAAGATTACAGTCAAGTGTAGCCGTTGCCCAGAACTCCCTTTGGTGGCTATGATATGGGTCGTATCTTGTTGAAATGGCATAGAAAATACTTGAGCGTCGTGATGTCGTGGGGTTTTAGCAAAACTTAAACTTCTTTTCTTTAAAAATTGCTAGGTCCCAAAGGAGGTGCCGAGAGTTTTAGTGAAAATGGAATTAAGTTGGAAAACGGTGGTACGATTTCAAGTTTTAAATTAATAATCTAAAATGACAGTTGCTCAACATTCTAGACCCCACACAACAGGCAGGTGTACCTATCGTGAGTACTATAGAAATGTGCAAGTATCGAGTATCGAATCCAAGGACATGATTTTTACTACTCTGCTTCCTAAAAGTTACTAAAAGAGTCTTTAAATTGCAAGAAGAAAAGTAGAAGAGAGATGTAAGCTTTGAGAGAAATCAATAACAAAACAAAGGTGTTGCTTCGGGATCAAATGGAGACTGGTATGAATAAATAGTAGACTTTCATTTAAAGTGGTGTGTTTAAGTTGCGCACTTGTGCTTAACTTTGAGTTGCATTAACACATTCTCTAGAGGTGATTGTTTTTGCGTAACTGTATAAACGACTTGTGTTCTTATTGTTTTTTAAGGGTCTCCCAAACCGGGTAGCTCACCTCTCAACAATGAATAGAAAATGACTCGAGACTTTGTTAACCCAACCCCGAATTACCCACTCCTCAATGCTGCGATATAGACATCTAACTATTCTAAACTTTTACGAATAACTTGCCGGTGGCCGGAGCATGATCGAACAAGTTACCACTTAATATCATACAGGAGTCGTGACTAACCAGAACACGTGCATCCTTTACTTGATTCAATTAATTTATCAAAAAGTGAGTGGTCTATTACTAATTGTGTGGCAATATAGTAATGAAAGAAAACAAAGACCGTTTTCTTTTAACACGGGTTCACCAATCCTTGACTTGCGCCAAAGCTTTCACATAGATAATGAAGCCAAGTCGCACAATCAAGTCTTGGCTTATCACCAGGACCGAGTATAAAGACCGTACCGAACCTAAATGAGATCTTGATAGTAGAGAGTAAGCCACTAAGTGTGTGTATTTCTACCCACAAATGGGCCAATCACTACTCGCGGGATTAGGTTAGCTCATAAGTGCATGGTTTGTTACACACCATGGGTACACTCATGAGTCCTCCCACTATCAAGAAACCCACAAGACCAAAGACTAAGTGATTTATTAATTAACTCATTAAACAAACTTTAGAATAGAAAGAATTATTAAGAACACAAAACACCCTTTTTAAATAAAAGATAAACTATTCAACTCAAACTAAGTTTCTGTCATTGCCTTAGCAACACCAATAGAAATCTAGCCTAGCATGGTTGATACAACAAGTTCACAAAGTTGGGTTTGTGTACAAGACATGGTGAAGGGTTGTATGAAGATTTCTAGTGGTTTTGGTGATTTCAAGTTGTTTCTCTCTTGAATGTGGTGTTTATAGAGTGATTCCAGCTCCAAAGGACACCTACAATCCTCAAAGAGGGCAGAAACTTCGTGGATAAGTGTTGGTTTTCGAAGTGGGAAGGGATGCTCAAAATGTGGAGTGAGACCTCTATTTATAGGCAATTCAGACCAAGCACGCCCGTGCTTCAAGTTGTGGCACGCCCGCGCTCGACAGCAGGTACTGTTGTATAGTCCTTTCGTGCAGAATTGTCCCCTTGTAGGTCGTGCACGCCCGTGACACAGGTGTAGGCACACCCGTGCTTGCTGGTACAAGTAATTGTCTTATCAGTTTGGTCTGTTGCAAGCTTTGGAGAACACGTTTCAAAGAGCACGGTTGTGCACACTGGTGTTGCACGCCCGTGCAATGCCTAAAAATTGACTTTTGGCTTATGTTGACTTAGGAATGTTGACTTGTTGACCCAGGACAGTTGCACGACCGTGAACGGCCATAAGCACGGCCGTGCTGCATCTGGCAGGACTTAAAATCTTCAATTCTTCGTCTGTTAATGTCGTTTTATGCCTTTTTCACTTCTTTTCACCTCTTGACCTCTGATCATGCAATTATCAACAAAAAGAGATAACTCATGACAAAACAGAGATAAAAGCATGACTTTGAGCATAAGATAGGGTTAGTTTAGTGAGGTAATGGAAGATAGAGTCGGAATTGAGTTTACCGCCATGACTAACTTTGGGATCGGTGCTTGAGGTGTTGGTTGGAATTCCACTGATCTTCTAAGTTGCCATTGTAGTTCTTTCCTTGGACTTCATAGCTCGACTATGGCCTAATCTCTTGAATCATTCGGCGCGAGGGCCGCCTAATAGCCTTCACTAGGCTGGGTTGATTACTTGGTATCTTTAGAAAGCTTCACAAAACTTTTCTTTTGCAGATCTCTTAATTCCTTAAGTTCCGAAACAACTTTATTCACTTTTTTTTAACTAGTATAACAGGTTATACTTGATGTTTAATGGATGATTATTGACACTTGGTATGCTTTTTTGATGGCTTTTGTTCTGTAGCCTTTTTACGATCGAGATTCTGGATTCTTGACGGGGGTTAAATGGATGAAAGGAAACGAAAAGGCTAAGGCTTAAGGATGGGTGGCTAGGGGAGGGGAAAATATATAGAAGGCCAATGGTAACGGAACGGGTAAGTCCTAAATGCCTAGATCATTTTCACACACTCACCCTTGATGTGGTCTTGTAACGCATAAGTCACACAAGTTCTAATCATGTCATGCCAAAAGGGAATATTTCTCAAAACAAACGAACGAGCATGTAAAGTATATATATAATGATATGCTCGATAAGGCTCAAAATACTCATACGTAAGGGTAAGGGTTATTTAAGGAACCGGGGACACCTTAGACGACTCTTTTGACTACCAACAAGCTCCCTAATCTCCCGCAAAATCGTTGGGCGGACTCTAAGGGTTTGAAAATATTTTTGTTTCCAAAAACACTTTTAAAAGCTTTGCCCTTTAAGTTACGGTTTGCCGACTGCTCTGAGGTGTTTTAAATTTTGCAAAAATTTTAAACACCTCACACTTAATTCTTTTACACAACTTTTAAATTATTAATCGTGATATAAGTGTGAAAGAGAATAAGCAGGCAAGTCTAAAGGAACAAGTATCTCCCTTTTTTAGTTCTCCAACGGTCCACGCGAGGTTGATCTCCGTAGCTGTCTCAACACGAATGCTTCCTTGAGAGAAATTACTTGTCATGAACTTCAACAATTTATTAGTAATGAAAATAAAGGCTAAATAAAATAAGAGACAAGCTACTGGTCCTAATGTCGAGAGGGCATACCTGGGCGATAGAAAATATCAAGAGTGAACTACCATACCTGATGGTTCTTTACCAACTCTTCTACCGTATGCACCAACCTTTCCACTTATTCGTCCTAAACTAGTTGATCCGGGCTGCCTCCACGATAGCGCCACGTTTTACGTCTTTGGCTGGACATAACGCATGATTCTCAGACTACTTCCTTCCTTGCCTCTAGGACACTGATGGTGTTTTTCTTTTGCCCGTTTCTTTTCGTGCCTCAATTCCTCTGACGGTTGTCCCAGTACTCATCTATCTACTTGGTGTTGTCAAGACCAACTATGGATTCTTCTGGCAGTGTAATTGTTGCGCCTTTGGCTTTCTTCAATTGATAATCTAATTGTTTATCAATGAAGTTGGCCACATCAAATGGGTTGTCAGACACATATTCCTTTCCACCAGTTGTGTAGCGCAATTTGTGGTTTCCAACCCGAAGTGTAAGAATCCTGTCACTAATATCTATAGTAGCTCCAGCGGTAGCTAAAAATGGTCGTCTGGGAATAATAGGAACATTACTTTCGCCCATTTTGAGGATGACGAAATCGACGGGGAAGACAAATTTCCCTACTTTGATAAGCAGGTTTTCTACAACCCCTTCGGGTTTCTTTATGGCCAACTCGATCGTAGCTACCAATGGTCATGGCTCACCCAATTGTTGAGTTTCTTGTAGATATATGTGGGCATAACGTTCACACTTGCACCAAGATCAGCTAAGGCATAATTCGTAGGCAAGTTGCCTATAGAGCAAGGTAGAGAAAACTTCCCTGGGTCGGTTAGCTTTGGTGGGAGACTTTGTTGGAGCACTGCTACGCACTCCTGTGCGTTACCCTTGATTGCTGCCTCGAGATTTCTTTTGTTGCTAAAGAAGTTCTGCAGGAATTTTGAATATTTGGGCATTTGCTGGATGACTTCTATAAATGGCAAGTTGACATGGATTTGACTTAGGAGTCCAGTGAACTTCTGGTACTGCTCGTTCGTCTTCTACTTCATCAAATGTTCGGGGTAAGGTATGTTAGGCCGATATTCCCTTCGTACCGTCTTTGCTGGTGGTTCTTGTGGTGGAACAACTGGAGGATTCTTGTTGGCTGTGGGACCTTCATTAACCGGCATTGGTGAACTAGCGGTCAAGTTTTCTAGTGCAACAATATTGGGGATGGTCATGGTTGGAGTGTGTTCAACTGTGGGTGGGTTGGGTGGTGCAACTTCTCCATCGGCAGGTACTGCTAGTTCGGGGTAAACGCGGCTGCTTCGAAGAGTTATGGCATTCACATTGGCTTTTGGGTTGGTTTCAGTGTTGCTCGGAAGGCTTCCGACAGGTCTTTCTACTAGAGACTTGGCTATTACGCCCAGCTATACTTCCAGGTTCCTGATGGTGGACTCGAGTCCTTGAAGCCTCTTGTCGGCGTTGTTGAACTTCTCGTCCATTCGTGCTGCTGATCGGGCTTCGAGTTTTGCGAGTCTTTCATCCACGGATGGGTAACCGTTATTTTGAGGGCGCCGCCGGTTATTCTGTTGACTGAATCCGGGTGGCTGCATGTGTTATTGTTTTTTTTCCACCCGAAGTTTGGATGATCATGCCAGCCAAGATTATAGGTATTGTGGTAAGGATTGTTTGGCGGTCGGTTTGTACCAATGATGTCAACTTGTTCCACCGTGGCCTGAGGAAGATTTGCATCTTACGGCTGCAACTCTGATGCGGTGATGGCGTTGACTTGTGCTTTGCTCAGTTGGTTGAGTCGAGTTGATAGCGCCTCAATTTGAGCTTGCAACAAAGTGGTGGAATCGATCTGATAGAGGCCGGTCTTTGGTGGCCGGCTTCGAGGGTTGTACCACTGATAACTGTTGAATGCAATTTCTTCGACGAGATCATTAGCTTCATGCGGTCTCTTGTTCCCAAAAATTCCTCCTGGGATCGCGTCAAGTGTCTGCCTTGCTTGGTTTGTCAACCCATTGTAGAAGGATAAAACTTGTATCCAAATTTCGAGTCCATGATGGGGGCATTTCCACAGCATATCCTTGAATCTCTCCCAAGCCTCGTAGAGTGACTCTCCCTCTTCTTGAGAAAAGGTGGTGATGTCATTTCTTGGTTTTGCGGTTTTGGCTGGGGGAAAGTATTTTGAGAGAATCTTTTGGGAAAGGTCGGCCCAGGTGGTAATGAAGCGAGTTTAGCCATGTTTTGGCACGGTCCTTTAGTGAAAAAAGAAACATGCGAAGTTGGATAGCATCAGGAGTGACGTTATGCGACTTAAAAGTATCACAAATTTCGAGGAAATTTGCGATATGAGCATGGGGATATTCATCGTGTAGACCATGAAAAGTGCAGTTTTTTTGTATCATATGGATTACATGGGACTTAATTTCTAAATAGTCGGCATCAACGACGGGTCTAGCAATGCTAGGGCATGGAAGGTCTAGCAAAGTCAGAGATGGTTCTATCAACTTGTGCCATTTTTTATTTTTGTTCTTTTCTTCTAGCTCTAAAATATATTTCGGGTTCCTCCAGAGAAGGTATGAGATTGGGTGAGGGACGCAAGTTCATAGGCTACTCGAGAACCTTTGAGAAATTTTTTTAAAGAAAACACTAAGAAAAATAAAAAGTAAGTAATTTTCAAGAAAACCTTTCTCTAAAACAGTCGTGTCCCCGACAACAGCTCCAAAAAAACTTGATGTCGTAGGGTTTTAGCAAAACTTAAGCTTCTTTTCTCTAAAAATGGCTAAGTCCCGAAGGAGGTGCCAAGAGTTTTAGTGAAAAGGGAATTAAGTTGGAAAACAGTGGTACGATTTCAAATTTAAAATTTATAATCTAAAACTATAGTTGCTGAATGTTCTAGACCCCACACAACAGGCAAGTGTACCTATCCCGAGTAGTATAGAAATGTGCAAGTGCCGAGTATCGAATCCAACGACACGATTTTTACTACTTAGCTTCCTAAAAATTACTAAAAGAGTTTTTAAATTGCGAGAAGAAAAAGAAGAGAGATGTAAGCTGTGAGAGAAATCAATAACAAAACAAAGGTGTTACTTCGGGATCAGATGGAGACTAGTATGAATAAATAGTAGACTTTCATTTAAAGTGTTGTGTTTAAGTTGCGCACTTATGCTTAACTTTGAGTTGCATTAACACATTCTCTAGAGGTGATTTTTTTCGCATAACTGTATAAACGACTTGTGTTCTTAAGGATTTTATGAGGGTCTCCCAAAACGGGTAGCTCACCTCTCAACAATGAAAAGAATGTGACTCGAGACTGTGTTAACCCAACCCCGAATTACCCACTCCCCAATGTTGCGATATAAACATCTAACTATTCTAAACTTTTATGAATAACTTGTCGGTGGCCAGAGCATGACCGAATAATTTACCACTTAATATCATAAAGGAGTCGTGACTAACCAGAACACGTGCCTCCTTTACTTGATTTAATTAATTTATCAAATAGTGAGTGGTCTATTACTAATTGTGTGGCAATATAGTAAGGAAAGAAAATAAAGACTGTTTTCTTTTAACACTGGTTCACCAATCCTTGACTTGTGCCAACGCTTTCACATAGACAATGAAGCCAAGTTGCACAATCAAGTCTTGGCTTATCACCAGGACCGAGTATAAAGACCGTACCGGCCCTAAATGAGATCTTGATAGTAGAGTATTAAGCCACTAAGTGTGTGTATTTCTACCCACAAATGGGCCAATCACTACTCGCGGGATTAGGTTAGCTCACAAGTGCATGGGTTGTTACACACCATGGGTACACTCATGAGTCCTCCCGCTTCCTATCAAGACACTCACAAGACCAAAGACTAAGTGATTTATTAATTAACTCATTAAACAAAGTTTAAAATAGAAAGAATTATTAAGAACACAAAACTCCACTTTTAAATAAAAGATAAACTATTTAATTTATACCAAGTTTCTGTCATTGCCCTAGTAACACCAACAGAAATCTAGCCTAGCATGGTTGATACAAGAAGCTCACAAAGTTGGGTTTGCGTACAAGACATGGTGAAGGGTTGTATGAAGATTTCTAGTGGTTTTGATGATTTCAGGTTGTTTCTCTTTTGAATGTGGTGGTTATGGAGTGATCCCAGGTCCAAAGGACACCTACAGTCCTCAAAGAGGGCAGAAACTTCGTGAAGAAGTGTTGGTTTTTGAAGTGGGAAGGGATGCTCAAAATGTGGAGTGGGGGCATCTATTTATAGGCAATTCAGACCAAGCACGCCCATGCTTCATGTGGTGGCACGCCCTCGCTCGACAGCAGGTACTGTCACAGAGTCCTTTCGTGCAGAATTGTTTCCTTGCAGGTCGTGCACACGCATGCCACTGGTGTAGGCACGCCCGTGCTTGCTGGTACAAGTAACTGTCTTGTCAGTTTGGTCGATTGCAAGCCTTGGAGAACACGTTTCAAAGAGCACGGCCCTGCACACTGGTGTTGCACGCCCGTGCAATGCCTGAAAATTGACTTTTGGCTTTTGTTGACTTGGGAATGTTGACTTGTTGACTCGGGACAGTTGCACGACCGTGCACGACCGTAAGCACAGTCGTGCTGCAGCTGTCAGGGCTTCAAAGTCTTCAATTTTTCGTCTATTAATGTCGTTTTTCATTTCTTTTCACCTCTGTAGTTGAAAGAATTTAGCTAAAACAGGATGTAATGATCATACAAGTCACAAATCCAGTTGCGGAAACCCTAGATATGAACAAAATGATAATATGCAAATCAAAACACGTAAAACATCATTTTAATCACCTTTTCCTAGATTAACTTCAATAAAACTTGTTTGCAATCACTTGACACGTTAATCTAATGATCACACACACATTCACAATCTAGACCTGAACCTGACCTCTCAACACACACTTTCTAAAACTCTCTCTATCTTGAAAACAATCAAAAACTATATATAGGGTCTGCAGGTTCGCCCAGTTCATTGGTGCGAATGTGGACAATTCCACATTCGCCCACTGACTTGGTACGAACCTGGTCTTCAGGTCTTCAGTCTTTCACATTCGACCATACATAATCACTTTCGGCCAGTCTCCTTCACCTTCGCCCACTTCTATACACATTCGACCCACCAGAAAAACAAACTAACACATGTTAAAAGCTAATCCAATCACTAGTCTCAATACGTGCATCTACAAACTCCCCCTCGACTATTGATTGGATTGTCTTCGTTCTTCGTCCATAATCTTGTTCAGAATCTTGATTCTCAGTTGCTTTTTCTGATCTTTAGACATTTCAGGCTCCAGCTTACGTTTCACAGGTTTAGGCACTTCAGCCATCTTCACCATCTTACCCAGCTTAGTATCCAAGTTGCTTCCGGAGTTTATATCATATGCAAAACAAACTCCAACAACTTGCTGATACTTCTTCGCCTGATCTGCATCATTGGGATCACAGTGTATCGGATTGTAGAATAGCATGATGATATCTTCAAACGTGCAATTAATCAACCACATAGGATCAAATACATAAACATGCTTGTATTTGTCCTTTCCATCTCTCAGCACAATCACTGCTTCTGCTTTTCTCCAATCATAGTACCAAAATATGAAGTCTGCACTGAAGTGTTGAGGTAAAGGCATCAATGGAATCTTTTTCATCACTTCAGGCGCTTTATAAATCAAAGTTACCCTTTTTCTTCCTGTTCTCGGATCAACATCTCGATGAACTTTCCTTCTAGGGTACTGTGGCTTGAACATATTCCATTTAGTCCTGCTCTCCTAAACCAACCGATCAGCAAACCAACCAACAGCTGTATTGTTCATAGAAGCTCCAGTCATAGGGAATCGGCAAATGTCTCTGACCGCCCAGTACGGTAGAGTTAATAAATCATGAAATCTGTAGAAGTACAATATTCCTGATTCCCATTTGACTGCTAAACATTTTAGTCTTCCCAGATACTTCCAACCAAGAGCTCTGCCTTTGAACTTCTCGTTGTGATATCTGTAAAAACTACCTTGAGCTTCAGGCTTTGGTCGTTTGTCATCAGTTTCCTTCAACTTCTGTAGTAAAGTCTTCAAATCATCATTCTGATTTGAAGGTTTCTGCTGATCAGTACCAAACACCTTTTCTACAAACTCCTCACTTCTCTTCTCTGCTTTCTTTCTAGCCAGTCTGTTTGGTATCTCAGTAAAGTTTGGGAAAACCACATTTTCATCATTTTTCCTGAAATATTGTGGATATTCCTCGTGAGTAATATCCTCAATCTCTACCTCTTCCATCTCAGGTGTCTGTTTATCATCAGAGTGATCTCCAATATCCTTTTCAGGAAAATCTGGAATCGACTGATCCATCATAATCTCCTCTAATGATTTCCCTACTTGTTGTGCAACACCCTCCAAAATCTCTTTAGCAACAGCAGCAGCTACTTCACCTTCTTCTAAGTCTGGATCATTATATTCAAGTTCATACCTCATATCTTCCGTTTGGAAGATTTCGGCAAACTTTCCTGTAAACTCAATGGTCCATTCTCTTCTCTCAAGCATATCTCTATACACTTTCTTTGCATCATAAGTCAACGATCTAACCTTTTCGTTCCAGAAAATGCTTTCATCTGAGTCTACAATCTCACCTCCTTTCTTTTTCTTCGAACTAGACTCTCCAGCATCTTTCTTTGGCGTTCTCTTCTCAAATGTAAACTTACTTGTATCATCTCCTCCATCATCATCATCACTCTCATCATCATTATCATCATCTTTACTACCTGATCCCTCCGCATCATCATCGTCTTTATCATCTTTCTTACCATCATCATCAGAACTCTCTTCTGATTCATCATCGTCCTCATCATCCTCTTTCTCCTCATCAGAAGGTTCATAATCAACTTGTTCTTCCTCTTTCTCCTTGTCTTCCTCACCCTCCTTCAGCTTAGGAGCTTCTCCGTATAGCTTGTCCAACAAATCACTTAGACGTTTATTTTCAGTCTTAAGTTCTTTGTTGTCAGCTTTAACAATCTTAATCATTCTACGATTCCTGTTGCACTTAACCTCAAGATCCTTATTTTCCTCTTCAAGTTTCTTAACTTTCTGTTCGATCTCATATTGGTTAGTTTTGGAGGCAACAACAATCTGTAGCATTTTCTCCTCATTCTTCTTGAACTTGCTAATTTCAGCTTGTTGTGCTACAATCATCTTCATCATTTCATCCATTCTTTTGTTAACTTGTTTCATCACATCATCCGAAACAGTTACTTTGGAAGACTTGGATTTTTCTACTTCTTTCGCCTTCTCCTTTTGAGGATTCTTAAACATATCCAACACATTATCCAAAGCAGTATTAAAGTCATCAACTGTTACAGCTTCAGACTCTTTGCTTTTCTTCTGTTTCTTTGCTACTGGTGAAGATAGCTTAGATGATGTACCTGCGTCAGGTATCTTTTTGCCTTTAAGCAACTGAGCAATCTCTTTTTCTCTCAACTGTTTAGTACTCGACTTCTTTGCCATCGACTTGTGTTTTGGTTTCTTCAAATTAACAACCACAGTCGATCCTTCTTCAAGCTCATCAAGATTCACACCCAAACCTTCATCAACTTTTGCAGTCTTCTTCTGTAAAACTTCTTCAACAGTTTGGTTCAAAGATTCAGACTCACCAACCATAGTGGCCTTACGCTTGGTGGTCTTTATTCTTTCCTCATCCGAATCCCACTGCTCATCTACTTCAGTCTCCTCTGAGTCTACCGAATCTTCATCAACCAGACTCGTGCCTTTCTTCGCAGTCGTCTTCTTTCGAGCACCATGTTGTTTAGAACTACCTTGATCCACCTTTGCCTTACCCTTCCCTTTTGCTCTGGCATTAACCACTTGTCTCTTCCTCTTAGTGTTTGCATCAGCATACACTAATGGATCATCGTTATCCGAGTCACTGTTATCATGTCTTGCTTTGTTCTTACCAGGATCAATGTAACCCTGATTAGCCAAAGCTCCAAACAATCTCCTGTGAGGTGGCTTCTCATCATCCGGCACACCTTTATAACCTTTCATTCTAGCAAGTGTTCTAATATTCATGTGATCTTGACCTAGAATCATAGTCGGATCCTTTCTCAAATTAGGATACTTATGGTCAAAGATCATCATCAGAAATCTCGGATATAGCATAAACTGCTTCTTCTTCAAACCTTTCAGCATCTCAAGCATGTGATCCAGAATCATACCAGATACATTGAATGGTTTGTTAAGTGTTAACGCAACCATCAATGAACTAAGGCTCTTCCTCATCACGTCGTATCCACCGCTCACACACCCGAATACATGAATGATCACGTGTGCAAAATACTTGAACTGCACACTTAACTTTCCTTTATGTATCGAACCATCAGTGATAGGACCCTTATACTTCATCCTGAGAAAACAAGCTCTCTGCTCAGTCCAGGAAAGCTCTCTAGGATCAGTACTCGTCTCAAACTTGATCTGTAAAGCTTCTCTAATGTCTGCTTCAGTCAAAAACACCTCCATTCCCTGAATCTTGCTACGGATAATAGTCTGATCTTCCCAGAAATCATATCTAGCATTCCTGTAAAAGTCCTCCACTATATCTTTGTAGATTATGGCTGGTGTGGCTAAGGCATGAATGATACGGCTTCGCCTTAAAAACTCCACAATACCAGAAAATTCAGTATTCTTCACTACATCTCCAACATATGCACAGCAGTTATGTGTTGGTTCAAACGGACATCCTTGTGGAATGTTTTCAGCCTCTGGTACTGGATCTGGTACTACATTCTCCACTGGTAACTCAACATTCTCTGGTTGCTCAGCCATCTGCACATCAAAAGTTAGAAAATACGTCAAAATACAAAAACGACAAAATTTAAAAAAATTTAA
This sequence comes from Ambrosia artemisiifolia, assembly GCA_032199755.1. NCBI lineage: Eukaryota > Viridiplantae > Streptophyta > Magnoliopsida > Asterales > Asteraceae > Ambrosia > Ambrosia artemisiifolia. The sequence continues at coordinate 12,622,069 of CM063514.1, forward strand.
GTTTTTCCAGTTTCCACCTTCGCCCAGTTTTTCATGGTCGAATGTGGATACTAAGGTACGAAGGTAAACTTTTTGGCTCAAATGTGGAACTGATCTGGTTAAAATTCACATTCGTCCAATTAATAACACATTCGCCCTTGATATTCTACATTCGCCCGTTCCATAATGGTCGAATGTAGAACTGTTCTTCCCTAATTTTTAAAATTTTGCCAAACTTGTTTTTAACGTCTGATTTTGATTTGTTTGTGACCTAAAATGGCCGACTAACCTTCGTCTACCATCAATTTACAATTTCATTCAATTATTATTTGTTTTTCTAAGGAATTAGGGTTTCAATCTATCAATCAAACAATTAATCATCATTATCACTGAAATAACCTAATTCCTGTTAATCTCTCCCCCTAAAACATATAATGATTGAATCCTAATAAAAATTTCCATTAAAAGCAGTCCAATAAATCCAGATTAAGAACCCTAGGGTTCGTAACCCGAAACTCAAATTCTGATCTGTTTTCCCAACCATTACCTGTCAAATTTGATGCAAAATGATCAGTAAACAACAAGGAACAATAATCGAAAGCAAAAGGAATCAAGGCAACAAGGTCTCGTTGTTGTGAAAAATTTTGAAAAAATACAGAATGAGGGTCGAATCTGGGTTTGGCTTATATATAGACTTAACATTCGCCCGTTCCCAATGGTCGAATGTGGTATGATTCCACATTCGCCCCAAGCTAATGGCCCGAATGTAAAATATTCACCCGAAGGTGGAAAGGTGTTTTGTAAAACCCACTTTCGCCCACTTGAAAACACACGAATGTAGAGATTTTTCCACATTCGGCCCATTTAAGGGGCGAATGTGAAATGGAAAAATCTAAAATTTTGCCAAATCATGAATTCGAATCCCGTTCAACATTTTTCAATCCGTTAAGTTTCAAAAACTCATTATTTCACTTTTAGAATAATACAAAGTCCAGATGGTTTCATCAAATCTCAGAAATTGACCATCGAACACCGTCGGTTATCTAAAATAAAGCAGAAATGCAAAACTTTTGGTTTTTCTGAAATTTATATCAAAGCACACCTAAAATCTTTTTGGATTTTGTATCTTTTTGACAATAAAAGTAACATGCATCAATGTAAACAAAGCAATAAACATTTTGTGATGTCCGGTAAGAGGATCATATCAGTTGTTTGAGAAATCTGATCACAGCATTGATCTTTTTGTTTATATTATCATTAGAAACAGTATGTGACACTGCAATTGCTGATATTGTGGTCCACTTAAGCTCACATGCAGACTATTACGCAATGCTTTAAAATGATACGAGTTAGGTGTATTAGACTAATACATTGTGGTGCCCACACACACGACATACTCCCGTATCAAGTAATTGCACAAAGCTTCGTCGTAACGCGTGATTATGCCAGAGTTATCCGTTAAAGTTACAAAGTATATAGCACAGAGGTGTACAGGTCAGCAAACAATTGCAGCAGAGTAACATGTGCATATATACCAGGTTGAGGCTGATATCAACTACTGATTTGCATCAGTAAGTTAATACGATGTAATTATGATCTTTGATCAATAAAAACATGAAGTTCCTCAATTCGGTAACTTTCGGTTTTGGCATTTAAGCTCTTTTGGCAAATATTCTGTTGAAACTAGGTCCGTAAATCAATACGACAAAAGTTTAATCAGAATATCCCGGATAACCATAACATAACGACCCGAAACCTCATATTTTGGCCATCCTATCAAACGAAATTACGGTACTAAGACCATATGCCCATGAGGTGTTCAGCCACGAACGCGTAGTTCGTTATGTTTGTATCACTAATGCACGCAATTTTTAGTCTACGAAGCCTATCAGCACATCACGCGTAATCAACACACGCCTCATATTCCTATACATATCTTTAGCCTGTGTCAGATCCCCACTGATGTACTATCATTTCCTCTTTTTATCCTGGAAATCATTTTTGGTTTTTCTAATTTTTAGGTCTTTTTGATTTTTCAATGTTTTTGGTTTTTCTGATAAAATGACTCCCCCTAAAATATAAAACATATTTTTGGATTTTGAATTTTTCTGAAAAACAATAAACACTTTTTTTAAAAAAATTAAACTAAAAAGCGATAAACTGAGGTGCTGATTAGTCCTGTTTTTCCTTTATGTTGTTAACTTTTAAAAGATATTCAAAGCAGGATCTGTCAAAAGCTTTAGTGAACAAATCTGCACGTTGATAGTCAGTATGGATTTTGACCATATCTATCAATTCTTTAGCCTAACAATCACGGATAAAATGATATTTGATCCGGATATGTTTCGCTTTAGAATGATTGCCTGTATCTTTAGTTAATGCGATCGCGGCTTCATTATCACAGTGTATAGAGGTTTTAAGAAACTGCAAACCGTAATCCACCATCTGCTGTTGGATCCAGAGCACTTGCGAACAGCAACTCGAGGCTGCAATGTACTCGGCTTCACAGGTAGACAGCGCGACCGAAGTCTGCTTCTTACATTGCCAGGTGACCAATCTGCTCCCTAAAAACTGGCATCCAGCTGTAGTGGATTTGCTATCCTTGTCACAGCCGCTCCAATCTGCATCACTAAAAGCGATAAAATCAAAATCATCATCATTAGGGTACCAAAGTCCTCTCGAGGGACAACCCTTCAGATATCTAAGGATACGCTTGACCGCCGTCAGATGACTTTGTTTCGGCTTGGATTGATAGCGAGCACAGAGACACGTTGCGAACATAATATCTGGCCGAGATGCGGTAAGATACATCAGAGATCCGATGATTGCTCTGTATGTAAACGGGTCCGTCGCAATACGTGCATCTACAACCTCCTGATCTCTGATCCTGCAATTATCAACAAAAAGAGATAAATCATGACAAAACAGAGATAAAAGCATGACTTTGAGCATAACATAGGTGAGAATATGTGTGGAAAACATTTCAATTTCTCGGCACATCACGCCCCAAGAAGTTGATGATATCCACGTAATCTGTTGCATTAGGTGTTGTCGTGTCCAAATGAGCACAAATATATCCACTTACTGTCCATTTCTTCTAATTCGTCCGGATCTATTTGATAATTCGTCCGGATCTATTTGATCATAGTCCTATGTAGTCATTTTAGATCCCCTATTTTACCAGCACTTAAACCTTCATAAGATTGTATAATCGAAAAAACAATGCAATGTTTCTTCAGAAACCTTCACTGCAACATTCTGTGTATTTCTATTCGAACTTGACGGACTTGTAATGTTAAAAGCATATTGTCCATCTAAAGTACTTGATCTGCTAATTGCCAATTACCATATTCACTATTCTGATTTAATGATTGCGCCCTAAAAACAGCGCAATTGACGATCCATTAGGAGCAATGGAGGAACATTCAATAAATGCATGGAAGGATTATGAAGTTGTGCAATAGCTGATCTTAAACTCGGCCTTTTCTTTTTCACAACCAATAGTCTTTTTCATTAAAGACTACTGGTTTCTTCTCAATATTTAATAGATTATTAATATTTATTAAATTAATTTTTCTTTGGTGCAAAAATAAAAACAAAAACAGATACCTAGATGCTTTTGAATATATAAAATAATATTAATACCCAATGATATTTCAAATCGTTTTCTTGTTGTTGCTGTAGACTAATGAAGTGAGAACTTATGTTCCTTTTATTTTTTATAAAAAATATTTTAGCTAAAGACATACTATTGTTGTTCAAAAATTAACTAAAAGAAATATGTTAGTTAAAATGGGAAGATGATGATAATGCAAGTATTATTTAAATTACTAATAGTTGAGTAAATATGAGGGGGCAAGAAAAGAAGGTGTAAATACTCTTTAACTAACCAAAACTTGAGGCTGTAAAAAAGATAATTTTGTCTCCTTTATTAACTTTGTAATACATTATTTAAATTTTACTTAAATCATTTCCATGTGCTTTATAATATATTATATAGATATGGTACATAATTAGGTCATGATGTCAAAATTAGAATTTAAATTAAATCATGATTCATTTTGATTACAAGAAGCTCTTAGTCAAAATAGAATATTTAAAGTCAAGTATGTGACATTTAATATGTTGTATTAAATTTGTCTTATGAAATAATATCATCATCATACTCAGTTAATCCCACCTATAGCAAAGTTAAGGTAGGGTCTGAGGAGGGTAAGATGTAGACAGCCTTACCTCTACCCTTAAGAATAGAGAGGCTGCTTCCAGTGAGACCCCCGGTTCGATGTGGTTTGGTATCAAGCCTTGGACATAAGGAACAGAACACTTAGCAATCGGGACAAAACCGATCAGTGCATGTACCCCTTTTTCTTTTGGCTATCAACGCCACCACATGATGCATGATTAACCGTCCGTCGTTTTTAACGTTATTTTCACGAAATTAGTAAAATAACGTTAAAACTAGTGCAACTTTACTTTTGCCCCCCGAGGGCCACACATATATACATTATATCTGCACACCGTAAGTGGGGCGTCTGTCTTATGAATATGAAACTACTACTTTGCCCGTCTAAAATACACTATACATTAGTATAGAAGTATAGATATAGATATAGCTAACCAACTCTTGTGATTGGACTTTCCCCAATTAAACCATTGATTATTAAATCTCTAAAGCTCAAATCATCTTAATGAAGCCTCCTAATATGTAATTTTTATAAACATATTGACTGATTTATAGGCTATCTCTTAATCACTTAGTCCTCTTAGTGGATCAGAATATGTTTGCCAAAAGAGTGTGTTCGGTCTATTAGTTATTTGAACATCAAAAGGTTCAACAAAAACCTTCAAGCAGACTTTGGGGGTGTTTGTTTTTCTACTAGAAGTGCTTTTGGCCACTTATGTCTGCGCCGTGCAGACGCGGGCAGACATTTGGGGCAGGAAGCTTGTTTGTTTTTTAGAAGACATAACCCTTCAAAAGCTCTTCCTCACCTCTTCCTCAAGCAGACTTGTACCCACCTCTTCTCACTTCTCCAAACCTCTTCTCCTACAAAACCATCTCCTCTCCTTCCTTCTTGGCAGCAGCACAGCAACATTCATCAGGTAAGTTCTCCTCCTTTCTTCTTCTTCTCTTCTTCTTCTTCTTCTTCTTCTTCTTCTTCTTCTTCTTCTTCTTCTTCTTTTCTTCCTCCGCTCATCCCGTCACCCTCTGCCGCCCTCACTCTTCCCTCCTCCCTCGACCTCCCTCACTCTTCCCTCCTCCCTCCGCCTCCCTCCGCCGCACCGTCACCACTAGATAAAACCCTAACCGCCCTCTATAAATACAAACGCACAATCTCTCCATATCTCAAACCAACTTTTAAGGGTTATCGTTTATCTTCCTCTTTCACTACAAACAAAGGCTTTTACTGTGACACCCCGCATTTTCAGGTTAATACTTTCACTGAACTCTAGTTAACTTACATGATATATTTTAGTTAACTTACGTGTTGTGCATGGTTAGATACTTAACTAGGGTTAGTTAAGTAGGCCTAACACATGTTAGAGGATATTAACATATGTGTTAAATAGGATAAGTATTGTTTAACACACACATGAGTCCTGTATCCCGAACGTTGGTGAATTATGTGACATGTATAATCATAATATGTGCAATTAAATCGTGATGGATGCGAAGTGCCTGCTTATATGAATTATGTGAATTATGTGAATTATCACTTGACTGACGATTAATATGTAAACCATGCAAATTACGTACACGTCATGGTTAATATCTCATGTAATAATAAAAACAATGGTTTTTATACAATTTAGAGGGATTATTATTATCGGGTCCGGTATTGGGCTAGTATAGGCTTAACGGGTCAAGATATTGTGCAAAAGGGGCCCTAATACCCAACTTCTTGGAGAACAAGCAACATTATCCTATAATTATAGTTCAAAAAAAAAAAAAACCCTAACCCACCCTCTTGTTTGCGCCGTGAGCTTTCCCCATCCCCACACCCTTCAATTTTCAATCAATCAACTAATCTCACACCTAATCAAGCTAGTTCGGGTTTAATCTCAAGGCTCTAGGGAGTTTTAGCACTACAAGGTATGCGTTTATATGTTCTTTGATAGATTATGATAATTGAAAAACTTTAAAAACTCTAAAAACCATATACATACAATCGCATATATATATATATGTATGAGTTCTTGAATGTTCTTGATGATTTAATGTTGAAAATTGTTGTTAGTTGCCATGATTAGGGTTTTTGCATGATAATATATGTGTTTAATCATGAGAGTATGGATTATGCATGTGTTAGAGATTTTTGAGTATGATTAGGGTTTGTGAATAACTTGGGATGCAAGTTTTAAATTCTGGCAGATTCGTTTGGACGTTTTGTAGGGGCTGTAACGGGTTGGTAAATTGATAGTTTTGATGATTTCTTTGCATGATTGTGTCGTACATAGTCTTAGCTTTTCATAATGGGCAAAACCATCAGATTTGGACGTCGGTTGAGTCGTTTTTGGAATTTTAATTGATTAGGGGTCATATCAGATTTTCGGAATTGAAAATTGGGTCAACTTTAAATGGTTATAACTAGAGATTTACAAAGAATTAAGTTATGAAATTTTTACAGTAGGTCAATATTGGAAAAACTCGACTTTTTCAAGTGGATTCATCCCGTTTGGATGAATACACAATTTTTGGGAATTTTTCTACTAAACTGACCTGTTGTGGAAATTTTCTGGACATAGCTGTGTTGTACGAATTTTTATAATTTTTGTGTTTGGTTTTAAGACAAAATAAAAATAGGGGTTTACAACCTAATCCCCATGAACACTCAGTAAAAATTTGGGGTTCTAATTCATTCGTTAAGTGGGTTAAATGATGCGTCTTTCACAGTGCACAATCTGTCCTGAAAACGCAGATTGTGTACGAAGTCTTTATGTGACAATTTGAAGTTGTTTATGGTATGCAATTGACATGTAATTGTGTAGAAACTTGCATGAGATGTGTTTGATGTATTAAACTTATAATAGTCACCATGATCACCAACGGGATACGTAGGACATACTTGTGCATGTAGAGTCACTAGGTGTCACTACACGATTTTGAACTTTTAGAAGAATCGAATAAACGTACTATGTGGCATATTGGTTATGCAAGTGTACTCACATAGTGACACATATAATAGGGAGTCGGTAGCGAGTCTCTATTACGTTGAAGTTTGGATATTTTTGCTTGCAACCTAAGGTGAGTTTCACTACTTTTTCTCAAAGCATGCGTCTCGGGTTGAGACTACATTGGTAACGTTTTCTAGTCTGTCTTGAGGCTACTTTCTTTTACACATCCCGGGTTTCGGGGTGCATGGTTCACGGGGTGAATCTACTTTTACTAATTCATATTTATGTCCTTGATGAACTAAACCAAACATATCTTTTAAGTCCTTCAAAATACCGAATCAATTGCCGGTTGGGCAAGCGGGTTAATTAGTTTATAGCGCTATTAGGTCTAACAAACCTCACATCGTGCTGGGAGCACGGGTGTGAACTATTAGCTTCAAACATAATATCATTGTCGATGGACAATGATGCAAGGCATCCTTATCCCGGTTATGGGAACTTGTTCATTAGTAGTTCGGTATTCGCCGGTTTTAGTTATCATGAGTGGGCTAGCTACCCCTGACATTTGAATTAGCTATTGTTTACAGGGTCTGGAAGGCCAACATTGTACACTTGACTTTTGGGGTTTTTGAGAACCTGCATTGTTATTTACATCGCTTACTTATTTTGTGAACTCACCGACTTTATGTTGACACATTTTAGCATGCTTTGCAGGTCCTTAGGTACGGAGCACGTTTTAGGGCATGCATCATTTGTGTCTTGGGTTATGAACATTTATTATTTCGTACTTATAAACTTTGGTTTTGGGCGCGTTGTTTTGCGCAGACTTTTGCAATTGTTTTACTTTGTTTACGCTTCCGCATTACTTTAAATTGCTTGGTTAAACTTTGAAACTTTTTCTTTAAAACGAACTAAATGGTTTGGGCATTTAGAGTCGTTCATGATACTTATGGCTATGGATCCTGGTTTGTCACGCGCCTCGCGGTAAAACTCCGCAGTGGAAATTTGAGGGTGTGACATTTACTTTCAGCTCTCACACAATTTTATTTTTATTTATTTCTGATTCAAGTTTTGGGATTTATCATTCTACCGTGGTTTATGATTGAGGGGTTCCTTTTTGTTTATTGGGTGTGTTTGGCCGATGATTAAATACAAAATAAATGACAAGCATATGTCTAAATTATACTTTGTTGTTAAATCTAATCTTCTTTATGAGGCCAACCTTATTCATTTGATCTAGTTTTTATAAAGGCTCCGGATATTCACACAAGTTTGCTTTTTATCCACACAACCCTATACGGGCCGTAGAGGGCTCTACGTCCCGTAGGGAGCATTTTTTTTATCCTTCTACGAGCCGTAGAGCCCTCTACGGCCCGTAGGTAATGATTGACAATGATTTTGATGTATAGCAATAATTGACAATGATTGTCAACACCTCTACGGGTCGTAGAGGTCTCTACGGCTCGTAGATAACTTCTGATTAATTTCGGGCATGAATGAGGGTGGGATGGATGAATAATTTTTTGTCTATGGCCCGTAGAGGCCTCTACGGGCCGTAGACCCAAAAAAAAAAACACAAAAACGTTTAGGACAAGGTTCGATCATGAGCAGATTATCAAACACACACACACACACAAGTCTTATTGCAAATATGGGGACCACCTGGGCTACCAGTTCGCTGTTTCTATGTTTGAAAAAATAAATAAAACATACACAAATGTTAGATGGCTTCTACGGGCAGTTGAGGTCTCTACGACCCGTAGAGGAATTTTTTTTTAATTTTTTTTAATGTCGTCTGTTTTTACTAATGTCGTCTCGAACCTCTACGACCCGTAGAGGATTTTTTTTTTAATTTTTTTAATGTCGTCTGTTTTTACAGTCTTTGGGGTGTAAACGTTAACACATGCGTTTATATAAACAAACAGATAAATATAAACATTAATTAACATAATTAGAATTCAAATAAGTAAATACAAAATAGAAATTGCTTAAAACGTTTACAAAATATGATCAAAATAAGAACATCGAATCATCAGTCGGCGGCTGGTGCGAGGACGTCACGGGCTGCTGCGAGGACGTCCCGGGCTGCTGAGAGGACGTACCGGCCTCATGCGGGGTCTGTTGCGTGCTGGGCCCTATAATCGGTGTGACACGAGGCTGCATGCCCAGGTGGCGAAACATATCCTGCTGGCCAGCCAACCAACGCAGCGCCTCGTCCTGCTGCTCAAACCTGGCGTCCATCCGCTGACGCCACTGACGCGACTCAGCAGCCTCTAACGCAGCCGCACGTATGTCTGCCCTAACTTCAGGAGGCAACCGCAGAGAGTGATAAACGCGTCCCGGATTCTGCACCTCCTCAGGCTGCGGCTCAGCCATAGGAACGTCCCTCTTAGCGCCCCCCTCACCCTCAGCAACATACCGCAACCCAACCTCAACAGCATCACCTACAATGGATAACAATAAATAATTAATACACAATAATAATAATAATAATAATAATAATAATAATAATAATAATAATCAAGGATTTTATAAAAAAAACTAGGCAGAATTTCTCCTGTTTTCGTTCAAACCAGACAACACAAGTAGTCTACAAGTTTCCCAAAAGATAATAATCATCATTACAAGTTGTATATAATAATAATAATAATAATAATAATAATAATAATAATAATAATAATAATAATAATAATAATAATGTTATAATACCTGCAAGGCACTGATGTACCAACGGCTCTGGTACAAATGGCACGCGATCCTTTCCCATAGCAAGAAAGTAGACGGGTGGATTGCCGTCTTCCCCGCACAGAATATATTATAGAGCGTGGTTTTTGTTAATGGGCAGAAATAAACAAAAACATTAACATTAATAATAATAATAATAATAATAATAATAATAATAATAATACCTAGGCTGTAGTGGCGGAAACTGATTCCCGTCAACATAACCGAAATAATCCGCGGCATTACAGCGCTCGGCTATCCTGCTGATAATCCCTCCGCATGCGATGGATCCCCGCACCTGCTTAATGGGAAATGAGGCAAAGTACTCTGCCATGCAGCGATGCAAGGCACATGGCGTGCCGGTGATGATGCAATATAGGTACATTAGGTCCGTCTTCGTCACCCGCTCATTACACGTGGCTCGTGCAGTGAGGGAATAGGAAATGCAACGGTGAATGTAACGTATGATGGGGTGACGAATGTTGGCGGCCCTGTCAGACCTATCTCTGCACAGGATAATAATAATAATAATAATAATTAGAATAACAATAACAATAAATAATAATAATGATGATAATAATAATAAAAATAATACTTCTGGGCCGGGTTCTCGAACTCTGGACCCCCGATGGTGGGCCACCACGCATACAGCACATCATCAGCAACAGTAGTGACTGCTCTAGTGTAGACATCCTGAGCATGAACATTAACATTAAAATAAGAACAAAATTATTATTAATAATAATAATAATAATAATAATAATAATAATAATAATACGTCTCTAAGCTCTTCCTTAGTGTACCACCGGGTGTGCGTACTCCCTGCCGAGAATGGAAAACTGGACCTCCGGCGGCGACGGTGGGACCTGTCCAGGATCATCACCGGGCAGTCGTGGCCGAAGGCGAAAGGTCGATAGGAACTCAATCACCAACGGCCGATGGGACGGCGCGTTGCAGTCGCCGAAGAACCTGTCCCATGGGCTACCCTCCAGGATCCACTGTCGTGCCATCCCCTCTGCACCCCCCGTGGTAGCACGAAGCGAGTCCCAACAAATCCCACGCGGCTTCGACGTCTTCTTCTTCTTCAATTTCTTAAACCTTTGCTTCGCGTAATCGAAGCGTCGAAACCATCCACAACAATAATCAGATTCACTGCCCCTTTAATCAATGAATATATGACATAATAATAATAATAATAATAATAATAATAATAATAATAATAATAATAATAATAATAATAATAAGAATACAGAATATGGAATAACCAACAAATAATAATAATGTTAACTTCCCGTCTTTCGAACCGTGGCTACACTACGATGTACGCCACTACAGTCACATCGTATTCATGCCGTCGTCACCCTCCTATTCGGCCCCATGCCATCCGAAACAGTACGTCCGTATACGGTAATGTAACCATTAATTTTGACCCTTTTATAAACCCAATCTGTCAGGTCTTTAAGAGAACCGAATACATGCAAAATTTATATACGAGTTCAAATAACAACTAATATATACGACTTCAAATCTCACAAACCCTACGAGTTCAAATAACAACTAATATATACGAGTTCAAATCTCACAAACCCTAAAACAAATTTATGTACGGGGCTAAATATACGAGTCTAAATATGTACACTACTAAATATACACGGGTCTAAATTATAAAAAAGTGTAAATACATAAACACACCTGCTTTGTTTCAAATGAAACATCCGGGACAGGTTCGTCGCCACCGTTGTCGCCACCGTTATCACCTTCCTCGTGCGATCCCTTGAAGCTGCCATGACCCTCCTCGTGCGAATGACAAGTCCCGTATTCCTGGTTCAAACCGGGCAGCAGGTTCAAATCGGGTAGCGCATTCCCGTCATCACAGTGAACAACGGATCTAACCTCCTCCTCACCACGTTCCACCACGGGTCCGTTAAGGCTTTCCGAGACGTGAGATATGCTATACGAATGCTCCCATTGCTCCGAAACATTACTGTAGTGGCCCGAAGACATCGCGGTAGCTTGGAATCGATCGGATTTTTCGTGCTCCGGTTTTTTTTAAAATTTGCGTTGTCTGAGAAAAGGAGACAAGGAAGAAGAATATATCTGGACCTCTACGGGCCGTAGAGCTCTTTACGGGCCGTAGAGGGTTTAATGCTCCCACCAACCTGCTTTTCTACGGGCCGTAGAGGCCTCTACGACCCGTAGAGGGTCCCCTTTTTCAGACTGACACACTGCAAGTCAGTCTGATCATTGAATGTTCTCGTACCTCGTATAACCCACGAGTCGTAGAGGCCTCTACGGGCCGTCTAGGGTTTAAATGCCTCCCAACAACCCACCTCTACGGGCCGTAGATGTTACCCACATTTATTGCTCTGACACCCTCTACGGCCCGTAGAGCCCTCTACGACCCGTAGAGGGCTGTGCAAACCTAAATTTTGTTATTGTGTAAATAACATGCCTCTTTATAAATTAGAATCTTGTAGCTCAAATGATGATCTTTTAGGTGTTTTGAATGTTTTGTGTAGTTGGAATCTTTTGGAAATAAAAAATTTAGCTATGAAGAATTATTGATTGTGGTAGGTTATGGTTATGTAGCTATGAAGAATTATTGATTGTGGTAGGTTATGGTTATGGTGGGTTGTGATATGTTATAGTTATTGTTTTGGGTTACAGTGCAGACGTTAAAAAACAAACAGTCTTCCTCTTGCAGACTGTAGTCCTTTGGTCCACCTCTTCTCCTGCAGATGTGGTGCGCAGACTGCAAACATTTTGCCTCAGAAAAAACAAACAGCACCTTTGAAAACCAAAGCCTTAAACGTAGTACTCTTGATGCAAACAATAAGCAAATATACGTTTGACAACCTTCGGTTTCTCATATGATTTCTGTTTTACGTAAAACTTTTCAACCATAATACATAAAAAGAAAGCCATCGGATTGAAATTTTATTCTATCAAAACCTAACTTCCTTTATTTCAAACCATTTGTTATGAATAAATTCTCTGGCAGACTTTTATACAACATAATCAGGTGGCTCACTGTTGAGTAAATAAATTCAATGAATGCGAGCATTTTTATAAAAGCTTCAAACATGACGAATATATTAAGGTTTAAAAAGAAACAATATTATCATGAAGCACTATTTAACGTACAGTCGGCGCCTTTGAATTTTTGTTGTTGTCTCGTTTAAGTATTTGAGCCGGGTTAGTTGATATTTGGAAAGGAATCGGGTCAGAGAGCTTGTTGTTTTTCATTAAAATAAATAAATAATGTGGATTAGGCTGCTAGGACTTGGAGTCGGCTACGAATAAATTTGAACTTTTTTTTTTATGAAATCATATTTCATTCATAAACACATAAACGCGACAAATTACATCAAGATAGCGAGTAGGCGTGCGACAAATTACATCATAAGTTGGTTTTTATATTTGTTTTAACTTACTTCTTAGTAGGGGTGGCAAAATGGGTAGGTTGGGTTGGTTTGGGTGTTGGGTTAGGATGAGTTTGGGTTAGGATGGGTGTGGGTCAAGATGGGTAAATTAAAAAAAAGGGTAGGATGGGTTGGGTCAGGATGGGTTTGGGCATAAATGGTTTGAATTAGGATAACCTCACATCAAAATAGATTAAAATAACAATAAAAAATTTAAAATTTAAAAAGTAAAAAAAAAATTAAATAAAAAAAATAAATTTAAAAATAAAATCTTAAGGGATCCGAAATATTTCATTTCGAACCGGGCCGGTTAACAACCCGGACTGTTTCGACCCGACTAACCCGTTATCGATCTGGACCTGCGCCGTTAACGACCCGGACTATTTCGACCCGACCGGACCCGTTAGCGACCCGAACCGTTTCGACCTGACCGTATCCGTTAGCGGCCATGACCGTTTCGACCCGGTCAGGCACGTTAGTGACCGGAATCGCTTCAACCCGGCCGGGCCCGTTTGCGATCCAGACCGTTTCGACCCGATCTGGCTCGTCAACGACCGCGCCCGTTAGCGACCCGGACCATTTCGAACCGGCCGAGCTCGGTATCGACCCGGACCGTTTCGACCCAGCCGGGACCGGTAGCGACACGGACTGTTTCGACCAAACCGGGCCCGGAAACGACCCAGACCATTTCAGCCTGACCCGTCCCGTAGCGACCCGGACTGTTTCGTTCCAGCCGGGCCCGATAGCAACCCGGACCGTTTTGAACCGATCGGGCCCGGTAACGACCCAGACCGTTTCAATCTGACTCGTCCCGTACCGACCTGGACCATTTCGACCGGACCGGGCCCGGTAGCGACCCGGACCGTTTAGACCCGACCGGGCCCGGTAACGACCCAGACCATTTCAACCTGACCAGTCCAGTAGCGACCCCGACTGTTTCGACCCAGCGGGGCCCGGTAGCGACCCGGACCGTTTCTACCCGACCGAGTCCGGAAACGACCCAGACCATTTCAGCCTGACCCGTCCCGTAGCGACCCGGACTGTTTCTTTCCAGCCGGGCCTGGTAGCGACCCGGACCGTTTCTACCCGACCGGGCCCGGTAACGACCCATACCATTTCAACCTGACCCGTCCCGTAGTGAACCAGACTGTTTCGACCGGAGCGGGCCCTGTGGCGACCCGGACCGTTTCTACCCGAACAGGCCCGGTAACGACCCAGACCGTTTCAACTTGACCCGTCCCGTAGTGACCCAGACCGTTTCGACCCGAACGGGCCCGGTAGCGACCCAAACCGTTTAGACCCGACCGGGCCCGGTAACGACCGAAACCATTTCAACCTGACCCGTCCTGTAGCGACCCGGACTGTTTCGTTCCAGCCGGGCCCGGTAGCGACCCGGACCGTTTCAACCTGACCTGTCCGGTAGTGACCCGGACCGTTTCGACCCGAACGGGCCCGGTAGCGACCCGGACCGTTTCTACCCGACCGGGCCCGGTAACGACCCAGACCGTTTCAACCTGACTCGTCCCGTAGTGACCCGGACTGTTTCGACCGGACCGGGCCCGGTAGCGACCCGGACCGTTTCGACCTTACCGGGCCCGGTAAAGACCCAAAGCGTTTCAACCTGAACCGTCCCGTAGTGACCCGGACTGTTTCGACCCAGCCGGGCCCGGTAGCGACCCAGACCGTTCTACCCGACCGGCCCCGGTAACGACCCAGACCGTTTCAACCTGACTCGTCCCGTAGTGAACCGGACTGTTTCGACCGGACCGGGCTTCTGGCGACCCGGACCGTTTCTACCCGACCGGGCCTGGTAACGGCCCAGACCGTTTCAACCTGACATGTCCGGTAGTGACCCGGACCGTTTCGACCCGAACGGGCCCGGTAGCGACCCGGGCCGTTTCTACCCGACCGGTCCCGGTAACGACCCAGACCGTTTCAACCTGACCCCTCCTGTAGTGACCCGGACTGTTTCGACTCGACCGGACCTGGTAACAACCCGGACCGTTTCGACCCGAGCTGGCCGGTCAACAACTCAGACTGTTTCGACTCGTTCAAGCCCGCTAACGACTCGAACCATTTGGATGAGATTGGTCTCGTTAACGACCCGTGTTGTTTCGACCTGGTCGTCCGTTAACGACCTGAACGGTTTCAAACCGACCTGGGTTATCAACAAATGCAAAAGATATAATTTTTAGTTTTTAATGACATTTATTTCTATGAGGCATTAACGCTTTTGGTGTTGGATGAGTTTTAATTCAGATTTGTATATGGTTATCTAAAAATACCCATCCTGACCCATTTGTTTTTTTTAATTTACCCATCCTGACCCACTTACTTATATCCTACAATTAAAATTACCCATCCTAACCCCCTTGAAAATTATACTAAACCCATTTCAACCCACAAAGTCAAATTTTAAACCCAAAATAACCCAAACTCAACCAAATGGGTTAAAATTGCCAGGTCTGCTTCTTAGTTATCCTGTGAGTTCTATTCTAAGTCATAAAGGATTTAGTTTTCTTTTATTCCAAGTTATTGGTTTGTTATTTAAACAAGAGCCTGTAATCGTATACATTGGAATTGTTATTTATGTTTTGACGTCAATTGATAAGAAAAGAGTCTGATATTCGTTTTATCACAAATCATTGTTGTCGGTTTTCTTGTTTGATCCAATTGAATGTTTAATGTTTTTTTTTATCCAATTGAATGTTTAATGTTTTTTAACCAAAAATAAAATAAGAAAAAATTAAGAGGATGTTACAAACGATTTATTACCAATGACCTTGCAATTAGAACATCCACATGGGGTGATCTGGACGGTCCACTCTCATAGGACGGAGCAACCTCATTGAAGCACAAGGTTTGTTGGGTGTAGGTTTGCTCAAGCGGACCATTCGATAAGAGAATTTTATGGGTCCTTTTTATTTTACTTTGGTATTAGGTTGAATATTGTGGATTTTATATTTAATATGTATTGAGTTGTGTATGGTGGGTTTTATATTTAAACTAAAATTTGTATTTACAAACATAAATTAAAAATTAAATATATAAATTAATAATAACAACTATACCGAGTCAGTCTCATAAATAGCAAGCTACATGTAGGGTCTGAGAAGGGTAAGATGTAGGCAAACCTTATCTTTATCCATAGAGACGTGCTTTCATAGAGACCCCCGACTCCAAAATAAAAAAGACCAACAAACTGAGCAAAAAAAAACCAATAATGTATTAAGTGGGGAGTGAGTACTGTAAACTAAAAACACGTTCAACATCAAACAACAACATATATGCACAAAAACATGAAAAACAATCACATGTAGAGTCTCCATAAAATGTAAGCAAGTCTACGTTCCATAACACAAAACTAAAGCTCTATTATACCCTCCCTAAAAGTCATTAACCTTAATCCTACGCCTCCATTAACCTTATTATTTTTCAGGCGGCAATGTGAGTAAATGAGCTATCGTGCTACCTCTAGTATAGGTGAAGGGCCTCGGTAATTGCTTCATCATCTGTTCTGCCGGCACCGAGATCCATCGCATAGTTGAAGAGATCATGAAATCAAGTAACATTCTCTTTCAAACGACTCAACCTCAAAAGATCTTGGAACGAATTGCAATCGGCTTCATCTACACGTTGTTGGAATTGTTCAAACAGTGCTTCTTTAAATGGTACATCTTGTGGTAACACACGTTTTCGCAGAGGTGAACCCAAGAGTTAATCAAAGCAACGTCTTCATCCTCAATCCAACTTCTTATTGTCATTTTTTATGTGAGTGCTTGTGTTTAATCGTATGTTGAGAGGTGCAAAGGTGGGTTCAATTCATAGACACTAAAACTAGGCTTTGAAAAAATAACCGTTTGAAAAGTAGCCATTAGAAATATAAATTAAAAAAATAAATAGTATACAAATATATAAAATGAAAATTAAATAAATTTTATTTTTCTATAATTTATTTTATTTAATAAATTAATAATATTCTTATAAGTAAATAAATTAAAAGTTAAATATATAAATTTAGATAAAGGTTAAATAAAAAAGTAAAAGTGATGAGTTGGATATTAGGTGGAGGTTTAGAATAATTTGTAGTAGATTGTGATTTTAAATCGTTTGAAATGATATAGCATGGTGACGTAGCGGTTTGAAGTGGCTTGTTAGGTATTGCATTAGCCTTACGTAGCGGGGCGTGAATAAGGGCGTGAAGACCAACTTAGCGCCCCCAACACCATTACAGAGGGGCGCTAAGTTTCAAAAATGGGCCAAAGCGTGATGTTTATAACGCCAGAATGTTAAACTTGGTGCCAATAAAAACGTGCCACGTCCGAAATTGTTGTTGTTGCTTATTTATTTATTTTTTATTTTTATAATAGCGCCCAAATTTTTCCCCCTTCCACAACACCCCATTTTGAATTAACGTCTCATGCTGACTCAGCTGCTGCGTGAACCAATTAGAAAAGAGGGCGTTATATTTTTCACCACAGATACTCTTAGTGACAGAGTTCAAATTCATTC